>OX422214.1:300430893-301657293 GCA_949130495.1 Sambucus nigra
CTTATATTTTGATCCCTGTTAAGTATGGTTGTTTGGGGATTAAAACACAAAAAAAAAACTTGTACAATTGGACCCCGATTTAGAAGGACTTCATATGTCAACTTATATTGATTGTCATTTTAAGTAAAGTTATTTAATTACTTGTAAATAGAAAAAAACTAAAAGAAAAGACATACAAATAAAAAATAGTTGCTTTCTCCTCCAATAAACTCTCTCGAGTCAATCACATGGTCACTCCATTGATAAGATATTAAGGGGTCCTGATTGAGCACCTCCCTTGAGATCCAACGATTCAAAGTGTTATGGATAGATTACTTTGTATGCCTCTTCTGTTATGTCTGTTTAACAAATACAAAATAACAGAAATATGAACTATTAATATAATTACAAAAATAAAGCGGAATTACAAAAATTAACACTTATTTGAATTTGCAGAAATAATAACAAAATTAAGGATAAATCCGAGCCCTGAAGAACAGTCTCCTTAAGGAAAATTTATTCCCTCCAACGTGCTCAAAGGTTATTGAATAATTGCCTCCCAAGATAGAACGAATTTCTCGAATTAATTATGTAGCACAACAATAATTAATCCCAACGAACACAAATCTGTATTAATATTCAACCAAAACAGTGATGTGATATGCAGAAATGAAGAAAACATTTTTCTGGATGAAAGAACATTTTCGGAATTTTTCTGGAGGATTAATTTTTCAGTAGTTAAAACAGGAGGGAGAGGTTTGTATTTATAGCTTTTGTGCTGACTGTTGGAACAGTCAACCGAAATTAATTGTCAAAAACAGTTAATTTGTTAACTGTTGACCTTTGGCATTAACTGTTAAACATAAAGCTTAATTAATTCGGCCAAAAAATGTAGGAGAATTTTATAAGCCCAAGCCCGAACCGAGCAGAGCTGGCCGAACGGCGCGCGCGCGTGTGGGATTTTGGCCCAAGCCCAACAGATGCATAATGTAGGCCATATTCCCTTCAAAGAGTTGGGATACCCCAAGGCATCCAAGCCTTAGTCCATACTTGGGGTGTTATTAACTCATCAACTTTCCACTACTCTTCCAATGTGGGACAATAGTTAAAACATACCCAATTCATTAACTTTCATTTCTTTGTGAGTCACTTTGGAGACATATTTATCATTCATAACTTATTGAAATTGGACATATGAATATACTACATTAATCTCCTTGCGGAGGAGAACGCGTTCGTATATGGTTCCATAATTTTCGTAGTGTGGGTCCCACCTAAATTTGAGCTCAAAGTTGCTCAAAATTATGTCCAGAAAATTCTGGACAACTTTCTAAGCATAACTTAAGTCTAATTTTCCAACAATCCCCCACATGAATGATATATCACTATAAATAAAATAGAACAGATGCTAATGCAGATGCAGATACAGGTTGAGTAAAACTGAAGACTTATTGCATCGGGAGAAGTAGCCTAGTGGTCTTGAACTTTCCTTAGTGATATACTATCGGGTTTACTTGGTTAATCAGTAGACTTCACGTCCTTGAACCGTCAACCGTTTTTGTAAACCTAGACAACAATATTCACACAACAATTCTTTAACACAGTTGGTTCTCACGTTTATGTTCATTTTGGCCATGAACACCACTTGGTTCCGTGAGTATTTTAGAGAATATGCCTTTCATTATTCTCATAGAAGTGCCCCCTTCTTACTTACGTGGGTGACTTCAATAAAGAGTATCCTGCAATACCCCACTTAGACATACTAAGATATGGATGTCATTAAAAGCATAACTTATCCTAATTTCACGGAAGATATGCACTGTCTCATCTTGGAATGGATATGATTAAATCTCCTCCAGTGCTTACTGAATACAATGTAGTTCAGTTTGCCCATTGAACCTAGATCTTGGGATCTCTAGTCAGCTAAGTTGGGTTGACTCTATATTGATTCTTATTTATTTATAGGCTTTAGACCCATTCCTCTCGATGATCTTTCAACTTGCTCTCGGTTTAAACCTTTCGTTAGTGGATCCGATATATTATCTTTTGACTTTACATAGTCAATTGAGATAATTCCATTTGAGAGAAGTTGTCTAACGGTATTGTGTCGACGACGAATATGTCGTGACTTTCCGTTATACATGTGATTTTGTGCCCTTCCAATCGTTGATTGGCTATCGCAATGTATACATATTGTGGGCATAGGTTTAGACCAATTTGGAACATCCTCTAAGAAATTTTGAAGCCATTCATCTTCTTCTCCAGCTTTGTCTAGTGCAATGAATTCAGATTCCATTGTCGATCTAGCAATGCACATTTGTTTTAAGGATTTCCAAGATACGGCTGCACCTCCAAGGGTAAACACATACCCACTCGTAAACTTAAAGTCTTTTGTATCGAATATCTAATTTGCATCACAATGTCCTCCAAGAATGGCTAGATATTTTGAGCAGTGTAGTCCATAGTTAAGAGTATATTTTAAATAACAAAAAACTCTCAATATTGCTTTCTAGTGATCTATTCCTAGATTACTCGTAAATCGACTTAGCTTACTTATTGAGTATGCTATGTCCGGTCTCGTACAGTTCATGATATACATTAAACTGTCGATAATACGAGAATATTCTAGTTGAGATATGCTTTCACCATTATTTCTTTCTAGATGTAAATTTACATCTACAGGTGTCTTGGTAGGACTAATATCATACTTCTTGAATTTTTCAAGTACTTTCTCTATGTAATGAGATTGAGATAATATAAGTCCATCCGATGTTCTAGAAATTTTAATTCCTAATATAACATCAGAGATTCCCAAATCTTTCATGTCAAATCTACTACTCAACATTTTTTTTGTAGTTTTGACAATTTCCAAGTTACTACCCATGATAAGCATATCATAAACATAGAGGCATACAATGACAGATCCATTTTGAATGTATTTAAAGTAAACACATTTATCGCGTTCATTAATTTTGAAACCATTTGATAACATTGCATTATCAAAATTTTCATGCCATTGCTTAGGTACTTGTTTTAATCCATATAGTGATTTAACAAGCTTACATACTTTTCCTTCTTGTCCGGGAGCCTTGAACCCTTCAGGTTGCTCCATATAAAATTCCACCATTTAAGAATGCGGTTTTTACATCCATTTAATGTATTTCAAGTCCATTAATAGAAGATATTTCTATTAACATCCGAATGGACGTTATTCTTGTTACCGGTGAATATGTGTCAAAGTAATCCAACCCTTCCTTTTGCCTGTAGCCTTTAGCTACAAGTCTAGCTTTATATTTATCAATTAATCCATCGGCCTTCAACTTCTTTTTGAAGATCCATTTATAACTTAACGGTTTTGAATTTGGTGGAAGATCCACCAGTTCCCATGTATGATTTTGTAATATGGATTCAATTTCACTATTAATTACTTCTTTCCAATTGGAAGCATCGGGTAAGGATGTGGCTTCTTTATACAATTGAGGTTCATTTTTTAGCAAATATGTTAGAAAATACGTACCGAAAGAAGTCAAGGTTTTTTCTCTTTTACTACGTCTTGGTTCATCCTCTATTAATTCAATAGGTTGATGAGTACCATTTGTAGTAGCTTGATTTGTCCTTTTAGAAGGACCAGATTTTCGGGTCATGTTATACGGGAATTCATTTTCAAAAAATGAAGTGTCCACCGATTCAATAACCGTATTTACATGAATATCCGAAATATCAGATTTACAAACTAGAAATCGATATGCACTGCTATTAGTAGCATAACCGATGAATACACAATCCATGATTTTTGGCCCTATTCTTACTTTTTTAGGTTTAGGAACCACCACTTTGGCTAAGCACCCCCACACTCATAAATATTTATAGGAAGGTCTTCGACCTTTCCATAATTCATAAGGTGTCTTGTGAGTCTTCTTGTGAGGTACTTTATTGAGAATGTAATTAGCAGAAAGTAAGGCTTCCCCCAAAAATTTTGTGGAGATCCTGAACTTAATAACATTGAGTTCATCATATCTTTCAAAGTACGATTTTTGCGTTCAGCAACACCATTCGATTGAGGAGAATAAGGAGAGGTTGTTTGATGAATAATCCCATTTTCAGAACAAAATTCCTCAAATGGATATTCATATTCACCACCTCTATCACTCCTAATAGCCATTATCGTTTTGCTTAATTGATTCTCAACTTCATTCATATATTGTTAAATAGCCTCATCTTTACTATGTAACAATTATACATAGCAGTATTTTGTGCAATCGTCAATAAAAGTAATAAAATACTTTTTCCCACCTCTAGTTTGAATAAATTTTAAATCACAAATATCGGTGTGGATTAAATCTAAAGGTTCTGTTATCCTTTCAATAGAATGGAAAGTTAGTCTAGCTAATATAGATTCCACACAAATTTCACATTTATGATTTTTATCAATATTAAATTTTGGCAAAAATTCCAAGTTAATTAATTTACGCAATGTATCAAAATTAACATGTCCTAATCTAGCATGCCAAATATTAGATGACTCAATCAAGTAAGAAGAACTAGCAGTTTCACTCATTGAAATAGATGTTTTTAGGGTTACAGTAAGAACATTGATTTTAAAGAGCCCCTCATTTAGGTAGCCCTTTCCTACATACATGTCATTCTTAGACAACACAAAGCGATCAGACACAAATACAAGCTTGAAACCATTTTTAGTTAGGAGAGATCCAGAAATCAGATTCTTTCGGATATCAGGCACGTGAAGAACATTGTTGAGAGTAAGTTCCTTTCCAGAAGTAATTTTTAAAGCAATCTTTCCTTGTCCCACCACCTTGGAAGTGGAAGAATTTCCCATAAAGAGATTCTCCTCATTTTCCAAAGGCTTATAGTTGGTTAACATCCATTTGTTTGCACAAATGTGTCGTGTGGCTCTAGTGTCCACCCACCATTCCTTGGTATTTCCAACTAAGTTAAATTCAGATACCACGACAGAAAGATTCATATCCACCAAATCATTGGCAATATTCTCACCCTCAGTTACATTTGCTTGAGGGTATATCGATATTTCTTCTTAGGCTTACGACACTCACTTGAGCGGTGTCCAGGTTTACCACAGTTGTAGCATTAGCATTTAAACTTCTTCTTGTTCTGTTTAGAAGTGCCTTCCCCGTCATACTTTCGTTTGTTCTTATTAGGACCTTCAACAACATGGACCTTCATTTCCATTAGATTCTTTCCACTTTTCTTTTGAGACTCACGGTTATCTTATTCGATTCTCAGCCTGACCACTAACTCCTCCACATTCATATCCTTTCGCTTGTGCTTGAGATAGTTTTTGAATAAAGTCCTAGATGGTGGCAACTTTTCAACAATTGCAGCATTTTGGAAAGTTTCACTAAGTGACATTCCTTCAGCATGAATGTCGTGGAGGATCACTTGGAATTATTGCACTTGTGAGATCACAGATTTAGAATCAACCATTTTGAAGTCCAGAAAATGCCCGATGATAAATTTATTTATCCCAGCATCTTTAGTTTTATAATTTTTTCCAAAGAATTCCATAATTCCTTGGATGTTTTGATCGTGCAGTAGACATGGTACAATGTCTTGTCCAAGCAGGCCAAAATATAATTCCAGCATAGGTAGTCCGAATGCTTCCAAGCATCAACAACAACAACCTTTTCAGAGTCATCTCCCTCGTGAATAGAGGGGCAATCTTCATATACAAATCTACCTAGTTGACAGGTAGTGAGATAGAAGTACATTTTTCCTTGCCAACGTTTGAAGTCAGCCCCAATGAAATTTTCCGATTTCTCCCTATGTGGCATAGATACGGGTGCAGTCACATTTGTGTTAGTGATAGTCACTTTAGTAGGAATAGTGTTCGTACTTTGCGATTCCATTTCTGTTATACAAACAGAATTTTTATCAATGATGAAATTCATATATAATGAATTAATCAAAAACAGTATACAGAATTCTCTGCAGCAATTTCCTCCAAATACAATTCACAATAATTGAATTCCAAAAGAATTCCAAAAAATATTCAAAATTAAACTATAATATAAACAAAAGCTTATACACAATAAAATCCGTGTCACACTAATTTTTAATAATAAAAGGAATTTCGTACAAAACAGAATTATAATTTTAAGATTATATTTTTTTTTACATAAACAGATTTTAACAAGAATACACAAATACAATTTTATTTTCTAAAACAGAATACAAAAACAGTATAGAAATTAATTTATGTACCAAACTGCTTTACTAATTTCTGCAATAAAGAAATAATTTAATTCATTTTTCCTGTCAAAATAAATTTATTTTCAACAAGTAAATTTCTGTAATAAAAAAAATTTATGAACACTATAAAACAGTAGAACAAATAAATTTGCCTTAAGATTGTTATGTCTAGTGTTTAACAAATACAAAATTACAGAAATATGAACTATTAATATAATTACAGAAATAAAGCGGAATTATAGAAATTAACACTTACTTGAATTTGAAGAAATAATAACAGAATTAAAGATAAATCCGAGCCCTGAAGAACAGTCTCCTTAAGGCAAATTTATTCCCTCCAACATGCTCAAAGGTTATTGAATAATTGCCTCCCAAGATAGAACGGATTTCTCGAATTAGTTATGTAGCACAACAATAATTAATCCCAACGATCACAAATCCGTGTCAATACTCGACCATAACAGTGATATGATATTCAGAAATGAAGAAAACATTTTTCTGGATGAAAGAACATTTTCGGAATTTTTCTGGAGGGTTAATTTTTCAGTAGTTAAAACAGGAGGGAAATGTTTGTATTTATAGCTTTTGTATTGACTATTGGAACAGGCAACCGAAATTAACCGTCAAAAACAGTTAATTTGTTAATTGTTGACCTTTGGCATTAACTGATTAATTAATTCCATAATTAATTAATAAAAGCCATGAAAGTTTAATTAATTCGGCCCAAAAATGTAGGAGAGCAGGCCGGACGGCGCGCGCGTGTGGGCTTTTGGCCCAAGCCCAACACATGCATAGTGTAGGCCATCTCCCTTTCAAAGAGTTGGGATACCCCAAGGCATCCAAGACTTAGTCCATACTTCGGATGTTATTAACTCATCAACTTTCCACTACTCTTCCAATGTGGGACAAGAGTTAAAACATACCCAATTCATTAACTTTCATTGTTTTGTGAGTCACTTTGGGAACATATTTATCATTCATAACTTATTAAAATTGGACATATGAATATACTACGTTAATCTCCTTACGGAGGAGAACGCGTTCGTATATGATCCCACAATTTTCGTAGTGTGGGTCTGTAATACCCCGTATTTTTATGCTTCATAAATTTTGGGATTTATTAAATTTAATGTGAGTTATTAATTTAATATAAATTCGAAAATTAATTACTTTATAATTATTAACGTGATGTGAGTTAGTAATTATGGGAAACTTATTGAGTATTACTAATGAGTAGAGTAATATATGATATTGGTTCTATGAAATGTCAAGAGTGAATAAAATGACAATTTGGAAATTTGAGTCGGGACGCGTCCGTGTCGCGTCAGGACTAAATATTGATTAATAAAAGTGAATATATAATAAGTTTCTCGTATGGTTATTTTGAGTGCGCCAAAGTGTTCGGAAGGGTCGTGATAGTAAAAAAAGTATACCCGGGGGTTTAGTTTGGGTCTCGGGGTGTTTTTAGGCCTATTTAGCACCCCGGGAGGGCATTTTGGACGTTTTGCATTTTTGGGTAATTAAACCCACGAAAATTATTAGGCTATATCAGCCATTTGGAATAGTCCTTTAGGGTTAGCAGACTCAAAACTTTATAACGGCCATAGGAGAGGGAAGGAGAAAGCTTTCCAAGCAATCCAAGGCCAAAAAGTCATCCGATTGCGCCGCCACCACCACCAACGCGTAGATCGCGCGACGGGAAACGCAACCACACCAAATTCGTCCAATAATAAGAACTCTGAAATTTCCAGGCAAGTGTTTATCTTGCTTATATTCGTTAATGCATCACTCATGTTAGTTTAGGGTTGATTAGGATGAGTTTTATGGAAGAAAAATCATGTTGGAGATAGGAAATTGCATGTAGTAATGATATATATAGAAATATGGAAATCCCCTTCATATGTAGAGGTTGAACCAAGAATTTATGATGTTTTGGGAGAATAAATTCTGGAAAAAGATTGATTAGAACAAAGTTAAAAAAAATTCTAGGGTTCATGAGTTTTAGATAAGTTTTGGCCCATTAATCCTTAGTTATTGATGAAAATTCACATGCTTTACGTAGAGGATGTTTATTTTGGGTTTATAATGATTGTAGTACGAATTTTTGGAAGTTTGAGTGTTAAAAATATGGATTTGATTGAGGTTGGATTATGAAACCCGTAACTGGTAATCTGCAGAATTCGCATACCTGTTTGATCGATCGATCGACCCAGGAGTGTCGATCGATCGACGCATCGATCGATTGAGCCCCTGCCCTCGATCGATATACCCCTTCTGGCAGACTCATATTTTCCCCTTTGCAAATAGTTAAATTCAAATTAAATGAGTAAAAATATTTGGACATCCTTATTAAAATATTTTGGGAGATAAAGACTACCAGTAGGACTTATTAATAATTATGAGTCCTTTAATGTAAGACGAGATTTGCATTTTTGGGATGTTTACCTATAAGGGACGATAGTATTATGTATTAAAGGGAAAGACACGTAAGGTAGTTGTGTTGGAAAAATAGATGAGTACCTACTGAATTCTACACTTGGGAGGATAGAGTCCATGAGTGTCACGTAGTAAGTTGGAAAAATCCCTCAAATAAAAAGTAAGAGACGAACCGTTATAAGTGATAACTAAATAATGAGAAATAAGGATAAATGTTATAATTATGGGTTATGAGATAAACCTAAATTTGATTTAGAAAAAAGTAGTATATTTATATGACTGTGTTTATGCATATACTATATACGTGTGAAAATCATGCCCACGCTACTTGCTATCCCTGAGGTTACCGCGCTGGGACAGTCTTATCTGGATGAGACCTTTATGGGGGATATTCACTTGTACCCAAGAAGATAGGAATCCTAGGTACAGGCTATCGAATCGATAGTCACGGTCCTAAGAGACGCGAGGGTATGTGCCGACCTCTTGGACTTGGAAACTATGCTTCTCCTCAATATTGTTTGTGTATGTATTAATAGAGTTCGAGAGTGATTTCGAACTTGTACTTTCCTTAGTACAAGTGATACGGGGATTGGATAACAGAGTATGCCCGCACCATAAATTTTATGTGGGGTTCTGTTAGAATATATATATTATACGAGTACCTAATATATATATAAAATTCTGAAATTTGGAACTGCCTACTGTGTTATGGTAAGTAAGAAATGAATAATGACTTCAAATAGGAAATACTTATTTTGAAAAGTATAATATGATACTGGGGAAACTTTATTAGCAAATAAGGTTTAAATAAGGTTTAAACTTTATTAGTATAAGGTTTAAACTTTATTAGTAACCTAAGATAAGGTTTAATTAAGGTTTAAACTTTATTAGTATAATTGTTCAGTTTTAAATCTTACGAGTAACCTAAGATAAGTTAAACCACTGGGAAGGTTACTGCGATAGGCGTGCACATTAGAAGAGAGGTGAGAATTTCTCAAGGGAGTGCTGCACTAATATGTTGTTGCATTGGATTGTAAACATTTTAAATACTTGCTAAACAAATTTTAAATCATTTACACTATCAAGCTCTGACCCGTTTCTATTTTCCCTTCTCTTTTGTATATTTATGTATATATTACAGGTGCCCAGCCACAGGGGCGTCTTGCATAGGATCCTTTGGAAGGAACGTGTTGCAGCTTAGGTGGGAGTTGAAGGCCTCTTGCTTAAACGACCTCATTTATTTGATTCCACTCCTAGCATATTTATTCAGTTGGAATTGTGTCGTGTGACACCCCGCCTAATTGAATACCGGGCGATCACTCATTTATTAAATTAAAATCAAGGTGAACAGTTGGTTCATTCTTAGCATCACTGTCGTAAAAATAACTTTACCAATTTAAACACCCTAATTAATTAAGCTAAGTGTCAAAACCAATTTTAAACATTACTTTCCAAATTTTATTTTGAAAACAAAGATTTAATTATTTACAACAATTCAATATTTAAAGAATCACACCACAATAATCCTGGAACATATAATCCAAATAATTTAAACATTCAACAACTAAATCCCAACATTAAAACTTAAAGTAAAACATCCAGACTGTAATAAATACCAAAGTGACAATACTAGAAATAACTGAATCACAAAGTCCAAATAAACAACTGAATAATGGAAAGGGCGACACATGCTCCACTAAAAGAATATGCTAGGAGTGGAGTCATATAGATGAAGTCGTCTAAGCAAGAGGCCTACCACTCCCACCTAAGCTGCAGCACGTTCCTTCCAAAGGATCCTATGCAAGACGCCCATGTGGCTGGGCACCTGTAATATATACATATATATACAAGAGAGAGAAATAGAAACGGGCCAGAGCCCGATAGTGTAGATGATTTAAAACTCGTTTAGCAAGTATTTAAAATGTTTACAGGCCAATGCAACAACATATTAGTGTGGCACTCTCTTGAGAATTTCTCACCTCTCTTCTAATGTGCATGCCTATCGCATTAACCTTCCCAATGGTTTAACTTATCTTAGGTTACTCGTAAGATTCAAAATCGGAGAATATAATTGTTTAAGAAAATAACTTCATTTGATCACAAAGTTCTCATTTAAACCATATTTGCTAATAAAGTATCCTAGTTTTCCATTATACTTTTTCAAAACAAGTATTTCTAATTTGAGTCGTTATACATGTCTTACTTACCATAACACAGTAGACAGTTTCCCAAATTTCAGAATTTCATATATATATTAAATACTCGTATAATATATATATTCTAACAACACCCCAAATAAAAATTATGGTGCATGCATACTCTGCTATCCGATCCCTGTATCTCTCGTACTAAGGGAAATACAAGTTCGGAATCACACACGAACTGTATTGACACATACACAACAATATTGAGGTGAAGCATAGTTTCCAAGTCCAAGAGGTCAGTACATACCCTTACGTCTCTTAGGACCGTCCGACTATCGATCCGATAGCCTGTACCTAGGATTCCTATCTTCTAGGGTACGAGTCAATATCCCCCATGAAGGCCCATTCGAGATAAGACTGTCCCAGCTCGGTAACCTCAGGGATAGAAAGTAGCGTTGGCATGATTTTCACATGTATATAATATATGCATACACACAATCATATAAATATACTACTTTTATCCTATTAATTTAGGTTCATCTCATAACCCATAATCACGACATTTATCCTGATTTTCCCATTATTAGTTATCACGTATAAAGGTTCATTTCTAACTTTAATTCGAGGGATTTTTCTAACTTACTACGTAATACTCATGGACTCTATCCTCTCAAGTGTAAAAATTCAGTAGGTATTCATTTATGTTCCAATGTAACTATCTTACGCGTCTATCCCTTTAATACCTAGTTTCATCGTCCCTTAAATGTAAGTATTCTAAAATATAACTCTCGTCTTACATTAAGGTTCCAGAATTACTTATATGTCCTACTGGTCTTCTTTATCTCCCAAAACATTTTAATAAGGGTGTCCAAGAATTATTTCTCATTAAATTGAATTCAACTAATTTAAAAAGGGAAATATGAGCCTACCAGAAGGGGTCGATCGATCGAGGTCTGGGGCTCGATCGAAGCTCTTGGCTCGATCGATCGATCAAGCATGTATGGCGAATTCTACAGTTATCAGTTACGGGTTTTCTCACATAACTCCATCCAAATCCAAACTTTTCATTCCCTCCAAAAATTTGTACTACTAATAATATAAATCCATTCCATACATCTTTTACGTAAAGCATGCAAATTTCCATTAATAATCATGGATTAACAGACCAAAATTCATGTAACTCTCAAGAACCCTAGAATTCTTTTTAACATGGTTCTAATCAGTCCTTTCCAGAATTTTCTTCTTCTAAAACATCAAAATTTCATGGTTTAATCCTCTAAATTTTAAGGGGTTTCCAGATTAACATTCAAACATCACTACATGCGATAACCTATCTCAAATATGGGTTTTCTTCCATAAAACTCATCCTAATCATCCTTAGACTAACATGAGTGATGCATTAACGAAAATAAAAAAGATAAACACTTGCCTGGGATTTTTGACGTTCTAGTTTGATGACGAATTTGGTGTGGTTGTGTTCCCCGTCGCGCGATCTACGCGTTGGTGGTGACGGCGGTGCAACCGGGTGAATCATTGGCCTTGGATTACTTGGAAAAGCCTCTTCTTCCCTCTCCTATGGCCGTCACTTGTCTTTGGTTGTTTTAACCATAGAAGACAACCTTAGACATCTGATATATCCCTTGAATTTTCGTGGGTTTAATTACCCAAAAATACGAAATGTCCAAAATGCCCTCCCGGGGTACTAATTAAGCCTAAAAACTCTCCGAGACCCAAACTAAACCCCCGGGTACACAATTCTTACTATCTCGACCCTTCCGGACACATTGGCGCACTCAAAACGACCATACGAGCGACTTATAATATATTCATTTTTATTCATCAATATTTAGTCCCGACGCAACACGGGCGCGTCCCGACTCAAATTTTTAAAATTGTCATTTTATTCACTCGTGACATTTAATATGGCCAATAATATATATTACTTTGCTCATTAGTAATATTTAACAAATTTCCATAATTACTAACTCTCATCACATTAATAATTATAACATAATTAATTTCGAGATTTATATTAAATAATTAATTCACATTAAATTTAATAAATCCCCAAATTAATTATAGCATAAAAATACGGGGTATTACATACTTCCCCCCTAATAACGGAATTTCATCTCGAAATTCGAAAAATAAGGCATACCTGGTAAGAATAAATCTGGGTATCTATCGCGCATATCTGCCTCGCGCTCTCAAGTGGACTGCTCCACATTATGATGCTCCCACTGGACCCGTACCAGTGGGACTACTTTCGACCTCAATCTTCTCTCGCTATGGTCTAGGATAGCCACCGGTCTCTCCTCGTAAGAGCTGTCAGGCTGTAAGTCTATCTCATCTATCGCAATGTGGGTATGGGACATATCATCCCGAAGATATCATCTCAACGACGAGATGTGGAATACATCGTGAATGCGATGTAAATGATCTGGCAGTCCCAATCTGTATGCTACCGGCTCAATCCTCTTGATGATGGGAAATGGTCCCACGTACCTCGGGACCAATTTCCCTTTCTTCCCGAACCTCATCACTCCTTTCATAGGAGATACACGTAGTAACACTTGGTCCCCCACATTAAACTCCCGAAAGAATCGTTTCGAATCGGCGTAGCTTTTCTGCTTGTCCTGGGCTACTCGAATGCGACTCCTGATCATCTCAATCCTCGTGGAGGTTTCCTGAATCACCTCTGGTCCTAGCAACTTGTTATCCCCCACCTGGAGCCAACAAGTTGGGGAACGACAAGGCCTGCCATACAAAGCCTCAAATGAGGCCATGCCAATCATGAACTGATAAGAGTTATTATAAGCAAACTCTACCAGTGGAAGGTGTGGCTCCCAAATTCCTCCAAAATCAAGAACACACATGCGTAGCATATCCTCCAACATCTGATTAGTATGCTCTGTCTGTCCATTTATCTGTGGGTGATAAGATGAACTCAACCTCAACTCAGTACCCATGGCCTCCTGAAAGCTCTCCCAGAAACGTGACACGAAAATCTTGTCTCTATCTGACACAATATCAGGGGCACCCCATGTAATCTGACAATCTCAGCAATGAACAACTGAGCATACTGACCCGTGGTATAGTCTGTCCGCACTGGTAGAAAATGATCCACCTTGGTCAAACGGTCTACAATCACCCAGATAGAGTCGTGGACCCGTTGTGATGTAGGCAACCCTGTAATAAAATCCATGGAAATACTCTCCCACCTCCACGCGGGTACTTCCAATGGCTGAAGCAACCCTGACAGTTTCTGATGGTCCACCTTTACCAGCTGGCAGGTAGAACACTTGGATACGAACTCAACGATGTCCTTCTTTATTCCACTCCACCAGTATTGTCGCCTCATATCCTGGTACATCTTATCACCTCCAGGATGTACCACAAATCGGGACCTGTGAGACTGAGTCATCACTTCATGACGTAATTCTGCTCCTTCTGGAACCACCAATCTCCCACTAAACCTCAAACCCCCATCAGAACTAACAGAATAGGACTCAGCACCCTCGGCTAAAAGTCGTACAATCTACTCCTGGAAAAACGGGTCTGTGGTCTGTGCCTGTAACACCCTCGTAGCAATCTCGGGTGTGACTATCATAACAGATATGAAGGAACGGGCTACTGCATCCCGATGACCCAACTCCTTCCACTTTGATTTCCAGACGTCCGCTACATCGTCTATTGGTCTACGGCTCAACCCATCAGCAACTACGTTGGCCTTCCCCGGATGATACTGTATGTCGAACTGATAGTCCTTCACAAACTCTAACCATCTGCACTGATGTATATTCGACTCTCGCTGAGTGAACAGGTACTGCAGTGACTTGTGGTCTGTGAACAAGCGGAATTTCTCCCCCAAGAAATAGTGCCTCCATATCCTCAATGCAAAAACGACCGTTGCTAACTCCAGGTCATGGGTGGAGTAATTCTTCTCATGCGGCTTAAGCTTACGGGAGGCAAAAGCTATAGCCTTCTCCTCCTACTGAAGTACTCCCCCAAGTCTCCGTAAAGAGGCATCGGTGTAAACCAGGTACTCCACACCCGGCTTCGGTAAGGCAAGGACTAGTGCTGAAGTAAGCTTGTCTTTCAGCTCATCGAAAGCCAATTGGCAAGCATCATCCCAAACATATGGTACCCCTTTGCGAGTCAGGTTCGTCAATGGACCCGCTATTTTGGAGAATCCCTGAATGAATCTCCTATAGTATCCGACTAACCCCAAGAAACTACGCACTTCTGTCAGTGTCGTGGGTTGTCCCCACTCCCTCACCGCTGACACTTTACTCGGGTCAACTTCTATCCCCTATTCAGAAACAACATGCCCCAAGAACTGTACTTCTCGCAACTAGAATCCGCACTTCTCATACTTAGCATACAACTGATGCTCTCGTAGTGTCTGAAGAACCTGTCTCAAGTGCTCGGCATGCTCCTCCTCGGAGTGTAAATATATCAAAATGTCATCTACGAAGACGATGACAAACTGATCCAAGAACTCTCTGAACACTCGGTTCATTAAGTCCATGAACACGACTGGAGCATTTGTGAGTCCAAATGGCATCACCCTGAACTCATAGGACCCATATCTCGTCAAGAAAGCAGTCTTTGAAACATCCTGCTCCCTAATACGTAGCTGATGGTACCCCGACCTCAGATCTATCTTTGAAAAGAAAGTTGTTCCCCTCAGCTGGTCGAACAGATCATCGATTCGAGGTAACGGATACTTATTCCGTATCGTGACCTTATTCAATTACCGGTAGTCCACACATAACCTCAGTGATCCATCTCTCTTCTTCACAAACAAGACTGGAGAGCCCCAAGGTGAGGTACTCCTGCGAATGAAGCCCTGACCTAACAGCTGCTCTATCTGATCTCGTAACTCTCGCATCTCTTCCGGAGCCATACGATATGGAGCACGTGTTATCGGTCTAGTATCCGGTAATAAATCTATGACAAAGACTATCTCTCGACTGAGGGGTAGGCCTGGTATCTTCTGAAAGACATCGAAATACTCACGAACAACTGGTATCGAGTCTAAGGTAATCAAAACCTTCTTAGAGGTATCCTCTTCTATCTAATACAAATGAGCGGTCGAGCCTCCCTCTAGGCGAGGCATTGCCACTACAAACATCTCTTGCCCCGAAATGGAAAAGATAATACTCCCACCAAAACAATCTATCATGGCCCTGCAAGCAGCGAGCCAATCCATACCGATATAAACGTCATGATCATGCATATCTAAGACTAACATGTCTGTAGGTAATACCAAGCTACCAATCACT
This sequence comes from Sambucus nigra, assembly GCA_949130495.1. NCBI lineage: Eukaryota > Viridiplantae > Streptophyta > Magnoliopsida > Dipsacales > Adoxaceae > Sambucus > Sambucus nigra. The sequence goes on from OX422214.1 coordinate 300,446,969, forward strand.
ACCCCCACTCCCCGGCATATAAAGAAAATAAGCGAACCACTCCCCAGTGGTGAGTCTACACACGTCACCGTACTCTCTGCTGTGGCTAACAACCCTAAGGCCTTCGCAAAATGCGTAGCTATAAAACAGTGCATCGCCCCAATATCAAACAAAACTGGACCCATAGTACCATGGATAGAAAACATAACCTTAATTGCGGGTGGTGCCTGTGGAGCTATTGCCTGGTGGACGTTATAGACACGTCCATACTGTAATTGCGCCTGCATCACTGGAGCTGCTGGAACGGCTGGTAGGGCTGCTACCTGGGCTAGTGCTGGGAGGGAAGCTGGAAAAAGTGGCCTCTGTGGCTCATTACAGGCACCCTGCTACTGTGGGGCCCTATCACCCTCTGGGCAATCCTAGCGCTTATGTCCATGCTTGCCGCACACAAAACATCGGCCTCTAAAGTTACCTCCCCTCTGACCCTGCTGACCACGGCCCTGCTGGCCATTACCACCCTGCCACTGGCCTTGCTGAAAACACTGTTGGCCCTGTTGGCCCTGCTGCTGACCCTGTTGCTGTCGGTGTTGGCTCTGTTGGCCCTGCCTATAACCCCCAAATCCCTGTCTAGAATCACCTGAACAGAATCGCTTAGCAGGGTCCCCCTGATGGGAACTCTGCTCGTGCTGACGAGTCTGTCCTTTAGATGGTGCTCCACTAGCACTACTACCCCCGGTCCTGCCCTGCTGGCCGGACTCTCCTGCTCTCTTGCTTCCCTGCAGATGGAAGCGGTGATCCTGGAAATGTAGTAAAACAACATTGAGTACATCAGTGAAAGTACTCAGAGCTAGATTCCCTATAAAGTGCTAACGGATCCTCCAAGAAAACCCGTCCACAAACAGCATTATCTTCTTACCCTCAGTGGGTGCCTCATCTGGAACTATGGTGAGAAGTCTCGTGAACTCCTCCTCATACTCAGCTACGGTAAAATTCTCCTTTTTTAAGTTCAGTAATTTTCGCCTCATCTCAGTCTGTACGGCGGGTGGAAAGTACTTGCGGTCAAATCGCTCCTAAAATGACTGAATCGGGATCGTGTCCTTCTCCTCCAAGGTGGTGGTGGACTCCCACCACTGCAAAACGGCCCCCACCAGCTTAAAGGAAGCCAACAACTGTTTCTGCACGTCTGTGCACTCATACATAGGAAGATGTTGCTGGATATCTTTCTTCCATTGGCTGACGGTGATGATATCTGAACTACCAGAGAACTCACGGGGATGCGCCTTCTGAAAGGCATCCCTAACCCTCTCCCATGCAGATGGAAGCTGTGCAGGTACTGGCACTACTGCCTGAATCTGGGGTGGAGCCTGCTGAACCACTGTTAGCGCGACATTCACCGCCTGGGCAACAATAGCGGCTACTTCATTAGCATTCATCGTACCCTGTGCCGGAGCTGCTGGCTGCTCGGCTTATGCACGCCTATCCTTTGGCGCACGTCTCGGAGGCATCTGAAACGTGAAGAAATTCATTAGTGTACAGTTATTATCAAATCACGAAGAGTTGAAGACGTAAACTTAAAAGCAAGAATACAACAATCCTAAAATAGGGCTCTATAGCAAAAAATGTTAAGCTGAAAACGAAATAAGCCGTACTGATCCTAATGACACTAGAACCTGATGCTCTGATACCACCTGTGACACCCCATCTAATTGAATACTGGACGATCACTCCTTTATTAAATTAAAATCAAGGTGAATAGTTGGTTCATTCTTAGCATCACTGTCGTAAAAATAATTTTACCAATTTAAACATCCTAATTAATTAAGCAAAGTGTCAAAAACATTTTTAAACATTACTTTCCAAATTTTATTTTGAAAATAAATATTTAATTATTTACAACAATTCAATATTTAAAGAATCACACCACAATAATCCTGGAACATATAATCCAAATAATTTAAACATTCAACAACTAAATCCCAACATTAAAACTTAAAGTAAAACATCCAGATAGTAATAAATTCCAAAGTGACAATACTAGAAATAACTGAATCACAAAGTCCAAATAAACAACTGAATAATGGAAAGGGCGACACATGCCCCACTAAAAGAATATGCTAGGAGTGGAGTCAAATAGATGAAGTCGTCTAAACAAGAGGCCTGCAACTCCCACCTAAGCTGCAGCACGTTCCTTTCAAAGGATCCTATGTAAGACTCCCCTATGGCTGGGCACCTATAATATATACATATATATACAAGAGAGAGAAATAGAAATCGGTCAGAGCCCGATAGTGTAGATGATTTAAAATTCGTTTAGCAAGTATTTAAAATGTTTACAGGCCAATGCAACAACATAATAGTGTGGAACTCTCTTGAGAATATCTCACCTCTCTTCTAATGTGCACGCCTATCGCACTAACCTTCCCAATGGTTTAACTTATCTTAGGTTACTCGTAAGATTAAAAATCGGAGAATATAATTGTTTAAGAAAATAACTTCATTTGATCACAAAGTTCTCATTTGAACCTTATTTGCTAATAAAGTTTCCCAGTGTTCCATTATACTTTTTCAAAACAAGTATTTCTAATTTGAGTCATTATACATGTCTTACTTACCATAACACAGTAGGCAGTTTTCCAAATTTCAGAATTTCGTATATATATTAAATTCTCGTATAATATATATATTTTAATAGCACCCCACATAAAAATTATGGTGCGTGCATACTCTGCTATCCAATCCCCGTATCTCTCGTACTAAGGGAAATACAAGTTCGGAATCACTCACGAACTGTATTAACACATACACAATAATATTGAGGCGAAGCATAGTTTCCAAGTCCAACAGGTCAGTACATACCCTCACGTCTCTTAGGACCGTCCGACAATCGATCCGATAGCCCGTACCTAGGATTCCTATCTTCTAGAGTAAGAGTCAATATCCCCCATGAAGGCCCATCCAAGAAAAGACTGTCCCAGCGCGGTAACCTCAGGGATAGCAAGTAGCGCGGGCATGATTTTCACATGTATATAATATATGCATCCACACAATCATATAAATATACTACTTTTATCCTATTAATTTAGGTTCATCTCATAACCCATAATCACGACATTTATCCTGATTTTCCCATTATTAGTTATCACGTATAACGGTTCGTTTCTAACTTTAATTCGAGGGATTTTTCCAACTTACTACGTAATACTCATGGACTCTATCCTCTCAAGTGTAAAAATTCAGTAGGTATTCATTTATGTTGCAATGTAACTATCTTACGCGTCTATCCCTTTAATACCTAGTTTCATCGTCCCTTAAATGTAAGTATTCTAAAATACAACTCTCGTCTTACATTAAGGTTCCAGAATTATGCATATGTCCTACTGGTCTTCTTTATCTCCCAAAACATTTTAATAAGGGTGTCCAAGAATTATTTCTCATTAAATTGAATTCAAATAATTTAAAAAGGGAAATATGAGCTTGCCAGAAGGGGTCTGGGGCTCGATCGATAGAACCTTGGATCGATTGAAGCTCTTGTCTCGATCGATCGATCAAGAAGGTATGGCGAATTTTGCAATTACCAGTTACAAGTTTTCTCACATAACTCCATGCAAATCCAAACTTTTCATTACCAAACGTCCATAAATTTGTACTACTAATAATATAAATCCATTCCATACATCTTTTACGTAAAGCTTGAAAATTTTCATTAATAATCATGGATTAACAGACCAAAATTCATGTAAGTCTCAAGAACCCTAGAATTCTTTTTAACATGGTTCTAATCAGTCCTTTACATAATTTTCTTCTTCTAAAACATCAAAATTTCTTGGTTTAATCCTCTACATGTTAAGGGGTTTCCAGATTAACATTCAAATCATCACTACATGCGGTTTCCTATCTCAAATTTGGGTTTTCTTCCATAAAACTCATCCTAATCATCCCTAGACTAACATGAGTGATGCATTAACGAAAATAAGAAAGATAAACACTTGACTGGGATTTTTGACATTCTCGTTTGATGACGAATTTGGTGTGGTTGCGTTCCCCGTCGCGTGATCTACGCGTTGGTGGTGGTGGCGGTGCAACCGGGTGCATCGTTGGCCTTGGATTACTTGGAAAAGCCTCTCCTTCCCTCTCCTATGCCCATCACTTGTCTTTCGTTGTTTTAACCCTAGAAGACAACCTTAGACATCTGATATATCCCTTGAATTTTCGTAGGTTTAACTACCCAAAAATGTGAAATGTCCAAAATGCTCTCCCGGGGTACTAATTAAGCCTAAAAACGCCCCGAGACCCAAACTAAACCCCCGGGTACAATTTTCTGACTATCTCGACCCTTTCGGACACATTGTCACACTCAAAACGACCATACGAGCGACTTATAATATATTCACTTTTATTCATCAATATTTAGTCCCGACGCGACACGGGCGCGTCCCCACTCAAATATCCAAACTTGTCATTTTATTCACTCGTGACATTTAATATGGCCAATATTATATATTACTTTGCTCATTAGTAATATTTAACAAATTTCCCATAATTACTAACTCTCATCACGTTAATAATTATAACATAATTAATTTCGGGATTTATATTAAATAATTAATTCACATTAAATTTAATAAATCCCCAAATTAATTATAGCATAAAAATACGGGGTATTGCATGTCGCCCATTTCTATTATCCCGTTGTTTTATTGGACCTTGTGATTCATTTATTTCTAGTATTGTCACTTTGGGATTTATTACTATCTGGATGTTTTACTTTAATTTTTAAATGTTGGGATTCAATTAGTTGAATGTTTGATCATTTGGATTGTATGTTCCAGGATAGTTGTGATGTGACTATTAAATTGTGAATTATGAAAAGTTTTAAATGTTGGTTTATATAAAAATAAAATTTGGAAAGTAAAGTCTAAAATGGTTTTGACACTTAGCTTATTTATTTAGGGTGTTTAAATTGGAAAGGTATTTTTTTCGACAGTGATGCTAAGAATGAACCAACTGTTCACCTTGATTTTAATTTAATAAAAGAGTGATTGCCCGGTATTTAATTAGGCGGGGTGTCACAGGTGGTATCAGAGCATCATGTTCTAGTGTCCTTAGGATCTGTACGGCTTATTTCACTTTCAGCTTAGCATTTTTGTTATAGAGCCCTATGTTAGGATTGTTGTACTCTTACTTTTATGATTATGTCTTCAGCTATTTAAGATTGATAATAACTGCAGACTAATAAAATGTCTTCACGTTTCAGATTCCTCTGAGACGTGCACCAAAGGATAGGCGTGCCCAAGCCGAGCAGCCAACATCTCCGACTCAAGGTACGATGAATGCTAATGAGGTAGCCGCTATTGTTGCTCAGGCGGTGAATGCCACACTAGCGGTGGTACAGCATGCTCCACCCCAGATTCAGGCAGTGGTGCCAGTACCTGCACAACTTCCATCAGCATGGGAGCGGGTTAGGGATGCCTTTTAGAAGGCGCATCCCCCTGAGTTCTTGGGTAGTACAGATATCATCATCGTCAGCCAATGGAAGAATGATATCCAGCGACATCTTCATATGTATGAGTGCACAGACGTGCAGAAACAGTTGTTGGATTCCTTCAAGTTAGTGGGGATCGCTTTGCAGTGGTGGGAATCCACCACCACCTTGGAAGAGAGGGATACTATCCCGATTCAGTCGTTCTGGGAGCGGTTTGACCGCAAGTACTTTCCACCCGTCGTGCAGACTGAGATGAGGCGGAAATTACTGAACTTGAAATAGGAAAATTCTACCGCTGCTGAGTATGAGGAGGAGTTCACGAGACTTCTCACCATAGTGCCAGATGAGGCACCTACTGGGGGTAAGAAGATAATGTTGTTTGTGGACGGGTTAGCTTGGAGGATCCGTCAACATATTATAGGGAATTTGTCTCTCAGTACCTTCACAGATGTACTCAATGCTTCCTTACTACACTGCCAGGATCACCGCTTCCATCTGCAGGGAAGCAAGCGAGCAAGAGAGTTCGGCTAGTAGGGTAGAACAGGGGGTAGTAGCGCTGGTGGAGCACCGACATCCCAGGGACAGACTCGTCAGCATGAGCAGAGTTCCCATCAGGGGGACCCTGCCAAGCGCTTCCGATCAGGTGATTCCAGGCAGGGATTTGGGGGGTTATAGGCAAGGTCAGCAGGGCCAGCCTAATCAGCAGGGCCAGCAAGGCTAACACCGACAGCAGCAGGGCCAACAACATTTTCATCAGGGCCAACAGGGCCAGTGGCGGGGTGGTAACGGCCAGCAGGGCCATGATCAGCAGGGTCAGAGGGGAGGTAACTTCAGAGGCCGATGTTTTGTGTGCGGCAAGCATAGCCATAAGCGCCAGGATTGCCCAGAGGGCGATAGGGCCCCACAGCAACAGGGTGCCCGTAATGAGCCACAGAGGCCACTTTTTCCAGCCGCCCTCCTAACAACAGCCCAGGTACCAGCCCTACCATCCATTCCAGCAGCTCCAGTGCAGCAGGGGTAGTTATAATATGGACGTGTCTATAACATCCACCAGGCAGCAGCTCCACAGGAACCACCCGCGATTGAGGGTATGTTTCCTATCCATGGTAATATGGGTCGAGTTTTATTTGATACTGGGGCAACGCACTATTTTATAGTTACTCATTTTACGAAGGCCTTAGGGTTATTAGCCACAACAGAGAGCACTGTGACGTGTGTAGACTCACCACTGGGGAGTGGATCGCTTATTTTCTTTATATGCCGGGGTGTGGGTGTAGATATTGGTAGCTTGGTATTACCTGCAGATATGTTAGTCTTAGATATGCATGAGCATTACGTTATTATCGGTATGGATTGGCTCGCTGCTTATAGGGCCATGATAGATTTTTTTGGTGGGAGTATTGTTTTTGCCATTCCGGGGCAAGAGATGTTTGCAGTGGCGATGCCTCGCCCAAAGGGAGGATCGACCGCTCATTTGTATTACACAGAGGAGGATACTTCTAAGGAGGTTGTGATTCCCTTAGACTATATCCCAGTTGTTCGTGAGTATTCCGATGTATTTCAGGAGATACCACGCCTACCCCCAGTCGAGAGATAGACATTGTCATAGATTTATTACCGGATACTAGACCTATAGCACGTGCTCCGTACCGTATGGATCCGGCGGAGATGCGAGAGTTACGAGATCAGATAGAGCAGCTGTTAGGTCAGGGCTTCATTCGCAGGAGTACCTCACCTTGGGGTGCTCCAGTCTTGTTTGTGAAGAAGAGAGATGGTTCACTGAGGCTATGTGTGGACTACCGGGAGTTGAACAAGGTCACGATACGGAACAAGTATCCGTTGCCTCCAATCGATGATCTTTTCGACCAGCTGAGGGGAGCAACTTTCTTTTCGAAGATAGATCTGAGGTCGGGTTACCATCAGCTATGTATTATGGAGCAGGACGTTTCAAAGACTTCCTTCTTGACGAGATATGGGTCCTATGAGTTCAGAGTGATGCCATTTGGCCTGACAAATTCTCCAGCCATGTTCATGGACTTAATGAATCGAGTGTTCAGAGAGTTCTTGGATCAATTTGTCATCGTCTTCATAGATGGTATTCTGATATATTCACACTCCGAGGAGGAGCATGCTGAGCACTTGAGGCAGGTTCTTCAGACTCTAAGAGAGCATCAATTGTATGCTAAGTACGAGAAGTACGGATTCTAGTTGCATGAAGTGAAGTTCTTGGGTCATGTTGTTTCTGAACAGGGGATAGCAGTTGACCCGATTAAAGTGTCAGCTATGAGGGAGTGAGGACAACCCACGACACCGACAGAAGTGCGTAGTTTCTTGGGGTTAGACGGATACTATAGGAGATTCATTCGGGGATTCTCCAAAATAGCGGGTCCATTGACGAACCTGACTCGCAAAGAAGTACCATATGTTTGGGATGATGCTTGTCAATTGGCTTTCGACGAGCTGAAAGATAAGCTTACTTCAGCACCAGTCCTTGCTTTACCGAAGCCGGGTGTCTATTACCAGGTTTACACCGATGCCTGTTTACGGGGACTTAGGAGAGTACTTCAGCAGGAGGAGAAGGCTATAACTTTTGCCTCCCGCAAGCTTAAGCCGCATGAGAAGAATTACCCCACCCACTACCTGAAGTTAGCAGCGGTCGTTTTTGCATTGAGGATATGGAGGCACTATTTATTGGGGGAGAAATTCGCTTATTCACAGACCACAAGTCACTGCAGTACCTGTTCACTCAGCGAGATCTAAATATGCGTCAGCGCAGATGGTTAGAGTTTGTGAAGGACTATCAGTTCTACATACAATACCATCCGGGGAAGGCCAACGTAGTTGCTGATGCGTTGAGCCATAGACCGGTAGACAATGTAGCGGACGTCCGAAAAGCAAAGTGGAAGGAGTTGGGTCACCAGGACGCAGTAGTCCGTTCCTTCATATCTGTTATGATAGTGACACCTGAGATTGTTACGAGGGTGATACAGGCACAGACCACAGACCCGTTTTGTCAGGAGAAGATTGTACGACTTTTAGCCGAGGGTGCTGAGTCCTATTCTAGTAGTTCTGATGGGGGTTTGAGGTTTAATGGGAGATTTGTGGTTCCATAAGGAGAATACTTACGTCATGCCATGATGACCCAGTCTCATGGGTCCCGATTTGCAGTACATCCTGGGGGAGATAAGATGTACCAGGATATGAGACGACAATACTGGTGGAGTGGGATGAAAAATGACATTGTTGAGTTCGTGTCCAAATGTTATACCTGCCAGCTGGTAAAGGTGGACCATCAGAAATCGTTAGGGTTTCTTCAGCCATTAGAAATACCCGCGTGTAAGTGGGAGAGTATTTCCATGGATTTTATTACAGGGTTGCCTACATCACAGCGGGGCCACGACTCTATCTGGGTGATTGTAGACCGTTTGACCAAGGTGGCTCATTTTCTGCCAGTGCGAACAGATTATACCACAGATCAGTATGCTCAACTAATCATTGCTGAGATTATTAGATTACATGGGGTGCCCCTGAATATTGTGTCAGATAGAGATAAGATTTTCGTGTCGCGTTTCTGGGAGAGCTTTCAGGAGGCTATGGGTACAGAGTTGAGATTGAGTTCAGCTTATCACCCACAAACAGATGGACAGACAGAGCATACTAATCAGATACTGGAGGATATGCTACGCATGTGTGTCCTTGATTTTTTAGGAGGTTGGGAGCCACATCTTCCACTAGTAGAGTTCGCTTATAATAACTCTTATCTGTTCACGATTGGCATGGATCCATTCGAGGCTTTGTATGGAAGGCCTTGTCGTTCCCCAACTTGTTGGCTAGAGGTGGGGGATAACAAGTTGCTAGGACCATAGGTGATTCAGGAAACCTCCGCTAGGATTGAGATGATCAGGAGTCGCATTTGAGTAGCCTAGGACAGACAGAAAAGCTACGCCGATGCGAAACGGTTCTTTCGGGAGTTTAATGTGGGGGACCAAGTATTAATACGTGTATCCCCTATGAAAGGAGTGATGAGGTTTGGAAAGAAAGGGAAGTTGGCCCCGACGTACGTGGGACCATTTCCCATTATCGAGAGGATTGGGCCGGTAGCATACAGATTGGGACTGCCAGAGCATTTACATCGCATTCACGATGTATTACACATCTCGTCGTTGAGACGATATATTCAGGATGATAAGGCCCATACCTACATTGCGATAGAAGAGATAGACTTACATCCTGACCGCTCTTACGAGGAGAGACCGGTGGCTATCCTAAACCATAGCGAGAGGAGATTGAGGTTGAAGGTAGTTCCCCTTGTACGGGTCCAGTGGGAGCATCATAATGTGGAGGAATCCACTTGGGAGTGCGAGGCAGATATGCGCGAGAGATATCCATATTTATTCTACTATGTATGCCTTATTTTCCGAATTTCGGGACGAAATTCAGTTATTAGGGGGAAAGTATGTAATACCCCGTATTTTTATGCTTTATAAATTTGGGGATTTATTAAATTTAATGTGAGTTATTAATTTAATATAAATCCGGAAATTAATTACTTTATAATTATTAACGTGATGTGAGTTAGTAATTATGAAAAACTTATTGAATATTACTAATGAGTAGAGTAATATATGATATTGGTTCTATGAAATGTCAAGAGTGAATAAAATGACAATTTTGGAAATTTGAGTCGGGACGCTCCCGTGTCGCGTCAGGACTAAATATTGATTAATAAAAGTGAATATATAATAAGTTTCTCATATGGTCTTTTTGAGTGCGTCAAAGTGTCCGGAAGGGTCGAGATAGTCATAAAAGTATACCCGAGGATTTAGTTTGGGTCTCGGGGCGTTTTTAGGCCTATTTAGCACCCCGGGAGGGCATTTTGGATATTTTGCATTTTGGGGTAATTAAATCCACGAAAATTATTAGGCTATATCAGCCATTTGGAATAGTCCTTTAGGGTTAGCAGACTCAAAACTTTAGAACGGCCATAGGAGAGGGAAGGAGAAAACTTTCCAAGCAATCCAAGGCCAAAAAGTCATCCGATTGCACTGCCACCACCACCAACGCGTAGATCACGCGACGGGGAACGCAACCACACCAAATTAGTCCACAAATCAGAACTCTGAAATTTCCAGGCAAGTGTTTATCTTTATTATCTTTGTTAATGCATCACTCATGTTAGTTTAGGGTTGATTAGGATGAGTTTCATGGAAGAAAAATCATGTTGGAGATAAGAAATTGCATGTAGTAATGATATATATGGAAATCTGGAAATCCCCTTCATATGTAGAGGTTGAACCACGAATTTATGATGTTTTGGGAGAAGAAATTCTGGAAAAAGATTGATTAGAACAAAGTAAAAGAAATTTCTAGGGTTCATGAGTTTTAGATAAGTTTTGGCCCATTAATCCTTGGTTATTGATGAAAATTCACATGCTTTACGTAGAGGATGTTTATTTTGGGTTTATAATGATTATAATACGAATTTTTGGAAGTTTGAGTGTTAAAAATATGGATTTGATTGAGGTTGGATTATGAAACCCGTAATTGTTAATCTGCAGAATTCGCATACCTGTTTGATCGATCGATCGACCCAGGAGTGTCGATCGATCGACGCATCGATCGATTGAGCCCCTGCCCTCGATCGATAGACCCCTTCTGGCAGACTAATATTTTTCCCTTTGTAAATAGTTAAATTCAAATTAAATGAGTAAAAATATTTGGACATCCTTATTAAAATATTTTGGGAGATAAAGAATACCAGTAGGACTTATTAATAATTATGAGACCTTTAATGTAACACGAGATTTGCATTTTTGGGATGTTTACCTATAAGGGACGATAGTATTATATATTAAATGGAGATACACGTAAGGCAGTTGCGTTGGAAAAATAGATGAGTACCTACTGAATTCTACACTTGGGAGGATAGAGTCCATGAGTGACGTAGTAAGTTGGAAAAATCCCTCAAATAAAAAGTAAGAGACGAACCATTATAAGTGATAACTAAATAATGAGAAATAAGTATAAATGTTATAATTATGGGTTATGAGATAGACCTAAATTTGATATAGAAAAGTAGTATATTTATATGACTGTGTTTATGCATATACTATATACGTGTGAAAATCATGCCCGCGCTACTTGCTATCCCTGAGGTTACCGCGCTGGGACAGTCTTATCTCGATGGGACCTTTATGGGGGATATTGACTTGTACCCAAGAAGATAGGAATCCTACGTATAGGCTATCGAATCGATAGTCACGATCCTAAGAGACGCGAGGGTATGTGCCGACCTCTTGGACTTGGAAACTATGCTTCGCCTTAATATTGTTTGTGTATGTATTAATACAGTTCGAGAGTGATTCCGAACTTGTACTTCCCTTAGTACGAGTGATACGGGGATTGGATAGCAGAGTATGCCCGCACCATAAATTTTATGTGGGGTGTTATTAGAATATATATATATATATATATATATATATATATATATTATACGAGTACCTAATATATATATGAAATTCTGAAATTTGGAACTGCCTACTGTGTTATGGTAAGTAAGAAATGAATAATGACTTCAAATTGGAAATACTTGTTTTGAAAAGTATAATATGACACTAGGGAAACTTTATTAGAAAATAAGGTTTAAAAGAGAACTTTGTGATCAAATGAAATTATCCTCTTAAACAATTAAATTGTTCAGTTTTAAATCTTACGAGTAACCTAAGATAAGTTAAACCGCTGGGAAGGTTACTGCGATAGGCGTGCACATTGGAAGAGAGGTGAGAATTTCTCAAGGGAGTGCCGCACTAATATGTTGTTGCATTGGCGTGTAAACATTTTAAATACTTGCTAAACAAATTTTAAATCATTTACACTATCGGGCTCTGACCCGTTTTTATTTTCCCTTCTCTCTTGTATATATGTGTATATATTACAGGTGCCCAGCCACAGGGGCGTCTTGCATAGGATCCTTTGGAAGGAACGTGCTGCAGCTTAGGTGGGAGTTGCAGGCCTCTTGCTTAGACGACCTCATTTGTTTGATTCCACTCCTAGCATATTTATTCAGTTGGGCATGTGTCGCCCGTTTCTATTATCCCGTTATTTTATTGGACCTTGTGATTCGTTTATTTCTAGTATTGTCACTTTGGGATTTATTACTGTCTGGATGTTTTACTTTAAGTTTTAAATGTTGGGATTCAATTAGTTGAATGTTTGATCATTTGGATTGTATGTTATAGGATAGTTGTGATGTGACTATTAAATTGTGAATTATGCAAAGTTTTAAATGTTGGTTTATATAAAAATAAAATTCAAAAAGTAAAGTCTAAAATGGTTTTGACACTTAACTTATTTATTTAGGGTGTTTAAATTGGAAAAGTATTTTTTTTGACAGTGATGCTAAGAATGAACCAACTGTTCACCTTGATTTTAATTTAATAAAGGAGTGATCTCCCGGTATTTAATTAGGCGGGGTGTCACAAGGTCCCACCTAAATTTGAGCTCAAAGTTGCTCAAAATTCTGTCCAGAAAATTCTGGACAACTTTCTAAGTATAACTTAAGTCTAATTTTCCAACATCTTCTGCTGTCATGATGTATTCTTCCTCTCTCATCCTCATTCTTTGGCCAACACAACGCCTCCATCCCCAGGTATTGGGCCATCTATAATGGGGGAGCTAAACCCATTATGGATCCTTGACATTATGTAAATTTGAGTCACAATGGGTAGGAAATCCCATAGATTGAGTAGAGGATCCGTTAGTCGTCCTTTAGATTTGAGAGAGGGATAAGGAATCCTACACTAGGGGGCAAACATGTAACGGTTCCACGTGCGGAACCAAGATGTGAAACTCTTACATTTTTGGTTCACCATAAAAAAATACCAAATGCAGAAAGGTTCCACATATGTGACATTCAAACACCCAAATGCAAAATAGTCCCACGTTTTGGAGAAAACCAACCGGATCCCACTGTGAGTCCACCCTTATTTTTGTACCATAAACCCATTAACTTATAGTATCCCATTATAGATGGCCTTGCAAGCCTTCCCAAAATTTTCACTTTAATTCAAAGCCCACTTTGTTTCCAAACTCAGCTCACTTAACCCAAAGTCCCCCCCCCCCCCCACACACACACCACACACACATACACACTTTATTAAATCTTTATCAATCAATAAGGTAATCTCTCTACTATTTCTCCCATTTTCCACCTTTGTTACACCATTATTTGCCTCGATACCAATTTTTTTTGTATCTCCGACACTTACTTTTGTCAGGTTTTGACAGTTAGGGCTTGAGATGGTAGTTGTTTCTGTGCGTTTCAGGTATTTTGGATTTAATATTTCAAATGAGTTTTCCCTCTAAAATAATGAGGCTTGCAGTGGTGTTTTTTTTCAATATAAGATTCAATTTTGTTAGAATTTCTTTTGTTCAACCTAATAATTGATCATGGATTTGTGTTCACATTTCTTCATATTCTTGTTTACAAATTATCATTTAAAAAGAATGTATTATATTTTTGAGTTTTTTTACATATAGTTCCTATATGAAGAGATTTTCTCTAAAAAAGTCCCAAGTGACTTTTCAACCATCAAAAATGTCATATTCCTAATTTTGGAGGATTTTTTTTAACAATTTTACCCTTTTGAAACAAAACATTTGCAACTTCTTGGAGGAAGTTGCACAAGTCGTTGAAATTTTTTTTCTTCCTATTTTTAATCTTCAAATGATCATAACTTTTGATTTACAAATCCATTTTTGACATTTTTTTTAAATCTTCTCACCGAGATCTATCAAACAAGATCCATTAAGCCCATAATATATCAAAAAACAATTACACAGTAAATTTAATGTGATCCCTGGAAAATCAAACATTTTTGTATCTAGAACAATTTCACGGACAATAACATTTACTTTGTAATATTACAAATATAGTAAAATTTATTGTGTTTAATGAAAAATGAAACATTTTTATATCTAGGAGATTTTCAAAGACAGTAAAACATTAATATTTACTATTTGCCTAAAAGATGAAGACAACATGTGGTATGTATTTTTTTTTAATATTTTCCAGTGAATATGGGCATTGTTTTATAAGACTCGATTAGTAGCTTTCAAAAGTATAAAATTCGTAAATTTTGAAATTGTATATCAAAAGTTATTGTTATTTAAAGTTTGAAAAAGAAAAAAACAACCACTATTTTTAAATTTGGAGGGAATATAGGGAGAGGGGTGTATTAGTAAAGAAAAAATTCATAAATTTATAAATAGAACTTAATTAATGGTTGACTAGTAAAAAATAGAACTTACATATAATAATACATATTAACTGGGTTATGACATTAGTTATTAGGGTTAAACAATAACATAAATAAATTATTTAAATAAATGGATCAATTAATGTATAGTCCCCAACATAAATACATATTTTGTAAAAAAGACACATATTTTTAGTTTAACCCATTTAGTCGCTCAAATACCCAATTATCCAATATTCTATTATTTTTAAAGGTCCACGCTGGTGGCATCCCACCCCACTTCCACCTACCCCACTGTTGGAGATCTAGTGGCAGAGGGGTGGATAGGGGTGGGGGTGGAGTGCCACTAGCGCCGACCTTTAAAAATAAGAGGATAATGGGTAAATGAGGTTTTGAACCCGCCAGAGCTCCGGTAGTGGGGTGGGAGGGGGTGGGGGTGGGGGTGGGGTGCTGATTCGGAACAAATATTGCATGTATTCACCCTTTATACTTATGCATTTTAGTCCCCTCGGGTACCTTAATTCCTATATTTATGCTCGTTAACCAAACAAACTCTATTTTATATGTTTACATATTTTGTGAGGTATAATTGAGTTTTTGTAGGTATTATGGTGCTTAGTGTGAAGTTCGGTAGCGTTGTGGGAAAGTTTTGTAGAAAATCGTACGTTCAGGGAAAATTTAGTGATTTCAGCATTTCGGTTTCTGGCCCAATGTCTTCACGGAAGTTGAAGTCCTATGAGTCATCTTCGCTTGGCCACTAACGGTACGCGGATATGAGTCCTAAAGAATAAGTTATGGGAATTTCTGCAGAGGATTTACAACAAAATCACAAGACTAATCTCACTGAAGAAGCAGGTCCGAATCGATTCGTCCCTTTGCCGAATCGATTCGGTTGAAGAAAATAGCCAATATCCCATTATCGAATCGATTCGGTCTATTCTGAATCGATTCGTTTTAACCAGTGCCCAGAATTCCATTTCGGAATCGATTCGGCCCTTTTTCGAATCGATTCGGTTTGCTGTAGCTTCGAAGATTTTCAATTGCAAATCGATTCTGTTTACTTTCAAATCGAGATTCGCCCCTGTTTTTGTTGTTTTCTTTATTTTTCATTTTGCCACTAGGATTTTTATATAAATATATTTTCTCTTCATTTTGAAGGGAGACATTCATTTGTAATTTAGTTTAGTGTTTGAGAACTTTGGGGATTTGTTATGGAGCTAACCCCTCTCCTCATTTTTTCTTTGGGTTTTCACCCATTTATGTAAGTTTTACTATTTATTTTCTATTTCCTTTGTTTGTGCTTTATTTCCATTACGTCTTTACTTTTCTTGCCTAGATAATTAGTTATACTTCATTTATTTCTTGTTTGCTTTTGTTAATTAGTTATTTCAATTACTTTATTAATGTCTAGTCTTTAGTTTAAGGGTTGGGGTCATGTTTCCGTCATTAATGGGTCTTGAGCTCTGAAAGTTAGGTTTTGTGTAAAATTGCATTTAATTAAAACCTCCTGTATTAAAGTTGGAATATCATGCGTTTAATTTTATTTGTCACGCAACGTTAGTGTTTAAAGCGATATTCTGAATTTAATCCATGTGTGACCATTTTTTATTAAATTTTTTGTCTCGCATTTTTGGATTAAATTCCTTCATATGTGCTATTTATAATTAATTTTTTTATGCTCGATTAAATGTAGTTGAACCGAAATCCTAATTATGCGTTGTTTAGCCCATGGCGGGGATGTGACCTTGACTATCGTTTTATTAATTCTTGTTTAGTAATAAAATCTTAGTTTCCCCTTTTTCCCGTTTTAAACCCAATACCTTTTACACTTTTATTTTAGAAGTAAAAAATCGATCACAATCTATCCAACATTCCCTGTGGATTTTCAATAGCCGGATTGGCTATTATACTCCTTTAAAGAGTGTAGTCATAGTTACGGTTTTTTGCATTGTGGTCAGAAGCCGATAACAACGATTTGCATATCTACACGGACGCACGTTTTTTGCCTCACTGGGTGCCGCTAGCGCGGACCTTTAAAAATGAGAGAATATTGAGTAAATGGGTGTTTGAGCCCACTGAAACTCCGACAGTAGGGTGGAGGTGGGATGCCGCTAGCACGAACCTTTTAAAATAAGAGAATATTAGGTAAATGTATGTTTGAGGGACTAAATGGGTTAAACTAAAATACGTATCTTTCTTACAAAATATGTATTTATGTTGGAGACTATGCATTGATTGGCCCATTTATTTAAACAATTTGTTTGTACTCTTATTTAGTCCAAATAAGTAATGTGATAATCCAAATAATAGATATTATTATATGTAAGTACTATTTTGAGAGTTTTTCTTAATTAAGTTCTATTGACTAGTCAATCATTATTTAAGTCCCGTTTTTAAATTTATGAATTTTTTCTTTACTAATATACCATTTTCCCTATATTCCCTCCAAATTTAGAAATACTAGTTTTTTTTCAAACTTTAAATAACTATAACTTTTGACATACAATTTCAAAATTTACAAAATTTATATTTTTGAAAGCTATTAATCTAGCCTAATAAAACAAGACCCATATTTTTATGAAAAATATTAAAAAATTAAGATGACGTGTTTTCTTCGTTTTTAGGCAAGTAGTAAATATTACTGTTTGTGTGATATTTGCACAGTAAATGTTTACTGTTTGTAATATCCCAGATATATAACTCTATTACTTTTCGGAGAACCCAGAGAATCTTATTGTCTGTAAAAATGTCCCGAATGTAAAACTGTTTTATTTTTTGGTGACCACAGTAAATTTTACTATATGTGTAATTTTTTCTCTGAAATATTATGGACTTTAGGGATCTGGTTTGATAGATATCGATGAGGAGATTTCATAGTAATTTTGGAGAAAATGGATTTCTAAATCAAAAGTTATGATTATTTAAAGATTAAAAATAGGAAGAAAAAATTCTAGCCACTTGTGTAACTTTTCCCAAGAAGTTACAGTTGGTTGGTTAAAATTGTAAAAAAATAAAAATTAGGAATAGAACCTATTTTGTGGCTGAATAGCCTGTAGGGCTGATTTAGAAAAATCTCTTCATATAGGACCTATATGTAAAAATCCCTACATTTTATCCATTTAAATTTCTCATATTTTTTTAGGCTTTTTTGAGGTTTGTCATAGACGACTTCATTTTGTAATGTATTTGTAAATTTTTATTTAGGGTTTTATAAGTGAATTGGTTTCAAAAGTATTTTGAAGTGTGATTACGCTTTTCCTTTTCTTATGGACATTGATGATTTAGAACACATTTCTCTGTTATTCAATTTGGGTGGTTGAGAAACTTTTGAGTACATACTAAAATTTGTGGTTCTCTTATTTTTATTTTGAATTCTTTATTCAACTTCTATTATATTTTTCTATTTTATTCCAGATCTATATTATGCTCATTTTACTTATATTTAGTTCCCCTTTAAGTGATTTTTTTTTCATTTTTTAAATAATTAGTATTTTGTATTACTTATGATTTAGGTTTGAAATTTGTTTTTATTTTTTTTGTCAACAACGCATCTCCATCTTCTGCTCATGTACAAGAAAATAATAGTAACACTGACATTTCGGGGGGCTATGGACCAAAGGTATATACTCATTTCTAGCTTCTAATTTTTATACCATGCTCAAGTTGGTTTTTGAGTTCTCATGAACTTTCCATGTATTATATCACATTGCAATTCAGTTTTTTTCCTTTCAATATATGAATTAATTATACAATTAATTTAGATATATGTTTTTACTTTTATTTTATAGGCCTGATTAATTATTAGATATATAGTTTTCTAAATCCTCTCTGTGCCTTTGTGTTTAGTGTTTCTTTGTTTTAAACTAAAACCTTCCTGTTGTTTAGGGTTATCCGATTTGACCATGGATCCCTAATTTTTATTAGAAAACTAACCACTCTTTATTTAAGGATTTTTTTTATTGTTTTAAAGTACAACTCTCATGTTGGTTTTACAACTCAGTATTATACTTCAGCATTTTCTACTTGTTGGAAAATTGGACTTAAATGGGTATTATAAAGTTGTCAATATGGACAGATTTTTGAGCAACTTTGAGCTCAAATTTAGGTGGGACCCACACTACGGAAATTGTGGGACCATATACGAACGCGTTCACCTCCGCGAGAAGATTAACGTAGTATATTCATATGTCCAATTTCAATAAGTTATGAATGATAATTATGTTCCCAAAGTGACTCACAAAGCAATGAAAGTTAATGAATTGGGTGTGTTTTAACTCTTGTCCCACATTGGAAGAGTAGTGGAATTTTGATGAGTTAATAACACCCCAAGTATGGACTAAGGCTTGGATGCCTTGGGGGTATCCCAACTCTTTGAAGGGGAGATGACCTAAGCTATGCACGGGTTGACGTTCGGTCAAAAGTCCGCGCGCGCGTGTCCGTCCGTCCGGCTCGGTTCGGTTCGGGCTTGGGCTTGGGCTTATAAAAATCTCCTACATTTTTGGGCCGAACTTTCTGGGCTTTAATTTAATTAATTAATTACGGAATTAATTAATCTTTAATTAACTGATAATCAGTTAATTCCAAGAGTCAGCCGTTAACGAAATTAACTGCTTTGACAATTAATTTCGATTTTGACTGTTCCCAACAGTCAAAACATTTACTATAAATAAAATATTTCCCCCTCAGTTTTAAAAACTGAAAAATAAACCCTCCAAAATTCCGAAAATGCTACTGCATTATTTCCTCTGCCCAGAAAATTCTTTTCTTCATTTCTGCATTACATGTTCTTGGTTGTGTTGAGTACAAAACACATAAATTGTGTTCGCTGGGATTAGTCATTGCTGTGCTGCTTGATAAATCCAAAAATCCGTTCTATCTTGGGAGACATTTATTCATTAAACTCAAGCACGTTGGAGGAATAATTTTGTCTTAAGGAGACTGTTCAACAGGGCTCGGATTTCTTTCTAATTATTATTATTTCTGCAAATTCAAGTGAGTAATTTAATTTTCTGTAATTTATTTTTCTTTCTGTAATCATTATTTTATTATTAATTCTGTACTATTTCGAAATTAAATAGTAGGATTAACAATCTTAAGACAAAATTATTAAATTCTACTGTTTTTAGTGTACATAATTTTTTTATTACAGAAATTTATTTTTTGGAAATAAATCTGTTTTGACAGAATAAAATGAATTAATTTACTGCTTTATTGTAGAAATTAGTAAAACAGTTTTGATATAGAAATTAATTTCTATACTGTTTTTATATTCTGTTTTAGAAAATAAATTTTATTTGTGTACTCTTGTTAAAATCTGTTTATCTATATTTTTTTCTTAAATTATAATTCTGTTTTGTACGGAATTCTTTTTATTATTAAAAATTAGTGTGTCACAGATTTTAAAAATTTAATTCTGTTTTGTACGAAATTCTGTCTATATATTATACTTTAATTCTGAATTATTATTTGAATTCTTTTGGAATTCATTTATTGTGAATTATATTTGGAGGAAATTGGTGCACAGAATTTTGTTTTCTGTTTTGATTAATTCATTATATATGAATTTTATCATTGATAAAAATTCTGTTTTTGTAACAGAAATGGAATCACAAAGTACGAACACTACTCCTACGAAACTGATTGTCACCAACACAAATGTGATTGCACCCGTATCTATGCCACACGGGGAGAAATTGGAAAAGTTCATTGGGGCTGACTTCAAACGTTGGTAAGGACAAATGTACTTCTATCTCACTACCTGCCAACTGGGCAGGTTTGTATATGAAGATTGTCCCTCTATTCAAGAGGGAGATGACGCTGAAAAGGTTGATGTTGTCGATGCTTGGAAGCACTCGGACTACCTATGCCGAATTTATATTTTGGCCTACTTGGACAAGACTTTGTACCATGTCTATTGCACTATCAAAACTTCCAAGGAATTATGGAATTCTTTGGAAAAGAAGTATAAAACTGAAGATGCTGGGATGAAGAAATTTATCGTTGGGCGTTTTCTGGACTTCAAAATGGTTGATTTTAAATCTGTGATCTCGCAAGTGCAAGAATTCCAAGTGATCCTCCACGACATTCATGCTGAAGGAATGTCAATTAGTGAAACTTTCCAAGTTGCTGCAATTGTTGAAAAGTTGCCACCTTCTTGGACTTTGTTCAAAAACTATCTCAAGCACAAGCGTAAGGAGATGAATGTGGAGGAGTTGGTGGTCCGTCTAAGAATCGAAGAAGACAACCGTGAGTCTCAAAAGAAAAGTGGGAAGAATCCGATGGAAACAAAGGTCCATATCGTTGAAGGTCCTAAAAAGAACAAACGAAAGTATGATGGGGAAGGCACTTCCAAACATAACAAGAAAAAGTTCAAAGGAAAATGCTACAATTGTGGTAAACTGGGGCATCGCTCAAGTGAGTGTCGTAAGCCTAAGAAGCAAAATAAAAATAACTCTCAAGCAAATGTGACTGAGGGTGAGAATATCACCAATGATTTAGCGGATATGAATCTTTCTACCATTGTCTTTGAATGTAACTTAGTTGGAAATACCAAGGAATGGTGGGTGGACACTGGAGCCACACGACACATTTGTGCAAACAAATGGATGTTCTCCACCTATAAGCCTTTGGAAAATGAGGAGAACCTTTTTATGGGAAATTCTTCCACTTCTAAGGTGGTGGGACAAAGAAAGATTGCTTTGAAAATGACTTCTGGAAAGGAACTTACTCTCAACAATGTTCTTCACGTGCCTGATATCCGAAAGAATCTGATTTCTGGATCTCTCCTTACTAAAAATGGTTTCAAGCTTGTGTTTGTGTCTGATCGCTTTGCGTTGTCTAAAAATGACATGTATGTAGGAAAGGGCTACCTAAATGAGGGGCTCTTTAAACTGAATGTTCTTACTGTAACCCCTAAAACATCTGTTTCAATGAATGAAGTTGCTAGTTATTCTTACTTGATTGAGTCATCTAATATTTGGCATGCTAGATTGGGACATGTTAATTTTGATACATTGCGTAGATTAATTAACTTGGAATTTTTGCCAAAATTCAATATTGATAAAAATCATAAATATGATATTTGTGTGGAATCTAAATTAACTAGATTACCTTTCCATTCTATTGAAAGGATAACTGAACCTTTAGATTTAATTCACACCGATATTTGTGATTTAAAATTTGTTCAAACTAGAGGTGGGAAAAAGTATTTTATTACTTTTATTGACGATTGCACAAAATATTGCTATGTATATTTGTTACATAGTAAAGATGAGGCTATTAATGTATTTAAACAATATAAGAATGAAGTTGAGAATCAATTAAGCAAAACGACAAAGGCTATTAGAAGTGACAGAGGATGTGAATATGAATATCCATTTGAGGAATTTTGTTCTGAAAATGGGATTATTCATCAAACAACCGCTCCTTATTCTACTCAATCGAATGGTGTTGCTGAACGCAAAAACTGTACTTTGAAAGAAATGATGAACTCAATGTTATTAAGTTCAGGAGCTCCACAAAATTTGTGGGGGGAAGCCTTACTCTCTGCTAATTACATTCTCAATAAAGTACCTCATAAAAAGACTCAAAAGACACCTTATGAATTATGGAAAGGTCGAAGACCTTCCTATAAATATTTACGAGTGTGGGGGTGCTTAGCCAAAGTGATGGTTGCTAAACCTAAAAAGGTAAGAATAGGGTCAAAAACCGTGGATTGTGTATTCATCGGTTATGCTACTAATAGCAGTGCATATCGATTTCTAGTTTGTAAATTTGAGATTTCGGACAGTCATGTAAATACGGTTATTGAATCGAGGGATGCTTCATTTTTTGAAAATGAATTTCCGTATAACATGACCCGAGAATCTGGTCCTTCTAAAAGGACAAATCAAGCTACTACAAGTGGTACTCATCAACCTATTGATTCAATAGAGGATGAACCAAGACGTAGTAAAAGAGCAAAAACCTCGACTTCTTTCGGTCCAGATTTTCTAACATATTTGTTAGAAAATGAACCTCAATCGTATAAAGAAGCTATATCCTTACCCGATGCTTCCAATTGGAAAGAAGCAATTAATAGTGAAATTGAATCCATATTACAAAATCATACATGGGAACTAGTGGATCTTCCACCAGGTTAAAAACCGTTAGGTTATAAATGGATCTTCAAAAAGAAATTGAAGGCCGATGGATCAATTGATAAATATAAAGCTAGACTTGTAGCTAAAAGCTATAGGCAAAAGGAAGGGTTGGATTACTTCGACACATACTCACCGGTAACAAGAATAACGTCCATTCGGATGTTAATAGCAATAGCTGCTATTAAAGGACTTGAAATACATCAAATGGATGTAAAAACTGCATTCTTAAATGGTGAACTAGATGCGGAAATTTATATGGAGCAACCTGAGGGTTCAAAGCTCCCGGACAAGAAGGAAAAGTATGTAAGCTTGTTAAATCACTATATGGATTAAAACAAGCACCTAAACAATGGCATGAAAAATTTGATAATGCAATGTTATCAAATGGTTTCAAAATTAATGAATGCGATAAATGTGTTTACTTTAAATACATTCATAATGGATATGTCATTGTATGCCTCTATGTTGATGATATGCTTATCATGGGTAGTAACTTGGAAATTGTCAAAACTACAAAACAAATGTTGAGTAGTAGATTTGACATGAAAGATATGGGAATCGCCGATGTTATATTAGGAATTAAAATTTCTAGAACATCGGATGGACTTATATTATCTCAATCTCATTACATTGAGAAAGTACTTGAAAAATTCAAGAAGTATGATATTAGTCCTACCAAGACACCTGTAGATGCAAATTTACATCTAGCAAGAAATAATGGTGAAAACATATCTCAACTAGAATATTCTCGTATTATCGGCAGTTTAATGTATATCATGAACTGTACGCGACCAGACATAGCATACTCAATAAGTAAGCTAAGTCGATTTACGAGTAATCCAGGAAGAGATCACTGGAAAGAAATATTGAGAGTTTTGGGTTATTTAAAATATACTCAAAACTATGGATTGCATTACTCAAAATATCCAGCTGTTCTTGAAGGACATTGCGATGCAAATCGGATATCTGATACAAAAGACTCTAAGTCTACGAGTGGGTATGTGTTTACCCTCGGAGGTGCAGCCGTATCTTGGAAATCCTCAAAACAAACGTGCATTGCTAGATCGACAATGGAATCTGAATTCATTGCACTAGACAAAGCTGGAGAAGAAGCTGAATGGCTTCGAAATTTCTTAGAGGATGTTCCAAATTGGTCTAAACCTGTGCCCGCAATATGTATACATTGCGATAGCCAATCAGCGATTAGAAGGGCATAAAATCACATATATAACGGAAAGTCACGACATATTCGTCGTAGACACAATACCGTTAGACAACTTCTCTCAAACGGAATTATCTCAATTGACTATGTAAAGTCAAAAGATAATATATCGGATCCACTAACGAAAGGTTTAAACCGAGAGCAAGTTGAAAGATCATCGAGAGGAATGGGTCTAAAGCCTATAAATAAATAAGAATCAATATAGTGGCAACCCAACCTAGCTGACTGGAGATCCCAAGATCTAGGTTCAATGGGCAAACCGAACTACGTTGTATTCAGTAAGCACTGGAGGATATATATTCCTATCCATTCCAAAGATGAGACAGTGCATATCTGCCGCGAATTTAGGATAAGTTATGCTTTTAATGACATCTATATCTTAGTACGTCTAAGTGGGGTATTGCAGAATACTCTTTATGGAAGTCACCTACGTAAGTAAGAAGGGGGCCACTTCTATGAGAATAATGAAAGGCATATTCTCTAAAATACTTGCGGAACCAAGTGGTGTTCACGGCCAAAATGAACACAAACGTGAGAACCAACTGTTTTGAAGAATTGTTGTGTGAATACTGTTGTCTAGGTTTGCAAAAACGGTTGACGGTTCAAGGACGTGAAGTCTACTGATTAACCAAGTAAATCCGATAGTATATCACTAAGGAAAGTTCAAGGCCACTAGGCTACTTCTCCCGATGCAATAAGTCTTCAGTTTTACTCAACTTGTGTCTGCATCTGCATCAACATCTGTTTTGTTTTATTTATAGCGATATATCATTCATGTGGGGGATTGTTGGAAAATTGGACTTAAATGGGTATTATAAAGCTGTCAATATGGACAGATTTTTGAGCAACTTTGAGCAACTTTGAGCTCAAATTTAGGTGGGACCCACACTACGAAAATTGTGGGACCATATACGAACGCGTTCACCTCCGCAAGGAGATTAACATAGTATATTCATATGTCCAATTTCAATAAGTTATGAATGATAATTATGTTCCCAAAGTGACTCACAAAGCAATGAAAGTTAATGAATTGGGTGTGTTTTAACTCTTGTCCCACATTGGAAGAGTAGTGGAATTTTGATGAGTTAATAACACCCCAAGTATGGACTAAGGCTTGGATGCCTTGGGGGTATCCCAACTCTTTGAAGGGGAGATGACCTAAGCTATGCACGGGTTGACGTTCGGTCAAAAGTCCGCGCGCGCGTGTCCGTCCGTCCGGCTCGGTTCGGTTCGGGCTTGGGCTTGGGCTTATAAAAATCTCCTACATTTTTGGGCCGAACTTTCTGGGCTTTAATTTAATTAATTAAATACAGAATTAATTAATCTTTAATTAACTGATAATCAGTTAATTCCAAGAGTCAGCCGTTAACGAAATTAACTGCTTTGACAGTTAATTTCGGTTTTGACTGTTCCCAACAGTCAAAACATTTACTATAAATAAAATGTTTCCCCCTCAGTTTTAAAAACTGAAAAATAAACCCTCCAAAATTCCGAAAATGCTACTGCATTATTTCCTCTGCCCAGAAAATTCTTTTCTTCATTTCTGCATTACATGTTCTTGGTTGTGTTGAGTACAAAACACATAAATTGTGTTCGCTGGGATTAGTCATTGCTGTGCTGCTTGATTAATCTGAAAATCCGTTCTATCTTGGGAGACATTTATTCATTAAACTCAAGCACGTTGGAGGAATAAATTTGTCTTAAGGAGACTGTTCAACAGGGCTCGGATTTCTTTCTAATTATTATTATTTCTGCAAATTCAAGTGAGTAATTTAATTTTC
Organism: Sambucus nigra; assembly: GCA_949130495.1. NCBI lineage: Eukaryota > Viridiplantae > Streptophyta > Magnoliopsida > Dipsacales > Adoxaceae > Sambucus > Sambucus nigra. The sequence goes on from OX422214.1 coordinate 300,472,831, forward strand.
TGTAATTTATTTTTCTTTCTATAATTATTATTTTATTATTATTTCTGTACTATTTCGAAATTAAATAGTAGGATTAACACTACTATGTTGTGCATCGTACATATATTATCCCTATTGTTGTTCCTTTACATTATATTTAGTTCATATATTTTACAAGAGAAAAAATGCGATATTCAATGAAACTTGGAAGGTAAGATTGAGTAAGTTCTATCAAGACACAAGGCATGTGGATACCAAAAATAAATTTATGTCATAGACACGAAGCATACATTGTTCAAGAATTCTTATTGAGGCCGTCTATACCATCCATACACAGCATAGTTAGTTTCGTTATCGTGTTTTCTTCTATCTTTTAAGTGGCACCCAACTTCCTGGAGTTACACAGGGATCACAGATAACGTCAAAATTATGTATAGTGCTGATGTTGTTGATGATGATGATGATGTTGTTGTTGTTTATAGAAGGACAAATCCAACTTGAGGTGAATTTTCTTTTGCCTTGATAGCTCATAGTTCAGCAGAGCTATTCTCAATATTCGTAATTGAAATAAAATATTAGTTTCTAATTTCTTCATCGTTTCAGTAAAAGTACTCATGAGTGCAACTGAGTTTTGATTTTCATTAATATATAGGTTAAGGGTTCTGGTTTATTCATTGCATGTTTAATGATAATCTTAGATTTTTTTTATATTTCAGTTGATTCGTTTAGGATGACATCCAAAGTTAGTCGTGACGGCGGTTGGGAGGGGTAAGAAGAGGGTGGCAGAGCAGACATTTTTGGATAAGGATACACAAAAGATAAAATTAGGTTGTCACTTTTCTTTATTTTCCCAATTTTTCCAATGATATCATATTTTCCCAGAACACATTAATATATTATATTTTTCCAATTCAAAACGGAACAATTTCAAAATGGAACACCTTGAAACACTTACACTTTTAGGGTTATTTGGGGTTCTATTTTGTTTTGCATGTATCATTTCTATTCTAATTTTTTCTATATTGATTTATTTTATAGGTATAATTTTAGTTCAAAAGCTATGTTGAAAGGGTGATTTATCTAAGTTGGGTTTAATTTGTTTATGAAATAAGTATACTTTGTCTAAATAAATGTACTAACAAAAAAAATAAATCTGTAATAAAATTTTAGGTAAAGGTTTACATCATTTTGTAATGTTCATGGACTTATTTTTCTGTAATGTTAATTTGTTCATAAATTCGTTCTTTGACCATTTTCATTACTACTTATTATTTTTGTTTGCATTTGATTTCTCATGCATAATGATATTTCTTTGGGCATATCAACCTAATTTGATTGTTGCATTTTTAGTGCATTTCAGTATAATATCTTCAATGATACTTGAATCCTAAATTGTAAGACTAAATATAATACCTATTTTTGCAAATTAGCTGACAGGAAATATTTAGACAATTTTGTAGGTCTACACTTAAATATCAAGGCTTCAATAATTATCCAATATTCAATAATATTTTTCTTACAACTCCCATTAATGCTATTCACATTCTGAATGCATCCCAAAATTTCTTTAGGTACTAGGCTTTCCCTTTTCAAATCTCATTTTGTTTCTTTTATCCAAAATATACCAAAGTAAAAAGCAAATAACAACAATCCAAATGTTATAGATTTGATAATTCAAAGTAACTTTGATAAGTTTTTATGAGTGCCTCAATAATAGGTCTCTTAAAATTCAAGTTGACTTAAAAAATATCACAAATACACATCTATCCATGCTTAGCAAAATCTAAAGATTCAACAATGGATGGCGTATCACAAAAGCTACAACACGAAACCATAGTAATACCACGCATTTTTAATAATTCATCACAAGTAATTTTATTCCACAAGACTTTCCAAACATATAGAGAAATTTTAAAGGGAATGTAAGGCTCCAGAATTTTACGTATTGCTTGAAACTGTGTCCTCTAAATATCAAAGCAAACTTACTTCACTTTCCAAATTATTTAAATTATAGTTTTATAGTATTTCTTATTCTATGTTCCACTTTTTTGTTGGATCAAACAGTATTTGTGATACCAGGGGTTAATTGTTTAGTGATAGTTGAAGATTTTTAATGAGTGTTTTTAATCATTCAATTAGTATTGTAGACATATATAGAAATAAATATACACGAAGTCTTGAGGTTACAAGGGTCACACTGAAGAAATAAATATTTATTGAATCACGCTTATTGACTATGTGTAAGTAAATATTGTTCTAAATCTATGTTATGCTCAAATAATTTGAAGTGAGGTCATATATAGTAAATTATACTCAATTGGTTCATAGTAATTCATATAAAGCTCTATTATATCCAAAATAACTAATGTAGTATGCATCAATTGAAAGTTCCTATGTATATATTGTCTCCAACTCTTTCATGTTTGGGATTGGGTGTGGACTGTTATCACTCTCACACACTACCGTAAATAAGAATATAGCATTGGTGTTGGCTTAGCTATAATTGGGCCAAATGCAGATGGATATTCATGAAATTCACTCTCAGTTTCCCATATTACATTGTATGCATTGTTTGGATTTGATTATATGTGTTAGGTGGGATAGTTGTGATCAATTAGTGATCAAATGACTTATTTTACATCATATGTTTTGTTTTTGTTTTTAGTGATTTCTTGTTTTATATCTTCTTAATGATCATTTCAGTTTCCAATTAATTCAATTACTGACTCTATTTTTTTGCAATTGCATATGAGTTTCCTATATGATGAATCTTAGAATTGAGAATGTTATGATGACATGAAGAAGGATAATATTTCTTTTTAATTTCAAATCTATCTTATGCTTATATTTTACATCTACTTTAATACTTTTGATTTGGGTTTGGAACATGCCATTTATGTGTAACAAATCCATATTGTGCTCAAGTACAACAAATAGACTGCATACCTCTCTTTATTAAGTCGTTATATGTAATCAACAGACTCTCTCCCTTTTCTTTATCATTTATGGTTGTATTGGAAGCACAATTTAAATTGTTTGAAATATATCTTCTTTATGGGCCTATGCATACTGAAGATTTGGATTGCTTTTTCAATCAACATTTATGGATCTTGATTACATTCTATATTGAAGTGAATGTGAAAAGAACATTTCAATCAATAAGTATGTTATGAATAATTTTGATATCTTTTTATTGGGTTATTTTGGACACTACCTAAACTAATTTGTGATCACAAGTTTATAAGAGAATTCATTTTGGATACATTCAGTTACTTTAAAATTTTTTTCATTCATCTTATTAGTATAAATTTTGTGTTATTGTTGGTCTAAGATTGTGGTGGTCGTTAGATTTAGGTTTTTTATCCTCGTTAATGTATGATTTGTGATCAAAATTGTTGTTTGCTATTGGATCTCTCTAACGAAGGTTTTTTCTCTTGAATCCATGTGTGAAAGTTCATGAAGGATCTGTTTCATCAATTTTCTCCACTTTATGATTTCCAATTCATTTATTTATTTCGTTTTGGCTTCTGTGTTTCTCTCTTAAAACTGGGATGCCCAAGTTGGTCAGAAAAATTATTTGGGTTTATTTTAGAAGTCAGCTCTCATTTCCGAGCTTGAGGTCTAAACACGCGGCAATACGAGTATGACACATCAATGAGTTACACCCAATGGGTTAAAATGAGAGTCTTCCTAGAATTATTGTTTTTTAAAAAAGGCCTATCTTGACATGAATTTGAATTCTTATGGTTCATTGTTTTTACCTGCATAGTAGTTGTAGTTACAAAGTTGAATCTTTTTAGTAATTTGTGTTTTACATTGGTTAAACTTAATCTATACACTTAATTTTTTTATTTCATTGAGTTTAACATTTATTCCCCATCCTCATTTCAATATTTGATTTTTTTGCTTCTTTTCAGGCCATATAATGTGCTTTGTGGACTTTTCATCTCATTTTAGTAAATTAAGTACGACCCACGAGGGTACTTGATTATAACTCATATTTATGATGATAATTCTTATATTTCTCAAATTGTCTCATGTATTGAGATAAATTTCATATATATTGAGACGAACTTTTCATTATTCGAATTTGGGCCATTAATTTTTAACGGGTCATTGTCTAGATGTGTATTAGTATTGTCGTTGCAGACTATTTGTATAATTGTACAATTTTTTATTTCTTAAACAGGGTGATGGATATTTCTATAAATAAAGGAAATTTTGCCCAAATTTTCTAAAATATTTACACAATGGTGTTGTAAAAAAAAAATTCCAATTTTAAAGTATTTAATGGATATGATGCTACTTGTGCGAGGTCTATGACAAAATTAGTATTGTTGTCGCGAACTATTTTTTATTTCTTAAACAGAGTGGACCGTCCTATAAACAAAGCATACTTTGCCTAAAATTTTAATTTGTTTATAATTATTTGTGTTATATAATATATTTCCATTATTATGAGGAAATTAGCATTGTTGTTGGACTGTTTTTTCTTAAACATGGTAGACAGTCCTATAAACAATGAGAGGTTTGCCTAAAAATTATATATTGTTTACACTTATTTGTGTTGTAAAAAAACTTTTTGACATGATTATACAAGATTCAATATTTTGAAATTTTCGCTTCGTGCCTTCTGGCACGGGCATTCTGCTCCTCCGCCTCTATCTCTTTATATATATAATATAATATAATATAATATAATATAATTTTTCTTCTTTTTCAATTTTTGGATTTTATTACTAGACTTTCTTATTTCCAAATGCCCTCTCTCTCAATTTTTCCTTTTTTTCCCTTACTCTCACTCATCTTTTTTTTTGATATTTTTATTTATTACTATATATTTTGTTCATATTTTTCTTTTTTATAGTTAATGCAAATTAAATTTGAAAAATATTTCAAATTTTGGTGTTATTTTTTTACAAATCATTATATTTTTTTTAAAGATAATTGATGAAAATTGTTGAGGATATTTTTTTTTAAATTTCAAATATTAAATATTTTTTAAGTTTTTTTTGTTGGAATTTGCAAAACCTTTAAATCTTCTTCACTGTGTGTGTGTGTGTAAGAGAGAGAGAGAGAGAGAGAGAGAGTAACGATATTTTTGGGATTTTTTTTTAAAATTTTACATTTTATTGAGGGTTGTTTACAACAAAGAAATTTGTTAAAATTTCGGGGTCACCGTGTAATAGTTTTTTGGGTGTAAAACCCGAAATGACCAAAACCAATGAGTGACATATTCAAGTAACCCAAAATTTACTGAGTCATACAAATACACTTAAAGTTTAATCATTATTTCACTTTAAAGTCTCATACTTTTTTATTGTTATAAAAAAATGAAATCTGAATATCCATTACAAAGTATCACAAAATAATAATTCTATAGTGACACAATCATTAATTTTTAATAGGTAAAGCGTTACTAATATAAAGTATGGTATTAAGTCTATAATTTTATAAGGATTGTGAAGGGAAATTACCAGACTGTGTTTAAGAAGATGATGCGTGTCCACCAGTTTGATCAATAAACAGAGTTCGTGAGGATAAGCACAGTTGACGTCAATCAATGCGGATATCGAAATTAGGTAGGACCGATCAAACTTTGATTGCTATCTAAGGTCATGGAGTCTTACATGACTCAATCTCTATATTTATCTATAAATATAACCCTCACCATGAAAAACAGGACATAATCTTTGTTATCAATATATATCCGTAAAGAAGAGAGAAACACTCATGGATGTAATACCTCGAGATTTTGGGGACAATAAATTAGTTATTTTGGGAGAAATAAATATTAATTTAATTGGAGAATTATTAAATCGGCACTTGAGGTCAAAATTTGAGGAGGTTAGAAAGTATTTCGAATGACGATTCTGAGTGTGCAGTTGATTCCGGAAGGGTCGAGATTGTCAAAATGACTGTACTTGGGTCTTATTTGGGTTCCGAAATATTTTAAGTCCGTTTGGCCCGAATTAAAGTAACCGAGTCATTTAAATTTGTGTATTTTGGAAGATAAGGCTTAAAATACTACGAGAGAAACAAATCTCATTTGAGATTAAGAGAAAGCCCTAGAAAGAAAGAGAGAGAGAGAGATAAAGGAAGAAGGGAAAGAGAGGAAAAGCTTGGGAATTCAGGTAAATCCGTGATTTCGAGGGCGATTCAGATTCTACAACCTTGAGGCAAGTAATTAAACTTGCTAAATAATTCTTGTGCATCTTCTATTTCATGATTTGTGGATATATTTATGGATTTTGGGTTAATAATGTTAAAACCTAGATTTTAGATTAAATCTTACACTTGATGTGTTTATGATGAATTTGAGGTTGTAAATTATTTGGGTTTATACATTTCATGAATTTTAATGTTATGAATATGTTTGGGTTGAAGATTTGTGGTTGGATGTAAGTATTTTGAGGTTTTTGAGAAGTTGGAAGTGAGTAAAAATGGAGTTTGGCCGAGGTATCTGGTAGGGCCGATCGACCGCGACTAGCGGGCCGGTCGACCGCGCCTCAAATGAGAGGCACATTGTCTTCGATTTTAGGCATAATTGAAATTCGCAGTTTGGGAACCGGTCGATCGGGCCTCTGTTTTGGATTCAAGTATTGGATTTTACGTTTATCCCCTTTCCTTTGGGTTTATATTTATGGACCTTTCTAATTATTATATCATAGAGGGATTAAGTGATTATATAAGGGGACTAATGAGTTTAGAAGTGTGAGGAGATATTTGGGGCTATTTAATGAATGAAATTGAGTGAGTGGTCTCTGTCTCATTAAGGAAATGAGAGCAGAATTTATAGATGATGGGATGTAAACGTTGGGAGTTTTGTGATTGATTTTGAGAGAGTGGGAACTAAAGTTCTCGTATTAATTTGGTGGAAAATCGTCTTAGTGTCGACGTTAATATTTGAGGAATAATGAATGTTGATCGATGTGCATACGGATATAGAGAATATCCTCATCATAAATTGAATTGGGAGATTATTCACACAAATAAAAGTGATGGGTGAAATTCAAGTGAGAAGTCGTATTGTATATACTAAGTGGGGGAAGTTATGTGAGTTAATGACGAATAGTATGTTGAGAGTAAAATATACTAATAAATAAAATTATTTCATTTACGCCTAAGAGCGTAATAATGAGTATGTATACTTATATGGTGTGATATAAATACCTTGCGTGATGGTATACATTTCTATCATGTGATTGTATATGCATATCTAGTGTGAATGATATATGTATATTTCTGTGAAGCATACCCCCTCCATGCTATCGTGGGAAGTTGCACAATGTGGGTGACCCCCTGGCTTAAGGAGCAGGGTGCGTATAGTGCCCAGGTCATAGCGTCCATTATTATTGCGTGGTTCTTTTATTTAGGGTGAGACGTGGTGGGTATGTTTCGTCTCATTGCTGGGGAGGAACTAGGACCGCTTCCCATATGTTGTGATTTTGTTTTTACCAAGGCGGTGTGAGATTCTGACCATTGGTACCCAGGATAATATGTGAGCAATTCCCTGGTAGATGATAGCATTGAGAACCTGCATCCTCGAGTTATAGCTCACTGGGATTATTATTATTATACTTGTGTGAATAGTATATTAGTTGTATATGATTATGAGCTATCATATTTTTTGTCTCTAAGGTAAAGAGACATAAGAATAATGACTGAATCTAATTCTGAGAGATTTTATCCCAACTAAATTGTGATGAATATATTAAAGTGAAGATGAAAGCATATATATTAAAATGAGTATATATTATGTTGGGCACCAAGGGCATAATGGACACCAACGACCAACATTGCCAAGGAGTAGTGTATTGGGGGAGTTCTTTATTTGGATTTCGCTTTGCGAGACATCCCATGCACGAAACGTAGTACAAGGTTGGGAGTGAGGAGAAGTTTAGTCCTTAGTACTCAGATTTATATTAGTATTATCTCGACAATCGACAGTGTCAAGGAGTAGTGTATTAGGGGGGTTCCTTGTTTGGATTTCGCTTTGCGAGACGTCCCACGCACGAAATGTAGTGCACTGTTGAGGGTTGGGAATAGTTTAATTAGAAATATATTAATTTAGTATTTGGGATTATATGCATCCTGCATTGAGGGCATAATGAATCTCGATAATCAATACTGTAAAGGAGTAGTGTATTAGGGCGGTTCCTTGTTTGGATTTTACTTGCGAGACATCCCACGCACGAAACGTAGTGCAGTATTGAGAATTGGGAGAAGTTTAGTCCTTAGCATTTGATGATAGTAACTCATTTATGTCAATAGCTAGAATATGAGAAATTCTATCAAGAGAATGCGTATATGATTATTTATATGTTTAGTAAGTGACGCACAATTGGAAGCTGATGGGTATGGTTTAGATGATAGTTTAAATGAATATAAATTGCGGGTATAGGTTAGATTATTTTGCCCCGAGATAGTGTTGGGCCGACATTTGAGGATCACGTGCATACGCTAGGTGCACGCTATAGTTGAGATGTGAGTTGGATTTTCTGGAGAGTGGGACTCCACCTTAATCATGTTATAATGCATTTATAATTATTATGCATTTTAATGCACTTGCTAAAACTATTTTCACACCTCGGGCCTTGGACCGTTTATATTTTCTTCTTGCTATATATTGTATTATTTTAGGTGTTCCTCCGCAAGGAAGCCATTCATGTTTTCTATTCAGAGTATTCGTGGAGCAATAGAAGATGCGGAATGTTGCTGGATTTGGATGTAGTTGTTTCCTTTATTTTGTGTATCTAGATTAGGATTCAATTTGTATATCGGGTTTACACCCTAGAGTTGTAGTCGTAGCATTTTATTGTTATTTATTTTTCAAGACTATTGTATTGTATGTGACCCGACAGCATATTCGGGTATTTTCTTTTAGTATATTTGTTTGTACTCTAGTACTCTTTTCTTTTATGTAGCATGTGTGTGTTCATTATCGGGTTCAGTAGTTGTTAGGTTGTTGGTTGGTTATTGCTTTGTATGTTTTAATTTTTTTTGGCACCCTATTTTTGTAGTAATCGGTAGTTAGCGGTGTTTGTTTTAGTATCGTCAGTAGATGCTGAGAATGATCCACTTGAGATTCCTGATTATTTTAGTATAGGGTTGTCCACCCGTTATTATTTTAAGCGGGGTGTCACAGGTTATATTAGAGCATCATGTATTAGTGCCTTTAGGATTTGTGTGGGTTTTCTGCGGTCTTTCGTAAGCGTTCTTGATGTAGAGCCCTATTGTTAGGGTTGTTGTGTTCACACGTCCATATTTTCTTCTACGATGGGAAATCATTTGAAAGGCGTTCTGATACAATTATTATTGTTTCAAATGCCACCGAAGAGTGGTCGTCCAGGCAGGGCAAATAAAGGGGCTGAGAGTATGGAAACCCAAATTCCTCAAGGGACTATGACCACAGCCAAAGTTGTCAATATTGTGGAAGATGCAGTAAATGCTGCCATTTCTGCGATGGTACAACAACTTGCAATTTTAGTAGCCCAAGCCCACTCAGGGTTGTCGACGTGGGAGAGAGTACGGGAAGATTTTAGGAAGGGGAATCATATAGAGTTTTCAGAGGGATCTGATGTGATGGTTGCAAATCGATGGAAGAATAGTATAAAGAGGCACCTTCACATGGTTGAATGTAGCGAGGTGCAGAAGCAATTTCTCGCCACCTTTAAGTTAACGGGAGAAGCTCTCCATTGGTTGGAGTCAATCGCCACATCGTAACAGAGAGATACATTGCCCATAATAGATTTTTGGGGAACTTTTTGACCGAAAGTATTTTCCTTCCGCACTCCAAAAGGAAATGAGGAGAAAATTATTGGATGTGTTTCAAGGTGATCGAACGGTGGCCGAGTACGAAGAAGAATTCACTCGATTGGCGAATTTAGTACCTGATGAGGTAAACACGGAGGATAAGCGAATATCAAGATTTGTGGGAGGTTTAGATTAGCGAATTCGACAACATTTGTTAGGGAACCCAGTGTTAGTGACCTTCGTCGAGGAAGTGAATGCGACATTAATACAATGTCAGGAATGTCGTCTTCGTTCTCAAGGGGGTAAGAACTTTGGATATTCGGATTCGTCTAGTAAGTCTGTAGAGAACGCCAGTGAGACAAGATGGCATGAGAAGGATTATTGAGGGTCACAACATCGTTTTGTTTCTCAGGATAGGCAGAGAGGATTCGCGGGTAGATGTTTCTTTTGTAAAGAATTAGGCCATAGGAAAAGAGATTGTCCTGAAAGAGGTAGAGGGCCACGCTTTGAGTAAGTTTTGGATGTGAAACCCCTGCAGCAGGTTCGAGGCCATTTTAGGCTGAGGGAACTTTGAGTGGGAACCCATCGATGAAGAGATGCAGTCGAACTAGAGAGGTATGGTGAGAATTATTTTCCTTTGTGATTCGGATTATGCTTTATGATGCTTTGGGAGTATCGTATGTAAGATTGAAATGAGTGGTTAGTGCTATAACCCTATTATGTATGGAATAACTCGGAAGGGAGTACTAAGCAAGTAAGGCTCTTATATAATTTTCTTTTGGGAGAATAGATTCTCGTGTGTCATTCTAGTAGAGAGCTATGATTTTTTTTAACGTGGAGTTTGTTGAAATGTGTTGAGTAGTAATGGTAAAGCTATTTGTTTTATAGTCGTGCTAGACTTATTTATATATTTTTTATATTCAAGCTATGCAGGAGCCTAGTGTATGGCGATATTTTATTATGATATAAGAGATTATCGTTACTGAAATCATTCAGAATTTAGTGGATTATTGTTGAACGAGGGATTTAGCTCATAGTTATGCTAGTTTTGAGAACTATATGTTAGTAAGAGTATGATAATTTTAGCACCTTGTGTCTTGGGCATAAGGTATTTAATTTGAATGTCAAAAGACATAAAGTATTTTTAAAGTAAACTGTTTAAAAAAATTATATTGGCCTTCGGGCAATATCAAAAATGATTTACACAAAAATATTTTTAAACTCTAGTCCCGATCTAACTAACTCTCAATCCCCGACAGAGCTACATAGTAGTGTATTGGGAGGGTTCCTTATTTGTATTTCACTTGCGAGACCTCCCTCGCACGAAAGTAGTGAATGTTAGGAATTGAGAGGACTTAAATCTTTGGACATTCCAAAAATTTTCTTCTAAAATTGGTATGTTAGTATGATTTAATTTATTTCGAGTTATTGTCAAATTTTGAAGGCTAAGTGATGCCAAATTATGTTTATACGAGTAAAGCTCGAATAAAGGGTGTATGGGCGCCCTAGTTGGTAGATTTGGTTTTATAAAATTAAAATGATTCGTCGTGAGAAGAGGGAGAAATAGGTATAATGAGCTTGAGGGTAGGCGTCGTAGGAGCTAGATGAGATTAGGAGTACTAGGCTTAGCTTAATTTTGAGGGAGAAATTATTGTAAATGGGGAAGTCTGTAATACCCCGAGATTTTTGGGACAATAAATTAGTTATATTGGGAGAAATAAATATTAATTTAATTGGAGAATTATTAAATTAGCACTTGAGGTCAAAATTTGAGGTGGTTAGAAAGTATTTCGAATGACAATTTTGAGTGCGCGGTTGATTTCGGAAGGGTCGAGATAGTCAAAATGACTGTACTCGGGTCTTATTTGGGTTCTGAAATATTTTAAGTTCGTTTGTCTCGAATTAAAGTAACCGAGCCATTTAAAGTATGTATTACCATTTAAAGCTGTGTATTTAGGAATATAAGGCTCAAAAGCCTACAGGAGAAACAAATCTCATTTGAGATTAAGAGAAATCCCTAGAAAGAAATAGAGAAAGAGAGAGAAGGAGAAAGGAATAAGAGAAAGAGAGGAGAAGCTTGGGAATTCCGGTAAATCCGTGATTTTGAGGGCGATTCAGACTCTACAACCTTAAGACAAGTGATTAAACTTGCTAAATAATTCTTGTGCGTCTTTAATTTCATGATTTGTGGATATATTTATGGATTTTGGGTTAATAATGTTAAAACCTAGATTTTGGGTTAAATATTACACTTGATGCGTTTATGATGAATTTGAGGTTATAAATTAGTTGGGTTTATACATTTGATGAATTTTAATGTTATGAATATGTTTGGGTTGAAGATTTGTGGTTGGATGTAAGTATTTTGTTTGAGAAGCTAGAAGTGAGTAAAAATGGAGTTTGGCCGAGGTATCTAGTAGGGCCAGTTGATCGCAGCCAGGGGGACGGTCGACCGCGCCTCAAATGGGAGGCACAATCTCTTCGATTTTAGGCATAATTGAAAATCGCGGCCGACTGCGATTTGAGCACCGATCGACTGGGCCTCAGTTTTGGATTCAAGTATTGGATTTTAAGTTTATCCCCTTTCCTTTGGGTTTATATTTATGGACCTTTCTAATTATTATATCATAGAGGATTAAGTGATTATATAAGGGGACTAATGACTTTAGAAGTGTGAGGAGATATTTGGGGCTATTTAATAAATGAAATTGAGTGAGTGGTCTCTCTCTCAATAAGGAAATGAGAAAATAATTTATAAATGATGGGATGTAAACGTTGGGATTTTTGTGATTGATTTCGAGAGAGTTCGAAATTAAGTTCTCGTATTAATTTGGTGGAAAATCGTCTTAGTGTTGACGTTAAAATTTGAGGAATAATGAATGTTGATCGATGTGCATATGGATATAGAGAATATCCTCAACATAAATTGAATTAGGAGATTACTCACACAAATAAAAGTGATGGGTGAAATTCAAGTGAGAAATCGTATTGTATATACTAAGTGGGGGAAGTTATGTGAGTTAATGACGAATAGTATGTTGAGAGTAAAATATACTAATAAATAAAAGTATTTCATTTATGCCTAAAAGCGTAATAATGAGTATGTATACTTATATGGTGTGATATATATACCTTGTGTGATGGTATACATTTTTATCATGTTATTGTATATGCATATCTACTGTGAATGGTATATGTATATTTCTGTGAAGCATACCCCCTACATGCTATCGTGGGAAGTTGCGCGATGTGGGTGAGGCCCCTGGCTTGAGGAGGGTGAGTATAGTTCCCACGTCATAGTGTCCATTATTATTGTGTTTTTTTTTATTAGAGGTGAGACGTGGTGGGTATGTTTCGTCTCATTTTCTAGGGAGGAACTATGACCGCTTCCCATACGTTGTGATTTTAGTTTTACCAAGGCGGTGTGAGATTCCGACCATTACTACCCAGGATGATATGTGAGCAATTCCATGGTTCATGATAGCATTGAGAACCAGCATCCTCGAGTTATACCTCACTGGGATGGTTATTATTATACTTGTGTGAATAGTATATTATTTGTAAATGATTATGAGTTGTCATATATCTATCTCTAAGGTAAAGAAACTTAAGAATAATGATTGAATCTCATTCCAAGGGATTTTATCCGAACTAAATTATGATGAATATATTAAAGTGAAGATGAAAGCGTATATATTAAAATGAGTATATATTATGTTGGGCACCGAGGGCATAATGGACCCCAACGACCAACAATGTCAAGGAGTAGGGTATTGGGGGGGGGGGGGGGTTCCTTGTTTGGATTTCACTTTGCGAGACGTCCCACGCACGAAACGCAGTGCACTGTTGAGAGTTGGGAATAGTTTAATTAAAAATATATTAATTTAGTATTTGGGGTTATATGCATCATGCATTGAGGGCATAATGAATCTCGATAATCAATATTATCAAGAGTTGTGTATCGGGGGGTTCCTTGTTTGGATTTCGCTTGCGAGACATCCCACGCATGAAAGAAAGTGTAGTATTGAGAATTGGAAGAAGATTAGTCTTTAGCATTTGATGCTTATAACTCATTTATGTCAATAGCTAGAATATGAGAAATTCTAGCAAGAGAATGCATATATGATTATTTATATGTTTAGTAAGTGACGCACAATTAGAAGTTGATCGGTAGGGTTTAGATGATAGTTTAAATGAGAATAAATTGCAGGTATAGGTTAGATTGTTTTTCCCCTAGATAGTGTTGGGCAGACATTTAAGGATCATGTGCATATGCTAGGAGCGCGCTCTAGTTGAGGGGTGAGTTGGATTTTCTGGAGAGTACGACTCCACCTTAATCATGTTATAATGCATTTATAATTATTATGCATTTCAATGCACTTGCTAAAACTATTTTGACACCTCGGTCCCTAACCCCTTTATATTCTCTTCTTGCTATATATTGTATTATTTTAGGTGTTCCTCCACAAGGACGTCATTCATGTTTTCTATTCAGGGTATTCGTGGAGCAGTAGCAGATGTAGAATGTTGCTGGATTTCGATGTATCCATTTCCTATCTTTTGTGTATCTAGATTAGGATTCAATTTATATATCGGGTTTACTCCCTAGAGTTGTAGTCGTAGCATTTTGTTGTTATTTATTTTTTAGGACTGTTGTATTGTCTGTGACCCGACAACATATTCGGGTATTTTCTTTTAGTATATTTGTTTGTACTCTAGTACTTTTCTCTTTTATATAGCATGTGTGTGTTCATTATCGGGTTCAGTAGTTGTTAGGTTGTTGGTTGGTTATTGCTTTGTATGTTTTAATTTTTTTTTGGCACCCTCTTTTTTTTGTAATGGGTAGTTAATAGTGTTTGTTTTAGTATCGTCAGTAGATGCTGAGAATGATCCACTTGAGATTCCTGATTATTTTAGTATAGGACTGGCCACTCGTTATTATTTTAAGCTGGGTGTCACAATGGACATAGGCTCATTGTTGAACCACATACATCGTGGTCTTATGCGTGATTATGCGTGCTTTAGTTTTGTTCAACTTTGATTTTGTTGGATTTATACCAATAGGATTTTAGCACTTACAATTATCACCATCTATGCGAATCGACTTCCTGTTCTCAGTCAAGAAAAGACAATGAGCAACCATGTCTCCTTAACATAGTCACTACCTGCAATCTCACAACAATCATCAAAATGATGAGAATGGACCTGAAGCACCTATAGTTCGGTCCGAAATCCATCCTAATAGGAGTCGTAACAATCCTAATTCACAATATCAGCTCAAGGAGGAGAACACCATGGATATAAACAAACCACCATGATCCAACCAAATCGCACGGCTTATGGATGCCTATGAACGGAGATTCTATCAACAAGAGGACACCACGCACCTACAAGAAGAGGAGGACACCCATCTTGAATGTCGCCTGAAAATAGAGCAAGAGATTTATGGGGATAAAAATAAGCGCCCCACCCATACCCCTAGCCCTCGAGTGAACAAAAATTGAAGTCAAGGAAGGAGTTTACGGTGCAACCAGAATCACTCCAAGCATAAGAGCTTGTTAGATAGAAGAGACCTCGAAAGGGGCCGTTATAATCTCCAGAATCTCATCTGACGAGAGATGGAGGAATACCATTCTCATAGAAGGTCCCAATCCACCAAGTAAGTCTCCATGAAGGGCCTTATCAATCACATGAAGCCACCATTATCCAGGTCGATCGAAGACTTCGAGCATCCTAAAAATTTTATTATCCCCACATTTAAAATTTGTGATGGGAAAATCGACCCCATCGATCATGTTTGTCAGTATCGACAAGTAATTGCACTCATAAGAGATAATGATCCCCTCATGTGCCATATTTTTGCATCCATCTTGGGAGACCTAGAACTGAAGTGGTTTGAGATTTTTTCTCACCAATCGATCATGAATTTTAAGAATCTCGTAGAGGGCTAAATTCATCACGAGTATCTCCTATTAAAAAAGGATGGACTCACTCCTCACTATGAAGTAGAAGCAATAGGAAACCTTTCATGAGTATACTCGGTGTAATTAGGAAGCCTACAATAAAGTGAAATATTGTTATGAGCAAGTAAATGTGGCCTCATCTAAGAATGGAATGTCGATCATCTCTATGTTGTGCTAGTCCCTTATTGAGAAGAATTCGATCACCATCGAAAGCCTTATGTTGAGAATTAAGAAATATGACAAAATGGAAGACACGATATCCATCACCCATCCGAACAAGGGTCGTATGAAGGAAAATAAGAATTGAAACAATGATAAGGCTCCCAAGAATGGGTCAAAATGCGAAATAGGTGATCTAAGGGCGACGACAAAGAAGACCCCACTAAGGCGCATTGTGCCATCAACACTGTGCTCATAGAGCAGATCTATAAAATCTTAAACAATATTAAGGATCATGAAAATTTCAAATGTCCAAGGAAGATAATAGGGGACCCATCAAAGAGAAACACCACCCTCAAATGGTCCTATCACAAGGTGCAAGAGCACAAGACAAAAACTGTAAGGCACTAAAGTCAGACCTAAAAGATCTTGCCTAAGCATGATATTTGGACAACTACGTGAAAAATAAGAATGGAAAATTTATTGTGGAATGCAATCATAAACCCAATAATGTCCTAGATAATGATGATATGGGACATGAGTTCATAGTTATCCATGGTGCCTCATCCAAACTAGATTTGGGGCAATGCTATGAAGACGGAGTTAAAGAAAGTTAATGCGGTCATGGAGGCTTTCCAAATTGACCATGGTAAAACCTCAACGAGCTAATGCTTGAAACGCTCTTAAATAGAAGACTTTCTTAGGATTTTTTGAGTCTAGCCTACCAGGTGTTCAAGTAGTTTGGATTGTGTGACAAAACATATTTTAATAGAGACCCCACTAAAGTTCTATTCATGAATGAAGACCTAAAGGTATTCCTATATGTATAGATCCTAGCGTGTAAAGAAGACACAACAAAAAAGTAGTGGAAAAACCACTACACTACATTCACACATATGCACTCATTAAAATCTTTCAAAATCATTTAAACAATTTTTAAGCATCGAGAATGATTTAATTGTATTTAATTGGATTTAATATAGGAAATAATCAAATTTTAATCAATTTCTTATTAATACTTAAATTGTGAAAAAAATTATATTTTGATATAATATATCATGAAAATATTTTAGAAATTTTTTCCTGAATTAAAAATATTTTTTGGGTTTTTTAATTGAATTATTAAATATTTTTATTCATCAGAAAATACATTTTTTGACATTTTAAATAACTAAGGCCGGGTTTGGAATGTACTTGCCTTTAGGTTTGTATTTTCTCTATATCTTCGTTTAACCTCTAGTTTACAACCGTTAGATTGATGTTATTAACGGTTGAGGTTAATTAGGGTTTTGATCCGGATTGAAGTTTGTGTTAATTGTAACTTGTTGACTTAATCACCCGATTTGGCGTTCTCGGTACTCTTCGTTATTAACTACTGGATCTTCATTGATCAAACGCTTTTCATCTTAGACATCCATTTAAGCCGATGGTAACATGTTCATTCGATCTATTATAAAACCCCTTACTTCATTTATCCCAAAGCCTCATGGTCACTATTAGGGTTTGAGAGAGAGGGGGGGGGGGGGGGGGAGTTAGAGAGAGAATAGAGATCAGTTAGAGAGAGGAGATAAAATAAAGAGAAATTATGTTTTTCTTGGGTCTTTATTTATATATTCATAATAACTGACTCTAAGATTTGAGCCTAGATTTTATTTCACGTTTAAATCTTCATTTAGGTTGTTTTGGTTTTCATTTTAAAACATCTGTTATACAAAACCAAAATATTTGAAAATTTTTTTTAGAACTCTTGAAACAATTTGTTTCTTTTTCATATCTTTAAATCAAATTTGTGATTTTCTGAAATATTTTTGGTTCTAAACTTATGTATATTTTGTGAATAAATATTTTGAAGAAAAACGTTTTGTTTTTAAAATAAGCTTTGAAAACTCACTTTACTTTTTTAGTAAATCCAGTTTGATAAATGTTAGATCTAAAACCTTTTTGTAAAAATCTGAGATCTAATTTTGAGAATCTTGAAACCGTATACTTGCATGTAGAGATCGTGTAATTTGTTGTAAAGATCTATCGGTAACACTTAAGTGAGTGCGTGTGTGTGTGTTTACTTTAACTGCATTTTCACTTCATTATCCATTGCACCAAATCCACTGTAATCTGTTGATATTTGGAGGCGTGCCTTGGCCACTCAAATGGAAGTTGTTTCATCAACATTCACAGGCATTTACCCGAATTTGAGAGGATATCTCAGTTAGGTATATTGTTTTGCCAATTTTGATATTTGTTCTATTTGTAATGTGTTCTTGATTATTATGAATTTGTTTTCTTCATTCTGGGCACTACACCAAAAAGGATACATTATCACTTTTGAGCCGGCCATCCATGTCACGATCATTAACTGTGAAAAAAATACACGTTTTTGTCACGGTCAATGACCATGATAAGTTCGTGATAACCCCTTGTCACGATCAATAACCGTGACAAGTCCGTGACAAGTACAATTATCACAAACTTGTCACGGTCATTAACCGTGATAACTTTACAAAGTTGTCACGGTCAAAGACCTTAACAGGTCTGTGACAACTTTGTTAACTAAAAACCCTATTGCCTTTTTTTCCCACTGTTTTCAATTCCCACCATTTCTCTCTCTCTCTCTCTCCCCTTTGTAAATGTGTGTGTATATTGTGTGTATGTGTGGGACCGCGCGTGTGTATAGGGGTGTGTGGGTGTGGGTGTGTGTGTAGGTGTGTGGTGGAGGGTGGGAGTGGTGGGGGGAAGGGTGCAGGGGAGAGGAGGCAGCAGTGGGGGTAAGGTGTGTGTGTGTAAATGTGTTGGGGGAGGGGGGGCTGTGGGGGTAGGGTGTGGGGGGGCAAGGGGAAGTGGGGGTAGGGTGTATGTGTGTAGAAGTGTGTGTGTGTGTGTGAATTAGGGGGGGTTCAATACTGAGGTTTTTAAAAATCTTTTCGTCATTAAGTTGACGAGTATATATGCTTATAATTTGTATACATTGTAATTCTATAACACCCGTTTCTCTAATGAAAACTGTCTCATTTGTTATTGAATGTGTGTAAAAGTACTAAAATTAAATTTATTATACATAGTCGATGAAGATATCAATGACTAAACATACAACTTTTTTTTGGAGGCCCTGAGTACCAATAATGTGTGTGACACCCTAACTTTTGGAGGCCCTGAGTACCAAAAATTGGTAATGATATTGATATAAATTGAAATTGAATTTGAATTGGTATTGATATTAGTATAAATTGAAATTGAATTTGAATTTGAATTGGTATTGGTATTGGTATTGGTATTGGTATTGGTATTGGTATTGGTATAAATTGGTGTAAATTGGTATAAGTTTTAATTCTTATGCGTACTTTAAATTAAAGGAAACATATTTTAAATTACGTAATTAAATGAAATCTATTTAATTGTGACAAGACATAATTAAATGAAACATACTTTAAATTACATATAGTGCGCATAGATACTAGCCTTCTAGTTCTTATGCGTACGCATTCAATAGCCCTTAGACCCGTTCGAGATTCATTACCCTAGTAATGAGATCTCTCAAATTTTCGCGTTTGCGTCTGCATTATTTCTGTATAATAATATTGTTGGTGGCTTAAGCTTGCTACTTTTTAGGAGAGTTCTGCAATCGTATCTTAATGTTCTCTGGGTACATACTAGATGTGAGATGTTAAGTGTTATTTCAATTGATAAATTAAAATAACACTCACACTTGCGTATCTATGTCTTGTACTTAGAGAACTATGGGGATATTCTTCTGAATTTTCCTCAAATTAAAACAATGTGCATGAGTTCTTAAGTATATTACAGAAATATGTGGTCTTGAATGGGATATGACCACTCACCCTTTAGAGGAGATGGAGGCAATAGGAATTAATATTACAAATTGAATTTTAATTTCAATTTCAAATTAAAACTGAATAGGAATTAATATTATAAATTAATTCATTTCCCATTGTGACCCCCCGTCGAGCGGCCTATGTCAACAATCGGTTGGCCGAACATGTTTCTACTTGACATGTATCATTAGGAGCCGATAGCGAGGGGGTTGAGGGATCCAGTCTTTGGCCCAGGTATGCTATTTCATGGACGTCCCCTTTAAGACATTG
This sequence comes from Sambucus nigra, assembly GCA_949130495.1. NCBI lineage: Eukaryota > Viridiplantae > Streptophyta > Magnoliopsida > Dipsacales > Adoxaceae > Sambucus > Sambucus nigra. Next base: position 300,492,785 of record OX422214.1, read on the forward strand.
AGGCAAGAGTGCGCGTCACGCATGTGGTGGACGGAAAGGAGAACTCACCTTTCTGGTTGAGCGTAAAATGCTTCATTTAGCATATTGAGGGGTGTCTCAATTCATATGTCGCGTGGCCTTACTTCCTCCTCTGACCCTCCCAAGACCCTTTTTCATGACATTATTTCTATCTTTTTTTATTTGGATATTAGATTGTACTTGTATTTTTTTTTATTTTGGTACTTGTTGGTTTGGATATGGATATGGATATTTGCATTTATAATTTATTTGGATATGGATTATATATGCCATGATTCAGTAAATTATTTCTATTTTATTTGGATATATGTTGTTTGGACATGTACAAATATACTGATGGGCAATGGTAGTGGCCATACTGCCTAGCAGTTTTTATTTTAAATTCTGCCTAGAATTATCACGATAAAAAATCGTGACAATTTTTTTGGTTTTGTCATGGGCTTGTCACGATCTTTGACCATGACAAAACTTGTCACGGTCAAAGATCCTGACATGATCGTGACAAGTTTGTGACAAAGAAGTTATCACCCCCAGACTTGTCACGGTCAAAGACCGTGAAAAGTTAGTTGTTTTGGTGTATTGGGGGGCGTAGAGTCCCTCGTGGATTTTCCTCTAGAGGAATTTTACCATGATAAATCCTTGTGTTATGGATTTTCTTTGCTTTACTTATTTGCATGTCTCTTTACTCTTACTTTTTCGCTTAATATTTTTTATTAAAACTGTAAAAATAATTTTTCAAATAAAATATGTTTAGATATTAGGTCACACATCTTGTTTAATCTCTTAAAATCCATTTTTATGTTTAAGGATTTCTTAAATAACTTACGGTTTACAAGATACACTTTTTGTTAACCTTGTTAATCATTTTTTGTCTGTATTTTTTCAATTTGTATCAGAGCTTAATACTCAAAACTTTCAAGATCCTGAAGTTACTTAAATTCTTTCATAAAATAGATGACAAAAACTTGGAAGTCTGTTAAGAACCCAAAGTTAGGATAGTAGCATTCATTTAAGGTCGGTTGGGAGATGATGTTAGGGATGTGATTAAAAGTGGCTATCAAACTCCTACTAGACCAAAACCTGAGGGTAGCACTGTGAGAATAAGCAAAACACTGAGTGGATATACTAAAGATGAAAAAATCCTGTCAAAGTATAATAATGAAGGACCTAATTGTATTTTTATAGCAGTTAGTGAACATGAACTAAAATGTAAATCTCATTGTACCACTGCAAAAGAAGCTTGGGACACAACGATCACTTCTCATAAAGGTTATCATTGTGTTAAAGATTCTAAGACTCAATTGCTAGTCCAATAGTATAACTCTTTTCTGATGTTAGACCTAGAAACTTTTGATGAATTTTACCTGTTTTATGACATAATCACCAAATTGATGCTAATGATATTAATTATCATAATAAGGACATAGTTATGAAAATTTTGAGATCTCACACTCCTAAGTTTGACCATAAAAGGTATTCCATCGAAGAAATTGATGACCCTAATTTCACTCTTGAACTTATTAGTACCAAAGTGAGGATTTGGAAATGGAATTTGATTACAAGAAATTAATGTCCTCAACTACTAGAAGGTACAATGAGTCAAACATAGGCATAACTTCTAACATGGTCAATCCTAAACTATTTATGCCTGAATTAAATAGTGCCTCAGACCAACAAACAAACCTTGAAACCATTGATACTCAAATTACCCTAATGAGCAAATAGTTTAAGGAAATTTTAAAATATATAAATACTGTTGTTGATCTTAAAGGAAAACCTGGGCATTAAGAACTTCAAGACCTAGACCACATGATAGAAAGTTTTAAAGACCCACAGAGTCAAATCATAATAGAACCACATACTCATACAACAACAATTCTAAGCCAGTCCAGTCCCATGTATAATACCATAAACGCGATAAAACGGGACATTATGCTAATAGGTGCTATAGTAAACCACAAACCACACCTAAGGCTCATATTACCAAAAAATGGGATGACTTAAGTGATTTTGATGATTATGAGTCGGTTCCATTCGATATAGATGAATATTTATGGTATTATATGCTAAATTTATTGAATATGATGGCGATGCTTAACATTTTGATGATGATTTTATGATTGTTTGTGATGAATTTCCTACTTCTACTAGTAATGTTGCTGATAATATTGTTGTTTCTACTTCTACTAGTAACACACATGTTGATTTTACTTCTGATCCTATTTCTTACATCTCTCATGATAACGATGTTGCTAAGTCAGATACACATGGGTGTGTAATACACATGAATTGAATATGTACGTGAGTTCGGTAAATAGAGCTGAATCGTTAGAGGTCATAACACACACTTCACTTAGTGATAGAAATGTAGATATTACATTGCCTAATTTTCAAGACCTATATGCTATAACATTAAAGAAATTTTCTAAGTCTGAAAAATTAATGGAAAAATTGTTTGAATATGGATAGGACTATTAAGCAAAATGCCCAAGAATACACTAGCCAATGCTTAACTTATGAGACTGAGATTAAATAATTAAAATCTAAAACAACAGAACTTTTTGAAAATAATTTTATTTAAAATAAAAATACAAGGCCAATATGGTTGAATTTGAGGAATCCAATACAAAAGGTTCAAAAGTTTTTATAATGTGGTAAGATTTTGAAAACTTAACAAAACGACAAGAACTTATGTTGAGTGAAATGAGATAAGAAAATGACAAAATTGGAATGGGTTTATTGAAAATAAAAACTCTTTTACAATGAAAGAAACTACTTTTTGTCAAATAGAGTTCTAGAACCAATTTTATCTCACAACTGATAGAGAAGTTATGTATTCCCCACCAAAAGGCTGAATCTAAACCTAAGTGTATTTGTTCTCTTGTTAAATGAATAGAAAATGATTGGTTTATTCCAGTCAAATCCACAAATCACACTAATACCAAACTTATCTTTTAAGGACTGGATACTAGGCTTAAACCAGCATCAACTAGATATTATTCCAACTATGTTTTATATGGACACAACTTAGATAACTGTTTTCGAAAAAGAATTTACACACCTGTTTAACAAAATTTTAACTACTCTCACGTGAAACGCAATAATTACATTCTCCTTAGAGAAAATCAAAACCATTTTGGAGGCAAAAACAAAAACAAATCTTGGACTAAAAAAACACCTCACATAACTCCTCAAATTTCCAATCACTCAAAAGGCAAAAAGACTTTTAAAACTAGGCCTATTTGGGTTAGAAAATATGATGTATCACCACAATCGAGATCCAACATTGTGATTTTTGCACTCAAAATAGAAAGAAACTATACTGGTTGGTACTTAGATTTGGGGTATTTCAGGCATATAAAAGGTGACAAAACAAAGTTAAAAAAATGACTAACTACCTTAGTGGTAAAGTCATGTTTGGAGAAGAAGTTTCATCCAAAACCATAGGCAAAGGAACGATCTCTTAGGAAGGGTTGCCTCTTTTTGATGATGTTCTTTTAGCTAAAGGGTTAAAAGCCCATCTTTTGAGTATAAGTCAATTCCCTGATGCAAATGACCCTATTAACGTTTCAAAAAATGAGTGAAAAGTGATTGACAAAACTGGTAATTGCATAACGTGATGACCAGATTCTTCTGGAGCTCAAACTTTGGGGATTAAAGGTTCCATTGGTGTAAATGGAAGAACATCACAAGGCCAAATCTGGAAGGTGGATTAGGCATCAGGAATTTATATGATATTGGTGACTCTATGAGCATGAAAATGTGGTGGAACTTCAGATCAAAGGAATCTTTGTGGGCTCAATTTATGAGGGTTGCCTACGGTAGAAATCAACATCCTATGTCTGCTCCTAAAAGAAATAGTGCTCACGCATGGAACAGAATGTGCTCTATTAGAGAAAAAGATGAAGATAATATGTCTTGGTAGGTAGGGACACGAGAAATAAGTATTTTTAAGGATAATTGGGCAGTGAAAGACTGTAAAAACATTACCATTTTGGAAGATAAATAAATAATTTCTTTTAGGATTCGAGGAATAATTGGGACAAGGGTCTCATAGAGGCAAATTCTCTTCATATGTGTCATTAAATATCTTACAGTTTAATGAGATATTTGAGGAACGTCCTGATAAACAGATTTGGCTCTCAACTGGTACTGGTAAATTTTTTATGACTCCAGCATGGGAGTTAGCAAGACCCAAACACTGCCAACTATTAAGCTCCAAATTCATTTGGCATCCATCTATCCCAGTAAAAATATCAGTTTTTATATGGAAGCTTCTGAATAAATTTATGTCAACTAATGAGAACATTAGATCTATTGTAATTCTCCATCCCTCAAAGTGCCAATGTTGTGCTGCCCCTCAAGAGGAATCTATAGATCTTATTTTTGAAGAAGGTGAAGTAGCAAATCAGGTATGGAATTCGATATGTCAAGAGCTTGTAGTGAGGAAAACTAAAGTTTGAATAAGGAGACAAGTATGTCAATGGTGGATTTATGATAAAAAAATTGATCCTACCATCAATAGTCTCCACCCAACAGTTGTGTGTTGGTTCTTATGGATTCACAGAAAGAAATGTAGATATGAAGCAATTTCTACTAATCATTTGAAGAATGTAATGACTGTTAAGAAGACTTATAAAAATCATTCTCTTAGATTGTAGGTCAAGTGGATGTGTCCCCTATTAGGAAAATCAAATTCAATACAGATGGAAGTGCCATTGGGTATATTGGAAAGGGAGGTGGAGGGGGTATTCTCTGGAATGAAAAAGGGCAAATGATATGGGCTTTTATATCTTCTTATGAAGGTGTAAATAATATGGAGGCAGAGGAAAAAGCTCTTAAAATGGTTTGGAATTCTTTATGGACTTAAAGGACTATGAGATTATTATTGAAAGTGATTCAAAAAATTTAATAGATATCCTGCAAGGTGAAGCTTCAATTCCATGGAGAATAAGGTGGACTGTTCACCAAATTCTTCAAATGCTAAATAATCTCAACTACTCCATAAGTCATATATATAGAGAGGATAATCAAATAGAAGACTTCTTATAAAAAAAGGGCGTACAGACAGGAAATATATGTTTTCTATCAACCTTGAAGACTTCCCAAAGGACCTTAAAGGCAAGATAACAATTGAAAAATGGGGGCTGCCAAATTTCAAGAATGACTAGGTGCTTTGGGGCTTTAATTCTCTATTTACGTGGTTTCCAGCTATCTCTTATATCTTCTTTTCTATCTATAAATCTTGTAAGGGATCTAGTTTATAAATATCCTCATTTATTTTCCTTCAATATGAGTTTCAATTCAATTTCCTTGATTGTAAACCTTCTAAAAGAGGTTTTTTCTTCTACTAGATATTAATAAAATAAAAAAATAGTTTGGAAAAAAAAATAAGGAAAATTGTTATATAGTTCCCCATGTTCTTCTTTTCGTCTTTTGGCTAGACTTGATGAAACTGACATCTCAAATAATAGGCTGTATCATATTAATTTTGGAAACCTGAGTAGATTGATCACTTAAGATATTGTTAAGGGTTTGCCTAAAATTAAAAAGATTCTAAATGTTATTTGTGGACCTTGTCAAGTGGGAAATATAACTAAAGCCCCTCACAGTAAAGTTCCTAATGTTTTATATTAGTCATTGTGGACTATATGTATCTTTGTTGTACCATTAAAACCCCTAGACCTCATCCACATGGACTATATGTATATTTCTTGTACCATTAAATTTTGTGGAAATAGTTATATATTAGTCATTGTGGATGACTTTTCATGTTTTACATGGGTAGATTTTATAAAACATAAATCAAATACTTTTAAAGAATTTTTGAAAATCCTTTTGAAAATTGAAAATGTAAAGGATACCCAAGTATTAGGTATAAGAAGTGAGAGGGGAGGTTAATTTAAAGACACTTTCGTTGTTGAATACTACTTTGGAAACGGGTATTTTCACGATTTTAGTGCTACTAAGACCCCCCCCCCCCCCAACAGAATGGAATAACTTAACGCAAAAATAGTATGCCACCAGAAATGACCAGGGTATTAAAACACCTTCTAAAATAATTTTGGGTTGAAGCTATCCAAATGGCTTTCCATGCTATAAATAGAATTTTCCTCCGTAAAATACCAAATAGACTCCCACTACACCAAAAAGGCTAAATTGACACCCTTTAGTCGGCCAGCCTTGTCACGGTCTAGTGCCGTGACAAGGCCGTGACAACTTCTTCAGTAAAAAAAACCTACGCTTTCTTTTTTCCCAACATTTTGGCTTTCCCTCTCTTTCTCTCTCTAAGAAATTTTGAGCTCTCTCTCTCTCTCTCTATCTCTATCTCTCGCTCTCTCTCTCTAAGGTATGTTTTCTTTCCTCTTTTTCTCTTGCATTTATATATGTGTGTGTATGTGTGTGTATATATGTGTGTGGTGGGGGGAGGGGGAGGGACAGGGGGGATAGGGAGGGGAGGGACAGGGGGCTGGGTGGGGGGGGGGGCAGGGGTGGTAGTGGTGTGTGTGTGTGCAGGTGTGTGCGTGTGTGTGTGGTGGGGTGTTTGTGTGTGTGTGTGTGCAGGTGTGTGCGTGTGTGTGGTGGGGGAGGGGGTGGGGTGGGTTGGGGTGTGTGTGGTGGTGGTGGTGGGGGTGTGTGGTGGGGGTGGTGGGGGTGTGCGGTGGGACAATCTCAACAATTGAAATGGAAAAATTGATTAATAAAATATATATTGCCCCTTTCATATGCAAGTAGGATTGCCCCTCATTAGCAAATAATTATTGAGATTCGAAATAACTTTAATTGTATAACTTTAATAAAATTAATTGTATAGCTTTAATTGTAACTTTAATTGTATAGTTTAATATGAAAATACATTAATAATTAGTGCCCATTTCATATGAAAGTAGGATTGCCCGTCATTGTAAATTAGTAAATTAATAATTGTATACTTTAATTGTTAGTTTAATTGATGAAATGAATTAATTGAGTAAATGAATTAGAAGGAGTACGGTATACACATTTGTAGTTACGGTTGGATTATAGTGGATCGATGTTGGGTTGGTTAATTTTAGAAGTGGTATGACCACTGGATTAATGTCCATATGGGGATGGGATTTTTCAACTTTTTTTTTAAATTACTTTGTATCACGAACAATATATATATATATATATAAATGAAACATACTTGAAATTACATATAGTGCGCATAGATACTAGCCTTCTAGTTCTTATGCGTACGCATTCAATAGCCCTTAGACCCGTTCGAGAGTCATTACTCCTGTAATGAGATCTCTCGAATTGTCCTGTTTGGACAATTTGGGACTGCATAATTTCTGTATAATATTCTTAGTGGCTTGAACTTGTTACTTTTGGAGGAAGTTCTGCAGTCGTATCCTAATGTTCTCTGGGTACATACTACATTGACAAGTGTGACTGTTATTTCAATTGATCAATTGAAATAACACTCACACTTGTCAATCTACATCGTGTACTTGGAAAACTAGGGGATAAATTGTCGATTTTTTTTAAAATTGTAACAATGTGCATGAGATGTTAAGTATATTACAAAAAAATACGGTCTTGAATGGGATAGGACCACTCACCCTTTAGAGGGGATGGAGGAAATATAAATTTCTATTATAAATTGAATTTGAATATAAATAAGACATAATTAAATGAAACATACTATAAATCTAAGTTTTGTTTATACTAATCCATGAATATACGCTTCGTACCTTTAATAGGTGATTAGTTGTGGTAGCTATGATGGGATATCCGAAATACAAAGAGTGGATGGGTGAGACAAATACAATGGGGGATGTGTTTCGCAGAGGTGCTAATGAATTTGTGAAATATTCAAAGAGATGTCATAATGATAAAGAGTTTCCGTGTCCGTATGCTAGGTGTAAGAATGGTAAGGTGTTTGAGTGGAAAACAGTTGAACTACATTAGTTAAGATCGGGTATGCAAGATATTTATCGATTTTAGAGTTTTCACGGTGAATTGAAAGTTCCTTTTGTACCCGACCAACCTTCACAACAATCATCAACAAGTAGGATAGATGTAGAAGGGGACGACGTAGATCATAATATGTTAGAGGATTTAGTTGATGATGCGTACGGAGTTTATGAAGCAGAGGAGAATGAGGTTACTAATGATGTAGAAGGTTCAAGTGCTCGTGAAGATATCACGATAAAACTTGACATTGACTACCAAAGTTTAAAATTTAAGGCCACACAATCGTTATACTCTGACTGTGAGAAAGATCAAACAACTTTACATGCTATGGATGGTTTGCACAGTTTGAGGATGCAGTACAGTTTGTCTTATCACTAATTTGATTATGGTTGACTTGTCCAAGTTGAAGAGCAACGACCACGTGAGCGACGAGCCATTTTTTTTGCATTTCAAAAGGTTAACGAAGTGTCTTACTCGGAGTATATCCACAACGAGTCGTGGTCAGTTGTCCAACATGCGCCAAAGCATCTAAATAGTAGTATGGATGACTTGACTGCTCCTACCGAATATCAATCCATTTTTTATGATAACCCGAATTTTAAACAATTTTTCAATTTGTAATAAATATTCCAATTTGTACCGAAACATCCATTTTTGATGCTTTTAATTGATATTTGAGTATTTTCCTGATAAAGAGATTTGGCTCTCAACTGGTACTGGTACATTTTCTATGACTTCAACATGGGAGTTAGCAAGACCCAAACACTGCCAACTATTAAGCTCCAAATTCATTTGGCATCCATCTATCCCAGTAAAAATATCAGTTTTTATATGGAAGCTTCTGAATAAATTTCTGTCAACTAATGAGAACATTAGATCTATTGGAATTCGCCACCCCTTAAAGTTCCACTCCTGTGCTTCCCTTCACGAGGAATCTATATATCATGTTTTTGAAGAAGGTGAAGTAGCAAATCAGGTTTCGAATTCGATATGTCAAGAGCTTGGAGTGAGGAAAACTAAAGTTTGAATAAGGAGACAACTGTGTCAATGGTGGATTTATGATAAAGAAAATTGATCCTACCATCAATAATCTCCTCCCAACAGTTGTGTGTTGGTGCTTATGGATTCACAGAAAGAAATGTAGATATGAAGCAATTTCTACTAATCATTTGTTTATTTTATATTAGGCACGTCATTTGAAGAATTTACTGACTGTTAAGAAGACTTATAAAAATCATTCTCCTAGATTGTAGGTCAAGTGGATGTGTCCCCCATTAGGAAAATCAAATTCAATACAGATGGAAGTGCCATTGGGTATATTGGAAAGGGAGGTGGAGGGGGTATTCTCTGGAATGAAAAAGTGCAAATGATATGGGCTTTTATATCTTCTTATGAAGGTGTAAATAATATCGAGGCAGCGGCAAAAGCTCTTCAAAATGGTTTGGAATTATTTATGGACTTAAAGGACAATGAGATCATTATTGAAAGTGATTCAAAAAATTTAATAGATATCCTGCAAGGTGGAGCTTCAATTCCATGGAGAATAAGGTGGACTGTTCACCAAATTCTTCAAATGCTAAATAATCTCAACTACTCCCTAAGTCATATATATAGAGAGGATAATCAAATAGAAGACTTCTTATAAAAAAAGGGCGTACAGACAGGAAAGATATGCTTTCTATCAACCTTGAAGACTTCCCAAAGGACCTCAAAGTCAAGATAACAATTGAAAAATGGGGGCCGCCAAATTTCAAGAATGACTAGGTGCTTTGGGGCTTTAATTTTCTATTTACGTGGTTTCCAGCAAGCTCTTATATCTTCTTTTCTATCTATAAATCTTTAAGGGATATTGTTTATAAATATCCTCATTTATTTTCCTTCAATATGAGTTTCAATTCAATTTCCTTGATTGTAAGCCTTCTAGAAGAGGTTTTTTTATCTACTAGATATTAATAAAATAAAATAATAGTTTGGAAAAAAAAATAAAACAAAAATAAGGAAAATTGTTATATGGTTCCCCATGTTCTTCTTGTCGTCTTTTGGCTAGACTTGATGAAACAAACATCTCAAAGAATAGGGTGTATCATATTAATTATGAAAACCTGAGCAGATTGATCACCTAAGATATTGTTAAGGGTTTGCCTAAAATTAAAAAGAGTCTAAATGTTATTTGTGGACCTTGTCAAGTGGGAAATATAACTAAAGCCCCTCACAGTAAAGTTCCTAATGTTTTAACTTTAAAACCCCTAGACCTCTTCCACATGGACTAAATGGATCTTTCTTGTACCATTAATATTTTTGGAAATAGTTATATCTTAGTCATTATGGATGACTTTTCATGTTTTACATGGGTAGATTTTATAAAACATAAATCAAATACTTTTAAAGAATTTCTGAAAATCCTTTTGAAAATTGAAAATGTAAAGGATACCCAAGTATTAGGTATAAGAAGTGAGAGGGGAGGTTAATTTAAAAACACTTTCGTTGTTGAATACTACTTTGGAAATGGGTATTTTCATGATTTTAGTGCTCCCAAGACCCCCCGACAGAATGGAATAACCGAACGTAAAAATAGTACGCCACAAGAATTGACCAGGGTATTAATTCATGTTAAAGACCTTCTAAAATAATTTTGGGTTGAAGCTATCCAAATGGCTTTCCATACTATAAATAGAATTTTCCTCCATAAAATACCAAATAGACTCCATGTAAATTTTGGTATGATCAAAAGCCTAATGTTAAATATTTTATAACCTTTGGGAGCATTTGTTATGTTTGTGGTGATAGAGAAAATATTTTAAATTTGAATCTCGAGGTGATAAATACATTTTTCTGGACTATTCTCAAAATAGTCGTGCCTATAGGGTTTCAATTTAAGAACAAAGTCTATTATGGACTCAATCAACGTAATTGTAGACAACACTACAACAACTTATATTAGTAAAATACCTATTTCTAATGATGAGTCTAATACTTTTGAAAACTTAGACTCACCAATTGAAATTGATACTTTACCTATTAAAACCCATGTCGTGCCTAAATGGGTTTTTAAAGATCATCCTACCACTAATGTTATTGGTGAAGTATTAAAGTGAGTTCGAATGAGATCACAACTTCCTAATTTTGCAAACTTTGCCTATTTTGTTTCCCTTGTGGAACATAAAAATATAAATGAAGATTTACAATATTCCTTCTGGATAGATGCTATGCAAGGAAAGCTAGGATAATTTAAAACCCACGATTTTTAGTAACTCGTTCCTAGGCCATCTAATACTTCAGTGATCGGTACTAAATCGATTTTCAAAAATAAAACCGATGAGACAAGGGTGATAATTAAAACTAAAGCTATGTTGGATGCCTAAGGGTGCAACCAGATAGAAGGGATAGATATAGATGAAACATTCTCTCTGGTTACTCAGATGGGGTATGTTCATCTTCTCTTGGTTGTGGCTTGCCATTGACAGTTTAAACTTTTTCAAATGGATGGCAAATCCACATTTTGAATGATATTTTATATAAAGAAGTTTATATAGAGCAGCTAAAAGGTTTTATTTACTCAAAATACCTTGAACATGTCTTTAGACTCAAAAAGGTGTTGTATGGTATAAAATAATCCCCCCGGGGATGGTACGGTTGCCTTTTGACCTTTTTACTCAATAAAGGATTCGATCGTGGTGGAAGTGACCAGACATTATTCATTCAAAAATTGAAAAAAGAAGTTTTGACTGCACAAGTTTATGTAGATGATAATATCTTTGGTACAACTTTCCCTTAAGAAGTCAAAATGTTTTCAAATTTTATGAGTGGGGAGTTCATTTCTTCAGACTTCGAATGAAATAATTTGATGATGGCTTATTTTTATACATATTCCCAATATGATAAAGACTTAATAAAGAAGTTTGATCTAAATGATGACAAAATAGCGCATACGCCTATTAGCACAACCCTGAAATCAACTAAAGATGAAAGTGGTAAATGCATAAATACCACTTTACATAGAACCATGATAGGTATTTTATTATATTTAACTTCTTCTCAACCCGATATCATGTTTTCTACATGTGCGTGTACCCGTTATCAATCTGTTCCTAAAGATAGTGACCTTAAAATCTTTAAGAGGACTCTAAAATATGCTAAAGGGACTTTAAAGTTAGTAATATGGTACATAAAGACTCAACTAATACTATTTTAGGTTAGTATTATGCTGACTGGGCAGACTATTCTGATGATAGTAAGAGTACCTTAAATGCTTGTTATTATGTTACAAATAACTTAATTGGTTAGGGCTGTAAAAAACATAATTTATTTCCTTATTTACTGTTGAGGCAGAATATATAGCAGTTAGAAGTTATTGGGCCCAATTTATATGGCTCAAAGAGATGCTACGTGACTCTTGAAATGCCTTAAATCCACGTGCGATACTCATTTAAAATAAATTCGCAAATTCCAATTATAAATTTACTTAATTAGAGTCAATTTTTTAATCAAATTAATTCCCTTAAACAAAAATCTATGTGGGTGTGAAATCAAACCATCACAAAATATATCACGCGACACAAATATTCTACCACATAGATTTCAGGAAAATCCCCTCAGGGAAAAACCTTTTATTTAACTATAATTAAATCGCAATTTACAATTACAATGAAATCTGCAATACGTTTTCCTCAGCAAACCTACATAGACGCGCAGTTTAAAGTCAGCAATGGATCCCACGCAATGAACCCACATGAACCGCAGTCCAATCCTCAACAAAGATCCACACGAGTAAACCTCAATGACCTCAGTCTTTTGTTGTAGAGATGCACTCCACAAAGGTTGAACAATAGCAAAGTATGTTCTTGGGTTTCAAAATAATTCACCTAAACATTGGGATCTTGTGAATTAAAAACAAAAAAGGTTTAATAACCTAGAAGTGAGAAGACATATGTTTTTGCAGTAGCAGTTTCGTTACAGTTTGAAATCGCAGGCCTTCTTGTGAAAAATGGAGTTGTTTACCACGCTTAAATAGAAAAATCAAGTCGGCAGATCGCTCGAACAAAATTGAATTTCGCTCGAATGGTGACAGGTGTCGCTCGAACAAACTTCGCGCGAGATAGCCTGTCGTTTTAACAACATAGGTTGTCGCTCCAACGAGCCTTTAAATAAATATTTTTTTTATTTTTCTTTTCCCAGAAAATGGAGAGCCTTAAAACTTCTAAAAATAATTTTGACAAAAAACTTAAAAACTTCTCTCCAACACTTAGAAACTTTTTTGATGAAAAGTATCCCAAAATTATAAGTAAAAGGTTAAGGAATAAAAACACAACCTTTACCGAATTCATCTTGCAGAGGCTTGATTGTTGAAGAAACTGATATTTGGATCCGTCTTGTTGCATATGTGATCTTGAACATTCTTCGACAGTTGTAGTGGTATACGAGATACTAATTGATAACGGACATTTATAACTTATGTCCTTACAAATATCCCCCTATGTCTATGCCGGTACAAAATAAAAACATCCTAATTATCAAAACATAAAATGCTTATACAAATCTAATACCCTCATGAACCTAAAAATCAAAAGGAACTAAACATGTAGGACTAAAAACTTTCTTCAAAATCTTCAACATCAAATCTTTAAATATCTAAGCTTTTCTCATCATGGTGTATAACATATTATCACAATTTTGTACCTATACACATGAGACAAAGAAAATACCTCGTGACGCATCGAGTTTGAAATGATATAAAAACACATCAATCAATCATCATAATCTAATCTCCCCCAAAATACAAAAACTTCCATAATTCATTCCCCGCCTTTTTATTTGACCAAAATAGATATGAAAACGAATAAAAAAATCAAGCATGGAGTTGTTATGATTAAAGAGATACTTAACCATACTATACAAACTATTTTTTATTTTTCAAATTTTTCATAAAAAAAATCACATCATGAATTTATACTAAGACAACCAAATCATGGAAACATAATGAATGGGTGAGAACATATTCAATATGCAAATCGACGCAATGAAACATAACATATGTGGAGGATGCATACATGTACTCCTATCGAATGAATCTCAAAATCGTCCTTAGGTTTCGAAAGTGTTGAATTTAAATGACATCGACTCAATCCATCAACACATCAAAGTCAAAAGTTATTCCCACACCAATAACGTCTAAAACTATGAATGATTTTTCAAGATGCTATCAGGACGTGCAAACCCATTTTTCATTTCTTTCCATCCAAACTACTTCATAAATAATAATCATTATATTTTTCTTTTGAGGTGGCCCCCTTTTGGCCTTTTTGTCTTTTTATTCCCTTTAAATTTTTTCGGGCTCAGTTAAAATGTTGGCTTTCGTGACGAGTTCGAACTACTTCACAAACGGCCAGTCTAAATGTTATTTTTTCAGGCTCTAATAAAACTACTTCATAAACGCGTGTTTTTTTTTATCACGGTCAATGACCGTGACAAGGTTGGCCGGCCAAAGGGTGTCAATTTAGCCTTTTTGGTGTAGTGGGAGTCTATTTGGTATTTTATAGAGGAAAATTCTATTTATAGTATGGAAATCCATTTGGATAGCTCCAACCAAAATTATTTTAGAAGGTGTTTAGCATGAATTAATACCTGGTCATTTCTTGTGGCGTACTATTTTTACGTCCAGTTATTCCATTCTGTTGGGGGGGGGGGGGTCTTAGGAGCACTAAAATCATGAAAATACTCATTTCCAAAGTAGTATTCAACAACTAAAGTGTCTTTAAATTAACCGCGCCTCTCACTTCTTATACCTAATACTTGGGTATCCTTTACATTTTCAATTTTCAAAAGGATTTTCAGAAATTCTTTAAAAGTATTTGATTTATGTTTTATAAAATCTACCCATGTAAAACATGAAAAGTCATCCACAATGACTAAGATATAACTATTTCCACAAAATTAATGGTACAATAAAGATCCATTTAGTCCATGGGGATGAGGTCTAGGGGTTTTAAAGTTAAAAGATTAGGAACTTTCCTGTGAGGCGCTTTAGTTATATTTCCCACTTGATAAGGTCCAAAAATAACATTTAGACTCTTTTTAATTTTAGGCAAACCCTTAACAATATCTTAGGTGATCAATCTGCTCAGGTTTTCAAAATTAATATGACCCAGCCTATTATTTGAGATGTCAGTTTCATCAAGTCTAGCCAAAAGACGAAAAGAAGAACACGAGGAACTATATAACAAATTTCCTTATTTTTGTTTTATTATTTTTTTCCAAACTATTATTTTATTTTATTAATATCTGGTAGAAGAAAAAACCTCTTCTAGATGGTTTACAATCAAGGAAATTGAATTGAAACTCATATTGAAGGAAAATAAATGAGTGCGTCTCTCCTCATAATCTACTACTTCTAGTTTCTCGTTATTAAAATGAGTGATGTAATCTCTGGTGCTTTCTCCTTCTTTCTGTCTCACACTAAGTAAGTGTGCCACCCTTTTCACAGGCTTTACTCCAAAGAAAAATTTGTTAATGAATAGCTCGGCTAGTTGGTTGGAGCTAGAAATTTGTCCCCGAGGAAGACCATTGTACTAGATTTAGGAAGATCCGATAATGGTTCCAGAAAATGATCTACACCTAATTTCGTTAGGGGCGACATAAAAATCAACAGCTTCCTGGTGTTGTCAATCTATCAAAATCAGCAGCTTCCTGGTGTTATGAGTAACTATAAATATTTGCTCTTACAAATCCCCCCTTTGAATATTTCGGTACAAAATAAAATCAAAAACCAAATTACAATCAAATCCCCCTTGGACAACGATACCTAATGTCCCCCCAAACCCTCGAAATGGAATGACGTAAATGAAACTTTGTTTCAAACTGACTTGATCTTTCATTTGTCAACTTTATCTTCATCTTGTGTAGTCCATGAATTTATCATCAAAGCGGAAGAGACCTACATATATGAAATAAAAAGATACCACGACGTATACGAGTTAAAAAAATAAAACTTCCATTAGTTTGTTCTCCCCCTTTTGTTTGTATTAGACAAAGGAGTAAAAAATAAGCATTAGACATGAGCATAACATGAAGAAGAAAATATATCATCAAAAAGATATGTAAATAACGCACATGTAATGATAATTTCAAAAGGTAACTTTTCTCCAAAAACTATTTTTTTAATTTTTTAATTTTTTCAAATATAAAGTATAAAGTGTACAAAAACAACACACCATGGAACAACACCAAAATATCCGGCTCGTGAATGCGAAACGAAATTTTCTGAACATTTTCCATAGGTAAATCAATATAAATGATCATAACAAGTTTGAACGAAGTCATGAGACACTTCTATAGAAAGCGCTCAAAGTCTACCTTAGGTGTAAAGATTATGAACTCATATGAAATCGACTCAACTTAATGAACATGTCATAATTGATTCTCAATCATTAATGCCAAACTATTTAATTTTTTTCAAGAAAGTTCGTTGTGCAAATCCATTGATCTTCAACTTTAATTCCCTCAAAATCTCTTATATATAAGAATTCACTCTCAATTATTTTAAAGAAATCGTAGTGCTCATATGTATTGAAGCATCAATGAATCTAAACAAAATTGGTCATGGCACTTCTTTTTTATGTGCCTCTAATATTTTTAGGCTCTTTTATGCAAATGGTGGCTTTTAACGCAGAGAACATTTTGATTTTTCGTAACCCCTTTCCATTGCTTAATATATAACAATATTTCCAAGAAAATAAATGAAATATGGGCAATGGTTCTTACATGAACAACTGATCTTTTTTTACATTTGGTTTCTTATTAAGCAAAATTGAGATGTGAACAACATATTCGACAGTGATAAATATGTTCAAAAAAGTCCCTGCACGTGTGCAATAAAGGTGACAAGGTGTCTAATATGTAGATAGTAGGCATCAGTGATCAACGTAATGAAATCACGCATTATTAAGAACACTAACGAAATAAAGTCATGTCTCAAAGCACTATGAAAAATCCACATGAATTGATGGAATGATAGTGTGATCCAAAAATCATAAATATTCATCCATATATGGTGGAAATCAAAAATACAAAACTCTTAATGTCTTTTTCAAAAAGTTTATCCAAATAAAATCGTTTTCAATTCAAAATTTTCTTAAAACTAAAAAATATTTGTATTTTTCAAATTTTTTAAAAAAATAAAACTCTTTTTGGATTTTTTCAAAATATATCAAAAAGAAACCCTTATAAATACAATGATAATGGAATCTACCAATAGGACTATAATATCTGAACATGATAAGAACCCTATTCTAGAAACAAGTCTCAACCTCAATCATTAGGCACAAAGGATTTCTCAAAAGGAGAAGACATCCTATGAAAATCCTCCATCAAACATTGTGAAATATTGACTAAATACTCTACTTGCTCTCGAAAACTCTCAAAATATTTATGATGGTGTGTGGGAGCATGTGGAGTAACATGTGTGGTAGTGCATGCAGGATCATGTGGAAGGACTCGTGTGGGTGCATACTGAGGAACATGCATGTGAGAAACTCTCCCTAACTTAAAATCTCTAAAGTGGCCTCTTCATTTATAATGGGAACGAACATAAACGGGCTTGGGACCACCTTGCTGAAAAAATCTAGGATGAGATCTCTAATGTAGGTTAGGTCGCCTTTGTGGGTTAGGTTGAGGGACATAAGGATATCAGCATGCCCTAGTCCCTACTTCTCAAAATTACCTAATGCAAGACTGAGGAGCATCTTTCCAACCATATTAGATGTTGTCCTCTAAAGTTACCTTGACCTCCTGAGCACATTTAAGATCACTCTCAATTTAGGATACATAGGCTTCAAGTTTCTTAGGAGTCTCTAATGAATATTGAAGATCTCTCATAAGACTATCCATGGTGTTGGTCAAATTAGTCTTCTCCCTACGGATAATAATCAACTGCTCAAATAAAGAAATTTTCACCTTTTCGAGTTGACTCGCCAATTCCTCTCTCTCAAGACTTTCACTTTCTTCTCAAAATCTAACACCCTAATAGGCAAATATTTATTAAGTTTTATTTTTATTTTTAATGTCTCGGTGTAAAGATCACTAAAATCTTTTTGGAGACCACCTTCTTCCTCACTCAAATTCTCTTCCTCACTCTCACTTTCTCTAGGATGGTTCAAAACATCGTTAAGCTTTTCACATTTAGATATGTCCTCATTGGTGTGGGAGAAACTAAACGTGCTAACGTGCTTTCCATGAATGCACATAAATTTCGTTCATGTGGTGATTCACCCCTAAAATCCACCGACTCGATGTCACTACCGCTAAGAGTGGACTTATGTGCAACTTTCTTTCCCTGTCTATTAAGCCTAGTTGGACACTCATGTGCCTTACATCCCTTGACTTCACACTCGTAGAGTCTTATTTATTTATCTTTTTATCAACCACTCTTGCTTTCATTCCCATTTTTCTTTTTCTCAAAAGTCTTTTCTTTGGACAAATTTTCTTTGAAAATTTTGAGAACTTTCATTGCAAAAAGGGCTAAGTCATCCAAATCAAAGTCAAACTCAGACTCAGAATCATAAAAATTTTCTTTCTTATTTTCCTTAGTTTGAGTTTTCAAAGAAATCCCTATTTCCTTAGGAATAAAGCGTCTCTAATGAAGGTCTTCTGGGAAACATATCTATCTCATACGTTTGAAGGTCTTCTACGAGTTCTTCTAAGCTAAGAGTATTTAGTGTCTCTAATGAATTTAGCACGGTAACCTTACGAATAAAGCGGGCTAGGAGCGATCTCAAATTTTCATAACTACACGTGTCTCGAGTTTTTTCTCACCTAAATTGAAACTTATGTTTCCTATGTACGTAAAAATCATCAAAAGATTCAGACTCAAGCATAGTGATTGTTTCAAATTATGTGGTGATTTTTTGCAGCTTAGAATCTTTTATAGTATTGGTTTCCTCATGAGTGAGATTGAGGGTATCCAAAGCTTCTTTAAATGTAGTGCACATCATAATGTGGCAGAACTCGACAGGGGTGATGGATCTGAAGATGGCACTCAAACCACACAAGTTAAAATTACTCCATTTAAAATTGTCATCTGTCCATACAAAAACAGATTTTGGATGTCTTTCATACTAATGCCAAACGCATTCATCGATAAATTTTAAGTGGACCGCATTCTTTCTTTCCAGTTGTAACACCCCGACACATATTTATGGGTTACCCGTTAGTCAACTCGATCCGAATCGAGTCACTAGGTGTTCAGTGCAATGAAACAATCTAGATAATGTTGCTAATCCAGTTTTATTTTAATCAAGTTTCACTTTTTAGCATGCGATTACAGTTTTAAGATAAATTACGTGAGGGACTCAAAGGGATGACTCCGAAGTCCAAGTAAACAGAGCTAGTAACGAAATTCAAATGAAATATACTTACTTGTAAAATGCCCCCAAAATACGAAATCGCTCCTAACCTGCCGTAACAAAGTGGGGATATGAGCTTATGCCTAGTGGGATTTATACAAGCAGTGTAGAAATGAACAGTAGAGAGGAATACTCACATGCTACAACCACATGCATGCAAAAATATGTATATATCTAGATACGTAAACCTTTAAAATACACATGTTAATGCTTTATTTTATTTTTGAAAGCCGTATTTGCCCAGATTAATTGACCTTAATCTTATTAAGGGTTTTCACCATACATATCTTGAAATTTTAACTTTATTTAACACACTCGATTCAACAATTGAACCATTACACTTTATTTGATTCGAATCCATTCCTTTACCGGAATTAACCCTTTTTATACTTTAGTATTTTATTCACAATCACCATTTCAACACACGCATTCGTCGTGTAAGAAAATACTTATTTACTTTTTTCACAACACATTTCCTGTGTTAAATCTGGATTCCACCATTTCGATTGTTTAACCACCCATTTATCCACTTTCTTTAACCCTTTTTCATTCCTTTATGGATATTAATAGATTTATGCATTTAATTGTCCATTTCACCTTTTTCAGAACATTTATAGCATTCATTCAAGTTAGGTTGTTTTAACACATTTACTATACAACCCATTCCTTGATATGTTCCGTATTTCCTTTATCTTTTCTCGAAATCTTCTAATATCGCATACTTACATGGGCTCCACACCAACGACTATCTGCACCATGTGCTCTCGCCAGTGATTTATGGCTTTTCACCCAAGGGCTCTGAGACCTTCTTGCTTATTACCGATTGCATCTGAGTCTTTATTAATGTATTTAACATTTTACACATGTCCACATTATTATACTTCTGTACTTTTACCTGGCCAAAGCCAAAACCTAGACTTGACCGTCCGTTTTTCCATTAATACTTGAAAAATTATTTGTTTTCTTATTTAGGTTCCTTATCCACAGATACATGGGTTATACTAAATTCTTTCAAGCTTTAGGACTTAATTCATTTTCACACACCCTAGTATAAATACGTGCTTTAACATTTTTATTCCATAAAAATGTTCCACTTTTCTTCAATTTACCCTTTGTTTGTCAAACTTGCAAATTAGTTCCTTAACAAGTGTTATTTCTCAAATGTTTATTAATTTTTCAACTTAACCTTCGAACACTTTTATCCATTTTAACACTTGTCCAGTAGCACACTATTACCCAATTCGCACACTTGACACCTTTACAGGTCGAATATGTAAAATAACACATTTACATAACATACTTCCATTTTTCACTCATTCTTTTAAGACCCCAAATCTCCATTTGTCTCATTAGATGTTCAGACCCAACACAACTTTCCTTAAACTTGCTCATATATTTATTATCAAATACTATAAGTTTATAAACATGAGAAAGTGGATTTAAATTGCTAAAATCCTACCGAATGGATTAAACATGCGTTCATTCTAGAATTTATACCATGTGCAACAAATATGCATTTCTCCTCTTATTATAAACAAGAATAATGATTCCTTATATTTTTATTTCCATAAAAATTTCCATTACTTTCTTTTACTAGAAATTATACAAGACTAACATTTTATACATTTTTATTCCATAACAATGTCCATTATTTTCTTTTACTTGGAAATATACTAGAATAACATTTTCTACATTTTTATTCCATAAAAATTTTCATTATTCTGTTTTATTTGAAAACATACGCAATTAATATTTTCTATACATTTTTATTTCCATAAAATTGTCTATTGAAAAGTACATAACAACATTAATTTCTAGCATTTTTACTCCATAGAAATGCCTCTATTAATTTACTAAGAACACACATTATATCTTATAATCCTACTCATAATCACACACAACAAATACTATAATATTTGTCCACAAAACCTCAAATGAAATCAGAGTAGGTTACCCACCTAAATGGCTTCAAAGTGGTGGTGGTGGTAAAGATGGGTGACTTCCCCACCTCCAAATGTGGACCTAAAGGGAGTCATAAAATCTCCACCAATAGTCTCCATGGAAGCTCCAACACATTACAAGAAAATGTACATTTAAACCCTCCATTTTTATATTTTCATCTTCTTCTAAAACTTACAATAAACACTTTTTATTTCGTAATTAGGTGTTTACAACATCCTCAACTATTACGTAGCTAAAGCCTTATCAATGAAGGGGGCAATAGGTATTTTTCTATCGTGGGTGAAACTGTTAGGGCTTCTAAATCAATTATAAACCATAGGGTAAACGGGGAGCATGGTGCTCTTTTGGGAGAGAGAGAAGAGGGTTTGGTCCCCAGTTTCCTTCCCACATTTCTATCTCTTATACACACGACAACAATCCTCAACGTACTCATCCACTGCTAAAATACAAGGCTTAATCCTAGGTGTGAGATCAATGATCCCTATTTTAACCGCATAATTGGTAGGTTGTACACGAAACCAAAAAGCCCTTAACCCATGACATTTCTCTATAGTCAAAGTTCGATTACTGAGCAACGAACAGGAGCATGACAACAGCTGGGTGTGTCAAAATACAGCCTAGCCATTCAAGAAAAGACCTAGTCGTTGAAGCGATGACCTTAGTCGCTCCAATGACGGGATAAGTCGTTCTAGCGACGGGGTTCTTTTTCCATAAAAGGACGTTAGGGTTGATTTCCTTTCAAAACCATACCGTGGATGCCCAATTTGGGTTTAACAAATGGACGAGAGCCTTCTGATTTTAACAAGTTTCTTAACTTGTTTTAATCTTTCTTTATTATTTACACACATACCTCCAAATTTCCAATTTATATAGAAAGGCACATATAATTTTAAAACTGAATACTTAGACTTTTGATGGAATAAAAATGTAGAAAATGTTAATCTAGTTTATTTCCTAGTAAAAGAAAACAATGGACATTTTTACGGAATAAAAATGTAGAAAATGTTAGTCTAGTATAATTTCTAGTAAAAGAAAGTAATGGACATTTTTATGGAAATAAAAATGTAATGAATTATTATTATTCTTTAGAATAATAGGAGAAATTTGTATTTGTTGCACATGGTATAAATTCTAGAATGAACGTACATTTAATCCATTCAGTAGGATTTTAGCAATTAAAATCCACATTCTCATGCGTATAAACTTGTAGTATTTGATAATAAATGTATGAGCAAGTTTAAGGAAAGTTGTGTTGGGTCTAAACATCTAATGAGACAAATGGAGATTTTGGGTCTTACAAGAATGAGTGAAAAGTGGAAGTATGTTATGTAAAGGTGTTGTTTTACATATTCGATGTGTAAAGGTATCAAGTGTGAGAATTGGGTAACAGTGTGGTAATGGATAAGTGTTAAAATGGCTAAAAGTATTTGAAGGTTAAGTTGGAAAATTAATAAACATTTGAGAAATAACACTTGTTGAGGAACTAATTTGCAAGTTTGATAAACAAAGGGTAAATTGGCAATTTACTTAAAGTGGAACATTTTTATGGAATAAAAATGTTAAAGCACGTATTTACACTAAGGTGTATGAAAATGAATTAAGTCCTAAAGCGTGAAAGAATTTAGTATAAACCACGTGTGTGTGGATAAGGGACTTAAATACGTTAAGAAATAATTTTTCAAGTATTAATGGGAAAACGGACGGTTAAGTCCGAGTTTTGGCTTTGGCAGTTTAAAAGTAAAGAAGTAGAATAATGTGGACATATGTAAAATGTTAAATACATTAACAAGGACTTGGATGCAACTAGAAATAAGAAAGAAGGTCCTGGAGCCCTTAGGTGAGAAGCCCTAAATCACTGACGAGAGCATATGGTGCGCTTAGTTGTCGGTGTGGAGCACGTGTAAGTATGCAGTATTAGAAGATTTCGAGAAAAAATAAAGGGAATATGGAACATATTAAGGAATGGGCTGTGTAGTAAATGTGTTAAAATAATATAACTTGAATGAATGTAATAAATGTTCCAAAAAAGGTGAAATGAACAAGTAAATGCGTAAATCTATTAATATCCATAAAGGAATGAAAAAGGGTTAAAGAAAGTGGATAAAGGGGTGATTAAGCAATCTAAATTGTGGAACCTAGATTTAACACAAGAATGTGTTTTGAAAAGGAATTTTTAAAAGTCAATAAGTATTTTCTAACACGGCGAATGCGTGTGTTGAAATGGTGATTTTCAATGAAAATACTAAAGTATAAAAGGGTTAAATTTCGGTAAAGGAATGGATTCGAATCAAATAAAGTGTAATGGTTCAAGTGTTGAATCGAGTGTGTTAAATAAAGTGGAAATTTTAGATTTGAATAGTGAAAACCTTTAATAAGATTAAGGTTAATTAATCTGGGAAAATACGATTTTCGGAAATAAAATGATTAAAGCATTGGCATGTGTATTTCAAAGGTATACGTATGTAGATATATACATATTTTCACATGCATGTGGTTGTAGAGTGTGAGTATTCCTTTCTGTCATTCGTTTCTATATTGCTTATATAAATCCCACTTGGCATAAACTCTCATCCCCACATTTTTATGGAAGGTTGGGAGTTGTTCCGTGTTTTGAGGACATTTTACGTGTAAGTATATTTCGTTTGCATTTTGTTAGTAGCTCTGGTTACTTGGACTTTGGGGTGGTCCCCATGATTCCCTCACGTGGTTTTTCTTGAAACTGGAATCGCATGCTAACAAGTGAAACTTAATTAAAATAAAATTGGATTAGCAACATTATCTTGGTTGTTTCATTGCACTTAACACCTAATGACTTGATTTGGATCAGGTTGACTCATGGGTAACCCATTGATCCGGGTCAAGACATTACAAATGGTATCAGAGCTCTAGGTTCAAGATTCCTCTAAGAAATTATGTGATGAGGTGTAGTGGATCTTTTAATGTCGGTGATGGTTTGGGCAGTTAAGGTAGTTTGGTGATGGTTTAGTTCGTATCCCCGACAGTAAGGTCAAAGGGGTTAACACGACTAGAGAGTCTGTGCCAAGTGGCATACGATCAAGTTAATTGTTATAAATCGCTTTCCTATTTCTGATTAAGTATATATAATTTACGGGTGTCCACGTTAGCCGGTAAGTCGGGACACTATGGGTTCTTAGTGTGAAGTGTTTGTTTCAACCTTTGATGACGTAGAGTCTTTGGAGATATTAATAGAGTGATATGACACCATTGGTCAAGTGGAACCAAAATTGTGTGTAGTCAACGATAGATATTGATAGTTGAAATGTTGTGATTAAGCACTGACAATTATGGTTCTAGATTATATGTAGCCTTAGGTGAGACAAGTATGTGGGGTCCACATAAACCTTATGACTAGGAAAACCCGATCCTCATCGAGATTGATGGATAATTAATAAGATGTTATCCTTGGGGAATGATTCTTTAGTGATTGTTAGCATGGAGTATATCATATGAGACTTGAGTAGAATCATAGAGTGATAATAAGGAGTAATGTGTTTGAAAGTGTTAGTTCCGTGGTAAGAACGTATTAGGTATTTTGGTTGTGGGATTGGATTTAGTATATCCCCATTCATGTTCCTTGATTATAATGTGGGTTAGATAATCTTGATGATTGAGGTAACTTAGGGGGTAAAACTAAATAATTGTGGCGACTTAGCATATATAAAGGAGTTGCGATGTTTTAGAATAGGACCTCTTATGACGTCACTAGGGTGGGACCCCTATCCGGGAAATACCCGACATCCCTTATCCTCCCAATACAAAATATGTGGTTATGTAACTCGACAATTAAGCACATAGCATGAGGTTGAATATTGAGGCAATTTAGTTATAATGATGTGGCACCCATTATGGATTAAAAGCTATAGGCTTGTGAAATCGCATTGAAAATTTTCTTGGGGATATAAATAAGGTTTACCTGATGAGGTATTAATGTGAGTGATACGCATTCCCTAGTAATAGTGAATCGAGGTCGTGTAGCATAGGGCATGGTAATGCTCTAGCTTTCTTGTGATAGATATGTAAGCTGTTTAGAGAAATAACAGAGTTTGACATCATCGTCCATGGGGAATTGGCGATCATTGTTGTATTGAAATTTACATGGATAATTTGGCCATCCCCAAACCCCGTCGCGGAGGGAAAAGGATCCTTTGGGTCCCACGCATCCCTTCTCGGGAGAGCGCTTCAGCCGGCGTCGATTTGTGAGGTGTGAAAATATAGAGAGATTCAGAGTCGCCACTCTATTTTACTCAAAATAGACAAAAGAAAGGGGGAGCCACCCCGAAGGATGGCATCCAAAGACATTCTGGTGCGTGCGAAACCAAAATGATTCGAGAAGGGTTCAAAGGCTTAATTACGAAATGGGAAGGTGTTAGGCACCCATTCCGCCCTTTCATTCTCTCATGAATATTTGCTATTTTCCTTTATATTTCCCCCCGTGATATGTGTGCATGTGTATATATAGAATGGAGGTAGGAATCCTCGACTTGTATCATGGAAAAAATAAAGCGAGTCATCCGTAGGAAAGTGAGATTAATGTAGAAAATAGGATTTGTGCAACTACCCTTGCGTTGATTGTTATAAGCGAACGATAACGCATGTGAGATAATACGCCACTAAGAACGAATGTATAGAATATAATAGAAAATGGGACAAAGAGAAGATAGAAAATAAGAAAAAGTGAAAAAAGGACTCGAATCTCGGGTTTTACCCCGAGACGCCTACGTAGCCTATAAAGGCATCAAAGTCCACATAGTTCGCATACAAAATGAGGGGTGGGGTTTATCCCGTAAATCCAAATTAGGATATCTTATTTGTGGGTGTGTATGTGTGTGTAGAAAAAGTGTTTTAGTTGTGAGAAAAGTGTGGAAAAAGTGTGAGAATTCCACTTGGAATTTATGAGCAAACCCTCTTTTTCTTGTTTTTTGGGTGTTTTATTTATATGAAAATAAGAGACGTGAAATAATACTGAATAAAAAGTATATTAGGAAGTGTGAGATGAGATAATAAAAGTGCTATGTAAGAAAATAAGTTATTGGGAATTTAAGAGAGAGTTTGAGAGAGTTGGACCTTCTTGAAGATCTTGAATGTTGAAAAGCATCCCTTGAGCTTGGATGATGATGGAGAGTGGTTAATTCCCCAAGTTTGATGAAAAGGATGATGAAAAGTGGAAGTAAAAAGGGGATTTGGAAGTTCAAATCACGCTACCTTCGAGAGAGGTTTCTGGGATTCGTTGAGAGGGATTTTTATCAGATCTGGGCTCCCCTTGCAAATGAGGCTAAGGCCTCCTTTTATAGGCCTAGGGGTTTACCGATAGGCATAGAGCCCTTCCTGTCTGTCAGTAGGAAGGTGCCGATTGGCAGGTTCTGGGACCTGCCATTTGGCAGTGTGTTTCAGGCTTTTTCGAAAAATTGGTCGCCGAGGGCAAATCGTCAATCAGAATCGTGCACAGGGCATACTGTTGGAAAGGTAATTTTGATACCTTCAAAATTCCTTTGGACTTCTCCCCAGTTCGGGAGTTGACTTTGGGTCAAATGTGGCTCGAAAGCGTTTGTCAGTCCGTTGGACGGGGAATCGTTCGGACATAAATGGATCGTTCGTCCGCATGGTAAGTCTGAATCGCGCACGGGGCATACCATTGGAAAGGTTAGGAGATGTACTCCGGTATTCCGAAGAGGTTGGCCCGATTTGGAGAGTTGACTTTGGTCAATCGGGCCCAGGAAGCGCTCAGTGGCCTCCCGGAGTCAAACGAATCGTTCGTCCGCATGGTAAGTCAGAATCGCACACGGGGCAGATCGTTGGAAAGGGTATTCAGTGCCCTTTAAAGATTCGTTCAGCCTTGGTTGAGCTTAAAAGTTGACTTAGGTCAAACAGAGCCCGAGAGCTCCCGGTGGCCTCTAGGTCAGGTTTCAGACGCAAACGGACCGTTCGTCCGCATGGTAAGTCAGAATCGCACACGGAGCGGACCGTTGGAAAGGGTATTTAGTGCCCTTAGAAGATTCATTTAGTCTCGGTCGTGACAAAGAGTTTGACTTTTGGTCAAACCAAGCTGGGGAGTGCCCGATGACTTCCAAGTTAGTGCTCGGGATATGACCTGGGTTTGCGGTGATGAGTGGAGGTACTAGGTACCTAAGGAGAGTTAGGGGTAACAGAATAAGGTGTCTATAGAACCCCTCAATGGGTGAGTTTGGAACAAATGATAGCCATCAATTAAACATCGTATGATGCTTCTGAGAGAGTGTGACCGATTCAGAGGGTCGAGGTCGATTCTGAGGACCTTAAGGAGCGTGCTGGGGACGACCAAATCAGAGGGTCGAGGTCAATTCTGAGGACCTAAGGAAGTGAGGGTGACCAATTCAGAGGGTCGAGGTCATTTTTGAGGACCTAAGGAAGCGAGGAAGACCAATTCAGAGGGTCGAGGTCAGTTCTGACCTAATTCAGGTGACGATCTAAGATCGGGATCAATTCTAACCCAAGAGTGGTGACGACCGAGGATCGAGGTCAATTCTGACCTAACTCAGGTGATGATCCAAGATCGGGATCAATTCTGACCCAAGAGTGGTGACGATCGAGGATCGAGGTCAATTCTGACCTAATTCAGGTGACAATCCAAAATCGGGGTCAATTTTGACCCAAAAGTGGTGACGACCGAGGACCGATGTCAATTCTGATCTAATTAGGTGACGATCCAAGATCGAGGTCAATTTTAACCCAAGAATGGTGCCGACCGAGGGTCGAGGTCAATTATGACCTAACTTAGGTGACGATCCAAGACCGGGGTCAATTCTGACCCAAGAGTGGTGACAACCGAGGACCGAGGTCAATTTTGACCTAACTCAGGTGATGATCCAAGACCGGGGTTAATTCTAACCCAATAGTGGTGACGACCGAGGATCGAGGTTAATTCTGACCTAATTAAGGTGACGATCCAAGACCGAGGTCAATTCTGACCCAAGAGTGGTGACGACCGAGGTCAATTCTGACCTAAATCAGGTGACAATCCAAGACCGGGGTCAATTCTGACCCAAGAGTGGTGACGACTGAGGACCGAGGTCAATTCTGACCTAATTCAGGTGACGATCCAAGACCGGGGTCAATTCTGACCCAAGAGTGATGATAACCGAGGACCGAGGTCAATTCTGACATAATTCAAGTGACGATCCAAGACTGGGGTCAATTTTGACCCAAGAGTTGTGACGATCGAGGACCGAGGTCAATTTTGACCTAATTCAGGTAACGATCCAAGACCGGGGTCAATTCGGTCCCAAGAGTGGTGACGACCGAGGACCGAGGTCAATTCTAACCTAACTCAGGTGACAATCCAAGACCGGGGTCAATTCTGACCCAAGAGTGGTGAGGATCGAGGACCGAGGTTAATTCTGACCTAATTCAGGTGATGATCCAAGATCGGGGTCAATTCTGACCTAAAAGTGGCGACGATCGAGGACCAAGGTCAATTCTGACCTAACTCAGGTGACGATCCAAGACCGGGGTCAATTATGACCCAAGAGTGGTGACGATCGAGGACCGAGGTCAATTCTGACCTAATTCAAGTGACGATCCAAGACCGAGGTCAATTCTAACCTAAGAGTGATTGCATTTCCTTGGGAAAAAAAGAGTTCAACTCGAGGGTAAGAATTGGGTTTTGGGGTTCCGCTGGGGATAAGAATTGGATTTTGGGGTTTCGCTGGGGAACGACGAATGAGCTGGGGAATATTTGGATCGTCCTTTGGGGAGAGATCGCCTGGGGCGAGTGATTCTTCTAAAATTCGCTGGGGGAAATACCATGCGATATTGTTTCGCACCGGGTAGCCGATGGCTGGGGAGGCTTTGTGTCTTTGATTTGAGCGGAGGAGCTGATTGTTGGGGAGATAATAGGTTTGAGGTTGTAAACTCTGCTAAGGAGGTGATTAGGTGGTCCGGGCGCATTGCTCGAGAGGTCATTCTCTTGGATTTTGAGGGTTTCATTGGGAAAAAAGAGGGTTCGCTTGAAGGAGTGTGAAATTTTCCTGACGAAAATGTTTTAAATCCCTCCTGGGATTTTTAAGAATTTTCTGAGGATTTTTCAGGGTTTTTCGGCATTTTCCAGGAATTTTTGCACGAAACTTTAAGGGGGTGCCGACCGGTATAGACTGAGGGGTGCCATTCGGCAGTGGCACAGACTTTTGGGCTGTCTCGGGAAGGTGAGGGGTCAGTGCCAATCGATATGGAAGGGGGAGGTGTCGATCGGAATGGCGCTTGGCATCCTATATAAAGGGGGCGAATCTCCTTCATTTTCACACCTTCTTGCCTTCTCTCTTTCTGCGATTTCTCTCTGCGAATTGTTCTAACGTTCCGATCTTTAAGAAATGGCCGCCTTTGTGAGCACTGCTGTCCATCGGGAGTGGTTGACCGTTGATGACTAGGAGAATATGGATTGGACAGACAGGGTTCCCCTTGCTTTGGGGAACGAGAATGACTTTGATGCATTCGAGTTGGTTGCGCATGATCGGACCTTGCTACGGGATCCATCGCATCATTGATCTTCGAGAGTGATTCTCGGCGGTTATGTAAGTAACCTGACCCTTGGCATTCCTTTCTTTTTTGGGTGATTTTTCCTTTTTTCGTGACCCTTGATGAGATTTTTCCTTTTTCCAGTTTGATATTTCTTTGAAGAACATGTGTGCTCGCAGGACAACGGGGCTTAAGGATGTTTGGGAGCATCTTCCACCCGTGGTGTGCTGGATGGTGTCATCAGCGGGTTTTGGGAGGTTGGTGGCTGCGCTGGATGAGATGCCTCATTCGACAGCGGTCCTGTGTGCTTTGGGGGAGAGGTGGTGGGACACTACCCACACCTTCCATTTTGGTTTCGGGGAGATGACAGTGACTCCCATAGATGTGCAACAACCGTTGGGGCTGGATTGTGACGGGGAGCAGATAGAGGCGGATCGCTCCCTGCGGGTGAGGCCGGAGGCGGTGCATGCGACACTTGGTGATGTGAGGAGGATAGTTTCTAGAGATTCTATTCGGTTGTCCTTGCTGAAGGATGTTTTGCTGAGCAGGGTGATTGATGTGGAGGACGGGCTACAAGTGAGGCATATGGCCCGGTTATTCATTTTGCTGGTGCTGGGAGGTTTCATGGTGGCTTCGAGCGGCGACGTCGTCCATTTGTGGTTTCTGCCGTACTTGAGGATGTTTTCGAACATCCCTTTCTATGATTGGGGTAGTATGACCTTGGCGACCCTTTACTCTTCTTTGGATACATTCAGCCAGTGCTGCCAGTAGACTTTTACTAGAGCCACGTATCTCCTTGAGGTATTCTTTACTTTGCGCATTTTCATCTCATGCATTCGCATTTTCCTTTCATGCATTCGCATTTTACTTATGCGTCTCTTTTTGCTTGTGAATTCAGACGTGGTTCTATGAGGTGATTGGGTGCAACACTCCGCTGATTTCTTTGAAGGATGATACTGTTGGGGACTTCTGCCGACTGTATCAATGGCGTAAGTCCAACCGATAGTCGAAAGGATCTCTCTCCCTGGAGGCGATGTGTCAAGTCTTGAATGACTTGACCAGTGGTCGGGTAAGGTCCTTTCCTTTTCAGTCTTGGTTTTCGCACCTTCTGATCTTGTATTGACTTGTGCTTGCTTGGAGATTTTCAGGTGAACTTTTACCCTTGGTGGACAGCCATTCAGGATACGGGGATGACTGGGGTGAACGCGCAGATGAGGCGTTTGTTGGCGCATGAGTTCGGCCATTCCTAGTATCTCAGGGAGAGGGTGGTTCGCCATATTGTCGGGGAAGAGGTGGTGGTGCCACCTTTGCAGCCTCCTACGTCTATGAGGCGGGAGTGATAGCTGTTGGAGGATGAGAGGATCGCGGCGATGATCGGTGAGTCCTATACATTGTACACTGATACGGCTGCGTCGTATGACTATATGGACTTTGTGACGAGCTGGTTGATGGCGCCCAACATATATGATGCCTTGCCTTTCCCTCCTGCGGGTTCGAGTTGGGCGGTGGGATCTTCCCACAGTGGTGGTGGTTCGTCGGCACCTGCGGCGACGGTGACCTGGGAGGTTCTTTTCGTGCGATTGCACACTCCTTCGTACAACATCCGGCGGGCCGATGGAGGGATAGTTCCGATGTTGCACCGTCCTTTTGCGATGGATTCGGAGGAGCTGGGTTTGACAGAGGAGGTCTTTCGTCCTGCGATAAACCTTTCGGTCCTTTTCCTCTTTTTGATTTCTTTTGCTTGATACTGATTCTTCCTTTTCCTTGTAGCAAGTCCGGGTGT
The DNA here is from genome assembly GCA_949130495.1 of Sambucus nigra. NCBI lineage: Eukaryota > Viridiplantae > Streptophyta > Magnoliopsida > Dipsacales > Adoxaceae > Sambucus > Sambucus nigra. The sequence goes on from OX422214.1 coordinate 300,524,393, forward strand.
CGACCACTTGGCTGAGAGACATTAGAGACTAGATATCATCGGCAACTGCCCACATTCGGGATGTTGTCCCTGTTCCTTCTTGCCTGGTGCCATCAGCGTCGTCCAGGGAAGACTCTGGCTCGGGTAGTGGGGGTGCGCCATCTCGCCGTAGGGGAAAGAGAGCGCGTCGCAGGGGTGGAAGTTCTTCAGAGAGAGAGAGAGAATGTGGGTTCAGGCTGAGTCCCATTATTTTTGTCTTTTCTTTCTATTTCCTGCAAAATGATGTAACACAGAAAACAGATATATGCAATGCAATGTAGTTTTTTAACTATCTTTTATTTTAATGATGAATGAATGCATGCGCTTTTTTTAATTTGCTGCTGAGACCGTAAAAAGGAATATTTTTGAAAATTTCGAAGGAAAGATTTTATTTTAAAAAGGGGAATCATATAAGGAGAAAATAGGATTCTTGAAATTCTTTTGAGAATATCAATTTATTTTTATTGAGTTTTCTGATTTGACAAAAGAGGAAAGGAGGAAATTTCCAAACATGGGGGGTTGCTGATCGGCAAGCACCCTGACCTGCCTATCGGCAGTTTAGTCCAGTCCCATCATTTGAAGGCTTTGATTGGTACCCTCTTTAGCCCTTGGTACCTTATGGGGTAGGATTTCTTCCGATTTCTGCAGGGATTATATATTTTGTGAGGATTTTCAAGTATGAAAAGGGGGAAGGGTGGAGTGTTCTCATCACACCTTTGCATCCTCATCTGCCTACCCATTATCTTTTAGTCCCGCAAGATGTCTCTCCCTAGTAGCATTGAGTTAGTCAATTACCTCGAAGCCTTGGAAGCTATGTGCTCTTATAATGTCGACTACGACGCTTTCAACATGAGTCGAGTCTCCTTTTGGTGCAATCAACGTTTTGAGTGGAATATGCTGATAGCGGCGGTACAATTCTGGTACCCTGAAGACCATGTATTCTGCTTTGGGTTGGAAGAAGTTTGTCCTACCTACGAGGAATTTTCTGCCATACTGGGTGTTAATCCTAGTGTTGCTGTGGCTTTGCACGAATTCTCCCGTTCTCCTAGAGATTTGTTGGTCGGGCTTCTTCATATCTCGCCTTCGACGTCCAGGTCATTGGTTGTTGGAGGAATGATCTCCCTCATGGTGGTGCTGCAGTCTGTGCATTTTCGGGAAGTAGGTGATGCCGGTTATGCTGGAGCCGTGGTTCTGGGCCTGGTTTCAAAATTGTTGTTGGTGACTAGGGAGGTGCAAGTGGACCCACAACTTGCATCCATTACTTCATGGTTGTCATACCATCGCAATCTTGTGGCGGTGATATTGGGGGAGACTCTGAATGACCTGGATGCCTAGAGAGAAGGTCGTTCTGACTTTTTAAGGGGTAGCCCTGTGATGTTGTTCATGTGGTTGTCTGAAAGATTCCGCTTATCGACTCCTCCATAATATCCTTTGTCGGCCATACCTAACTTCTTTTCGCGCTACTTCATCCGCGTTGGCCTGTATATTGAGAACTGGGAGAATTGGTTTGTGGAGCATGGGGCTTGTGGGTTGTATTGGTCCGTGCCTTGGTGGGGACAGTTGTAGCCTATTCTGGAGCTAGGAGAGTATTCATATGTGCAGCTGGTTGGTCTCAGACAGAACTCTTTTTATTTCCCTTCGCGGCTTCTGCGCCAATTTGGCTGGTCGCAAGTCGTGCTCCCTCGGATCTCAAATTTCTTTCCAGTAGAAGATTTGACTGAGTGCCTACGTCTGTTGCTTGGATCTCTGTGGGAAAATCGGCGTCCGTCTATCCGTCCCTCTCAGTCTGTTGGGAAGGTTTTCCATGTCCCCAAAGATAATATGAGGTGGTTGTTGAGGAAAGTAGTCAGCAAGATGTTGGCGGTAGAGACTGGTCATTGATGGTTTGATTTATCTAACTCCATGAAAGAGGGTGTTGTGGTCTTTTCGAAGATGATCAAGGCCCATCGATCCATGGAATGTTTGCGACACTCTATTCAGGCAAGGGAAACTTGGGGTCCTCAGGACGTGGATGATGAAGGTGCAGGCTCCTCTAGTAGATGTGGGTAGGACTCTTGGAGAGTTTATTTATGTAATAGGGAATGTATATGGGGATTTTATTTGGCTTTTTGGCAATAGGGGCTGGGAGTTATCCGTTCCTTTTTCTTATGTAACCCGTACTGTAATTTCTTATTAATGAAATAAACAAGTTTCTGATCATCCAGCTGTGCCTTTCGATGAATTTTGTATTTTGAATTATCTATACCGACCCCTAAGGCATACATAATCCTCTTGTTCAAGTAGATGTTTAGAATGAACCGCCGTTCTCAGAGGTAAGAAAATAATATATTTTTGTGAAAAAGAAGGGGCCGTGCTCATGTGAGATATATGAGCTGCTTACGTACCTCTGGGGTTTTTGAAATTTTTTTGTTTAAAAGTGTTTTTTTTTGTAGAGGATCAGGCCCACGTAGTTCTGGGTAGAGGGAAATGAAGAGTTTTTTTTTAGAATAGAAGGGGGATGAGAAGAGTCGTAGCGCGTCGACATTTCGGACTAGGGATAGAATTTCTTGAGATGGTCCAGATTGACTGGACGAGCCATCTCTTCCCCATCCAGGTCATTGAGAATGGCGGCACCGTCGGATATGATCTTCTTCACAATGTAGGGGCCACTGAAATTGGGCTTGAATTTCCCTCTGGGGTCCCAGATGGGTTCTATTATTTCTTTGAGGGCTAAATCCCCCTCCCGGACACCGTGGTCCTTGACTTTATTATTTAATGAACGCGATATTCGGCGATGGTACCCTTGTATGTGGTATAAAGCCTTTAATGTTTTTTCATCTAGAAGGTCTAGCTCATCAAGACAGCTTTGGCACCAGTCTTCTTCACTAACCTTGCTTTCGAGCGTGGCGCGTAGCAAGGGTATTTCCAACTCCACAGGGAGGAAAACTTCCATGTCGTAGACCAGGGAGTAAGGGGTAGCCCCAGTAGGGGTTCGGATTGAGGTTCGATAGCCCCAGAGGGCGTATGGGATTCGGTTGGCCCAATCCCTACAGCTTTCGGTCATCTTGCTGATGATGTCTTTGAGGTTCTTGTTGGCGGCTTCAAATGCACCATTGGTCTGAGGTCGGTAGGGAGAAGATTTGTGTCTCTGAATCCCGTACTCATTGACAACTTATGTGACTTCTGCTTCGAAGTGTAACCCGTTATCTGACACTAGCTCATGCGGGACCCCATATCGATAGATGATATTCTTCTTGATGAATTTGGCCACTTTCTTGGCGTTCAACACTGCGTATGACTCAGCTTCGACCCATTTGGTGAAGTAATAAATGGAAACTAGAATGAACTCATGCCCATTTGACGCCTTTGGCGTAACCTTCCCTATGATGTCAATACACCGGGTGGAGAACGTCCAGGCAGAAGTCATGTTGTATAATTCCCGCAGAGGTAGATGTTGGAGATTGGAGAATTGTTGGCATTTAGGGCACGTCTGAACATAGGCGGTGCAATCCTGAGCCATGGTGGTTCAGTAGTAGCCCTGTCGAATGATCTTCTTGGCAAGCATGTGACCGTTCATGTGGGGCCCGCATTCCCCGCTGTGGATCTTCTGCATTATCTTTTCAATGTCAGCCCCTGTGATACAGTGAAAGTGAGTTCCATCGAAATTCCTCTTGAGTAGTGCTTTATAACAGATGATGTACTAGACGGCCATCCTTCAGATGGTAGCTCGGTCATTATTGTTGGAACCCTCGGGATACCTACCATACCTGAGGAGGCACTAAATATCATAGTACCAGTAGTTGACTAGCTCAGGATCTTCTGTGGCGACGAGCTCAATATGGTAGCAATGGGTTGGTTTGTCTTACTTTTAAACTAGGAAGGGGGTCATTGTTATTCCCTCAGGCATGTCGACCATGGAGGCCAAGTTAGCGAGAGCATCGGCAAGGTTATTCTTTGCTCGGGGTAGGTAATGGAAGGTGATATCTCGGAATTGGGAGGCTAACTCTTCTAATTGGGCGTGAAAGGGTTGGAGCTTTTCGTCCTTGACTTTCCACTTTTTGAGCACTTGATCGATGATGAGGGCAGAATCCCCATATACATCGAGGTATTGAATACCTTTCTTGAGAGCAAACTTGAGGCCCATTGTGCATGCCTCGTATTATGTCATGTTATTGGTGCAGGGGAAATTCAATTTGATAGTGAAGGGAGTATGAGAGTCATCCGGGGCAACCAGGAGTATCCCAATGCCATATCCCTTTTTGTTGGCAACGCCGTCAAAGAACATTTTCCATCGGAGGTTGCCTTGGTCAGTGCAAAGGATATTATCATCTGGGAATTTGGATATCCAGACATTAGCTTCTTCTACAGGGTAATCCGCGAGGTAGTCAGAGATGTCTCTTCCTTTCATGGTTTTCTGTGTGACGTACACAATATCGAACTCGGTTAGGAGCATCAATCATCGGGCCATTCGGCTAGATAAGGTGGGTTTCTCAAGCAGGTATTTGATGGGATCCATTGGGGATACAAGTTTGATGGTAAAGGCGAGCATGTAGTGTCGCAACTTTTGGGTGACCCAGACGAGCGCGACACATGCCTTTTCTAAAGCAGTGTAGTTGACCTCGTACCCGGCCAATTTGTGACTGGCATAATAGATGGCTCTTTCTTTATGGGAGTCTCCAAGGTATTGGGCTAGTAAAGCCCCAGCTGTAGTGTCGATTATGGTTAGGTATAGGAGCAAAGGGAGACAAGGCTGTGGTGGCATGAGAACTGGAGGTTGGGTCAGATATTGTTTGATTCGATCAAAAGCTTCTTGGCAGGCCTCTTTCCAAACCTTGGTTGAATCCTTTTGGAGGAGCTTGAAGATTGGTTCACAGATAGAGGTTAGCTGGCAGATGAACCGACTGATATATTGTAATTTCCCAAGAAAACCTCAGACTTCTTTCTCTACTTGGGGTGGTGGCATCTCAAGTATGGCCTTCAGCTTTGCAGGATCTGCTTCTATCCCCTTTTTACTGACCATGAATCCCAAGAGTTTTCCCTTTGTAACACCAAAGACACACTTTTGTGGATCAAGTCGCATCTGATACTGTCGCAGTAATTCGAAGAACTTTCGAAGAGCAGGAGCATGACCTTCTCTAGTTTTGGACTAGATAATCATATCATCCATGTAAACCTCAACCTCCTTATGAATTAGGTCATGCAGGATGGTTGTGGCAGCCCTTTGGTAGGTAGCCCCAGCATTCTTGAGACTGAATGGCATAACAGTGTAGCAAAAGATTCCCCATGGGGTGATGAATGCGGTTTTTTCTTGGTGGTCGGGGTGCATCTTGATTTGGTTGTATCCGGCAAACCCGTCGACGAATGACTTGAGAGCATGACTGCCTATATTGTCCACGATCATGTCGATATTGGGTAACGGATAATCATCCTTCGGAGAAGCTTTGTTTAAATCTCAATAATCCACACACATTCGAACCTTTCCTCCTAATTTTGGTACAGGTACAATGTTGGCTAGCCATGTGGGATATTCGATCACTCGAATGAAACCCACGTTCAATTGTTTGACCACCTCTTCTTTGACCTTAAGCGACCATTCGGTGCGGAGTTTCCTCAATTTTTGTTTAATCGGTTTGTAATATGGGAGAGTGGGGATCTCATGCTGAGCTATTTCAGGATCAATACCGGGCATATCGTCGTAGGACCATGCGAAGACATCCACGAACTCCTTTAGCAATTCTTCGAGTTGTACACGCTCATGCTCGTCAAGGGTAGCCCCTATCCTAATCTCGCGTAGTTGGCTACTAGAACCGAGATTAATAACAATAGTCTCTTCTTTATTAACTTGAATGGGGTTATGTTGTTTATTATTAACCTTATTTAGATCAGTTAAGAATTGTTCATTTGCAAAATCATCATCATCAAAAGTTTGATTACAATCCAAGAAGTTAATGTAAGCACAACAAGATACTCAAAATCTTCGTTTATTTCATTTATAGGAAAAATAGCATTGAGAACCTCATCAAAAGAGGTCTCGATTACATTTGAGCAAGGATAGACAACAGAAGAAGAAATAGGGTACACATTGGGGTTAGGAGAGATTTCAAAAGGTGGAACTGGCGCAGCATGCTAGTTGAGGAGAGGTGTATCAACAACTTTAATCAGACGGGATGGGTCCATTGATGTAGTGCCTGACTGAACCATGCAGAGTGCCAGCCCCAGTGTCTGTAAATTGAAGGAATCTTCGAAATCATTTTCCTCAGCCTTTTCGGTATCTTTGATGAGCGGTTGTATGCGGTGTGGGAAATTTTCGGCCCATGGGTAGCTATCTTGGAAAAAGATCTCCATTCCAGGCTTCATCATCTTGTCTGTGTGGTCGTACCATGGTTCTGGAAAACCGCAAAAGGGGAAATCCTCACCTTCTTTGATGAATCGTCCATTTAAGTAGTCTCCTGAGATAGTTCGAATACAGTTTAATCCTCTCTTTGGTCGAGACTGGCGGATCATTCTGAGATCTTGTTCGGATGGTTGATACCCCAAGCCGCAAGGAAGGAAATCTTTCTTCAGTTCGATGGGCTCAAGTATCCCTTGCTGCCTTTGTCCTAGCCCCAGTCCGGGAATGAAGTGCATGTTTCTGAACATATGAATAACATTGACATTTCCATGAGGGTCATATTCTGGAAAAAACCTTTATTTGAAGCCATCCCCTGCTGGGAGTACGAATGGCTCAACTCGGAACCCTGATAGGAGCATATCATTTGACCCGTGTTGTATCTCGAGAATTGGACTGCTGGTGTTTGCACCCTCGGCATTGACGTCATCACCTAAAATGGTGATGACTTACCCATCGGCGAAGAACTTCAATTTCTGATGGAATGAGGAAGAGACACCCTTTATACTGTGGAGCCAGGGTCGTCCGAGCAACAAGTTGAAACAGGCTGAGATGTCTATGACATGGAATTCAACGACAGGGTTTATAGGTTCAACCCCTGTTGCAAGTTTTATGGATACCATCACCTCTCGGCGGGTATTATCATAGGCACGCACGGCAGCGGAGGTTGGAGCGAGGTCACTTTCTTTCAGAGCTAAACATTTGAAGCTTCTCAGTGGGCAGACATTCAAAGCGGATTCGTTATCAACGAGAGAAAGCGGTACAACCTTCCCCATAATTTCAATGGAGATGTTGAGTGCATGATTGTGATTTGGCCCAATTTTGGGGATTTCTTCTTCGGAAAAGGACAACATTCAGGTGGAGGTCAAGGATCCGACCAAATTTACCGCTTCTTCTGGTGTGGTAGAGGGAGGAACTATAGGTCCAGTGAGTAATTTGATTGAAGCATTTCTGTGTAGCTGGGAAGACATGAAAATCCCCCATAGAGTGATGTTAGCTTGAGTTTTCTTTAGTTGATCAAGGATCTTGCTCTCCTCAATGGTCATTTCTGGCATAGGAAGGTTTTCAACGCCCTTCCCTTTGTCATTTGCTGGTAGTGAGCTTGAAACTTGGTAATGTCTCCCTGATATGGTCATGTGATTTACTGAAGAAGGGAAAAACTTAAATCCTATTTCCTCGCCAATCTCAGGTTTCTCTGCCACCCTGTCTATTTATCCGAGGAGTTCTTCAAATGTGATCATCCCACATAAGTCGGTTACTGGGCCGGCTTTTCCTGAAGCTTGTTCTTCGCTTGAATCTTCGAATCCTTTCTCCTATCCGGTGGCAATAATTTTGTCTTTCCCTATAAAGTCGATGCATTCTACAACTTCAACGGCTTCCTCATATAGGTCTTCCCATTCTGTGGGGATGTGTAAGGGTGAAGGGATGTGCCCTTGTAGCTTCGAAGCACCAAATAACTCGGTGATACTGAAAATGTTGTGGGTTTACCTGAATGCTTCCGTCATGATCTGGACAACATCATCTAAGCTGACTTCATCGGTTGGTATCACCCAACTATCTGATTCTCAGGCCCATTTCGCGCTTTTAAAAATAACGCACAGAACCTCTGGTAGTCGATATTCATTTGTGAGGGAAATTTCAACCCGAACTCTAGGAGTTGATTTAAGACCTCTAACAATTCCATACTTCCATTTTCAGAACGGGTCCGAACAACGATGCACACTCTAGTAAGGAGTGACAGTGCCTGATCAACGGGTCTAGTAGGGTGTATGAGGATATATGGGCAAATTTGAAGAGGTTTAGGAGAGTGTACGGGTGTGATTTGAGTTGAGGGATCGAAATCTGGGTTTTCTTCTAAGAAGATGGCATTGGTGTGATTTGGGAGGGGGTTATGAGTAGTGTTTGGCTTAGGATTGGCTGGTGGGGCGATGGTACCCCGATCGATGAGATCTTGGATTATGTTTCAGAGGTGGAAGCATTGGTCGGTGGTATGGCCAGCTGTTTGGTGAAAGGTGCAATGAGCATCAGTTTTGAATTTTTTGGGAAGTGGATTGGGTAATGCACGTGGATCCAGGGGCTTTATAAGGTTTTGGCTTAACAGGGCTTGGTAAACTTTAAAGAGGGGAGCATGAAGCTCAGTGTATTCCCTTCGAACGGGAGTAGGGAGACTTTCTGGTGCCCATGATGTGGTTGGTTGAGAGATGTTGTTGATGGTCGAGGATGTAGCATTGGCAGGCTTGTCATATTTTCTGGGGGTGAACTGCCCGGACACCTTCTTCAGTTCAACTTCTGTTTTGGCAAGACCTTCCTCGATTTCTACTCCTGCCTCTCTGAGAGTTCGAAAGTGGGGGTAGTATTGTCCTCCCATGGTTGCTCGAACATGGGGCAAGAAATTCTTCTTCACTATGTTGACTTGTTCTTCCTCAGATGGCCGATTGGTCATGGTAGCTACTTTTTCCCTCCACCGAGTTATGAAGTTACTGACTAATTCCCCAGAGTTTTGTATGAGCAGTTCTAAATCACAGCGGGTGACCTCAAGCTATTCGTTGTATTTGTACTGCGACATGAATTCTCGGGCTACATCCTCCTAGCTACAAATTCTGGATTCCTCAAGAGATAAAAACCATCGGAGGGCACTATCCTTTAAAGTTTGCTGAAATCGTTGGGCCATTACTTCTTCGGAAGCCCCTAGGAGAGTCATGGAACGGTGATAACTGCTAAGATGGACAATCGGGGGTTTGCTCCCCCCGAACTTCTCGATATTTGGCATCTTGAACTTCTCGGGTAACCTCGTTTTAGGATAAGGAGACATGTGGGTGTAGTCCATGTAATCTCCAGAGATCCTGACCTGGTCAAACTTCTTGGTGAGCATCTTGAGATCCTATTTGACTTTATTCAACTCCTCCTCCTTTGGATGAGCGACCACAGGCAGGTTAGCCATAGGCTGGGCAATGTTTGGCATTGGAAGCTGGGCAGGCGGCAAACGATTGGCAGGAGGGGCACGTGGTGCATGCTGATATTCTTCTGGAACCCAGATAGGATCGGGTGGACCCATAGCACGAGGGAATAGGGCCTCGAGCTCTTGAGGAATATGAACTTGGTTTCGTTGCATTTCTCGGACCTCATCTTGGAGGTTGTCAATCTTGGCCACGAGCTGAGCTAGGACTGTCGACAGATTCGGTTGTATGACTGGTGCTTGATCTGCATTCTCCATGGAAGATGGATGGATTCTGGACTCGAAAGAAGTAGTAGAGGAGCGGATGAAGCTCTGGGGTGATTTGACAGAAGACCGAAGCCAATAAGGAGCCAGGCCAAGGGTGTGTGATCGACCTGAGAAGGCGTAGGATAAGATTTATTTTTTAGAAAAAGGGAAGAAACTATTTTTTTGATTTTTGATAAAAAGGGATAAATGTTTTTGGATTTTTGATGAAGAAAGGAGAAATATTTTTGGATTTTTTATGAAGAAAGGAGAAATGTTTTGGAGATGGAACTCAGCATGATTATTATGAATATTATGTTTTTCACTTGTATTTAATTCTCCTAAATGCAATGCCAGATAGGACTCGATCCTGGAAAAGTGGGTTTTTTAATATATGCAAAGCTACGTTTGGACTTGTAACCAGGCTCGCGGACAGGGTCCCGTTTTAAAAAATGCACGAAAATTGGGTGGCAGATCGACCCAAAATTTTGGTAGAGTTTCGGGTTGAAACCGACAATCTAAAGTGCGTGTCCTAGGTTTGACACCTATATGCGGGTATGCAGTTGGTTGGGTGAATCGGCATGGGTTCCCCCCTTTGGCGTGACTTCCACGATATACGCCTTTCTCTTGCGGGCAATTGGTACGTGTGGACAAGCCATTTGATATACTTGAGTGTACGTGAATTACCTCACCATATACCTCGTGGGGACGGTACGTGTGAGAGCGAATTCGATATACTCGGCGTATGTGAACGAATTCCCTGCGATATACCTCCCGTCATGACTTCGGTCAAGCGGTACGATGAGGAGGAACCGTTCGATATACGTCGAAGGTACTTGGCCAATGGAAGGTGAGAGTCATATCGCTTAGGCTAACTGTGACCTACCGGACCAGCGCCCATCACGAAGTGACCCTCCAATTACTGGGTAAAATTTGGTCAATATCAATGCTCTTTGGTGATATCGTGTGAATCATGAATGATTCTCTTATTGATATCTTATGATGAGAATGGATTTCTTAATTATGCCAAACAGAGGGCAAAGTACAAGTATCTCAAAAGGTACCCCAAGTATGGATGGGTGATGTGTGCAACATGGGGATATACATGTGATCCTAGGTGCACGTGGTTTGGAGTGTACATGGAGAATTTTCTACAAGTGTGTGAATATAAGCATAAGCATAGGATACACATGTGAGAAAGGGGAACATGTAGGTATGGGGGTGGAATATAATAAAATATAGCATTCATGTAAATAGAGACAAGCCCTCAAAAGAAATAAATTCCCCAGCAGAGTCTCCACTGTGTCCATCCCCGATCCCCGTCGTGGAGGGAAAAGGATCCTTCGGGTGCCACGCTTCCCCTCTTGGGAGAGCACTTCGACCGGCGTCGATTTGTGAGGTGTGAAAATCTAGAGAGATTCAGAGTCGCCAGTCTATTTTACTCAAAACAGACAAAAGAAAGGGGGAGCCACCCCGAAGGATGGCATCCAAAGACATACTGGTGCGTGTGAAACCAAAATGATTCGAGAAGGGTTCGGAGGCTTAGTTACGAAATAGGAAGGTGTTAGGCACCCATTCCGCCCTTTCGATCTCTCATGAATATTTGTTATTTTCCTTTATATTTCCCCCCGTTATATGTGTGCATGTGTATATATAGAATGGAGGTAGGAATCCTCGACTTGTATCATGGAAAAGATAAAGCGAGTCATCCGTAGGAATATGAGATTAATGTAGAAAATAGGATTTGTGCGACTACCCTTGCGTTGATTGTTATAAGGGAACGATAATGCATGTGAGATAATACGCCACTAAGAACGAATGTATAGAATATAATAGAAAATGTGACAAAGAGAAGATAGAAAATAAGAAAAAGTGAAAAAAGGACTCGAATCTCGGGTTTTACCCCGAGACGCCTACGTAGCCTATAAAGGCATCAAAGTCCACGTATTTCGCATACAAAATGAGGGGTGGGGTTTATCCCATAAATCCAAATTAGGATCTCTTATTTGTGGGTGTATATGTGTGTGTAGAAAAAGTGTTTTAGTTGTGAGAAAAGTGTGGAAAAAATGTGAGAATCCCTACTTGGAATTTATGAGTAAACCCTCTTTTTCTTATTTTTTGGGTTTTTTTATTTATATGAAAATAAGAGATGTGCAATAATACTAAATAAAAGTATATTAGGATGTGTGAGACGAGATAATAAAAGTGCTAAGTAAGAAAACAAGTTATTGGGAATTTAAGAGAATTTAAGAGAGAGTTTGAGAGAGTTGGACTTTCTTGAAGATCTTGAGCTTGATCTTGAATGTTGAAAAGAAGCCCTTGAGCTTGGATGATGATGGAGAGTGGTTAATTCACCAAATTTGATGAAAATGATGATGAAAAGTGGAAGTAAAAAGGGGATTTGGAAGTTGAAATCACGCTTCCTTCGAGAGAGGTTTCTAGGATTCGTTGAGAGGGATTTTTATCAGATCTGGGCACCCCTTGAAAATGAGGCCAAGGATTACTTTTATAGGCCCAGGGGTTTTCCGATCGGCATAGAGCCCTTCCTGCCTGTCGGCAGGAAGGTGCGGATAGGCAGGTTCTGGGACCTGCCGTTTGGCATTGTGTTTCAGGATTTTTCAGAAAATCAGACGCTGAGGGAAAACCATCGATCAGAATCGGGTACGGGGCATACCGTTGGAAAGTTAATTCAGATACCTTCAAAAGTCCTTTGGACTTCTCCCGATTTCGGGAGTTGACTTTGGGTCAAATATGGCTTGGAAGCGTTTGTCAGTCCACTGAACGGGGAATCGTTCGGATGCAAATGGATCGTTCATCCGCATGGTAAGTCCGAATCGTGCACGGGGCATACCATTGGAAAGGTTAGGAGATGTACTTCAACATTCCAAAGAGTTTGACCCAGTTTGGAGAGTTGACTTTGGTCAACTGGGTCTGGGAAGCGCTTGATGGCCTCCCGGAGTAAAACGGATCGTTCGTCTACATGGTAAGTTGGAATCGCGCAGGGGCGGACCGTTGGAACGGGTATTCAGTGACCTTCAAAGATTCATTCAGCCTTGATTGAGTTGAAAAGTTGACTTAGGTCAAACAGAGCCTGGGAGCTCTCAGTGGTCTCTAGGTCAGGTTTCGAACGCAAACGGATCGTTCGTTCGCATGGTAAGTCGGAATCGCACATGGGGCGGACCGTTGGAAAGGGTATTCAGTGCCCTTCGAAGATTCATTCAGTCTCGATCGAGACTAAGAGTTTGGCTTTTGGTCAAATCGAGCCGGGGAGTGCCCATTGGCTTCCAGGTTAGTGCTGGGGACATGACCTGGGTTTGCGATGATGAGTGGAGGTACTAGGGACCTAAGGAGAGTTAAGGGGTAACAAAATGAGGTGTCTACAGATAATGATAGACCATTAATAATAGAGGTATGTTTAGACCATGTTGACTTTTGACGGTGCCTTGGAGTCAGTGCTATGGATTTTGTTTATAGGCATGTGGTACGATATGACCTTCGAGGATGATTTCGATAATAGATTAATCAATGCTAGGTGGTGCACCTGAGAGAATCAAAGCAAGATGATATCTGTCATGGCATTTAAGAGATAGCACTACGAATAAAGTGTTATGCTTGATTATAGGAACTGTGTGTGCTACATGTATGCTTAGTGACGGCTCCGTTGAGGATAACCATTGGGCATGAGTGATGCTTAAAAGTTGAAATGCCATTAGAATGATTATGATTTGGGATCCTATAGACGGTACTAAGGGTGGTGGCAATGGGTCTTGAATTGAATGTTTGAAGTTATGTGAGCATGGTATTTCACTAGATGATAAAAATCTCTAAAACTGAGGTTAGATACCGTATGTTGAAAATTTGGAGGCATAGTTGTGATAGGCCGATAACCAATGATGAGTGATAAGAGTAGTGACTTCTCTTTGAATTAGGATCGTCATTCTTACCAGAATGAATAGGAAGAGATAGTCCTAAGTAGGGAAGCCTAGCATTTTCATCTCCCCCGAAGAAATTTGTTTTCTCCACCATCCATTCGGTATGGACAAATGATTATTGTCCAGACCCATCAAGGTTTAGAGGCTAATCCAGGATGCATGGCAAGGCCATGGTACTTAACATGTATCGATAAGGATTAGAGGCTTTGAGTATACATAATGGGTTCATACTTCGTATGGTTCAATTTGTCTTCATAATTAGACTTCCTTCTTTGGCGTGGCAGTCGCCTGATTCGTTGCCTTCATGTGCCTTGTTTGATCCCGGTAATGGGAAGTTATTGATTTGTTTTAATTCAGGTATGACACTGGGTAAACTTAGTGGTGAAACGATGAGGCATGTTGTGGTTGATGCATCACGGTATATGAGTACGCTCCTCTTCGGAGAACCTTTATTCTATACCAGTCTGTGTGTCCATGTGCTCTCAAGCTCTTTCATATAGTTTGCATATGTTACTTGATTGCCTCATAATAATGAGTTGTTAGTAAACTGGTGTAACTAGTTACAATTTGGTCGTGTATCCTGAGGTTGTAAGCCGATAACATTGTGAAAATTGGAATTTAGGAGATGATCACTTGTATGTTTGCGTGTGGTGATACTCAAGGTGACCCTAGGTCGACATAGGGATCCCGTGGGAGATATCGACTGGGTAAAATTATGTGATATAGCAATTGTCTTAGGAATCAGTGGTGTGTAACGAGGAGTTTGAAATTATATCTTCTGAGAGTAAGTGTGATCCAAGAAATTTCTCGAGGAAATGTAGGGTGTGAATCCTAACGTAGGAATGATCCACGTTAATGAATTCATTGGTGACATTGAGGTGTTTGGCGAGTATCAGCCATCTCGATGTTTTATAAATTAAAACATTAGGCATGCCTTAGAACTATCAATAAGACCATAGGGTTCGTCACAGTTGGGTTAACAATGATGATGGAGTAAAGTGAAATCCTTAGGGTTAGGCCATAGTACCGAGAATGCCTAGGATTGTAAATTGGTCATAGGTGGCTAGAGTATAAAATGCGATGAACCAGGAATTTTATGGAAGAAATTCCCTGAGGGAAGTTTGTAATACCCCGCCCGATACATTAAGTAAATTATATAAATGGATTTTATACGTTGAGGGATAAATTATAATCCAAGAAAATTAGTGGATTTTAGATCATATGGACTATAGGATTTTTAATTAAAAAACATACACAATTAATATTTTCTACACATTTTTATTTCCATAAAATTGTCTATTGAAAAATACATAACAACATTAATTTCTAGCATTTTTACTCCATAAAAATGACTCTATTAATTTACTAAGAACATACATTATATCTTATAATCCTACTCGTAATCATACACAAACAAATACTATGATATTTATCCAACAAAACCTCAAATGAAATCAGAGTAGGTTATCCACCTAGATGGGTGACTCCTCACCTCCAAAAGTGACCTAAAGGGGTCACAAAGGCTCCACCAATATTCTCCATGGAAGCTCCAACACATTCTAGAAAAGCTCCATTTTAACCCTCCATTTTTATACGTTCATCTTCTTCTACAACTTACAGTAAACACCTTTTATTTTGTAATTACATCTTAACAGCATCCTCATATAGTTCGCAGCTAAAGCCTTATCAATAAAGGGGGAATAGTCGTTTATACGCAGTAGGGAAAATGGGGAGCAATGTGCTCTTTTGGGAGAGAGAGAAGAGGGTTTGGTCCTCGATTTCCTTCCCACATCTCTATTTCTTATACAAACGACAACAATCCTCAACATACTGATCCACTACCAAAATACAAGGCTTGATCCTAGGTGGGAGATCATTGGTCCATATTTCAACAGCACAATTGGCAGGTGCTACACGAAACCACAAATACACTTGACGCATGACATTTCTTTGCAGTCTGAGTTCGATTACTGAGCAACGCACATGAGCCTTAAAACAACTGGGTGTGTCAGATTTTGGCATGGTCGTTCGATCGATGGCCCAGTCGTTCAAGAGACAGCCTTAGTCGCTCAAACGACGGGCTAAGTCGTTCTAGCAACGGGGTTCATCTTCCATAAAACTACGCTGAATTGATTTCCTTTCTAAACCATACCGTGGATACCCAATCTGGGTTTAACAAATGGACGAGATCCTTCTGATTTTAACAAGTTTCTTAACTTGTTTTAAGCTTCCTTTATTCTTTACACACATACCTCAAAATTTCCAATTTATATAGAAAGGCACATATAATTTTGTTTACTCAAAATTAAAAATCCCATTGTCCATACGATCTAAAATCCACTAATTTTTTTGGATTATAATTTATCCCACAACATATTAAATCCATTTATATAATTTACTTAATTTGTCGGGCGGGGTATTACACCAGTAGGCATAGTTTGAACCATAAAAAATAGGAATCCTACTATACAGGTTATCAATTAAAACCAAAATTTTAAAGATCAACAATTTTTAGAGGAAAAAATTGATATCAAAAAAATTTGTAAAAAGATCACACAATGATATAGTGTAACCCGCTCTGATACCAATTTGACAATGCTAGTGATTCAATGGATGGATTTGTATCTTAGGTTCCCACACATAAATCCAATTTTAAATTCTTTTTAACTTTGATTAAATTAGGTGTGCATATGAGATTTAGTCCCATTTTAAATTAACAAACCAAGCATGCAATCAACACACGAAGAAGAGGAAAAATCCCTAAACAGTGCAAAACCTATATTCAGCACTATAAAGTAATTTGATAGATAATCGACTTACAAATAACATAGACAGACTAAGTATGACACGCATAGTCTTCAAATCTCTCTATTGAATACGACCCAGTCTAGAGTCGTCCACAAGTAGAAATCTACCCTCGGGATCCACTAATCAGCCTTTGTCTTCTTCAGTAATCAACCATCGGTTCACAAGTCAGTCGTAGATATTGAACTCCATAAGGTGTATGTAAGGTATTTAAAACTAGGGATTCATAAAGTTCACTAATTACACAAGTGCGTGGTGGATTTATGAATCTAAAAGGGATTTTGTGAAATCAAAAAATTTGGATTAGATATGCAGAAATCTTTTCTACCAAAGTCTCTTGAAAAAACTGCTCAAAACAAGGATTTATAAGGATTTCTTGAATTTTGAGGCGATTCTCTCATTTGAACGAAAGTGGACTTCATTCGAACGAAAACTGTGTTTTTTTCGAACGAGATTCAAACTCGTTCTAACGACATGTCTTTTTCATTTGAACGCGCTTCTTATATACCTCAAACGACAATTCTTTGCCAATGATAACCAACCTCGTTTGAAAGATGTTGGAAGTACATTCTAACATGATCCTAGTTCTCGTTCGAATGAGACTCTTTCTGATTTTAACGAGGCTCAAAAATAATTTTTTTTATTTTAAAATCCTTTTTACAAAAAGTCTCAATTTTTCTAAAAAGAAACATCCCAACATATGATTTATCAAATTCTTTGAACATCCATGTTTTATACCTTTATATCTTATAGGGGTGCCTTCGATCTTGGAGATATTGGAGTTTGGTTTGATGAGGGGATTTATTACGAGATACGCCAAAAACTAAGTAAAGCCTATGATATGAGCAATTATAAATATTTTCTCTTACACGTTGTCTATTTGAGCTAAAACGGGGGAGTAAAGTACATCCATAATATTTCACATTATATTCTATATACTCTCTTGATGAAAATGTAATTTTTTGTGCATCTTGCTCAAGATTTTATCAGAGTTTTATTATATTTGCGTCTAGGATCAAATGTTGTTGGTTGAGTTGTATTTTACACCCCTGCTCTCATTTTCGGTTCGAGGTGGGGTAGTTAGATATTTTATGGGACAAGGTTTTATTTTTGTCCAAAGAGTTCAAAAATATTGTATAGAATATGTATGTACTCGATGGAGTTTTTCCACAAATATCCAAAGGGTGAGATTGAAACATTCTTGGATAGAAGACACCCTTTGGATTTATTGACTCTGGACTATCAAGTGTTCAACTAGTTTGAATATTGTGCCAAAACATGCTTTAGTATATATCCCTTTTAAGTTCCATTTAAGATTAAAGACCCTAAAGGGATTCCTATCTGCATCAAGATCCTAGTGTGTAAAGAAGACACAATAGAAAAGGTGAAAAACATTATACTACACTATATTCACACACATGCTTTCATTAAAATATTTCAAAATATTTTTTTTAAAGTTAAGCATAAAAAATGATTTAATTGGATTTATTCTAGGAATTAATCAAAATTTTAATCAGTTTCTTATTAATGCTAAAATTGTGAAAAATGATATTTTGATATAATATTGCATGAAAATATTTTAGAATTTTTTTCCTAAATTAAAAATGTTTTTTGGGTTTTTTAATTTATTTATTAAATATTTTTATTCATTAGAAAATATTTTTTTTTAACATTTTAAATAATTAAGGCCATGTTTGGAATGTACTTGCCTTTATGTTTGTGTTTTCTCCCTGCCTTCTTTTAATCTCTACTTTACAATCATTAGATTGATGTTATCAATGGCTGAGGTTGATTAGGGTAATCACCCGGGTTGTGGTTTGTTACTTATTACTTGTTGACTTAGTTTGCCAGTTTGGGGTTCTCAGTATGCTCTGTTATTAACCGTTGGATCTCCCTCAATTAAACACTTTTCATCCTAGCCATCCATTTAAGCCGGTGGTAACCTGTTCATTTGATCTCATATAAAACCTCTTGATTTGTTCATTATAGATCCATTTAGTCACTATTAAAGTATTCCAGAGAGAGAGAGAGAGAGAGAAGAGTTAGAGAGATAATAATAATCAGTTAGAGAGAGAAGAGAGAATATAGAGAGAAATTGTGTTTTTGTTTGGTCTTTCATTTATCTATTCAAACTAATTGAATTTGAGATTAGAACCTTGCTTTTATATCACGTTTAGATCTTCATCTAGGTGGTTTTGGTTTTCATTTTAAAAATTTTGTTTTACAAACCAAATCTTTGAAGAACTCTTGAAATCTTTCGTTTCTATTTCATATCTTTAAATCCGATTTGTGATTTTCTAAAACATTTTTTATTCTAAACTTGTGTATATTTTCTGAAATCTGATTTTGAGATTACTGAAACTGTATACTTGCATGTAAATATTGTGTAATTTGTTCTAAAGATCTCTCTGTGACACTTAAGAGAGAGAGAGGGGGGAGAGAGAGTGTGCGTGCTTTAAGCGCATTTTCACTTCACTACACAATGCAGCAAATCCACTGTAACCTGTTGATATTTGAAGGCGTGGATTATCCATTCAACTTGGAGTTGTTGCATTAACATTCAGAGGAATTTACCTTAATTTGAGAGGGTATCTCAGTTAGGTATATTTTTTTGCCAGTTTTTATATTTGTTTTATTTGTAACCTATTCTTGATTATTTATAAATTTGTTTTTTTTTTGTTTTGGGGGGGAAGGTTTTACCACATAAAATTCTTGTGTTGTGGATGTTCTTTACTTTATTTATTTGCATGCTTGTTTACTTTTACTAGATGGTTTAATAGTTTTTATTAAAACTATATGAAGAATTTTTTAAATAAAATATGTTTAGATATTAGGTCCCAAATATTTTGTTATCTTTTAAAATCCATTTTCGTGTTTAAGGGTTTCTTCAAATAACTTACGGTTTCAAAAAGAAAGACAGTTGGTTAAACTTATTAATCATTTTTCGCCCAAGTGTTTTTTTCAACGCCATCCGCTAGAAGGTATTGACTGTGTTATGAATGGCAACGGGTTGGGCATGGGGAGAGTTTTTCAGAATCCTAACTAGAACCCGCCTCGCGATGGTTTTTACATCCCCTAATCCATTTAAATATACCCCCCTTAACCCTCCCCCGCCCTTCCCCGTTTATGACACAGGTCAAAACCCACCCAGGGTGGGCTAAAACCCGCATAAAACCTTCATTTTTCACTTAGTGAAAAATAATTTTGTTATATAACACATGACAATAGAGAGTTTATATAATAATTTATCAAATAATGAAACTACTTTTTTCATAAAATAAATGAAATAAATCTCTAATAGGTCAAATAAGTTAAATGTCTCAAATAACTCGTAGATGCAAAAAAAATAAGTAAAAGTTATCAAATGCACTCCTCCAAGTGCCAACTATTAAAAAATAACACAATTCAAATGTCTAGTGCCATTATTAGCATCTCACCATTGCAATCATATGTGAAATTATCAATGTGCACCTTTCCATCGGCTAATTTTTTGTATGAATCTGAAATTGATAACAAACATCAATATTTTGATGTTTTGTTACACCTATTTAAATGCATGCACATGGTTGGTCCCATTTTTACTTTCGACCTTAAGTTTTGAATGACAATGATGACATTGCAAATATCCCAAAATGATCTCTTACTTATAAAAATCATTCCAAATAAAAGATGTGAATTTTTTTTCAAGAGAAAGATGGAGTACATGGCTTAACACCACGATCACCATATGTTTGTGTGGATGGGGTGAAACTAGTTGTTGGGGTTGATTCATTTTGCGTCCCATAAATGGTGTTTTTGCCTTGAATTGATTCGCTCATTTTTTCAAATAAATATAAACGTTATAATTATTTTTCATTACATCACTGTAGAAAATAAGAAAACAAAAACAAAAAAAATGGCACTTAACATGATACTAATTGTCAATGAAAAAGAAACATGTCAACCGGATAAAAATACTAGTTCTAATTTGCAATTCTGTAATTGTGAAGTGGGAAAAAAATATAAACAGAATCATTCGGTTGCCTTTAGAATGAAATAAAGCTATTGGGATTTAAATAGAAAGAAAATGTCCCTAACCGATCTAAAAATAAGTAATTTACAATAGATGAAAAGAAAACATAACTAAAAGAAAACTCAGCAAAGGGACCCATCTATGTCGGCTTTAGATGGAATAACACAACTATGGAACCCAACTATGCAAACTGATACCTACACTAAGTGAGAGACAACAATAAAATGAGAAAATTACCTTTAGATCCGCGATGGTCAGAACTTGAATGATGGTCAGGGGATGTGGTCAGTGATGTTTTGCAGAGGTCACGATTTAAGAGATTGAGACGTCGGGATGAGGGGTGGTGGAGATGGAAATGAAGCGATAAAGGTGATGAGGGGTGGCCAGTTGATCTGTTGGTGTGTGAGATTGAGTTAAAAGAGAAAGAAATAAGTTATACAAGCCCCTATTATTTTAAAATGGTTTTTAACCTACCTTATTAGTATCGGGTCGGGTCGTTAAGCCTACGGGTTATTATCCTTAGACAATGTCAAGCTTATAGTCTTCACCAAGGAAGACCTAGTCAGAAGTCCACATCACAACGGGCTAGTAATCATTCTCGTAATTGCCAAGTGGGATATGGATGTGACACTCCGTATATTTTTAATAATTAGGTTGATTAAATAAATTTATTAAAATTATACAAGTCGTCTAAATAATTAATTATCATCCTTACTATGTGATATGACCAAATATGACCTCATTCCAGGATGGGACCTCTCAATTACAAATAGTCGAGCTCCATGAAGGAACTCACAGGTCACTTCCAAGACTTGACCAAAACCAAGGTCGGCCTCATACGTATAACCTCGGTCATACACTGGGTTGAGACTTCAAGCAAGAATCACAGAAATAAAGATATCTCTTATCCTATCGCCCAGCCGATACCAGGAGTTGGATAGCTTAGACAACCTCGACTTGAGCTTCTCAGGCCGCGACCACACTTTCTAGTTTCACGTGTAAGGTCAACTGCTCCATCAACAACTTGCAGATGATACCATGAGTCGACGAGCAATAGAACGTACCAAGGTGACATGTTCCACGTGAGAAATTCAGTGATAACTAAGATTATTCCCCTCACGTGAGGGTATATTTCATCATCATTACATACATGTGCATGGATAGCTATCACTACTTGAGTGAATGCCCTCATATGTGCACACCTTCAACATGCTTGGGGGGTGTATTACACACCCTAGGCACTATATAAACCCTTCATCTTCTTTATTGTAAAGGAGGAATTAAATTCAAACCTTAGCTAAAACTTTACTCATTTGTATATAAAAGAGAGAGAGAGAGAGAGAGAGAGAGAGAGAGCACGTGTTGTAAGAAGGCCATTAGAGCCCTAATTACTAGTGGATTTCACTCAAACACATAGTGGATGTAGGCTACGGCCAAACTACCTAAATCCAGATGTTCATCCTCTTCACCTTATCTCCTTCTTTACTGGTTTGATGTGTCATTAATGCTATTGTTATATACCTGTTTGAGCTTTATACATCTATGACCTGCTGATACCATTTCTTGTATCATCAATCTGGCGCTGTCCGTGGGAACGAGTAGCATAATCTCTTCCCTTTTCTAGATTTTCCTCACCAGAGTCTCTGGTGGTGAACCATCCCTACCCTTCTGTGGAGTTACTACACCAAATCCTGCGAATGGTCACGCCCAGTGGGTCATGGCTCAAGTCCGCGACCAGCTCGTCCCGGACTTGGGCCGTGACCCACTGAATATTTGGCGTGACCATATTTATTACCACACTAAATTATTGATGCTCGGGAAGTTATTACGGACTTGGGCCGTGACCGTTGTCGTAGAGGACTTGGGCCGTGACCAGGTCGTGACCATCTTAGCGCCAAACTAGTGCCAAAATTCCCTCCAAGCTTGGTCACGAGTGGGTCACGGCCCAAGTCCGTGACCCATGGCATGATGACAAAGAGAATACACACATTGAGGGTCACGGCTATGGGCCCTGACCAAAGATGATTCAGGAAGCAGGGTTGATGTGAAGAGGGTTGTGTATAGTGGGTCACGGCTCTAGGTCGTGACCAGGTGTAAGTGGTGTGAGTCACGGCTATTGGTCGTGACCAATACTCAAGCAGGTAGTAGGGTGGAAAAGGGTCATCAATGGGGGGTCACGGCTCTAGGCCGTGACGAGGTGCGAGCCAGAAATACCCTAGTTTCATTTATTGGTCGCGCGCTTTGTGGGTCACGGCTCTAGGCCATGACCAGATTAATGACTTAATAAATAAAACGTTGGTTAGTCATTTGCAATTTGTAAGGGCTGTGTATCGGGGCTAAGGGATTTCATGCGATTTGGTGTCATTTCTAAGGGCTAAGCGATTTCAATTGGATTTCATTGGGATTAACCCCTGGTATGTATAGATTTCTTTTCATTTCATTTGAATTTCGTGATTTCTATTCAAAGCCCTAAGTTTAATGTGTGTATGTGTAGATTTATGTTTGTATGTGTGTGTATATGTATTGATTTATGTTTATATAGATTTATGTTTGTATGTGTGTGTGTATGTATTGGTTTATGTTTATATGTGTGTGTATGCATATATTTATGTGTATATGTATGTTTATGTGTGTAACTATGAACAAATAAATTATTTTTTTGTCAATAAACCCTAGATTTATGTGTATATGTATGTTTATGTGTGTGTATGTATAGATTGTATATGTGTGTATGTATATATTTATGTCAAAAAAAATATTAAGGTTTAGTAAACCCTAAATTGTATCTGTGTGTATGTATAGATTATGTCAATAAACCCTAGATTGTATGTGTGTGTATGTATAGATTATGCCAATAAACCCTAGATTATATGTGTGTGTGTATTTTTTTTTGACAAAATATAATTAAATGGATTTTTAAGGAGTAAAAAAATTTACATCCACCTTGTCGTGATTTTATTGGGGGTTATATGTGTGCCACATATTATATTGGGGGTTATATACATGTCGTGATTTTTTGCACTATAGTGAGATATTGTTGGCTTGGTTGTTGGATACTATGTTGAATTTATTGAATTGATACTAGTGTCGATAAATGTATATGTTAATAAATTTGTTGGGTGTGCTCTTGATTTGCCTATGAAAAAGTATATCACATATGCTTGTCTTGTTTATGTGTATATGTATGTTTAAACTCTCATAACTTTCAAACCTAAACCTTAATAGCAGGACTCGTATTCATGCCCTCGTATACCTTTCTCAGGAAAAATGAGGCACGGTGATAAATACTGTCAACAAGAGTGGGAAAGGTTGAAATTAGACCGCACACATAACTCTTTTATTAGCGTGCGTCATATAGAGGGTACTCCTATTTATAGGTACAGAAATAAAAAGATCGAACAATTTAACTACCTTGTAAATCATGGATTTGATATCCAACAAGATTACTTGTTCGATCGTATTCTATTTTCTCTACCAGAAAACTGGGATGACGTTATACAAAATATATTTCACACACATAATCCCGGCATAGCCCTGACCTTGGTTACGTTGTTGGAGAAGGTGGAAAAACAAATCCACCCGTTATGGATACAACTGCGTACAGAGAGCATTGACATAAACTGTGATGTCTCGCGCCACATGCACGTAAAATTGAATCTTGCCAACAAGTTGAGAAATAAGGGATTCCGAGTTCATGTCACTCACATCTACACATCAATCATAGATACCCTTCCTTCTAGTTGGCCACGTGCAAAAATTCATAGGTTCTTAAAAACTAATACCGAATGGATGGAGATCATACGCATTGAACTTATTCTAAAGTCTTACTTTGAAAAGGTATCTATCTATCTATATATATAAAACTAATTAAGCTTGATTAATTAGTTATAATTTCATATTAATATAATTATTTAGTCACTTATATTTTTTAATTTTTTTAGATAATGTCGAGAGGAAATAACCCAATGGTACCAAGTGCCGATGTGACACCACAACGAGGTTCACCATCTCATACAGAACCCGAATTCTCAACACCAATGGTTGAGCAATTCACAACTCCACCAATGGTTCACTCCTCACCAAGTCTAACTCCAAGTGCTCCTACTCCCCAATCCATCACTCCCGTTACTTTAATGCCCCCATCCAACACTCATGATGACTCTCGCTCAAATGAAAAGAAGCCTATTGGCTTCTCTCTTCTCGGGAATAACCCGACGGGTGATAGGAATGACGTGCTGAACTTTAAAGCCCGATGTTTGTCGCTGGGAAAAATGAACGTGGGAGTCGGTGGACCAGACAATTGGAACCTTGTTGATCAAGCTGTCAAAGATGACATACATGACCAACTTTGCAAGCATTTCTCATTTCCTGGTCGTTCAGAGAATAAGGTTCTATCTCGGGTTGCTGAAGGATTGAGTACATACAGGAGAAACCTTCGGAAGAAACATTTCTAGAAAGAGGCAACGAGCTCAGATATTTTGTCTTTGAAAGAGAAAGTGCCTCCCAATGTTGAAATGTCGGTGGATCAGTGGAATAAGTTTTTGGAGAATGAGGCGAAGGAAAAAAAGTTGGTCCAGAGGGAGCAAAACAAAAAAAATAGGGCACAAAAAACTGATATCCATAGGCTGGGATCCAAATCATATGAGGATTTGAAGAATGAATGGGAGAGTAGGACAAAAGATGGTCCAGATGCCGGTAAAAACCCAAATCGGTCCAACTTATTCCTTCATGCTCGATGGGACAAAGATAATAAATTCCCACTGCACTTGGCTAAGACACTGGAATCAATAGAGGCCATCAGCAGTCAATCAGATTCGAGCCCTACTGATGACTTTGACCTTGAAAATGATGCCCTGACTAAGACCTTTGGAAAGGACAAAAGGGGGAGGACGAGAGGTGTTGGCTCACATATGCCAAAAACAAAACTTCAACACATTGCACCTCTTGTGGACGAGCTTTCTTCGGTCAAGAATTGTATCTCATCCCAAAAGGAGCACCAGTTGAAGACCGATGGGGATGTCCATGAGATTAAAAATTCCCTGGTATTATTGAAAAATCAAATTGGGAAACTTGTGAATCTTTTTTAAAGTTATAGGCCCCCAATGCCTCCTCAAGATTACCCTTACCCTACTCCTACTCAAGGTTTCACACATCCTTCCCCTCCAACATTCCCCTCTCAAATGCCTCATCCTCCAACATTCCCCTCCCCTGCACCTCCGCCTATCACGGGGCTCGGATCATCGTCAATAACTCACAGTGACTATGGCGAAGAGTACTATATTAAGGACATGAGAAATTCGAGGTTTGTTGGCGTGTGCATACTCATCTTCGGGGTTACTAGAACTCTAGTACATCACCGACCTTTGGAGAAGGGTGATGCTAAAATAATGGTCGATGAAATATACAACGGCTGTGGAGATGTACCTGTGTATGTTAACAGCGGGGATGGGATGGAATTGAGGAATTATGCAAAATCTTTTATTACTTGGCCACTTTATCTATTGGTCACGAGCGAATAACGGCACCTATTCGACTTTCTGGTCAGCAAATTGAGGAGAAGGCGGTGGCTGCGACTGCGGGGAATAGGTACGTAGGCAAACACCTCCAGTTTGTAAACCTGAAGCGTAAATCTAGGGAGGATCCGAACGACCCTAGTAAAGCGAAGCCATGGTCTAGACGATCAATATTTTTTTATTTGCCGTATTGGAAAGATCATCGTGTAAGGCATATAATTGATGTGATGCACACAGAGAAGAATATTGCAGAACATTTGATAGGAACATGTCTGGGTGGATCTCATTCCAAAGATGGAGACCGTGCCCACCGAGATCTACAGGATATGAAAATAAAGAAGAGACTGTGGTTAAAAAATGATCCAACGACAGGAAGAATTTCTATCCCCCGACTACTTTCACTTTGACTACTAGTGAGAAGAAGATCCTCTTAGACACGTTATTCAACTTGAAGACTCCAACTAGTTATTCTGGTAATTTATGTAGGGTAGTAAGCTACCAAGCAAATGACTTGAAGTAGTACAAGTCTCACGACTGGCACGTAATCATCCAATTAATCCCATTGTTATTTCGGCATTGCTTCTCTGAACACAAAGATCTCCATCGGGCAATTATGCAAATAAGTTTGTGTTTTACCCTACTTTGTGCAAAAGTGGTAAACAGAAGGCACATTAAAGCTGCGAAATTAAGTTTAGCCAAGGCAGTTTGTGTATTAGAGAAATATTTTCCTCCGTCATTCTTCGATATCAGTATCCACCTGCTTGTGCATTTATGAGATGAAGCTTTATTATGTGGTCCCGTGAGGTATCGTTATCCTTTTGAGATATTGATGAAAACCTTCAAAGATTATCTAAAGAATACATGGTATATTGGAGGGTTAATTGTTGAAGAATACGTAACGGTGGAATCATCGCTATACGCTAGGGAACATATGCCAGAACAAGAGGTGAGGAGGTTTAATCCTCATGGAGAACGAGTGATAGAGGAACCTGACGAGTTTGAGGATGAATTATCGTTTGGGAACCCTAAAGAGGTGAAACTCACAAACCTACAATACGAGCAGGCAACTCGTCATGTCTTCGAATCGCAAGATGAAGTCCAAGACTGGAGAGAGTGAGTATCTACTGAATTCTTCTTCTTTCATTATATGTATTTTTTATTTTATGATCTAAACTCTATAATTTTTCGATAGGAAGTACGAGAACGAAATTATCCAAAATCAAAGGAGAAATTGGACGACAACTGACTTTAGGGCATGGGTGTCAAAAGAGGTACTTTTCACATCTTATGTGTGCAGTGATTTATTCATGTGTGGTAAAAACATGCCCTAATACAAATTCATTAATAAATGCAGCTTCTAAAAAGAGGTGATGTCTCTTCCAGACTTGTACGCCTAGCAAAAGGTCCTAGTTTTTGTGAAAAGGAGTTTAAGAAATTCCGCACCAACGGTTTTGATTTCATTTCATATCCATATGAGAAAAACTTTTGACGCAAAATAGTGGAATATTAATTTCTGCCTTGACCACCTGTATCGCTAGCAAAAGTGATAAAAATCCAAAGAATACGGTGCTAACCTATTATGGGATAATTCAACAAATCCTACAACTTGATTACTTGGATTTCACAGACACCGTATTCTATTGTGATTGGGTAAAGGTGGAGGATACAACGAATGCTTGCAAAGTTGATCCCGACTCCAAACTTATTATGGTAGATTTATCAAAGCTTAAGACTAAAGACCGCATAGTGGACGAGCCTTTTATTTGTGCCTTTCAGAATGTAAAGAAGGTATTCTACTCGAAGTGCATAAACGATGGCAAATTGGTCTATTGTTGTGCATGCACCAAAGGGTATGACTACTGAAGTAGACGCATTAAAGGCTCCAAAAGAGTTCCAGTCAGCTCTTGATGACAACCCTAATTTGAAGGATCTTTTAGTTGATTTAGAGGAAGATTCAGTATCAAAATATTATTTTATCCTCATCAATCTTATTTGTATCCTATTATGATATTGACATTGTATTAGCACTTTACATTAATTTATGAATTTCATCTACTTTTAAGTGTAATGTCCCACTATTTGTGCAAATATTAGGTGATTTATCGGTTCTTTTGTTTAGAATATATATATTTTCATTTATTTATCTCTATCATTTGGCTTTAGAGGGCGAAAACCCGAAACAGCCCCCGAACGGCCCCGTGGGTGGTACCAACACCTCCCACTAGACCAATGTAACTCGTAGGGACAGTGAGTGACGAAAGAACTAGCCCTGGTTTTCTTCCTTTGGTTTTGAATTTGATTTTTGGTTCTACCATTTTTTTAATTGAACATAACTGTTTGCAAAAAATTCATTAACTTTTCACTGTCATAAGATACAATGATGTTGGGGTCGAACTACTATCAAACATAATCTGAAATTGCATCGTTGCTGGCATAGAGAAGGTTCTGATTGGCGTTGGGTGTAACAAAATATCCAGGTAATGGATAGACCTATGATGAACTTTATTTTAAGGTTAAATATGCATTGATTCAATTTTTTAATTATTTTGGGTTTGGATCCTATTTATGTCTGAACTCCGTAATTTTAAGTTTTTTGTGCCCCCTATAGCTTGGGTATTGTTGGCGCATTTGTTTTTTGTCACTTCCAGTGTGGGGGGGGGGGGGGGGGGGAGAACATAACATTTGAACAAAGAATAGTTAGGGTGAACACTAGAAAAAGAAGTCATTATCCAACGGATTGCCACTTCCTAGGTTTAAGGCGCTCCCGGTTTGATTGTACGACGTAAATTTGCAAAAAATTAGACTTAAGCATAAAAACATGCCATCGAATGGTGAAAATGTAAAGTAGCCACAAAACAGTCCCGTAAGAGTCACGAACACCTCGCACGGGACCAATGTAAATCGCAGGAACTGACCGTGTAGTCACGGCGCTCCCGATTTGAGTGTATGACGTAAATTTGCAAAAAAAATAAACTTGAGCATAAAAACATGCCATCGAAGGGTGAAAACATAAAACTACCTTAAAACGGTCCCATAAGAGTCATGAACCCCTCGCACTGGACTAATGTGACTCGTAGGAACCGATCGCATAGTCACGGGGCTCCCGGTTTGAGTGTATGACGTAAATTTGTAAAAAGTTAGACTTAAGCATAAAAACATGCCATAGAAGGGTGAAAACGTAAAATACCCATAAAACGGTCCGGTAAGAGTCACGAACACCTCGCACGGGATTAATGTAACTCATAGAAACCGACCGCATAGTCACAGGGCTCCCGGTTAGAGTGTACGACGTAAATTTGCAAAAAAAATAGACTTGAGCATAAAAACATGCCATCGAAGGGTGAAAATGTACAACAAGCACAAAACGGTCCCGTAAGAGTCACGAACACCTCGCACGGGACCAATGTGACTCGTAGGAACCGATCGCGTAGTAACGGGGCTTCCAATTTGAGTGTACGACGTAAATTAGTAAAAAGTTAGACTTGCATGCCATCGAAGGGTGAAAACGTAAAACAACTTTAAAATGGTCCCGTAAGAGTCACGAACACCTCGCACGGGACCAATGTAACTCGTAGGAACCGATCGCGTAGTCACGACACTCCCGGTTGGAGTGTACGACATAAATTTATAAAAAATTAGACTAAAGCATAAAAGCATGCCTTAGAAGGGTGAAAACGTAAAAAAGCCACAAAACGGTACCGTAAGAGTCACGAACACCTCGCACGAGACCAATGTTAATAGTAGGAACCAAACGGGTAGTCACAAGGATCCCGGTTTGAGTACAAAGCGTAAATTTGCTAAAAGTTAGACTTGAGAATAAAAAAGATGCCATCGAAGGGTGAAAACGTAAAACACTCACAAAACGGTCTCTCAAGAGTCACGAGCATCTCGCACGGGACCAATGTAAGTCGTAGGAACTGACCGTGTAGTCACGGCGCTCCCGGCTTGTGTGTGTGCATGTGTGCATGTTTGTGTGTGTGCGCGTGTGCGTGTGAGTGGGAAAGGGGGAAGGGGATGGGCAGGGGGCGCGTGTGTGCGTGTGTGCATGTTTGTGTGTGTGCGCGTGTGCGAGTGGGGAAGGGGGAGGGGACGGGAAGGGGGCGCGTGTGTGTGTGTTTGTGTGTGTGTGTGTGAGTGGGGAAGGGGGAGGGGACGGGGCATGTATGCATATATGCAATCTGCATATATGCATATGCATATATGTAGTGAGAGTGTGTGCGTGTGTGCGTGCGTGTGTTTGTGTGTGCGTGTGAGTGTGTGAATATTGGTGATAAAATCCAAAATAAAATAGAGAGTATACCTGATCTAGGGTGAATCCAAGAGTGGGATCTACAAAACAAACCTCCTGACACTCATATTCAGTCATCTGATCCGTTACGGTTGCCTCCGGTTCTGGTATCACATAGGACTTTAACTAATTGTCACCTGAAAGAGAAATAACATATCAAAATTATATAATTATTAATATGAAACTAAATGAGAGATTTAGAAATAAAACATACCATATGCATCATTCACATCCACCTCTTGCTCTTGGTCAATGTTAACAGATAGGTTGTGTATCCAATCCACGTTATCAGTAGACCATCCTTGTTGTATAGATCTAATAAATATTTATAATGTGCCTACCTCTATTCAAACTGTTCGAAATTGCACCCTTGTCGTGACAAAGAAATCCACATTGACCGGGGGCTTTATCAAGCACATTTACCTTCGTGGGTACATAATATCCCTCCTACCAATAATCACCGAGGGTACGCTTATTTAAAGTAATGAAAAGTAATTATTTGTTACTGAATCGAAATACCTGGAAAATAAAACCAAACAATCATGTCAAGTTTGCAATGGGTTTGAAATCCTAAATGTTTTAGAGACTATCCAATATCCTAACCATCTGCAATAATTAAGGCTCTAAATCAATCAACCATCCATAACCGCGGGTGAAAACTCGAAAAAGCCCCCGAACGTTCTCGTGGGTAACACCAACACCTCCCACGGGACCAACGTAACTCGTAGGAACTGACCCCGCAGCCGCGGGTCTCCCGATTTGAGAATACGACGGTAATTTGAGTATTTCTAGGCTTAGGCTTAAAAACATGACGTTAGAGGGTGAAAACTCGAAACAGCCCCTGAACGGCCCCGTGGGTGGCACCAACACCTCCCACGGGACGAACGTAACTCGTAGAAACTGACCCTACAGCCGCGGGTCTCCCGGTTTGATAATTTGACAATAATTTGCGTATTTCTAGACTTAGGCTTAAAAACATGGCGTTAGAAGGTGAAAACTCGAAACAGCCCCGAAACGGCCCCGTGGGTGGTACCAACACCTCCCACGAGACCAACGTAACTCGTAGGAACTGACCCCACAGCAGCGGGTCTGCCGGTTTGAGAGTACTACGGTAATTTGCATATTTCTAGACTTAGGCTTAAAAACATGGCGTTAGAAGGTGAAAACTCGAAACAGCCCCGTGGGTGGCACCAACACCTCCCACGGGACCAACGTAACTCGTAGGAACTGACCCCATAGCAGCGGGTCTCCCGGTTTGAGAGTACTACGGTAATTTGCATATTTCTAGACTTAGGCTTAAAAACATGGCGTTAGAAGGTGAAAACTCGAAACAGCCCCCGAACGGCCCCGTGGGTGGCACCAACACCTCCCACGGGACAACCGTAACTCGTAGGAACTGACCTCGAAGATGCGGGTCTCCTGATTTGAGAATACGACCGTAATTTGCTTATTTCTAGACTTAGGCTTAAAAACATGACGTTAGAGAGTGAAAATTCGAAACAGCCTTCGAACGGCCCCATGGGTGCCACCAACACCTCCCATGGGACCAACGTAACTCGTAGGAACTGACCCCGAAGCCGCGGGTCTCCCGGTTTGAGAATACGACGGTAATTTGCGTATTTTTAGACTTAGGCTTAAAAACACGGCGTTAGAAAGTGAAAACTCGAAACAGCCCCCGAACGTCCCCGTGGGTTACACCAACACCTCCCACGGGACCAACGTAACTCGTAGGAACTGACCCCACAGCAGCGGGTCTCCCAGTTTGAGAGTACTACGGTAATTTGCATATTTCTAGACTTAGGCTTAAAAACATGGCGTTAGAAGGTGAAAACTCGAAACAGCACCAGAACGGCCCCATGGATGGCACCAACACCTCCCACGGGACCAACGTAACTCGTAGAAACTGACCCCGCAGCCGCGAGTCTCCCAGTTTGAGAATACGATCGTATTTTGGTTATTTCTAGACTTAGGCTTAAAAACATGACGTTAGAGGGTGAAAACTCGAAATAGCCCCCGAACGGCCCCGTGGGTGGCACCAACACCTCCCACGGGACCAACGTAACTCGTAGGAACAGACCCCGCAGCCGCGGGAATCCCGGTTTAAGAATACGACTATAATTTGCGTATTTCTAGACTTAGGATTAATAACATGACATTAGAGGGTGAAAACTCGAAACAGCCCCCGAACGGCCCCATGGGTGGCACCAACACCTCCCACGGGACCAACGTAACTCGTAGGAACTGACCCCGCAGCCGCGGGTCTTCCGGTTTGAGAATACGACCGTAATTTGCGTATTTCTAGACTTAAGCTTAAAAACATGGCGTTAGAAGGTAAAAACTAGAAACAAACCCAGAACGGCCCCGTGGGTGGCAAAAACACCTCCCACGGGACCAACGTAACTCGTAGGAACAGACCCCGCAGCCGCGGGTCTCCCAGTTTGAGAATACGATGGTTATTTACGTATTTTTAGAATTAAGCAAAACATGGTGTTAGAAGGTGAAAACTCGAAACAGCCCCCGAACGGCCCCGTGGGTGGCACCAACTCCTCCCACGGGACCAACGTAACTCGTAAGAACTGACCCCACAGCAGGGGGTCTCCCGGTCTGAGAGGACTATGGTAATTTGCGTATTTCTAGACTTAGGCTTAAAAACATGGCGTTAGAAGGTGAAAACTCGAAACAACCCCAGAACGGCCCCGTGGGTGGCACCAACACCTCCCACGGGACCAACATAAATCGTAGGAACAGACCCCGCAGCCGCGGGTCTCCCGGTTTGAGAATACGACGGTAATTTGCGTATTTTTAGAATTAAGCAAAATATTGCGTTAGATGATGAAAACTCGAAACAGCCCCCGAACGGCCCCGTGGGTGGCACCAACACCTCCCACGGGACCAACGTAACTCGTAGGAACTAACCCCGCAGCCGCAGGTAACCTGGTTTGAGAATACGACCGTAATTTGCTTGTTTCTAGACTTAGGCTTAAAAACATGACGTTAGAGGTTGAAAACTCGAAACAGCCCCCGAATGGCCCCGTGGGTGGCACCAACACCTTCCACGGGACCAACGTAACTCGTAGGAACTGACCCTGCAGCCGCGGGTGTTCCGGTTTGAGAATACGATGGTAATTTGCGTATTTTTAGACTTAGGCTTAAAAACATGGCGTTAGAAAGTGAAAACTCGAAACAGCCCCCGAACGGCCCCGTGGGTGGCACCAACACCTCCCACGGGACTAACGTAACTCGTAGGAACTGACCCCACAGCAGGGGGTCTCCCGGTTTGAGAGGACTACGGTAAGTTGTATATTTCTGGACTTAGGCTTAAAAACATGGCGTTAGAAGGTGAAAACTCGAAACAGCCCCCGAACGGCCCCGTGGGTGGCACCAACACCTCCCACAGGACCAACGTAACTCGTAGGAACTGACCCCACAACCGCGAGTCTCCCGAATTAAGAATACGACTGTAATTTAAGTATTTCTAGACTTAGGATTTAAAATATGGCGTTGGAAGCTCAAAACTCGAAATAGCCCCCAAACGGCCACGTGGGTGGCACCAACACCTTCCACGGGACCAACGTAACTCGTAGAAACTGACCCCCCGGCAGCGGGTCTCCGGGTTTGAGAGTAGTACGGTAATTTGCATATTTCTAGACTTAGGCTTAAAGACATGGCGTTAGAAGGTGAAAACTCGAAACAGCCCCCGAACGGCCCCGTGGGTGGCACCAAACCTCCCACGGGACCAACGTAACTCGTAGCTAATGAACCCGCAGTCGCGGGTCTCCCGGTTTGAGAATACGACCGTAATTTGCTTATTTCTTGACTTAGGCTTAAAAACATGACATTAGAGGATAAAAACTCAAAACCGACCCCGAACGGCCCCGTGGATGGAACCAACACCTCCCACGAGACCAACGTACCTCGTTGGAACTGACCCCGCAGCCACGGGTCTCCCGGTTTGAGAATACGACGATAATTTTTGAATTTCTATACGTAGGCTTAAAAACATGGCGTTAGAAAGTGAAAACTCGAAACAGCCCCGAAACGGCCCCGTTGGTGGCACCAACACCTCCCACGGGATCAACGTAACTCGTAGGAACTGACCCCACAACAGCGGGTCTCCCGATTTGAGAGTACTACGATAATTTGCATATTTCTAGACTTAGGCTCAAAAACATGGCGTTAGAAGGTGAAAACTCGAAACAGCCCCCGAACGGCCCCGTGGGTGGCACCAAACCTCCCACGGGACCAACATAACTCGTAGCTAATGACCCCGCAGCCGCGGGACTCCCGGTTTGAGAATACGACCGTAATTTGCTTATTTCTTGACTTAGGCTTAAAAACATGACATTAGAGGGTAAAAACTCAAAACCGCCCCCGAACGGCCCCGTGGATGGAACCAACACCTCCCACGGGACCAACGTACCTCGTAGGAACTGACCCCGCAGCCACGGGTCTCTCGATTTGAGAATACGACGGTAATTTTCGAATTTCAATACGTAGGCTTAAAAACATGGCGTTAGAAAGTGAAAACTCGAAACAGCCCCTAAACGGCCCCGTTGGTGGCACCAACACCTCCCAGGAGACCAACGTAACTCGTAGGAACTGACCCCACAACAGCGGGTCTCCCGGTTAGGGAGTACTACGATAATTTGCATATTTCTAGACTTAGGCTTAAAAACATGGTGTTAGAAGGTGAAAACTCGAAACAGCCCCCAAACGGCCCCGTGGGTGGCACCAACACCTCCCACGGGACCAACGTAACTCATAGGAACTGACTCCACAGCAACGGGTCTTTCGGTTTGAGAGTACTACGGTAATTTGCATATTTTTAGACTTAGGCCTAAAAACATGGCGTTAGAAGGTGAAAACTCGAAACTGCCCCCGAACGGCCCCGTGGTTTGGTACCAACACCTCCCACAGGACCAACGTATCTCGTAGGAACTGACCTCGCAGACGCGGGTCTCCCGGTTTATGAATACGACCGTAATTTGTTTATTTCTAAACTTAGCTTTAAAAACATGACGTTAGAGGGTGAAAACTCGAAACTGCCCCCGAACGGCCCCGCGGGTGGCACCAACACCTCCCACGGGACCAACGTAACTCGTAGGAACTGAGCCCATAGCCGCGGGTCTCCCGGTTTAAGAATACGATGGTAATTTGAGTATTTCTAAACTTAGGCTTAAAAACATGGCGTTAGAAGGTGAAAACTCTAAACAGCCCCCGAACGGCTCCGTGGGTGGCACCAACACCTCACACGGGACTAACGTAACTCGTAGGAACTGACCCCACAACAGCGGGTCTCCCGCTTTCATAGTACTACGGTAATTTGCATATTTCTAGACTTAGGCTTAAAAACATGGCGTTAGAAGGTGAAAACTCGAAACAGCCCCCGAACGGCCCCGAGGGTGGCACCAACACCTCCCATGGGACCAACGTAACTCGTAGGAATTGACCCCACAGCCAGGAATATCCCAGTTTGAGAATACGACCGTAATTTTCTTATTTCTAGACTTAGGCTTAAAAACATGACTTTAGAGGGTAAAAACTCGAAACAGCCCCCGAACGGCCCCGTGGGTGGCGCCAAAACCTCCCACGGGACCAACGTAACTCGTAGGAACTGGCCCCGCAGCCGCGGGTCTCCCGGTTTTAGAATACGATGGTAATTTGCACATTTCTAGACTTAGGCTTAAAAACATGGCGTTAGAGGGTGAAACCTCGAGACAGCCCCCGAACAGCCCCGTGGGTGGCACCAAACCTCCCACGGGACCAACGTAACTCATAGGAACTAACCCCGCACTCGCGGGTCTGCCGGTTTGAGAATACGATGGCAATTTGCTTATTTCTAGGCTGAGGCTTAAAAACATAACGTTGGAGGGTGAAAACTCAAAACAGCCCGGAACGGCCCCGTGGGTGGCACCAACACCTCCAACGGGACCAACGTAAGTCGTAGGAACTGACCCCGCAGCCACGGGTCTCCCGATTTGAGAATACGACGGTAATTTGCTTATTTCGAGACTACGGCTTAAAAACATGACGTTAGAGGGTGAAAACTCGAAACAGCCCCGAACGGCCCCGTGGGTGGCACCAACACCTCCCACGGGACCAATGTAACTCGTAGGAACTGACCCCACAGCAGTGGGTCTCCCAGTTTGAGAGTACTACGGTAATTTGCATATTTCTATACTTAGGCTTAAAAACATAGCGTTAGAAGGTGAAAACTCGAAACAGGCCCCCAACAGCCCCATGGGTGGCACCAACACCTCCCACGTGACCAACGTAACTCGTAAGAACTGACCCCACAGTAGCGGGCCTCCCGATTTGAGAGTACTACGGTAATTTGCATATTTTCAGACGTAGGCTTAAAAACATGGCGTTAGAAGGTTAAAACTCGAAACAGCCCCCGAACGGCCCCGTGGGTGGCACCAACACCTCCCACGAGACCAACGTAACTCGTAGGAACTGACCCCGCAGCCGCGGGTCTCCCGGTTTGAGAATACGATCGTAATTTGCTTATTTCTAGACTACGGCTTAAAAACATGACGTTAGAGGGTGAAAACTCGTAACATACCCGAACGGCTCCGTGGGTGGCACCAACACCTCCCACGGGACCAACGTAACTCGTAGGAACTGACCCCGCAGCCGCGGGTCTCCTGGTTTGAGAATACGACGGTAATTTG
Organism: Sambucus nigra; assembly: GCA_949130495.1. Classification (NCBI taxonomy): domain Eukaryota; kingdom Viridiplantae; phylum Streptophyta; class Magnoliopsida; order Dipsacales; family Adoxaceae; genus Sambucus; species Sambucus nigra. The sequence goes on from OX422214.1 coordinate 300,561,201, forward strand.
CAAATTTCTAGACAAAGGTTAAAAAACATAGCGTTAGAAGGTGAAAACTCGAAACGGCCCTGTGGGTGGCACCAACACCTCTAACGGGACCAACGTAACTCGTAGGAACTGACCCCACAGCAGAGGGTCTCCCAGTTTGAGAGTACTACGGTAATTTGCATATTTCTATACTTACGCTTAAAAACATGGCGTTAGAAGGTGAAAACTCGAAATAACCCCCGAACGGCCCCGTGGGTGGCACCAACACCTCCCACGGGACCAACGTAACTCGTAGGAAATGACCCCACAGCAGCAGGTCTCCCGGTTTGAGAGTACTACGGTAATTTGCATATTTTTAGACTTAGCCTTAAAAACATGGCGTTAGAAGGTGAAAACTCGAAACAGCCCCCGAACGGCCCCGTGGGTGGCACCAACACCACCCACGGGACAACCGTAACTCGTAGGAACTGACCTCGAAGACGCGGGTCTCCCGATTTGAGAATACGACCGTCATTTTCTTATTTCTAGACTTAGGCTTAAAAACAAGACGGTAGAGGGTGAAAACTCGAAACAGCCCATGAACGGCCCCATGGGTGCCACCAACACCTCCCATGGGACCAACGTAACTCGTAGGAATTGACCCCGAAGCCGCGGGTCTCCTGGTTTGAGAATACGACGGTAATTTGCGTATTTCTAGGCTTAGGCTTAAAAACATGGTGTTAGAAGGTGAAAACTCGAAACAACCCCCGAATATACCCGTGGGTGGCACCAACACCTCCCACGGGACCAACGTAACTCGTTGGAACTGACCCCACAGTAGCGGGCCTCCCGATTTAAGAGTACTACGGTAATTTGCATATTTCCAAACGTAGGCTTAAAAACATGGCGTTAGAAGGTTAAAACTCGAAACAGCCCCCGAACGGCCCCGTGGGTGGCACCAACACCTCCCACGAGACCAACGTAACTCGTAGAAACTGACCCCGCAGCCGCGAGTCTCCCAGTTTGAGAATACGATCGTAATTTTGTTATTTCTAGATGTAGGCTTAAAAACATGACGTTAGTGGGTGAAAACTCGAAATAGCCCCCGAACGGCCCCGTGGGTGGCACCAACACCTCCCACGGGACCAACGTAACTCGTAGGAACAGACCCCGCAGCCGCGGGTATCCCGGTTTAAGAATACGACTGTAATTTTCGTAGGATTAATAACATGACGTTAGAGGGTGAAAACTCGAAACAGCCCCCGAACGGCCCCATGGGTGGCACCAACACCTCCCACGGGACCAACGTAACTCGTAGGAACTGACCCCGCAGCCGCGGGTCTCCTGGTTTGAGAATACGACCGTAATTTGCGTATTTCAAGACTTAATCTTAAAAACATGGCGTTAGAAGGTAAAAACTCGAAACAAACCCAGAACGGCCTCGTGGGTGGCACCAACACCTCCCACGGGACCAACGTAACTCGTAGGAACAGACCCCGCAGCCGCGGGTCTCCCAGTTTGGGAATACGACGGTAATTTGTGTATTTTTAAAATTAAGCAAAACATGGAGTTAAAAGGTGAAAACTCAAAACAGCCCCCGAACGGCCCCGTGGGTGGCACCAACTCGTCCCACGAGACCAACGTAACTCGTAGGAACTGACCCCGTAGTCGCGGGTCTCCCTGTTTGAGAATACGACGGTAATTTGCATATTTCTAGACTTAGGCTTAAAAACATGGCGTTAGAAGGTGAAAACTCGAAACAACCCCAGAACGTCCACGTGGGTGGCACCAACACCTCCCACGGGACCAACGTAACTCGTAGGAACAGACCCCGCAGCCGCGGGTCTCCCAGTTTGAGAATACGACGGTAATTTGCGTATTTTTAGAATTAAGCAAAACATTGCGTTAGAAGGTGTAAACTCGAAACAGCCCCCGAACGGCCTGTGGGTGGCACCAACACCTCCCACGGGACCAACGTAACTCGTAGGAACTGACCCCGCAGCCGCGGGTCACCTGGTTTGAGAATACGACCGTAATTTGCTTGTTTCTAGACTTAGGCTTAAAAACATGACGTTAGAGGGTGAAAACTCGAAACAGCCCCCGAACGGCCCCGTGGGTGACACCAACACCTCCCACGGGACCAACGTAACTCGTAGGAACTGACCCCACAGCCGTGGGTCTCTCGATTTGAGAATACGACGGTAATATGCGTATTTCTAGATTTAGGTTTAAAAACATGGCGTTAGAAGGTGAAAACTCGAAACAGCCCCCGAACGGCCCCGTGGGTGGCACCAACACCTCCCACGGGACCAACGTAACTCGTAAGAACTGACCCCACAGCAGGGGGTCTCCCGGTCTGAGAGGACTATGGTAAGTTGTATATTTCTGGACTTAGGCTTAAAAACATGGCGTTAGAAGGTGAAAACTCGAAACATCCCCCGAACGGTCCCGTGGGTGGCACCAACACCTCCCACGGGACCAACGTAACTCGTAGGAACTGACACCGCAGCCGCGTGTCTCCCGGTTTGAGAATACGACCGTAATTTTCTTATTTATAAACTTAGCCTTAAAAACATGACGTTAGAGGGTGAAAGCTCGAAACAGCCCCTGAACGGCCCCGTGGGGGCACCAACACCTCCCACGGGACCAACGTAACTCGTAGGAACTGACCCCACAGCCGCGGGTCTCCCAGATTAAGAATACGACGGTAATTTGAGTATTTCTAGACTTAGTCTTAAAAACATGGCGTTACAAGGTGAAAACTCGAAATAGCCCCCGAACGGCCACGTGGGTGGCACCAACACCTTCCACGGGATCAACGTAACTCGTAGCAACTGACCCCACAGCAGCGGGTCTCCGAGTTTGAGAGTAGTACGGTAATTTGCATATTTCTAAACTTAGGGTTAAAAACATGGCGTTAGAAGGTGAAAACTCGAAATAACCCCCGAATGGCCCCGTGGGTGGCACCAAACCTCCTACGGGACCAATGTAACTCGTAGCTAATGACCCCGCAGCCGCGGGTCTCCCGGTTTGAGAATACGACCGTAATTTGCTTATTTCTTGACTTAGGCTTAAAAACATGACATTAGAGGGTAAAAACTTAAAACCGCCCCCGAACGGCCCCGTGAATGGAACCAACACCTCCCACGGGACCAACGTACCTCGTAGGAACTGACCCCGCAGCCATGGGTCTCCCGGTTTGAGAATACGACGGTAATTTTCGAATTTCTATACGTAGGCTTAAAAACATGGCGTTAAAAAGTGAAAACTCGAAACAGCCCCGAAACGGCCCCGTTGGTGGCACCAACACCTCCCACGGGACCAACGTAACTCGTAGGAACTGACCCCACAACAGCGGGTCTCCCGGTTTGAGAGTACTATGATAATTTGCATATTTCTAGACTTAGGCTTAAAAATATGGCGTTAGAAGGGGAAAACTCGAAACAGCCCCCGAACGGCCCCGTGGGTGGCACCAACACCTCCCACGGGACCAACGTAACTCGTAGGAACTGACCCCACAGCAACGGGTCTTCCGGTTTGAGAGTACTACGGTAATTTGCATATTATTAGACTTAGGCTTAAAAACATGGCGTTAGAAGGTGAAAACTCGAAACGGCTCCCAAACGGCCCCGTGGCTTGGTACCAACACCTCCCACAGGACCAACGTATCCCGTAGGAACTGACCCCGCAGACGCGGGTCTCCCGGTTTGTGAATACGATCGTAATTTGCTTATTTCTAAACTTAGCCTTAAAAACATGACGTTAGAGGGTGAAAACTCGAAACTGGCCCCAAATGGCCCCGTGAGTGGCACCAACACCTCCCACGAGACCAACATAACTCGTAGGAACAGACCCCACAGCCGCGGGTCTCCCGGTTTAAGAATACGACGGTAATTTGCATATTTCTTGACTTAGGCTTAAAAACATGGCGTTGGAAGGTGAAAACTCGAAACAGCCCCCGAACGGCCCCGTGGGTGGCACCAAACCTCCCACGGGACCAACATAACTCGTAGCTAATGACCCCGCAGCCGCGGGTCTCCCGATTTGAGAATACGACCGTAATTTGCTTATTTCTTGACTTAGGCTTAAAAACATGACATTAGAGGGTAAAAACTCAAAACCGCCCCCGAACGGCCCCGTGGATGGAACCAACACCTCCCACGGGACCAACGTACCTCGTAGGAACTGACCCCGCAGCCACGGGTCTCTCGGTTTGAGAATACGACGGTAATTTTTGAATTTCTATACGTAGGCTTAAAAACATGGCGTTAGAAAGTGAAAACTCGAAACAGCCCCGAATAGGCCCCGTTGGTGGCACCAACACCTCCCACGAGACCAACGTAACTCGTAGGAACTGACCCCACAACAGCAGGTCTCCCGATTTGACAGTACTACGATAATTTGCATATTTCTAGACTTAGGCTTAAAAACATGGCGTTAGAAGGTGAAAACTCGAAACAGCCCCCAAACGGCCCCGTGGGTGGCACCAACACCTCCCACGGGACCAACGTAACTCGTAGGAACTGACTCCACAGCAACGGGTCTTCCGATTTGAGAGTACTACGGTAATTTGCATATTTTTAGACTTAGGCTTAAAAACATGGCGTTAGAAGGTGAAAACTCGAAACTGCCCCCGAACGGCCCCGTGGTTTGGTACCAACACCTCCCACAGGACCAACGTATCTCGTAGGAACTGACCTCGCAGACGCGGGTCTCCCAGTTTGTGAATACGACCGTAATTTGCTTATTTCAAAACTTAGCCTTAAAAACATGACGTTAGAGGGTGAAAACTCGAAACTGCCCCCGAACGGCCCCGCGGGTGGCACCAGCACCTCCCACGGGACCAACGTAACTCGTAGGAACTGAGCCCACAGCCGCGGGCCTCCCGGTTTAAGAATACGATGGTAATTTGCGTATTTCTAAACTTAGGCTTAAAAACATGGCGTTAGAAGGTGAAAACTCTAAACAGCCCCCGAACGGCCCCGTGGGTGGCACCAACACCTCACACGGGACTAACGTAACTCGTAGGAACTGACCCCACAACAGCGGGTCTCCCTCTTTCATAGTACTACGGTAATTTGCATATTTCTAGACTTAGGCTTAAAAACATGGCGTTAGAAGGTGAAAACTCGAAACAGCCCCCGAACGGCCCCGAGGGTGGCACCAACACCTCCCATGGGACCAACGTAACTCGTAGGAATTGACCCCGCAGCCAGGAATATCCCAGTTTGAGAATACGACCGTAATTTGCTTATTTCTAGACTTAGGCTTAAAAACATGACGTTAGAGGGTAAAAACTCGAAACAGCCCCCGAACGGCCCCGTGGGTGGCGCCAAAACCTCCCACGGGACCAACGTAACTCGTAGGAACTGGCCCCGCAGCCGCGGGTCTCTCGGTTTTAGAATACGATGGTAATTTGCACATTTCTAGACTTAGGCTTAAAAACATGGCCTTAGAAGGTGAAAACTCGAGACAGCCCCCGAACAGCCCCGTGGGTGGCACCAAACCTCCCACGGGACCAATGTAACTCATAGGAACTGACCCCGCAGTCGCGGGTCTGCCGGTTTGAGAATACGACGGCAATTTTCTTATTTCTAGGCTTAGGCTTAAAAACATAACTTTGGAGGGTGAAAACTCAAAACAGCCCGGAACGGCCCCGTGGGTGGCACCAACACCTCCCACGGGACCAACGTAAGTCGTAGGAACTGACCCCGCAGCCACGGGTCTCCCAGTTTGAGAATACGACCGTAATTTGCTTATTTCGAGACTACGGCTTAAAAACATGACGTTAGAGGGTGAAAACTCGAAACAGCCCCGAACGGCCCCGTGGGTGGCACCAACACCTCCCACGGGACCAACGTAACTCGTAGGAACTGACCCCACAGCAGTGGGTCTCCCAGTTTGAGAGTACTACGGTAATTTGCATATTTCTATACTTAGGCTTAAAAACATAGCGTTAGAAGGTGAAAACTTGAAACAGCCCCCCAACAGCCCCATGGGTGGCACCAACACCTCCCACGGGACCAACGTAACTCGTAGGAACTGACCCCACAGTAGCGGGCCTCCCGATTTGAGAGTACTACGGTAATTTGCATATTTCCAGACGTAGGCTTAAAAACATGGCGTTAGAAGGTTAAAACTCGAAACAGCCCCCGAACGGCCCCGTGGGTGGCACCAACACCTCCCACGAGACCAACGTAACTCGTAGGAACTGACCCCGCAGCCGCGGGTCTCCCGGTTTGAGAATACGAAAGTAATTTTCTTATTTCTAGACTACGACTTAAAAACATGACGTTAGAGGGTGAAAACTCGTAACATACCCGAACGGCTCCGTGGGTGGCACCAACACCTCCCACGGGACCAACGTAACTCGTAGGAACTGACCCCGCAGCCGCGGGTCTCCTGGTTTGAGAATACAACGGTAATTTGCAAATTTCTAGAAAAAGGTTAAAAAACATAGCGTTAGAAGGTGAAAACTCAAAACGGCACTGTGGGTGGCACCAACACCTCCAACGGGACCAACGTAACTCGTAGGAACTGACCCCACAGCAGAGGGTCTCCCAGTTTGAGAGTACTACGGTAATTTGCATATTTCTATACTTACGCTTAAAAACATGGCGTTAGAAGGTGAAAACTCGAAATAACCCCCGGACGGCCCCGTGGGTGGCACCAACACCTCCCACGGGACCAACGTAACTCGTAGGAAATGACCCCACAGCAGCAGGTCTCCCGGTTTGAGAGTACTATGGTAATTTGCATATTTATAGACTTAGGCTTAAAAACATGGCGTTAGAAGGTGAAAACTCGAAACAGCCCCCGAACGGCCCCGTGGGTGGCACCAACACCACCCACGGGACAACCGTAACTCGTAGGAACTGACCTCGAAGACGCGGGTCTCCCGATTTGAGAATACGACCGTCATTTTCTTATTTCTAGACTTAGGCTTAAAAACATAACGGTAGAGGGTGAAAACTCGAAACAGCCCCCGAACGGCCCCATGGGTGCCACCAACACCTCCCATGGGACCAACGTAATTCGTACGAATTGACCCTGAAGCCGCGGGTCTCCGGGTTTGAGAATACGACGGTAATTTGCGTATTTCTATACTTAGGCTTAAAAACATTGCGTTAGAAGGTGAAAACTCGAAACAGCCCCCGAACATACCCGTGGGTGGCCCCAACACCTCCCACGGGACCAACGTAACTCGTAGGAACTGACCCCACAGCAGCGGGTCTCCCAGTTTGAGAGTACTACGGTAATTTGCATATTTCTAGACTTAGGCTTAAAAACGTGGCGTTAGAAGGTGAAAACTCGAAACAGCCCCAGAACGGCCCCATGGGTGGCGCCAACACCTCCCACGGGACCAACGTAACTCGTTGAAACTGACCCCGCAGCCGCGAGTCTCCCAGTTTGAGAATACGATCGTAATTTTGTTATTTCTAGACGTAGGCTTAAAAACATGACGTTAGAGGGTGAAAACTCGAAATAGCCCCCGAACGGCCCCGTGGGTGGCAGCAACACCTCCCACGGGACCAACGTAACTCGTAGGAACAGACCTCGCAGCCGCGGGTATCCCGGTTTAAGAATACGACTGTAATTTTTGTAGGATTAATAACATGACGTTAGAGGGTGAAAACTCGAAACAGCCCCCGAACGGCCCCATGGGTGGCACCAACCCCTCCCACGGGACCAACGTAACTCGTAGGAACTGACCCCGTAGCCGCGGGTCTCCCGGTTTGAGAATACGACCATAATTTGCGTATTTCAAGACCTAATCTTAAAAACATGGCGTTAGAAGGTAAAAACTCGAAACAAACCCAGAACGGCCTCGTGGGTGGCACCAACACCTCCCACGTGACCAACGTAAATCGTAGGAACAGACCCCGTAGCCGCGGGTCTCCCGGTTTGAGAATACGACGGTAATTTGTGTATTTTTAAAATTAAGCAAAACATGGCGTTAGAAGGTGAAAACTCAAAACAGCCCCCAAACGGCCCCGTGGGTGGCACCAACTCCTCCCACGAGACCAACGTAACTCGTAGGAACTGACCCCGTAGTCGCGGGTCTCCCTGTTTGAGAATACGACGGTAATTTGCATATTTCTAGACTAAGGCTTAAAAACATGGCGTTAGAAGGTGAAAACTCGAAACAACCCCAGAACGTCCCCGTGGGTGGCACCAACACCTCCCACGGGACCAACGTAACTCGTAGGAACAGACCCCGCAGCCCTGGGTCTCCCAGTTTGAGAATACGACGGTAATTTGCGTATTTTTAGAATTAAGCAAAACATTGCGTTAGAAGGTGTAAACTCGAAACAGCCCCCGAACGGCCTGTGGGTGGCACCAACACCTCCCACGGGACCAACGTAACTCGTAGGAACTGACCCGCAGCCGCGGGTCACCTGGTTTGAGAATACGACCGTAATTTGCTTGTTTATAGACTTAGGCTTAAAAACATGATGTTAGAGGGTGAAAACTCGAAACAGCCCCCGAACGGCCCCGTGGGTGACACCAACACCTCCCACGGGACCAACGTAACTCGTAGGAACTGACCCCGCAGCCGTGGGTCTCTCGATCTGAGAATACGACGGTAATTTGCGTATTTCTAGATTAAGGTTTAAAAACATGGCGTTAGAAGGTGAAAACTCAAAACAGCCCCCGAACGGCCCCGTGGGTGGCACCAACACCTCCCACGGGACCAACGTAACTCATAGGAACTGACCCCACTGCAGGGGGTCTCCCGGTTTGAGAGGACTACGGTAAGTTGTATATTTCTGGACTTAGGCTTAAAAACATGGCGTTAGAAGGTGAAAACTCGAAACATCCCCCGAACGGCCCCGTGGGTGGCACCAACACCTCCCACAGGACCAACGTAACTCGTAGGAACTGACCCCACAACCGCGAGTCTCCCGAATTAAGAATACGACTGTAATTTAAGTATTTCTAGACTTAGGATTTAAAATATGGCGTTGGAAGGTGAAAACTCGAAATAGCCCCCAAACGGCCACGTGGGTGGCACCAACACCTTCCACGGGACCAACGTAACTCGTAGGAACTGACACCGCAACCGCGTGTCTCCCAATTTGAGAATACGACCGTAATTTTCTTATTTATAAACTTAGCCTTAAAAACATGACGTTAGAGGGTGAAAGCTCGAAACAGCCCCTGAACGGCCCCGTAGGGGCACCAACACCTCCCACGGGACCAACGTAACTCGTAGGAACTGACCCCACAGCCGCGGGTCTCCCGGATTAAGAATACGACGGTAATTTGAGTATTTCTAGACTTAGGCTTAAAAACAGGGCGTTAGAAGGTGAAAACTCGAAATAGCCCCCGAACGGCCACGTGGGTGGCACCAACACCTTCCACGGGACCAACGTAACTCATAGCAACTGACCCCACAGCAGCGGGTCTCCGAGTTTGAGAGTAGTACGGTAATTTGCATATTTCTAGACTTAGGGTTAAAAACATGGCGTTAGAACGTGAAAACTCGAAACAACCCCCGAACGGCCCCGTGGGTGGCACCAAACCTCCTACGGGACCAACGTAACTCGTAGCTAATGACCCCACAGCCGCGGGTCTCCCAGTTTGAGAATACGACCGTAATTTGCTTATTTCTTGACTTAGGCTTAAAAACATGACATTAGAGGGTAAAAACTTAAAACCGCCCCCGAACGGCCCCGTGAATGGAACCAACACCTCCCACGGGACCAACGTACCTCGTAGGAACTGACCTCGCAGCCACGGGTCTCCCGGTTTGAGAATACGACGGTAATTTTCGAATTTCTATACGTAGGCTTAAAAACATGGCGTTAGAAAGTGAAAACTCGAAACAGCCCCGAAATGGCCCCGTTGGTGGCACCAACACCTCCAACGGGACCAACGTAACTCGTAGGAACTGACCCCACAACAGCGGGTCTCCCGGTTTGAGAGTACTACGATAATTTGCATATTTCTAGACTTAGGCTTAAAAACATGGCGTTAGAAGGTGAAAACTCGAAACAGCCCCCAAACGGCCCCGTGGGTGGCACCAACACCTCCCACGGGACCAACGTAACTCGTAGGAACTGACCCCACAGCAACGGGTCTTCCGGTTTGAGAGTACTACGGTAATTTGCATATTTTTAGACTTAGGCTTAAAAACATGGCGTTAGAAATTGAAAACTCGAAACAGCTCCCGAACGGCCCCGTGGCTTGGTACCAACACCTCCCACAGGACCAACGTATCTCGTAGGAACTGACCCCGCAGACGCGGGTCTCCCGGTTTGTGAATACGATCGTAATTTGCTTATTTCTAAACTTAGCCTTAAAAACATGACGTTAGAGGGTGAAAACTCAAAACGACCCCCAAACGGCCCCGTGGGTGGCACCAACACCTCCCACGGGACTAACATAACTCGTAGGAACTGACCCCACAGCCGCGGGTCTCCCGGTTTAAGAATACGACTGTAATTTGCATATTTCTTGACTTAGGCTTAAAAACATGGCGTTAGAAGGTGAAAACTCAAAACAGCCCCCGAACGGCCCCGTGGGTGGCACCAACACCTCCCACGGGACCAACGTAACTTGTAGGAATTGACCCCGCTGCCAGGAATATCCCAGTTTGAGAATACGACCGTAATTTGCTTATTTCTAGACTTAGGCTTAAAAAAATGACGTTAGAGGGTAAAAACTCGAAACAACCCCCGAACGGCCCCGTGGGTGTCGCCAAAACCTCCCACGGGACTAACGTAACTCGTAGGAACTGGCCCCGCAGCCGCGGGTCTCCGGGTTTAAGAATACGATGGTAATTTGCACATTTTTAGACTTAGGCTTAAAAACATGGCGTTAGAAGGTGAAAACTCGAAACAGCCCCCGAACAGCTCCGTGGGTGGCACCAAACCTACCACGGGACCAACGTAACTCGTAGGAACTGACCCCGCAGCCGCGGGACTCCCAGTTTGGGAATACGACTGTAATTTGCAAATTTCTAGACTTAGGCTTAAAAACATGGCGTTAGAGGGTGAGAACTCGAAAAAACCACCGAACGTCCCCGTGGGTGGCACCAACACCTCCCACGGGACCAATGTAATTCATAGGAACTGACCCCGCAACCGCGGGTCTCCCGGTTTGAGAATACGACCGTAATTTGCTTATTTCAAGACTACGGCTTAAAAACATGACGTTAGAGGGTGAAAACTCGAAACATCCCCGAACGGCCCCGTGGGTGGCACCAACACCTCCCACGGGACCAACGTAACTCGTAGGAACTAACCCCACAGCAGCGGGTCTCCCAGTTTGAGAGTACTACGGTAATTTGCATATTTCTATACTTAGGCTTAAAAACCTGGCGTTAGAAGGTGAAAACTCGAAACAGCCCCCCAACAGCCTCATGGGTGGCACCAACACCTCCCACGGGACCAACGTAACTCGTAGGAACTGACCCCACAGCAGCGGGTCTCCCGGATGAGAGTACTATGGTAATTTGCATATTTCCAGACGTAGGCTTAAAAACATGGCGTTAGAAGGTTAAAACTCGAAACATCCCCCGAACGGCCCCGTGGGTTGCACCAACACCTCCCACGAGACCAACGTAACTCGTAGGAACTGACCCCGCAGCCGCGGGTCTCCCGGTTTGAGAATACGACCGTAATTTGCTTATTTCTAGACTACAGCTTAAAAACATGACGTTAGAGGGTGAAAACTCGAAACATTCCCGAACGGCCCTGTGGGTGGCACCAGCACCTCCCACGGGACCAACGTAACTCGTAGGAACTGACCCCGCAGCCGCGGGTCTCCCAGTTTGAGAGTACTACGGTAATTTGCATATTTCTATACTTTGGCTTAAAAACATAGCGTTAGAAGGTGAAAACTCGAAACAACCCCAGAACGTCCCCGTGGGTGGCACCAACACCTCCCACGGGACCAACGTAACTCGTAGGAACAGACCCCGCAGCTGCGGGTCTCCCAGTTTGAGAATACGACGGTAATTTGCGTATTTTTAGAATTAAGCAAAACATTGCGTTAGAAGGTGTAAACTCGAAACAGCCCCCGAACGGCCTGTGGGTGGCACCAACACCTCCCACGGGACCAACGTAACTCGTAGGAACTGACCCCGCAGCCGCGGGTCACCTGGTTTGAGAATACGACCGTAATTTGCTTGTTTATAGACTTAGGCTTAAAAACATGATGTTAGAGGGTGAAAACTCGAAACAGCCCCCGAACGGCCCCGTGGGTGGCACCAACACCTCCCACGGGACCAACGTAACTCGTAGGAACTGACCCCGTAGCCGCGGGTCTCCTGGTTTGAGAATACGACAGTAATTTGCAAATTTCTAGACAAAGGCTAAAAAACAAGGCGTTAGAAGGTGAAAACTCGAAACGGCCCTGTTGGTGGCACCAACACCTCCAACGGGACCAACGTAACACGCAGGAACTGACCCCACAGCAGCGGGTCTCCCAGTTTGAGAGTACTACGGTAATTTGCATAATTCTATAGTTAGGCTTAAAGACATGGCGTTAGAAGGTGAAAACCCGAAATAACCCCCGAACGGCCCCGTGGCTGGCACCAACACCTCCCACGGGACCAACGTAACTCGTAGGAACTGACCCCACAGCAGCAGGTCTCCCGGTTTGAGAGTACTACGGTAATTTGCATATTTCTAGACGTAGGCTTAAAAATATGGCGTTAGAAGGTGAAAATTCGAAACAACCCCCGAACGGTCCCGTAGGTGGCGCCATCACCTCCCACGGGACCAACGTAACTCGTAGGAACTGACCCCACTACCACGGGTCTTCCGGTTTAAGAATACGACGATAATTTGCGAATTTCTAGACTTAGGCCTAAAAATATGGCGTTAGAAGGTGAAAAGTCGAAACAACCCCGAAACGGCCCCTTGGGTGGCACCAACACCTCCCACGGGACCAACGTAACTCGTAGGAACTGACCCCACAGCAGCGGGTCTTCCGGTTTGAGAGTACTATGGTAATTTGTATATTTTTAGACTTAGGCCTAAAAATATGGCATTAGAAGGTGAAAACTCGAAACAGCCCCCGAACGGCCCCATGGGTGGCACCAACACCTCCCACAGGACCAACGTAACTCGTAGGAACTGACCCCGCAGCCGCGTGTCTACCGGTTTGAGAATACGATCGTAATTTGCTTATTTATAAACTTAGCCTTAAAAACATGACGTTAGAGGGTGAAAGCTCGAAACAACCCCCGAACGGCCCCGTGGGTGGCACCAACACCTCCCACGGGACCAACGTAACTCGTAGGAACTGACCCCACAGCCGTGGGTCTCCCGGATTAAGAATACTACGGTAAATTGCGTAATTCTAGACTTAGGCTTAAAAACATGGCGTTAGAAGGTGAAAACTCGAAACAGCCCCCGAACGGCCCCGTGGGTGGCACCAACACCTCACACGGGACTAACGTAACTCGTAGGAACTGACCCCACAGCAGCGGGTCTCCCGGTTTCATAGTAATACGGCAATTTGCATATTTCTAGACTTTGGCTTAAAAACATTGCGTTAGAAGGTGAAAACTTGAAACAGCCCCCGAACGGCCCCGTGGGTGGCACCAACACCTCCCACGGGACCAACGTAACTCGTAGGAATTGACCCCGCAGCCGCGAGTCTCCCGGTTTGAGAATACGACCGTAATTTGCTTATTTCAAGACTTAGGCTTAAAAACATGACGTGAGAGGGTAAAAACTCGAAACAGCCCCTGAACGGCCCCGTGGGTGGCGCCAACACCTCCCACGGGACCAACGTAACTCATAGGAACTGGCCTCTCAGCCGCGGGTCTCTCGGTTTAATAATACGACTGTAATTTGTGTATTTATAGACTTAGTCTTAAAAACATGGCGTTAGAAGGTGAAAACTCGAAACAGCCCCCGAACGGTCCCGTGAGTGGCACCAACACCTTCCACGGGACCAACGTAACTCGTAATAACTGACCCCGTAGCCGCGGGTCTCCCGATTTGAGAATACAACGGTAATTTGTGTATTTCTAGACTTAGGCTTAAAAACATGGCGTTAGAAGGTGAAAACTCGAAATAGCCCCCGAACGGCCCCATGGGTGGCACCAACACCTCCCACGAGACCAACGTAACTCGTAGAAACTGACCCCACAGCAGATGGTCTCCCGGTTTGAGAGTACTACGGTAATTTGTATATTTCTAGAATTAGGCTTAAAAACATAGCGTTAGAAGGTGAAAACTCGAAACAGCCCCCGAACGGCCCCGTGGGTGGCACCAACACCTTCCACGGGACCAACGTAACTCGTAGGAACTGACCCCGCAACCGCGGGTCTCCCGGTTTGAGAATATGATGGTAATTTGCGTATTTTTAGACTTAGGCTTAAAAACATGGCGTTAGAAGGTGAAAACTCGAAACAGCCCCCCAACGGCCCCGTGGGTGGCACCAACACCTCCCACGGGACCAACGTAACTCGTAGGAACTGACCCCACAGCAGTGGGTCTCCCGGTTTGAGAGTACTATGGTAATTCACATATTTCTTGACTTAGGCTCAAAAACATGGCGTTAGAAGGTCAAAACTCGAAACAGCCCCCGAACGGCCCCGTAGGTGGAACCAACACATCCCATGGGACCAACGTAACTCGTAGGAACTGACCCCACAACAGTGGGTCTCCCGGTTTGAGAGTACTACGATAATTTGCATATTTCTAGACCTAGGATTAAAAACATGGCGCTAGAAGCAAAAAATTCAAAATAGCCCCCGAACGGCCCCGTGGGTGGCACCAACACCTCCCACGGGACCAACGTAACTCGTAGGAACTGACCCCGCAGCCGCGGGTCTCCTGGTTTGAGAATACGACAGTAATTTGCTTATTTCTTGACTTAGGCTTAAAAACATGACATTATAGGGTGAAAACTCGAAACAGCCCCCGAACGGCCCCGTGGATGGAACCAACACCTCCCACGGGACCAACGTAACTCGTAGGAAATGACCCCACAGCAGCAGGTCTCCCGGTTTGAGAGTACGACGGTAATTTGCATATTTATAGACTTAGGCTTAAAAACATGGCGTTAGAAGGTGAAAACTCGAAACAGCCCCCAAACGGCCCTGTGGGTGGCACCAACACCTCCCACGGGACCAACGTAACTCGTAGCAACTGACCCCACAGCAACGGGTCTTCCGGCTTGAGAGTACTACGGTAATTTGCATATTTTTAGACTTAGGCTTAAAAACATGGCGTTAGAAGGTGAAAAATCGAAACAGCCCCTGAACGGCGCCGTGGCTTGGTACCAACACCTCTCACAGTACCAACGTATCTCGTAGGAACTGACTCCGGAGACGCGGGTCTCCCGATTGGTGAATACGACCATAATTTGCTTATTTCTAAACTTAGCCTTAAAAACATGACGTTAGAGGGTGAAAACTCGAAACAGCCCCCGAACGGCCCTGTGGGTGGCACCAACACCTCCCACAGGACCAACGTAACTCGCAGAAACTGACCCCACAGTAGCGGGTCTCCCTGTTTGAGAGTACTACGGTAATTTGCATATTTCTATACTTAGGCTTAAAAACATGGCGTTAGAAGGTGAAAACTCGAAATAACCCCCGAACGGCCCCGTGGGTGGTACCAACACCTCCCACGGGACCAACGTAACTCGTAGGAACTGACCCCACAGCAGCAGGTCTCCCGGTTTGAGAGTCCTACGGTAATTTGCATATTTCTAGACGTAGGCTTAAAAACATGGCGTTAGAAGGTGAAAACTCGAAACAGCCCACGAACGGCCCCGTAGGTGGCACCATCACCTCCCACGGGACCAACGTAACTCGTAGGAACTGACCCCGCAGCCACGGGTCTTTCGGTTTAAGAATACGACGATAATTTGCGAATTTCTAGACTTAGGCTTAAAAATATGGCGTTAGAAGGTGAAAACTCGAAACAACCCCGAAACGGCCCCGTGGGTGGCACTAACACCTCCCACGGGACCAACGTAACTCGTAGGAACTAACCCCACAGCAGCGGGTCTTCCGGTTTACGAGTACTACGGTAATTTGTATATTTTTTGACTTAGGGCTAAAAATATGGCGTTAGAAGGTGAAAACTCGAAACAGCCCCCGAACGGCCCCGTGGGTGGCACCAACACCTCCCACAGGACCAATGTAACTCTTAGGAAGTGACCCCGCAGCCGCGTGTCTCCCGGTTTGAGAATACGACCGTAATTTGCTTATTTATAAACTTAGCCTTAAAAACATGACGTTAGAGGGTGAAAGCTTGAAACAGCCCCCGAACGGCCCCGTGGGTGGCACCAACACCTCACACGGGACTAACGTAACTCGTCGGAACTGACGCCACAGCAGCGGGTCTCCCGGTTTCAAAGTATTATGGCAATTTGCATATTTTTAGACTTACGCTTAAAAACATGGCATTAGAAGGTGAAAACTTGAAACAGCCCACGAACGCCCCCGTGGGTGGCACCAACACCTCCCACGGGACCAACGTAACTCGTAGGAATTGACCCCACAGCCGCGAGTCTCCCTATTTGAGAATACGACCGTAATTTTCTTATTTCTAGACTTAGGCTTAAAAACATGATGTTAGAGGCTAAAAACTCGAAACAGCCCCCGAACGGCACCGTGGGTGGCGCCAACACCTCCCACGGGACCAACGTAACTCGTAGGAACTGACCGCGCAGCCGCGGGTCTCCCGATTTAAGAATATGATGATAATTTGTGTATTTCAAGACATTGGCTTAAAAACATGGCGTTTGAAGGTGAAAACTCGAAACAGCCCCCGAACGGCCCCGTGGGTGGCACCAAAACCTCCCACGGGACAAACGTAACTCGTAGGAGCTGACCCCACAACAGCTGGTCTCCCGGTTTGAGAGTACTATGGTAATTTGATTATTTCTTGACTTAGGCTTAAAAACATGGCGTTAGAAGGTGAAAACTCGAAACAGCCCCCGAACGGCCCCGTGGGTGGCACCAAACCTCCCACGGGACCAACGTACCTCATAGGAACTGACCCCGCAGCCGCGGGTCTGCCGGTTTGCGAATACGACCGTAATTTGCTTATTTCTATACTTAGGCAAAAAAACATGACGTTAGAGGGTGAAAAATCGAAACATCCCCTGAACGGCCACGTGGGTGGCACCAACACCTCCCACGGGACTAACGTAACTCGTAGGAACTGACCCCACAGCCGTGGGTCTCCCGGTTTGAGAATACGACAGTAATTTGCGTATTTCTAGACTTAGGCTTAAAAAGATGGCGTTAGAAGGTGAAAATTGTAAATAGCCCCCAAACGGCCACGTGGGTGGCACCAACACCTCCCACGGGACCAACGTAACTCGTAGGAACTGACCCCGTAGCCGCGAGTCTCCCGGTTTGAGAGTACTATGGTAATTTGCATATTTCTAGACTTAGGCTTAAAAACATGGCGTTAGAAGGTGAAAACTCGAAACTGCCCCCGAACGGCCCCGTGGGTGGCACCAACACCTCCCACGGGACCAACGTAACTCGTAGGAACTGACCCCGCAGCCGCGGGTCTCCCGGTTTGAGAATACGGCCGTAATTTGCTTATTTCTTGACTTAGGCTTTAAAACATGACATTAGAGGGTGAAAACTCAAAACAGCCCCCGAACGGCCCCGTGGATGGAACCAACACCTCCCACGGGACCAACGTAACTCGTAGGAACTGACCCCACAGCAGCGGGTCTTCCGGTTTGAGAATACTACGGTAATTGTTATATTTTTTGACTTAGGCCTAAAAATAGGCGTTAGAAGGTGAAAACTCGAAACAGCCCCCGAACGGCCCCGTGGGTGGCACCAACACCTCCCACAGGACCAACGTAACTCGTAGGAACTGACCCCGCAGCCGCGTGTCTCCCGGTTTGAGAATACGACCGTAATTTGCTTATTTATAAACTTAGCCTTAAAAACATGACATTAGAGAGTGAAAGATCGAAACAGCCCCCGAACGGCCCCGTGGGTGGCACCAACACCTCCCACGGGACCAACGTAACTCGTAGGAACTGACCCCACAGCCGCGGGTCTCCCGGATTAAGAATACGACGGTAATTTGCGTAATTCTAGACTTAGGCTTAAAACATGGCGTAAGAAGGTGAAACTCGAAACAGCCCCCGAACGGCTCGTGGGTGGCACCAACACCTCACACGGGACTAACGTAACTCGTAAGAACTGACCCCACAGTAGCGGGTCTCTCGATTTCAATGTACTACGGTAATTTGCGTATTTTTAGACTTAGGCTTAAAAACATGGCGTTAGAAGGTGAAAACTCGAAACAGCCCCCGAACGGCCCCGTGGGTGGCACCAACACCTCCCACGGGACCAACGTAACTCGTAGGAACTGACCCCACAACAGCTGGTCTCCCGGTTTGAGAGTACTATGGAAATTTTCATATTTCTAGACTTAGGCTTAAAAACATGGCGTTAGAAGGTGAAACTCGAAACAGCCCCCGAACGGCCCCGTGGGTGGCACCAAACCTCCCACGGGACCAACGTACCTCATAGGAACTGACCCCGCAGCCGCAGGTCTGCCAATTTGAGAATACGATCGTAATTTGCTTATTTCTATAGTTAGGCTTAAAAACATGACGTTAGAGGGTGAAAACTCGAGACATCCCCTGAACGGCCCCGTGGGTGGCACCAACACCTCCCACGGGACTAACGTAACTCGTAGGAACTGACCTCGCAGCCGCGGGTCTCCCGGCTTGAGAATGCGGCGGTAATTTGAGAATTTGTATACTTAGGCTTAAATACATGGCGTTAGAAGGTGAAACTCGAAACAGCTCAGAAACGGCCCCGTGGGTGGCACCAGACCTCCCACGGGATAAACGTAACTTGTAGGAACCGACCCCGCAGCCGCGGGTCTGCCAGTTTGAGAATACGACCGTAATTTGCTTATTTGTAGACTTAGGCTTAAAAACATGACGTTAGAGGGTGAAAACTCGAAACAGCCCCCGAACGGACCCGTGGGTGGAACCAACACCTCTCACGGGACCAACGTAACTCATAGGAACTGAACCCGCTGTCGCGGGTCTCCCGGTCTGAGAATACAACGGTAATTTGCAAATTTCTAGACTTACGCTTAAAAACATGGCGTTAGAAGGTGAAAACTCGAAACAGCCCCGAAATGGCCCCGTGGGTGGCACCAACACCTCCCACGGGATCAACGTAACTCGTAGGAACTGACCCCACAACAGCGGGTCTCCCGGTTTGAGAGTACTACATTAATTTGCATATTTCTAGACTTAGGCTTAAAACATGGCATTAGAAGGTGAAAACTCGAAACAGCCACCAAACGTCCCCGTGGGTGGCACCAACACATCCCACGGGACCAATGTAACTCATAGGAACTGACCCCATAGCAGCGGGTTTTCCGGTTTGAAAGTACTACCGTAATTTTCATATTTCTAGACTTAGGCTTAAAAACATGGCGTTAGACGGTAAAAACTCGAAACAGCCCCCGAACGGCCCCGTGAGTGACACCAACACCTTCCACGGGATCAACGTAACTCGTAGTAACTGGCCCCGCAGCCACGGGTCTCCCGGTTTGAGAATACGATCGTAATTTGCTTATTTCTAAACTTTGCCTTAAATACATGACGTTAGAGGGTAAAAACTCGAAACAGCCCCTGAACGGCCCCGTGGGTGGTATCAACACCTCCTACGGGACCAACGTAACTCCTAGAACTGACCACACAGCCGCGGGTCTCTCGGTTTAAGAATATGACGGTAATTTACGTATTTCTAGACTTAGGCTTAAAAACATGGCGTTAGAAGATGAAAACTCGAAACAGCCCCCGAACGGCCCCGTGGGTGGCACCAACACCTCACACGGGACTAACGTAACTCGTAGGAACTGACCCCACAGCAGCGGGTCTCCCGGTTTCATAGTACAACGATAATTTGCATATTTCTAGACTTAGGCTTAAAAACATGGCGTTAGAAGGTGAAAACTCGAAACAGCCCCCGAACGACCCCGTGGGTGGCACCAACACCTCCCACGGGACCAACGTAACTCTTAGGAATTGACCCCGCAGCCGCGAGTCTCTCGGTTTGAGAATACGACCGTAATTTGCATATTTCTAGACTTAGGCTTAAAAACATGGCGTTAGAAGGTGAAAACTCGAAACAGACCCCAAACGGCCCCGTGAGTGGCACCAACACCTTCCACGGGACCAACGTAACTCGTGGTAACTGACCCCGTAGCCGCGGGTCTCTCGGTTTGAGAATACGATGGTAACTTGTGTATTACTAGACTTAGGCTTAAAAACATGGCGTTAGAAGGTCAAAACTCGAAACAGCCCCCGAACGGCCCCGTGGGTGGAACTAACACATCCCACGGGACCAACGTAACTCGTAGGAACTGACCCCACAACAGTGGGTCTCCCGGTTTGAGAGTACTACGATAATTTGCATATTTCTAGACCTAGGATTAAAAACATGGCGCTAGAAGGTAAAAATTCGAAATAGCCCCCGAACGGCCTAGGGGGTGCACCAACACCTCCCACGGGACCAACGTAACTCGTAGGAACTGACCCCGCAGCCGCGAGTCTCTCGGTTTGAGAATACGACCATAATTTGCTTATTTCTAGACTTTGGTTTAAAAACATGACGTTAGAGGGTGAAAACTCGAAAAAGCCCCCGAACGGCCCCGTGGGTGGCGCCAACACCTCCCACGGAACCAACGTAACTCGTAGAAACTGACCGCGCATCCGCGGGTCTCCTGGTTTAAGAATACGATGATAATTTGTGTATTTCAAGACTTAGGCTTAAAAACATGGCGTTAGAAGGTGAAAACTCGAAACAGCCCCCGAACGGCCCCGTGGGTGGCACCAAACCTCCCACGGGACCAACGTACCTCATAGGAACTGACCCCGCAGCCGCGGGTCTGCCGGTTTGAGAATACGACCGTAATTTGCTTATTTCTATACTTAGGCTTAAAAACATGACGTTAGAGGGTGAAAACTCGAAACATCCCCTGAACGGCCCCGTGGGTTGCACCAACACCTCCCACGGGACTAACGTAACTCGTAGGAACTGACCCCGCAGCGGCGGGTCTCCCGGCTTGAGAATACGACGGTAATTTGAGAATTTCTAGACTTAGGCTTAAAAACATGGCGTTAGAAGGTGAAAGTCGAAACAACCCAGAAACGGCCCAGTGGGTGGCACCAAACCTCTCACGGGACCAACGTAACTTGTAGGAACTGACCCCGCAGCCGCGGGTCTGCCGGTTTGAGAATACGACCGTAATTTGCTTATTTCTAGACATAGGCTTAAAAACATGACGTTAGAGGGTGAAAACTCGAAACAGTTCCCGAACGGCCCCGTGGGTGGAACCAACACCTCTCACGGGACCAACTTAACTCGTAGGAACTGAACCCGCAGCCGCGGCTCTCCCGGTCTGAGAATACGACGGTAATTTGCGAATTTCTAGACTTAGGCTTAAAAACATGGCGTTAGAAGGTGAAACTCGAAACAGCCCCCGAACGGCCCCGTGGGTGGCACTAACACCTCCCACGGGACCAACGTAACTCGTAGGAACTGACCCCGAAGTCGCGGGTCTCCCGGTCTGAGAATACGATGGTAATTTGCGAATTTCTAGACTTAGGCTTAAAAACATGGCGTTAGAAGGTGAAACTCAAAATAGCCCCCGAACGGCCCCGTGGGTGGCACCAACACCTCCCACGGGACCAACGTAACTCGTAGTAACTGACCCCGCAGCCGTGGGTCTCCCGGTTTGAGAATACGACAGTAATTTGCGTATTTCTAGACTTAGGCTTAAAAAGATGGTTTTAGAAGGTAAAAACTCTAAATAGCCCCCAAACGGCCACGTCGGTGGCACCAACACCTCCCACGGGACCAACGTAACTCGTAGGAACTGACCCCGCAGCCGCGAGTCTCCCGGTTTGAGACTACTACGGTAATTTACATATTTCTAGACTTAGGCTTAAAAACATGGCGTTAGAAGGTGAAAACTCGAAACAGCCCCCGAACGGCCCCGTGGGTGGCACCAAACCTCCCGCGGGACCAACGTAACTCGAAGAAACTGACCCCGCAGCCACGGGTCTCCCGATTTGAGAATACGACTGTAATTTGCTTATTTCATAACTTAGGCTTAAAAACATGACATTAGAGGGTGAAAACTCGAAACAGCGCCCGAACGGCCCCGTGGATGGAACCAACACCTCCCACGGGACCAACGTAACTCGTAGGAACTGACCCCACAGCAGCGGGTCTTCCGGTTTGAGAGTACTATAGTAATTTGTATATTTTTTGACTTAGGCCTAAAAATATGGCGTTAGAAGGTGAAAACTCGAAATAGCCCCCGAACGGCCCCGTGGGTGGCACCAACACCTCCCACAGGACCAACTTAACTCGTAGGAACTGACCCTACAGCCGCGTATCTCCCGGTTTGATAATACGACCGTAATTTGCTTATTTATAAACTTAGCCTTAAAAACATGACGTTAGAGGGTGAAAGCTCGAAACAGCCCCCGAACGGCCCCGTGGGTGGCACCAACACCTCCCACGGGACCAACGTAACTCGTAGGAACTGACCCCACAGCCGCGGGTCTCCCGGATTAAGAATACGACGATAATTTGTGTAATTCTAGACTTGGGCTTAAAAACATTCCGTTAGAAGGTGAAACTCGAAACAGCCCCCGAACGGCCCTGTGGGTGGCACCAACACCTCACACGGGACTAACGTAACTCGTAGGAACTGACCCCACAGCAGCGGGTCTCCCGGTTTCATAGTACTACGGAAATTTGCATATTTTTAGACTTAGGCTTAAAAACATGGCGTTAGAAGGTGAAAACTTGAAACAGCCCCCGAACGGCCCCGTGGGTGGCACCAACACCTCCCACGGGACCAACGTAACTCGTAGGAATTGACCCCGCAGCCGCGAGTCTCCCAGTTTGAGAATACGACCGTAATTTGCTTATTTCTAGACTTAGGCTTAAAAACATGACGTTAGAGGGTAAAAACTTGAAACAGCCCCCAAACGGCCCCGTGGGTGGCGCCAACACCTCCACCGGGACCAACGTAACTCATAGGAACTGGCCTCGCAGCCGCGGGTCTCTCGGTTTAACAATATGATTGTAATTTTCGTATTTATAGACTTAGGCTTAAAAACATGGCGTTAGAAGGTGAAAACTCGAAACAGCCCCCGAACGGTCCCGTGAGTGGCACCAACACCTTCCACGGGACCAACGTAACTCGTAGTAACTGACCCCGCAGCCGCGGGTCTCCCGATTTGAGAATACAACGGTAATTTGTGAATTTCTAGACTTAGGCATAAAAACGTGGCGTTAGAAGGTGAAAACTCGAAATATCCCCCGAACGGCCCCGTGGGTGGCACCAACACCTCCCACGGGACCAACGTAACTCGTAAAAACTGACCCCACAGCAGATGGTCTCCCGGTTTGAGAGTACTACGGTAATTTGCATATTTCTAGAATTAGGCTTAAAAACATAGCGTTAGAAGGTGAAAACTCGAAACAGCCACCGAACAGCCCCGTGGGTGGCACCAACACCTTCCACGGGACCAACGTAACTCGTAGGAACTGACCCCGCAGCCGCGGGTCTCCCGGTTTGAGAATACGATGGTAATTTGCGTATTTTTAGACTTAGGCTTAAAAACATGGCGTTAGAAGGTGAAAACTCGAAACAACCCCCGAACGGCCCCGTGGGTGACACCAACACCTCCCACGGGACCAACGTAAATCCTAGGAACTGACCCCACAGCAATGGGTCTCCAGGTTTGAGAGTACTTCGGTAATTTGCATATTTCTTGACTTAGGCTTAAAAACATGGCGTTACAAGGTCAAAACTCGAAACAGCCCCAAATGGCCCCGTGGGTGGAACCAACACATCCCACGGGACCAACGTAACAGTTAGGAACTGACCCCACAACAGTGGGTCTCCCGGTTTAAGAGTACTACGATAATTTGCATATTTCTAGACCTAGGATTAAAAACATGGCGCTAGAAGGTAAAAATTCAAAATATCCCCCGAACGGCCCCGTGGGTGGCACCAACACCCCCCACGGGACAAACGTAACTCGTAGGAACTGACCCCGCAGCCGCGAGTCTCTCAGTTTGAGAATACGACCGTAATTTGCTTATTTCTAGACTTAGGTTTAAAAGCATGACGTTAGAGGGTGAAAACTCGAAAAAGCCCCCGAACGGCCCCGTGGGTGGCGCCAACACCTCCCACGGGACCAACGTAACTCGTAGGAACTGGCCGCGCAGCCGCGGGTCTCCCATTTTTAGAATACGATGATAATTTGTGTATTTTAAGACATTGGCTTAAAAACATGGCGTTTAAAGGTGAAAACTCGAAACAGCCCCCGAACGGCCCCGTGGGTGGCACCAACACCACCCACGGGACCAACGTAACTCGTAGGAACTGACCCCACAACAGCTGGTCTCCCGGTTTGAGAGTACTATGGTAATTTGCATATTTCTAGACTTAGGCTTAAAAACATGGCGTTAGAAGGTGAAAACTCGAAACATTCCCCGAACTGCCCCGTGGGTGGCACCAAACCTCCCACGGGACCAACGTACCTCATAGAAACTGACCCCGCAGCCGCGGGTCTGTCGGTTTGAGAATACGACCGTAATTTGCTTATTTCTATACTTGGGCTTAAAAACATGATGTTAGAGGGTGAAAACTCAAAACATCCCCTGAACGGCCCCGTGGGTGGCACCAACACCTCCCACGGGACTAACGTAACTCGTAGGAACTGACCCCTCAGCCGCGGGTCTCCCGGCTTGAGAATACGACGGTAATTTGAGAATTTCTAGACTTAGGCTTAAAAATATGGCGTTAGAAGGTGAAACTCGAAACAGCCCAGAAACGGCCCCGTGGGTGGCACCAAACCTCCCACGGTACCAACGTAACTTGTAGGAACTGTCCCCGCAGCCGCGGATCTGCCGGTTTGAGAATACGACCGTAATTTTCTTATTTCTAGACTTAGGCTTAAAAACATTACGTTAGAGGGTGAAAACTCGAAATAGCACCCGAACGGCCCCGTGGGTGGAACCAACACCTCTCACGGGACCAACGTAACTCGTAGGAACTGAACCCGCTGCCGCGGGTCTCCCGGTCAAAGAATACGACGGTAATTTGTGAATTTCTAGACTTAGGCTTAAAAACATGGCGTTAGAAGGTGAAACTCGAAACAGCCCTCGAACGGCCCCGTGGGTGGCACCAACACCTCCCACG
This sequence comes from Sambucus nigra, assembly GCA_949130495.1. NCBI lineage: Eukaryota > Viridiplantae > Streptophyta > Magnoliopsida > Dipsacales > Adoxaceae > Sambucus > Sambucus nigra. Next base: position 300,586,370 of record OX422214.1, read on the forward strand.
GGACCAATGTAACTCGTAGGAACTGACCCCGAAGCCGCGGGTCTCCCGGTCAGAGAATACGACGGTAATTTGCGAATTTCTAGACTTAGGCTTAAAAACATGGCGTTAGAAGGTGAAACTCGAAATAGTCCCCGAACGGCCCCGTGGGTGGCACCAACACCTCCCACGGGACCAACGTAACTCGTAGTAACTGACCCCGCAGCCGTGGGTCTCCCGGTTGGAGAATACGACAGTAATTTGCGTATTTCTAGACTTTGGCTTAAAAAGATCGCGTTAGAAGGTGAAAACTCTAAATAGCCCCCAAACGGCCACGTGGGTGGCACCAACACCTCCCACGGGACCAACGTAACTCGTAGGAACTAACCCCGCAGCCGCGAGTCTCCCGATTTAAGAGTACTACGGTAATTTGCATATTTCTAGACTTAGGCATAAAAACATTGCGTCAGAAGGTGAAAACTCGAAACAGCCCCCGAACGGCCCCGTGGGTGGCACCAAACCTCCCACGGGACCAACGTAACTCGTAGGAACTGACCCCGCAGCCGCGGGTCTCCCGGTTTGAGAATACGATCGTAATTTGCTTAATTCTAGACTTAGGCTTAAAAACATGACATTAGAGGGTGAAAACTCAAAACAGCCCCCGAACGGCCCCGTGGATGGAACCAACATCTCCCACGGGACCAACGTAACTCGTAGAAACTGACCCCGCAGCCACGGGTCTCCCGGTTTGAGAATACGACGGTAATTTGCAAATTTCTAGACTTAGGCTTAAAAACATGGCGCTAGAAGGTGAAAACTCGAAACAGCCCCGAAATGGCCCCGTGGGTGGCACCAACACCTCCCACGGGATCAACGTAACTCGTAGGAACTGACCCCACAACAGCGGGTCTGCCGGTTTGAGAGTACTACATTACTTTGCATATTTCTAGACTTAGGCTTAAAAACATGGCGTTAGAAGGTGAAAACTCGAAACAGCCACCAAACGTCCACGTGGGTGGCACCAACACCTCCCACGGGACCAACGTAACTCATAGGAACTGACCCCACACCAGCGGGTTTTCCGGTTTGAAAGTACTACCGTAATTTGCATATTTCTAGACTTAGGCTTAAAAACATGGCGTTAGAAGGTAAAAACTCGAAACAGCCCCCGAACGCCCCCGTGAGTGACACCAACACCTTCCACGGGACCAACGTAACTCGTAGTAAGTGACCCCGCAGCCGCGGGTCTCCCGATTTGAGAATACAACGGTAATTTGTGAATTTCTAGACTTAGGCATAAAAACGTGGCGTTAGAAGGTGAAAACTCGAAATATCCCCCGAACGGCCCCGTGGGTGGCACCAACACCTCCCACGGGACCAACGTAACTCGTAAAAACTGACCCCACAGCAGATGGTCTCCCGGTTTGAGAGTACTACGGTAATTTGCATATTTCTAGAATTAGGCTTAAAAACATAGCGTTAGAAGGTGAAAACTCGAAACAGCCACCGAACAGCCCCGTGGGTGGCACCAACACCTTCCACGGGACCAACGTAACTCGTAGGAACTGACCCCGCAGCCACGGGTCTCCCGGTTTGAGAATACGACTGTAATTTGCGTATTTTTAGACTTAGGCTTAAAGACATGGCGTTAGAAGGTGAAAACTCGAAACAGCCCCCAAACGACCCCGTGGGTGGCACCAACACCTCCCACGGGACCAACGTAACTCGTAGGAACTGATCCCACAGCAGCGGGTCTCCCAGTTTGAGAGTACTACGGTAATTTGCATATTTCTAGAATTAGGCTTAAAAACATAGCGTTAGAAGGTGAAAACTCGAAACAGCACCCGAACGGCCCCGTGGGTGGCACCAACACCTTCCACGGGACCAACGTAACTCGTAGGAACTGACCCCGCAGCCGCGGGTCTCCCGGTTTGAGAATACGATGGGAATTTGCGTATTTTTAGACTTAGGCTTAAAAACATGGCGTTAGAAGGTGAAAACTCGAAACAACCCCCGAACGGCCCCGTGGGTGACACCAACACCTCCCACGGGACCAACGTAAATCCTAGGAACTGACCCCACAGCAGTGGGTCTCCAGGTTTGAGAGTACTTCGGTAATTTGCATATTTCTTGACTTAGGCTTAAAAACATGGCGTTACAAGGTCAAAACTCGAAACAGCCCCAAATGGCCCCGTGGGTGGAACCAACACATCCCACGGGACCAACGTAACAGTTAGGAACTGGCCCCACAACAGTGGGTCTCCCGGTTTGAGAGTACTACGATAATTTGCATATTTCTAGACCTAGGATTAAAAACATGGCGCTAGAAGGTAAAAATTCAAAATATCCCCCGAACGGCCCCGTGGGTGGCACCAACACCCCCCACGGGACAAACGTAACTCGTAGGAACTGACCCCGCAGCCGCGAGTCTCTCAGTTTGAGAATACGACCGTAATTTGCTTATTTCTAGACTTAGGTTTAAAAACATGACGTTAGAGGGTGAAAACTCGAAAAAGCTCCCGAACGGCCCCGTGGGTGGCGCCAACACCTCCCACGGGACCAACGTAACTCGTAGGAACTGACCGCGCAGCCGCGGGTCTCCCATTTTTAGAATACGATGATAATTTGTGTATTTCAAGACATTGGCTTAAAAACATGGCGTTTAAAGGTGAAAACTCGAAACAGCCCCCGAACGGCCCCGTGGGTGGCACCAACACCACCCACGGGACCAACGTAACTCGTAGGAACTGACCCCACAACAGCTGGTCTCCCGGTTTGAGAGTACTATGGTAATTTGCATATTTCTAGACTTAGGCTTAAAAACATGGCGTTAGAAGGTGAAAACTCGAAACATCCCCCGAACTGCCCCGTGGGTGGCACCAAACCTCCCACGGGACCAACGTACCTCATAGGAACTGACCCCGCAGCCGCGGGTCTGTCGGTTTGAGAATACGACCGTAATTTGCTTATTTCTATACTTGGGCTTAAAAACATGATGTTAGAGGGTGAAAACTCAAAACATCCCCTGAACGGCCCCGTGGGTGGCACCAACACCTCCCACGGGACTAACGTAACTCGTAGGAACTGACCCCTCAGCCGCGGGTCTCCCGGCTTGAGAATACGACGGTAATTTGAGAATTTCTAGACTTAGGCTTAAAAACATGGCGTTAGAAGGTGAAACTCGAAACAGCCCAGAAACGGCCCCGTGGGTGGCACCAAACCTCCCACGGTACCAACGTAACTTGTAGGAACTGTCCCCGCAGCCGCGGATCTGCCGGTTTGAGAATACGACCGTAATTTGCTTATTTCTAGACTTAGGCTTAAAAACATTACGTTAGAGGGTGAAAACTCGAAATAGCACCCGAACGGCCCCGTGGGTGGAACCAACACCTCTCACGGGACCAACGTAACTCGTAGGAACTGAACCCGCTGCCGCGGGTCTCCCGGTCAAAGAATACGACGGTAATTTGTGAATTTCTAGACTTAGGCTTAAAAACATGGCGTTAGAAGGTGAAACTCGAAACAGCCCTCGAACGGCCCCGTGGGTGGCACCAACACCTCCCACGGGACCAATGTAACTCGTAGGAACTGACCCCGAAGCCGCGCGTCTCCCGGTCAGAGAATACGACGGTAATTTGCGAATTTCTAGACTTAGGCTTAAAAACATGGCGTTAGAAGGTGAAACTCGAAATAGTCCCCGAACGGCCCCGTGGGTGGCACCAACACCTCCCACGGGACCAACGTAACTCGTAGTAACTGACCCCGCAGCCGTGGGTCTCCCGGTTGGAGAATACGACAGTAATTTGCGTATTTCTAGACTTTGGCTTAAAAAGATCGCGTTAGAAGGTGAAAACTCTAAATAGCCCCCAAACGGCCACGTGGGTGGCACCAACACCTCCCACGGGACCAACGTAACTCGTAGGAACTAACCCCGCAGCCGCGAGTCTCCCGATTTAAGAGTACTACGGTAATTTGCATATTTCTAGACTTAGGCATAAAAACATTGCGTCAGAAGGTGAAAACTCGAAACAGCCCCCGAACGGCCCCGTGGGTGGCACCAAACCTCCCACGGGACCAACGTAACTCGTAGGAACTGACCCCGCAGCCGCGGGTCTCCCGGTTTGAGAATACGATCGTAATTTGCTTAATTCTAGACTTAGGCTTAAAAACATGACATTAGAGGGTGAAAACTCAAAACAGCCCCCGAACGGCCCCGTGGATGGAACCAACATCTCCCACGGGACCAACATAACTCGTAGAAACTGACCCCGCAGCCACGGGTCTCCCGGTTTGAGAATACGACGGTAATTTGCAAATTTCTAGACTTAGGCTTAAAAACATGGCGTTAGAAGGTGAAAACTCGAAACAGCCCCGAAATGGCCCCGTGGGTGGCACCAACACCTCCCACGGGATCAACGTAACTCGTAGGAACTGACCCCACAACAGCGGGTCTGCCGGTTTGAGAGTACTACATTACTTTGCATATTTCTAGACTTAGGCTTAAAAACATGGCGTTAGAAGGTGAAAACTCGAAACAGCCACCAAACGTCCACGTGGGTGGCACCAACACCTCCCACGGGACCAACGTAACTCATAGGAACTGACCCCACACCAGCGGGTTTTCCGGTTTGAAAGTACTACCGTAATTTGCATATTTCTAGACTTAGGCTTAAAAACATGGCGTTAGAAGGTAAAAACTCGAAACAGCCCCCGAACGCCCCCGTGAGTGACACCAACACCTTCCACGGGACCAACGTAACTCGTAGTAACTGACCCCGCAGCCGCGGGTCTCCCGATTTGAGAATACAACGGTAATTTGTGAATTTCTAGACTTAGGCATAAAAACGTGGCGTTAGAAGGTGAAAACTCGAAATATCCCCCGAACGGCCCCGTGGGTGGCACCAACACCTCCCACGGGACCAACGTAACTCGTAAAAACTGACCCCACAGCAGATGGTCTCCCGGTTTGAGAGTACTACGGTAATTTGCATATTTCTAGAATTAGGCTTAAAAACATAGCGTTAGAAGGTGAAAACTCGAAACAGCCACCGAACAGCCCCGTGGGTGGCACCAACACCTTCCACGGGACCAACGTAACTCGTAGGAACTGACCCCGCAGCCACGGGTCTCCCGGTTTGAGAATACGACTGTAATTTGCGTATTTTTAGACTTAGGCTTAAAGACATGGCGTTAGAAGGTGAAAACTCGAAACAGCCCCCAAATGACCCCGTGGGTGGCACCAACACCTCCCACGGGACCAACGTAACTCGTAGGAACTGATCCCACAGCAGCGGGTCTCCCAGTTTGAGAGTACTACGGTAATTTGCATATTTCTAGAATTAGGCTTAAAAACATAGCGTTAGAAGGTGAAAACTCGAAACAGCCCCCGAACGGCCCCGTGGGTGGCACCAACACCTTCCACGGGACCAACGTAACTCGTAGGAACTGACCCCGCAGCCGCGGGTCTCCCGGTTTGAGAATACGATGGTAATTTGCGTATTTTTAGACTTAGGCTTAAAAACATGGCGTTAGAAGGTGAAAACTCGAAACAACCCCCGAACGGCCCCGTGGGTGACACCAACACCTCCCACGGGACCAACGTAAATCCTAGGAACTGACCCCACAGCAGTGGGTCTCCAGGTTTGAGAGTACTTCGGTAATTTGCATATTTCTTGACTTTGGCTTAAAAACATGGCGTTACAAGGTCAAAACTCGAAACAGCCCCAAATGGCCCCGTGGGTGGAACCAACACATCCCACGGGACCAACGTAACAGTTAGGAACTGACCCCACAACAGTGGGTCTCCCGGTTTGAGAGTACTACGATAATTTGCATATTTCTAGACCTAGGATTAAAAACATGGCGCTAGAAGGTAAAAATTCAAAATATCCCCCGAACGGCCCCGTGGGTGGCACCAACACCCCCCACGGGACAAACGTAACTCGTAGGAACTGACCCCGCAGCCGCGAGTCTCTCAGTTTGAGAATACGACCGTAATTTGCTTATTTCTAGACTTAGGTTTAAAAACATGACGTTAGAGGGTGAAAACTCGAAAAAGCCCCCGAACGGCCCCGTGGGTGGCGCCAACACCTCCCACGGGACCAACGTAACTCGTAGGAACTGACCGCGCAGCCGCGGGTCTCCCATTTTTAGAATACGATGATAATTTGTGTATTTCAAGACATTGGCTTAAAAACATGGCGTTTAAAGGTGAAAACTCGAAACAGCCCCCGAACGGCCCCGTGGGTGGCACCAACACCACCCACGGGACCAACGTAACTCGTAGGAACTGACCCCACAACAGCTGGTCTCCCGGTTTGAGAGTACTATGGTAATTTTCATATTTCTAGACTTAGGCTTAAAAACATGGCGTTAGAAGGTGAAAACTCGAAACATCCCCCGAACTGCCCCGTGGGTGGCACCAAACCTCCCACGGGACCAACGTACCTCATAGGAACTGACCCCGCAGCCGCGGGTCTGTCGGTTTGAGAATACGACCGTAATTTGCTTATTTCTATACTTGGGCTTAAAAACATGATGTTAGAGGGTGAAAACTCAAAACATCCCCTGAACGGCCCCGTGGGTGGCACCAACACCTCCCACGGGACTAACGTAACTCGTAGGAACTGACCCCTCAGCCGCGGGTCTCCCGGCTTGAGAATACGACGGTAATTTGAGAATTTCTAGACTTAGGCTTAAAAACATGGCGTTAGAAGGTGAAACTCGAAACAGCCCAGAAACGGCCCCGTGGGTGGCACCAAACCTCCCACGGTACCAACGTAACTTGTAGGAACTGTCCCCGCAGCCGCGGATCTGCCGGTTTGAGAATACGACCGTAATTTGCTTATTTCTAGACTTAGGCATAAAAACATTACGTTAGAGGGTGAAAACTCGAAATAGCACCCGAACGGCCCCGTGGGTGGAACCAACACCTCTCACGGGACCAACGTAACTCGTAGGAACTGAACCCGCCGCCGCGGGTCTCCCGGTCAAAGAATACGACGGTAATTTGTGAATTTCTAGACTTAGGCTTAAAAACATGGCGTTAGAAGGTGAAACTCGAAACAGCCCCCGAACGGCCCCGTGGGTGGCACCAACACCTCCCACGGGACCAATGTAACTCGTAGGAACTGAACCCGAAGCCGCGGGTCTCCCGGTCAGAGAATACGACGGTAATTTGCGAATTTCTAGACTTAGGCTTAAAAACATGGCGTTAGAAGGTGAAACTCGAAATAGTCCCCGAACGGCCCCGTGGGTGGCACCAACACCTCCCACGGGACCAACGTAACTCGTAGTAACTGACCCCGCAGCCGTGGGTCTCCCGGTTGGAGAATACGACAGTAATTTGCGTATTTCTAGACTTAGGCTTAAAAAGATCGCGTTAGAAGGTGAAAACTCTAAATAGCCCCCAAACGGCCACGTGGGTGGCACCAACACCTCCCACGGGACCAACGTAACTCGTAGGAACTGACCCCGCAGCCGCGAGTCTCCCGATTTAAGAGTACTACGGTAATTTGCATATTTCTAGACTTAGGCATAAAAACATTGCGTCAGAAGGTGAAAACTCGAAACAGCCCCCGAACGGCCCCGTGGGTGGCACCAAACCTCCCACGGGACCAACGTAACTCGTAGGAACTGACCCCGCAGCCGCGGGTCTCCCGGTTTGAGAATACGATCGTAATTTTCTTAATTCTAGACTTAGGCTTAAAAACATGACATTAGAGGGTGAAAACTCAAAACAGCCCCCGAACGGCCCCGTGGATGGAACCAACATCTCCCACGGGACCAACGTAACTCGTAGAAACTGACCCCGCAGCCACGGGTCTCCCGGTTTGAGAATACGACGGTAATTTGCAAATTTCTAGACTTACGCTTAAAAACATGGCGTTAGAAGGTGAAAACTCGAAACAGCCCCGAAATGGCCCCGTGGGTGGCACCAACACCTCCCACGGGATCAACGTAACTCGTAGGAACTGACCCCACAACAGCGGGTCTGCCGGTTTGAGAGTACTACATTACTTTGCATATTTCTAGACTTAGGCTTAAAAACATGGCGTTAGAAGGTGAAAACTCGAAACAGCCACCAAACGTCCCCGTGGGTGGCACCAACACCTCCCACGGGACCAACGTAACTCATAGGAACTGACCCCACACCAGCGGGTTTTCCGGTTTGAAAGTACTACCGTAATTTGCATATTTCTAGACTTAGGCTTAAAAACATGGCGTTAGAAGGTAAAAACTCGAAACAGCCCCCGAACGCCCCCTTGAGTGACACCAACACCTTCCACGGGACCAACGTAACTCGTAGTAACTAGCCCCGCAGCCGCGGGTCTCCCGGTTTGAGAATACGACCGTAATTTGCTTATTTCTAAACTTAGCCTTAAAAGCATGACGTTAGAGGGTAAAAACTCGAAACAGCCCCCGAACGGCCCCGTGGGTGGCACCGACACCTCCTACGGGACCAACGTAACTCGTAGAACTGACCCCACAACCGCGGGTCTCCCAGTTTAAGAATATAACGGTAATTTGCGTATTTCTAGACTTAGGCTTAAAAACATGGCGTTAGAAGATGAAAACTCGAAACAGCACCCGAACGGCCCCGTGGGTGGCACCAACACCTCACACGGGACTAACGTAACTCGTAGGAACTGACCCCACAGCAGCGGGTCTCCCGATTTCATAGTACTACAGTAATTTTCATATTTCTAGACTTGGGCTTAAAAACATGGCGTTAGAAGGTGAAAACTCGAAACAGCCCCCGAACGACCCCGTGGGTGGCACCAACACCTCCCACGGGACCAACGTAACTCGTTGGAATTGACCCCGCAGCCGCGAGTCTCCCGGTTTGAGAATACGATCGTAATTTGCATATTTTTAGTCTTAGGCTTAAAAACATGGGGTTTGAAGGTGAAAACTCGAAACAGACCCCAAACGGCCCCGTGAGTGGCACCAACACCTTCCACGGGACCAACGTAACTCGTGGTAACTGACCCCGTAGCCGCGGATCTCCCAGATTGAGAATACGAAGGTAACTTGCATATTACTAGACTTAGGCTTAAAAACATGACGTTAGAAGGTGAAAACTCGAAATAGCCCCCGAATGGCCCCGTGGGTGGCGCCAACTCCTCCCACAGGACCAACGTAACTCGTAGGAACTGACCCCACAGCAGCGGGTCTCCCGGTTTAAGAATACGATGATAATTTGCGTATTTTAAGACATTGGCTTAAAAACATGGCGTTTGAAGGTGAAAATTCGAAACAGCCCCCGAACGACCCCGTGGGTGGCACCAACACCTCCCACGGGACCAACGTAACTCGTACGAACTGACCCCACAGCAGCTGGTCTCCCGGTTTGAGAGTACTATAGTAATTTGCATATTTCTACACTTAGGCTTAAAAACATAGCGTTAGAAGGTGAAAACTCGAAACAGCCCCCGAACGGCCCCGTGGGTGGCACCAAACCTCCCACGGGACCAACGTACCTCGTAGGAACTGACCCCGCAGTCGCGGGTCTGTCGGTTTGAGAATACGACCGTAATTTTCTTATTTCTATACTTAGGCTTAAAAACATGACGTTAGAGGGTGAAAACTCGAAACATCCCCCGAACGGCCCCGTGGGTGGCACCAACACCTCCCACGGGACTAACATAACTCATAGGAACTGACCCCGCAGCCGCGGGTCTCTCGGCTTGAGAATACGACGGTAATTTGAGAATTTCTAGACTTAGGCTTAAAAACATGGCGTTAGAAGGTGAAACTCGAAACAGCACAGAAACGGCCCCGTGGGTGGCGCCAACACCTCCCACGGGACCAACGTAACTCGTAGGAACTGACCGCGCAGCCGCGGGTCTCCCGGTTTAAGAATATGATGATAATTTGTGTATTTCAAGACATTGGCTTAAAAACATGGCGTTTGAAGGTGAAAACTCGAAACAGCCCCCGAACGGCCCCGTGGGTGGCACCAAAACCTCCCACGGGACAAACGTAACTCGTAGGAGCTGACCCCACAACAGCTGGTCTCCCGGTTTGAGAGTACTATGGTAATTTGATTATTTCTAGACTTAGGCTTAAAAACATGGCGTTAGAAGGTGAAACTCGAAACAGCCCCCGAACAACTCCGTGGGTGGCCCCAACACCTCCCACGGGACCAACGTAACTCGTAGGAACTGACCCCGAAGCCGCGGGTCTCCCGGTCTGAGAATACGACGGTAATTTGTGAATTTCTAAACTTAGGCTTAAAAACATGGCGTTAGAAGGTGAAACTCGAAATAGCCCCCGAATGGCCCCGTGGGTGGCACCAACACCTCCCACGGGACCAACGTAACTCGTAGTAACTGACCCCGCAGCCGCGAGTCCCCCGGTTTGAGAATACGACAGTAATTTGCGTATTTTTAGACTTAGGCTTAAAAAGATGGCGTTAGAAGGTGAAAACTCGAAATAGCCCCCAAACGGCCACGTGGGTGGCACCAATACCTACCACGGGACCAACGTAACTCGTAGGAACTGACCCCGCAGCCGCGAGTCTCCCGGTTTGAGAGTACTACGGTAATTTGCATATTTCTAGACTTAGGCTTAAAAACATGGCGTTACAAGGTGAAAACTCGAAACAGCACCCGAACGGCCCCGTGGGTGGCACCAAACCTCCCACGGGACCAACGTAACTCGTAGGAACTGACCCCGCAGCCGTGGGTCTCCCGGATTGAGAATACGGCCGTAATTTGCTTATTTCTTGACTTAGGCTTTAAAACATGACATTAGAGGGTGAAAACTCGAAACAGGCCCCGAACGGCCCCGTGGATGGAACCAACACCTCCCACGGGACCAACGTAACTCGTAGAAACTGACCCCGTAGCCACGGGTCTCCCGGTTTGAGAATACGACGGTAATTTGCGAATTTCTAAACTTAGGCTTAAAAACATGGCGTTAGAAGGTGAAAACTCGATACAGCCATGAAACGGCCCCGTGGGTGGCACCAACACCTCCCACGGGACCAACGTAACTCGTAGGAACTGACCCCACAATAGCGGGTCTCCCGGTTTGAGAGTACTACATTAATTTGCATATTTCTAGACTAAGGCTTAAAAACATGGCTTTAGAAGGTGAAAACTCGAAACAGCCACCAAACGTCCCCGTGGGTGGCTCCAACACCTCCCACGGGACCAACGTAACTCATAGGAACTGACCCCACAGCAGCGGGTCTTCCAGTTTGAGAGTACTACTGTAATTTGTATATTTTTAGTCTTAGGCTTAAAAACATAGCGTTAGAAGGTAAAAACTCGAAACAGCCCCCGAACGGCCCCGTGAGTGGCACCAACACCTTCCACGGGACCAACGTAACTCGTACTAACTGGCCCCGCAGCCGCGGGTCTCTCGGTTTGAGAATATGCCCGTAATTTGCTTATTTCTAAACTTAGCCTTAAAAACATGACGCTAGAGGGTAAAAACTCGAAACAGCCCCCGAACGGCCCCGTGGGTGGCACCAACACCTCACACAGGACTAACGTAACTCGTAGGAACTGACCCCACAGCAACGGGTCTCCCGGTGTCATAGTACTATGGTAATTTGCATATTTCTAGACTTAGGCTTAAAAACATGGCGTTAGAAGATGAAAACTCGAAACAGCCCCCGAACGGCCCCGTGGGTGGCACCAAACCTTCCACGGGACCCACGTAACTCGTAGGAACTGACCCCGCAGCCGCGGGTCTCCCAGTTTGAGAGTACTACGGTAATTTGCATATTTTTAGAATTATGCTTAAAAACATGGCTTTAGAAGGTGAAAACTCGAAACAGCCACCAAACGTCCCCGTGGGTGGCTCCAACACCTCCCACGGGACCAACGTAACTCATAGGAACTGACCCCACACCAGCGGGTCTTCCAGTTTGAGAGTACTACTGTAATTTGTATATTTTTAGTCTTAGGCTTAAAAACATAGCGTTAGAAGGTAAAAACTCGAAACAGCCCCCGAACGGCCCTGTGAGTGGCACCAACACCTTCCACGGGACCAACGTAACTCGTAGTAACTGGCCCCGTAGCCGCGGGTCTCTTGGTTTGAGAATATGCCCGTAATTTGCTTATTTCTAAACTTAGCCTTAAAAACATGACGTTAGAGGGTAAAAACTCGAAACAGCCCCCGAACGGCCCCGTGGGTGGCACCAACACCTCACACGGGACTAACGTAACTCGTAGGAACTGACCCCACAGTAGCGGGTCTCCCGGTGTCATAGTACTATGGTAATTTGCATATTTCTAGACTTAGGCTTAAAAACAAGGCGTTAGAAGATGAAAACTCGAAACAGCCCCCGAACGGCCCCGTGGGTGGTACCAAACCTTCCACGGGACCAACGTAACTCGTATGAACTGACCCCGCAGCCGCGGGTCTCCCAGTTTGAGAGTACTACGGTAATTTGCATATTTCTAGACTTAGGCTTAAAAACATGGCGTTAGAAGATGAAAACTCAAAACAGCCCCCGAACGGCCCCGTGGGTGGCACCAACACCTCACACGGGACTAACGTAACTCGTAGGAACTGACCCCACAGCAGTGGGTCTCCCGGTGTCATAGTACTACGGTAATTTGCATATTTCTAGACTTAGGCTTAAAAACATGGCGTTAGAAGGTGAAAACTCGAAACAGCCCCCGAACGGCCCCGTGGGTGGCACCAACAATTCCTACAGGACCAACGTAACTCGTAGGAATTGACCCCGCAGCCGCGAGTCTCCCGATTTGAGAATACGGCCGTAATTTGCATATTTCTAGACTTAGGCTTAAAAATATGGCGTTAGAAGGTGAAAACTCGAAACAGACCCCGAACGGCCCCGTGAGTGGCACCAACACCTTCCACAGGACCAATGTAACTCGTGGTAACTGACCCCGTAGCCACGAGTCTCCCTGTTTGAGAATACGACGGTAATTTGCGTATTACTAGACTTTGGCTTAAAAACATGACGTTAGAAGGTGAAAACTCGAAATACCCCCGAACGGCCCCGTGGGTGGCACCAACTCTTCCCACGGGACCAACGTAACTCGTAGGAACTGACCCCACAGCAGCGGGTCTCCCGGTTTGAGAGTACTATGGTAATTTTCATATTTCTATACTTTGGCTAAAAAACATGGCGTTTGAGAGTGAAAACTCGAAACAGCCCCCGAACGGCCCCGTGGGTGGCACCAAACCTTCCACGGGACCAACGTAACTCGTAGGAACTGACCCCGCAGCCGCGGGTCTCCCGGTTTGAGAATACGACCGTAATTTGCTTATTTCGAGACTATGGCATAAAAACTTGACGTTAGAGGGTGAAAACTCGAAACATCCCCGAACGGCCCCGTGGGTGGCACCAACACCTCACACGGGACTAACGTAACTCGTAGGAACTGACCCCACAGCAGCGGGTCTCCCGGTGTCATAGTACTACGGTAATTTGCATATTTCTAGACTTAGGCTTAAAAACATGGCGTTAGAAGGTGAAAACTCGAAACAGCCCCCGAACGGCCCCGTGGGTGGCACCAACACCTCCCACGGGACCAACGTAACTCGTAGGAATTGACCCCGCAGCCGCGAGTCTCCCGGTTTGAGAATACGGCCGTAATTTGCATATTTCTAGACTTAGGCTTAAAAATATGGCGTTAGAAGGTGAAAACTCGAAACAGACCCCGAACGGCCCCGTGAGTGGCACCAACACCTTCCACGGGACCACTGTAACTCGTGGTAACTGACCCCGTAGCCGCGAGTCTCCCTGTTTGAGAATACGACGGTAATTTGCGTATTACAAGACTTTGTCTTAAAAACATGACGTTAGAAGGTGAAAACTCGAAATACCCCCGAACGGCCCCGTGGGTGGTACCAACTCCTCCCACGGGACCAACGTAACTCGTAGGAACTGACCCCACAGCAGCGGGTCTCCCGGTTTGAGAGTACTATGGTAATTTTCATTTTTCTAGACTTAGGCTTAAAAACATGGCGTTTGAAGGTGAAAACTCGAAACAGCCCCCGAACGGCCCCGTGGGTGGTACCAAACCTTCCACGGGACCAACGTAACTCGTAGGAACTGACCCCGCAGCCGCGGGTCTCCCGATTTCAGAATACGATCATAATTTGCTTATTTCGAGACTACGGCATAAAAATATGACGTTAGAGGGTGAAAACTAGAAACATCCCCGAACGGCCCCGTGGGTGGCACCAACACCTCCCACGGGTCCAACGTATCTCATAGGAACTAACCCCATAGCCGCGGGTCTCCCGGTTTAAGAATACGATGGTAATTTGCGTATTTCTAGACTTAGGCTTAAAAACATGGCGTTAGAAGGTGAAAACTTGATACAGCCCCCGAACGGCCCCGTGGGTGGCACCAACACTTCACATGGGACTAACGTAACTCGTAGGAACTGACCCCACAGCAGCGGGTCTCCCGGTTTCATAGTACTACGGTAATTTGCATATTTCTAGACTTAGGCTTAAAAACATGGCGTTAGAAGGTGAAAACTCGAAACACCCCCTGAACGGCCCCGTGGGTGGCACCAACACCTCCCACGGGACCAACGTAACTCGTAGGAATTGAACCCGTAGCCTCGAGTCTCCCGGTTTGAGAATACGACCGTAATTTGCTTATTTCTAGACTTAGGCTTAAAAACATGACGTTAGAGGGTAAAAACTCGAAACAGCCCCCGAACGGCCCCGTGGGTGCCGCCAACACTTCCCACGGGACCTACGTAACTCGTAGGAACTGGCCCCGCAGCTGCTGGTCTTCCGGTTTAAGAATACGACGGTAATTTGCATATTTCTAGACTTAGGCTTAAAACCATGGCGTTAGAAGGTGAAAACTCGAAACAGCCATCGAACGGCCCCGTGAGTGGCACCAACACCTTCCACGGGACCAACGTAACTCATAGTAACCCCGCAGTCGCGGGTCTCCCGGTTTGAGAATACGATGGTAATCTGTGTATTTCTAGACTTAGGCTTAAAAACATGGCGTTAGAAGTTGAAAACTCGACATAGCCCCCGAACGGCCCTGTGGGTGGCACCAACTCCTCCCACGGGATCAACGTAACTCGTAGGAACTGACCCCACAGCAGTGGGTCTCCCGATTTGAGAGTACCACGATAATTTTCATATTTCTAGACTTAGGCTTAAAAACATGGCGTTAGAAGGTGAAAACTCGAAACAGCCCCCGAAACGCCCCGTGGGTGGCACCAACACCTCCCACGGGACCAACGTAACTCGTAGGAACTGACCCGGCACCCGCGGGTCTCCCGGTTTGAGAGTATTACGGTAATTTGCGAATTTCTAGACTTAGGCTTAAAAACATGGCGTTAGAAGGTGAAAACTCGAAACAGCCCCGTAACGGCCCCGTGGGTGGCACCAACACCTCCAACGGACCAACGTAACTCGTAGTAACTGACCCCATAACAGTGGGTCTCCCAGTTTGAGAGTACTACGGTAATTTGCATATTTCTATACTTAGACTTAAAAACATGGCGTTAGAAGGCGAAAACTCGAAACAGCCACCGAACGGCCCCGTGGGTAGCACCAACACCTCCCATGGGACCAACGTAACTCGTAAGAACTGACCCCACAGTAACGGGTCTCCCGGTTTGAGAGTACTACGGTAATTTGCATATTTCTAGACGTAGGCTTAAAAACATGGCGTTAGAAGGTGAAAACTCGAAACAGCCCCCGAACGGCCCCGTGGGTGGCACCAACACCTCCCACGGGACCAACGTAACTCGTAGGAACTGACTCCGCAGACGCAGGTCTCCTGGTTTAAGAATAAGACCGTAATTTGTTTATTTCTAGACGATGGCTTAAAAACATGACGTTTAAGGGTGAAAACTCGAAACAGCCCCGAGCGGCCCCGTGGGTGGCACCAACACCTCACACGGGACCACCGTAACTCGTAGGAAATGACCCCACAGCCGCGGGTCTCTCGGTTTAAGAATACGATGGTAATTTGCATATTTCTAGACTTAGGCTTTAAAACATGGCGTTAGAAGGTGAAAACTCGAAACAACACCCGAACGGCCCTGTGGGTGGCACCAACACCGCCCACGGGACCAACGTAACTTGTAGGAACTGACCCCACAGCAGTGGATCTCCCATTTTGAGAGTACTACGGTAATTTGCATATTTCTAGGCTTAGGGCTTAAAAATATGGCGTTAGAAGCTGAAAACTCGAAACAGCCCCCGAACGGCACTGTGGCTGGCACCAACACCTCCCACGGGACCAACGTAACTCGTAGGAACTGACCCCGCAGCCGCGAGTCACTCGGTTTGAGAATACGACCGTAATTTGCTTATTTCTAGACTTAGGCTTAAAAACATGACGTTAGAGGGTGAAAACTCGAAACATCCCCCGAACGGCCCCGTGGGTGGCACCAACACCTCCCACGGGACCAACGTAACTCGAAGGAACTGACCCCGCAGCCGCGGGTCTCCCGATCTGAAAATACGACGGTAATTTGCGAATTTCTAGACTTAGGCTTAAAAACGTGGCGTTAGATGGTGAAACTTGAAACAGCCCCCGAACGGCCTCGTGGGTGGCACCAACACCTCCCACAGGACCAATGTAACTCATAGGAATTGACCTCGCAGCCGCGAGTCTCCCTATTTGAGAATATGACCGTAATTTGCTTATTTCTAGACTTAGGCTTAAAAACATGACGTTAGAGGGTGAAAACTCGAAAAGCCCCCGAACGGCCCCGTGGGTGGCGCCAGCACCTCCCACGGGACCAACGTAACTCGTAGGAACTAACCCCGCTGCCGCGGGTCTCCCGGTTTAAGAATACGACTGTAATTTGTGTATTTCTAGACTTAGCCTTAAAAACATGGCGTTAGAAGGTGAAAACTCGAAACATCCCCCGAACGACCCCGTGGGTGGCACCAACACCTCCCACGGGACCAACGTAACTCGTAGGAATTGACCCCGCAGCCGTGAGTCTCCCGGTTTGAGAATATGACCATAATTTGCATATTTCTAGACTTAGGCTTAAAAACATGGCGTTAGAAGGTGAAAACTCGAAACAGACCCCAAACGGCCCCGTGAGTGGCACCAACACCTTCCACGGGACCAACGTAACTCGTGGTAACTGACCCCGTAGCCGCGGGTCTCTCGGTTTGAGAATACGAAGGTAACTTGCGTATTACTAGACTTAGGCCAAAAAACATGACGTTAGAAGGTGAAAACTCGAAATAGCCCCCGAATGGCCCCTTGGGTGGCGCCAACTCCTTCCACGGGACCAACGTAACTCGTAGGAACTGACCCCACAGCAGCGGGTCTCCCGGTTTAAGAATACGATGATAATTTGCTTATTTTAAGACAATGGCTTAAAAACATGGCGTTTTAAGGTGAAAACTCGAAACAGCCCCCGAACGACCCCGTGGGTGGCACCAACACCTCCCACGGGACCAACGTAACTCGTAGGAACTGACCCCACAGCAGCTGGTCTCCCGCTTTGAGATTACTATGGTAATTTGCATATTTCTACACTTAGGCTTAAAAACATGGCGTTAGAAGGTGAAAACTCGAAAGAGCCCCCGAACGGCCCCGTGGGTGGCAGCAAACCTCCCACGGGACCAACGTACCTCGTAGGAGCTGACCCCGCAGCTGCGGGTCCGTCGGTTGGAGAATACGACCGTAATTTGCTTATTTCTAGACTTAGGCTTAAAAACATGACGTTAGAGGGTGAAAACTCGAAACATCCCCCGAACGGCCCCGTGGGTGGCACCAACACCTCCCACGGGACCAACGTAAATCGAAGGAACTGACCCCGCAGCCGCGGGTCTCCCGATCTGAAAATACGACGGTAATTTGCGAATTTCTAGACTTAGGCTTAAAAACGTGGCGTTAGAAGGTGAAACTTGAAACAGCCCCCGAACGGCCTCGTGGGTGGCACCAACACCTCCCACAGGACCAATGTAACTCATAGGAATTGACCTCGCAGCCGCGAGTCTCCCTATTTGAGAATATGACCGTAATTTCCTTATTCCTAGACTTAGGCTTAAAAACATGACGTTAGAGGGTGAAAACTCGAAAAGCCCCCGAACGGCCCCGTGGGTGGCGCCAGCACCTCCCACGGGACCAACGCAACTCGTAGGAACTAACCCCGCTGCCGCGGGTCTCCCGGTTTAAGAATACGACTGTAATTTGTGTATTTCAAGACTTAGCCTTAAAAACATGGCGTTAGAAGGTGAAAACTCGAAACATCCCCCGAACGACCCCGTGGGTGGCACCAACACCTCCCACGGGACCAACGTAACTCGTAGGAATTGACCCCGCAGCCGTGAGTCTCCCGGTTTGAGAATATGACCATAATTTGCATATTTCTAGACTTAGGCTTAAAAACATGGCGTTAGAAGGTGAAAACTCGAAACAGACCCCAAACGGCCCCGTGAGTGGCACCAACACCTTCCACGGGACCAACGTAACTCGTGGTAACTGACCCCGTAGCCGCGGGTCTCTCGGTTTGAGAATACGAAGGTAACTTGCGTATTACTAGACTTAGGCCAAAAAACATGACGTTAGAAGGTGAAAACTCGAAATAGCCCCCGAATGGCCCCTTGGGTGGCGCCAACTCCTTCCACGGGACCAACGTAACTCGTAGGAACTGACCCCACAGCAGCGGGTCTCCCGGTTTAAGAATACGATGATAATTTGCTTATTTTAAGACAATGGCTTAAAAACATGGCGTTTTAAGGTGAAAACTCGAAACAGCCCCCGAACGACCCCGTGGGTGGCACCAACACCTCCCACGGGACCAACGTAACTCGTAGGAACTGACCCCACAGCAGCTGGTCTCCCGCTTTGAGATTACTATGGTAATTTGCATATTTCTACACTTAGGCTTAAAAACATGGCGTTAGAAGGTGAAAACTCGAAAGAGCCCCCGAACGGCCCCGTGGGTGGCAGCAAACCTCCCACGGGACCAACGTACCTCGTAGGAGCTGACCCCACAGCTGCGGGTCCGTCGGTTGGAGAATACGACCGTAATTTGCTTATTTCTATACTTAGGCTTAAAAACATGACGTTAGAGGGTGAAAACTCGAAACATCCCCCGAACGGCCCCGTGGGTGACACCAACACCTCCCACGGGACTAACATAACTCATAGGAACTGACCCCGCAGTCGCGGGTCTCCCGGCTTGAGAATACGACGGTAATTTGAGAATTTATAGACTTAGGCTTAAAAACATGGCGTTAAAAGGTGAAACTCGAAACAGCCCAGAAATGGCCCCGTGGGTGGCACCAAACCTCCCACGGGACCAACGTAACTAGTAGGAACTGACCCCGCAGCCGCGGGTCTGCCGGTTTAGGAATACGACCGTAATTTGCTTATTTCTAGACTTAGGCTTAAAAACATGGCGTTAGAGGGTGAAAACTCGAAATAGCCAACGAAAGGCCCCGGGGGTGGAACCAACACCTCTCACGGGACCAACGTAACTCGTAGGAACAGACCCCGAAGCCGCGGGTCTCCCGGTCTGAGAATACGACGGTAATTTGTGAATTTCTAGACTTAGGCTTAAAAACATGGCGTTAGAAGATGAAACTCGAAATAGCCCCCGAATGGCCCCGTGGGTGGCACCAACACCTCCCACGGGACCAACGTAACTCGTAGTAACTGACCCCGCAGCCGCGAGTCCCCCGGTTTGAGAATAGACAGTAATTTGCGTATTTTTAGACATAGGCTTAAAAAGATGGCGTTAGAAGGTGAAAACTCGAAATAGCCCCCAAACGGCCACGTGGGTGGCACCAATACCTACCACGGGACCAACGTAACTCGTAGGAACTAACCCCGCAGCCGCGAGTCTCCCGGTTTGAGAGTACTACGATAATTTGCATATTTCTAGACTTATGCTTAAAAACATGGCGTTAGAATGTGAAAACTCGAAACAGCCCCCGAACGGACCCGTGGGTGGCACCAATACCTCCCACGGGACCAACGTAACTCGTAGGAACCGACCCCGCAGCCGCGAGTCTCCTGGTTTGAGAGTACTACGGTAATTTGATTATTTCTAGACTTAGGCTTAAAAACATGGCGTTAGAAGATGAAAACTCGAAACAGACCCCGAACGGCCCCGTGGGTGGCACCAAACCTCCCACGGGACCAATGTTTCTCGTAGGAACTGACCCCGCAGCCGCGGGTCTCCCGGTTTGAGAATACGACCGTAATTTGCTTATTTCTTGACTTAGGCTTAAAAACATGACATTAGAGGGTGAAAACTCAAAACTGCCCCCGAACGGCCCCGTGGATGGAACCAACACCTTCCACGGGACCAACGTAACTCGTAGAAACTGACCCCGCAGCCACGGGTCTCCCGGTTTGAGAATACGACGGTAATTTGCGAATTTCTAAACTTAGGCTTAAAAACATGGCGTTAGAAGGTGAAAACTCGAAACAGCCACGAAACGGCCCCGTGGGTGGCACCAACACCTCCCACGGGACCAACGTAACTAGTAGGAATTGACCCCACAATTGCGGGTCTCCCGGTTTGAGAGTACTACATTAATTTGCATATTTCTAGACTTAGGCTTAAAAACATGGCGTTAGAAGGTGAAAACTCGAAACTGCCACCAAACGTCCCCGTGGGTGGCTCCAACACCTCCCACGGGACCAACGTAACTCATAGGAACTGACCCCACAGCAGCGGGTCTTCCGGTTTGAGAGTACTACTGTAATTTGCATATTTCTAGACTTAGGCTTAAAAACATGGCGTTAGAAGGTAAAAACTCGAAACAGCCCCCGAACGGCCCCGTGAGTGGCACCAACACCTTCCACAGGACCAACGTAACTCGTACTAACTGGCCCCACAGCCGCGGGTCTCCCGGTTTCAGAATACGCCCGTAATTTGCTTATTTCTAAACTTAGCCCTAAAAACATGACGTTAGAGGGTAAAAACTCGAAACAGCCCCCGAACGGCCCCGTGGGTGGCACCAACACCTCCTACGGGACCAATGTAACTCGTAGAACTGACCCCATAGCCACGGGACTCCCGGTTTAAGAATACGACTGTAATTTGCGTATTTCTAGACTTAGGCTTAAAAACATGGCGTTAGAAGATGAAAACTCGAAACAGCCCGCGAACGGCCCCGTGGGTGGCACCAACACCTCACACGGGACTAACGTAACTCGTAGAAACTGATCCCACAGCAGCGGGTCTCCCGGTTTCATAGTACTACGATAATATGCATATTTCTAGACTTAGGCTTAAAAACATGGCGTTAGAAGGTGAAAACTCGAAACAGCCCCCAAACGACCCCGTGGGTGGCACCAACACCTCCCACGGGACCAACGTAACTCGTAGGAATTGACCCCGCAGCCGCGAGTCTCCCGATTTGAGAATACGTCCGTAATTTGCATATTTCTAGACTTAGGCTTAAAAACATGGCGTTAGAAGGTGAAAACTCGAAACAGACCCCGAACGGCCCCGTGAGTGGCACCAACACCTTCCACGGGACCAACGTAACTCGTGGTAACTGACCCCGTAGCCGCGGGTCTCCCTGTTTGAGAATACGACGGTAATTTGCTTATTACTGGACTTAGGCTTAAAAACATGACGTTAGAAGGTGAAAACTCGAAATACCCCTGAACGGCCCCGTGGGTGGCACCAACTCCTCCCACGGGACCAACGTAACTCTTAGGAACTGACCCCACAGCAGCGGGTCTCCCGGTTTGAGAGTACTATGGTAATTCTCATATTTCTAGACTTAGGCTTAAAAACATGGCGTTTGAAGGTGAAATCTCGAAACAGCCCCCGAATGGCCCCGTGGGTGGCACCAAACCTTCCACGGGACCAACGTAACTCGTAGGAACTGACCCCGCAGCCCCGGGTCTCCCGGTTTGAGAATACGACCGTAATTTGCTTATTTCGAGACTACGGCATAAAAACATGACGTTAGAGGGTGAAAACTCAAAACATCCCTGAACGGCCCCGTGGGTGGCACCAACACCTCCCACGGGTCCAACGTAACTCATAGGAACTGACCCCACAGCCGCGGGTCTCCCGGTTTAAGAATACGATGGTAATTTGCGTATTTCTAGACTTAGGCTTAAAAACATGGTGTTAGAAGGTGAAAACTCGATAAAGCCCCCGAACGGCCTCGTGGGTGGCACCAACACTTCACACGGGACTAACGTAACTCGTAGGAACTGACCCCACAGCAGCGGGTCTCCCGGTTTCATAGTACTACGGTAATTTGCATATTTCTAGACTTAGGCTTAAAAACATGGCGTTAAAAGGTGAAAACTCGAAACAGCCCCCGAACGGCCCCGTGGGTGGCACCAACACCTCCCACTGGACCAACGTAACTCGTAGTAACTGACCCCGCAGCCGCGAGTCCCCCGGTTTGAGAATAGACAGTAATTTGCGTATTTTTAGACATAGGAATTGACCCCGCAGCCGCGAGTCTGCCGGTTTGAGAATACGACCGTAATTTGCTTATTTCTAGACTTTGGCTTAAAAACATGACGTTAGAGGGTAAAAACTCAAAACAGCCCCCGAACGGCCCCGTGGGTGCCGCCAACACTTCCCACGGGACCTACGTAACTCGTAGTAACTGACCCCGTAGCCGCGGGTCTCCCGGTTTGAGAATACAACGGTAATTTGTGTATTTCTAGACTTAGGCTTAAAAACATGGCGTTAGAAGGTGAAAACTCGAAATAGCCCCCGAACGGCCCTATGGGTGGCACCAACTCCTCCCACGGGATCTACGTAACTCGTAGGAACTGACCCCACAGCAGTGGGTCTCCCGGTTTGAGAGTACTACGGTAATTTTCATATTTCTAGACTTAGACTTAAAAACATGGCGTTAGACGGTGAAAACTCGACACAGCCCTCGAAAGGCACCGTGGGTGGCACCAAACCTTCCACGGGACCAACGTAACTCGTAGGAACTGACCACGCAGCCGGGGGTCTGCCGGTTTGAAAATACGACCGTAATTTGGATATTTCTAGACTTAGCCTTAAAAACATGACGTTGGAGGGTGAAAATTCGAAACAGCCCCTGAACGGCCCCGTGGGTTGCACCAACACCTCCCACGGGACCAACGTAACTCGTAGGAACTGACTCGGCAGCCGCGGGTCTCCCGGTTTGAGAGTACGATGGTAATTTGTGAATTTCTAGACTTAGGCTTAAAAACATGACGTTAGAAGGTGAAAACTTGAAACAGCCCCGTAACGGCCCCGTGGGTGGCACCAACACCTCCAACGGACCAACGTAACTCGTATTAACTAACCCCACCGCAGCGGGTCTCCCAGTTTGAGAGTACTACGGTAATTTGCATATTTCTATACTTAGACTTAAAAACATGGCGTTAGAAGGCGAAAACTCGAAACAGCCCCCGAACGGCCCCGTGGGTGGCACCAACACCTCCCACGGGACCAACGTAACTCATAAGAACTGACCCCACATCAGCGGGTCTCCCTGTTTGAGAGTACTACGGTAATTTGCATATTTCTAGACGTAGGCTTAAAAACATGGCGTTAGAAGGTGAAAACTCGAAACAGCCCCCGAACGGCCCCGTGGGTGGCACCAACACCTCCCACGGGACCAACGTAACTTGTAGGAACTGACTCCGCAGACGCAGGTCTCCCGGTTTGAGAATACGACCGTAATTTGCTTATTTCTAGATGACGGCTTAAAAACATGACGTTTGAGGGTGAAAACTCGAAACAGCCCCGAGCGGCCCCGTGGGTGGCACCAACACCTCACGCGGGACCACCGTAACTCGTAGGAACTGACCCCACAGCCGCGGGTCTCCCGGTTTAAGAATACGACGGTAATTTGTGTATTTCTAGACTTGGGCTTAAAAACATGGCGTTAGAAGGTGAAAACTCGAAACAACCCCCGAACGGCCCTGTGGGTGGCACCAACACCTCCCACGGGACCAACGTAACTTGTAGGAATTGACCCCACAGTAGTGGATCTCCCATTTTGAGAGTACTATGGTAATTTGCATATTTCTAGGCTTAGAGCTTAAAAATATGGCGTTAGAAGCTGAAAACTCGAAACAGCCCCCGAACGGCACCGTGGGTGGCACCAATACCTCCCACGGGACCAACGTAACTTGTAGGAACTGACCCCGCAGC
Organism: Sambucus nigra; assembly: GCA_949130495.1. Lineage (NCBI taxonomy): Eukaryota > Viridiplantae > Streptophyta > Magnoliopsida > Dipsacales > Adoxaceae > Sambucus > Sambucus nigra. The sequence continues at coordinate 300,610,420 of OX422214.1, forward strand.
CGCGAGTCACTCGATTTGAGAATACGACCGTAATTTGCTTATTTCTAGACTTAGGCTTAAAAACATGACGTTAGAGGGTGAAAACTCGAAACAGCCCCCGAACGGCCCCGTGGGTGGCGTCAACACCTCCCACGGGACCAACGTAACTCGTAGGAACTGACCCCGCAGCCGCGAGTCTCCCGGTTTAAGATCACGATGATAATTTGCGTATTTATAGACTTTGGCTTAAAATCATGGCATTCGAACGTGAAAACTCGAAACAGCCCCCGAACGGCCCCATGGGTGGCACCAACAGCTCTCACGGGACCAATATAAGTCGTTGGAACTGATCCCGCAGCTGCGGGTCTCTCTGTTTAGGAATACGACGGTAATTTGCATATTTCTAGACTTAGGCTTAAAAACATGGTGTTAGAAGGCGAAAACTCCAAATAGCCCCCGAACGGCCCCGTGGGTGGCACCAACACCTCCCACGAGACCAACAAACTCGTAGGAACTGACCCCACAGCAGCGCGTCTCCCAGTTTGAGAGTACTACGTTAATTTGCATATTTCAAGAGTTAGTCTTAAAAACATGGCGTTAGAAGGTGAAAACTCAAAACAGCCCCCGAACGGCCCCGTGGGTGGCACCAAACCTCCCACGGGACCAACGTAACTCGTAGAAACTGACCCCGCAGCCGCGGGTCTGTCGATTTTAGAATTCGCCCGTAATTTTCTTATTTCTAGACTTAGGCTTAAAAACATGACGTTAGAGGGTGAAAACTCGAAACAGCCACCGAACGGCACCGCTGGTTGCACCATTACCTCCCACGGGACCAAAGTAACTCTTAGGAACTGACCCTGTAGCCACGGGTCTCCCGGTTTAAGAATACGATGGTAATTTGTGAATTTCTAGACTTAGGCTTAAAAACATGGCTTTAGAAGGCAAAAACTCAAAACAGCCCTGAAACGGCCTCATGGGTGGCACCAAACCTCCCACGGCACCCACGTAACTTGTAGGAACAGACCCCGCAGCCGCGGGTCTGCCGGTTTGAGAATACGACCGTAATTTTCTTATTTTTAGACTTACGCTTAAAAACATGATGTTAGAGAGTGAAAACTCGAAATAGCCCCGAACGGCCCCGTGGGTGGCACCAACACCTCCCACGGGACCAACGTAACTCGAAGGAAATGACCCCGCAGCCGCGGGTCTCCCGATCTGAAAATACGACGGTAATTTTCGAATTTCTAGACTTAGGATTAAAAACGTGGCGTTAGAAGGTGAAACTCGAAACAGCCCCCGAACGGCCCTGTGGGTGGCACCAACACCTCCCACGGGACCAATGTAACTCGTAGGAATTGACCTCGCAGCCGCGAGTCTCCCTGTTTGAGAATATGACCGTAATTTGCTTATTTCTAGACTTAGGCTTAAAAACATAACGTTAGAGGGTGAAAACTCGAAAAGCCCCCGAGCGGCCCCATGGGTGGCACCAGCACCTCCCACGGGACCAACGTAACTCGTAGGAACTAACCCCACTGCCGCGGGTCTCCCGGTTTAAGAATACGACTATAATTTGTGTATTTTAGACTTAGCCTTAAAAACATGGCGTTAGAGGTTGAGATCTCGAAACTTCCCCCGAACGTCCCCGTGGGTGGCACCAACACCTCCCACGGGACCAATGTAACTCGTAGGAACTGACCCCGCAGCCGCGGGACTACCGGTTTGAGAATTCGACCATTATTTGCTTATTTCTAGACTTAGGCTTAAAAACATGACGTTAGAGGGTAAAAACTCGAAACAGCCCCCGAACGGCACCGTGGGTGGCACCATTACCTCCCACGGGTCCAAAGTACCTCGTAGGAACTGACCCCGTAGCCGTGGGTCTCCCGGTTTGAGAATACGACGGTAATTTGTAAATTTATAGACTTAGGCTTAAAAACATGGCGTTAGAAGGTGAAACTCGAAACAGCCCTTAAACGGCCCCGTGGGTGGCACCAAACCTCCCACGGGACCAACGTAACTTGTAGGAACTGACCCCGCAGCCGCGGATCTGTCGGTTTGAGAATACGACCGTAATTTGCTTATTTCTAGACTTAGGCTTAAAAACATGACGTTACAGGGTGAAAACTCGAAACAGCCCCCGAACGGCCCCGTGGGTGGCACCAACACCTCCCACGGGACCAACGTAACTCGTAGGAACTGACCCCGCAGCTGCGGGTCTCCCGGTCTGAGAATATGACGGTAATTTGCGAATTTCTAGACTTAGGCTTAAAAACAAGGCGCTAGAAGGTGAAACTCGAAACAGCCCCCGAACGGCCCCGTGGGTGGCACAAACACCTCCCACGGGACCAATGTAACTCGTAGGAATTGACCTCGCAGCCGCGAGTCTCCCGGTTTGAGAATAAGACCGTAATTTGTTTATTTCTAGACTTAGGCTTAAAAACATGACGTAAGAGGGTGAAAACTCGAAACAGCCCCCGAAAGGCCCCGTGGGTGGCGCCAACACCTCCCACGGGATCAACGTAACTCCTAGGAACTAACCCCACTGCCGCTGGTCTCTCGGTTTAAGAATACGATGGTAATTTGTGTATTTCTAGGATTAGGCTTAAAAACATGGCGTTGGAAGTTAAAAACTCGAAACAGCCCCCGAACGGCCCCGTGGGTGGAACCAACACCTCCCACGGGACCAACGTAAATCGTAGTAACTGACCCCGCAGCTGCGGGTCTCCCGATTTGAGAATACGACGGTAATTTGCGTATTTCTAGACTTAGGCTTAAAAACATGGCGTTAGAAGGTGAAAACTCGAAATAGCCCCCGAACAGCCCCGTGGGTGGCCCCAACACCTCCCATGAGACCAACGTAACTCGTAGGAACTGACCCCACAACTGTGGGTCTCCCAGTTTGAGAGTACTACGGTAATTTGCATATTTCTAGACTTAGGCTTAAAAACATGGCGTTAGAAGGTGAAAACTCGAAACAGCCCCCGAACGGTCCCATGGGTGGCACCAAACCTCCCACGGGACCAACGTAACTCGTAGGAACTGACCCGATAGCCGCGGGCTTGCCGGTTAGAGAATACGACCGTAATTTGCTTATTTATAGACTTGGGCTTAAATACATGACGTTGGAGGGTGAAAACTCGAAACAGCCCCCGAACGGCCCCGTGGGTGGCACCAACACCTCCCACGGGACAACCGTAACTCGTAGGAACTGACCCCGCAGCCGCGGGTCTCCTGGTTTGAGAATACAATGGTAATTTGTGAATTTCTAGACATAGACTTAAAAACATGGCGTTAGAAGGTGAAAACTCGAAACAGCCCCGAAACGGCCCCGTGGTTGGCACCAACACCTCCAACGGGACCAACGTAACTCGTAGGAACTGAACCCACAGCAGCACATCTCCCAGTTTGAGAGTACAACGGTAATTTGCATATTTATTTACTTAGGCTTAAAAACATGGCGTTAGAAGGTGAAAACTCAAAACTGCCCCCAAACGGCCCCGTGGGTGGCACCAACACCTCCCTCGGGACCAACGTAACTTGTAGGAACTGACCCCACAACAGCGGGTCTCACGGTTTGATAATACGACCCTAATTTGCTTATTTCTAGACTTAGACTTAAAAACATGACGTTAGAGGGTGAAAACTCGAAACAGCCCCCGAACGGCCCCGTGGGTGGTACCAACACCTCCCACGGGACCAACGTAACTCGTAGGAACTGACCCCACAGCCGCGGGTCTCCCGGTTTAAGAATACGACGGTAATTTGCGTATTTCTAGACTTAGGCTTAAAACATGGCGTTAGATGGTGAAAACTCAAAACAGCCCCCGAACGGCCCCGAGGGTGGCACCAAGACCTCCCACGGGACCAACGTAACTCGTAGGAACTGACCACACAGCAGTGGGTCTCCCGATTTGAGAGTACTACGGTAATTTACATATTCTTAGACTTAGGCTTAAAAACATGGCGTTAGAAGGTGAAAACTCGGAACAACCCCCGAACGGCCCCGTGGGTGGCACCAACACCTCCCACGGGACCAACGTAACTCGTAGGAACTGACCTTGCAGCCGCGAATCTCCCGATTTGAGAATACGACCCTAATTTGCTTATTTCTAGACTTAGGCTTAAAAACATGGCGTTAGAAGGTGAAAACTCGAAACAGCCCCGAAACGGCCCTGTGGGTGGCACCAACAACTCCAAGGGACCAACGTAACTCGTAGGAACTGACCCCATAATAGCGGGTCTCCCAGTTTGAGAGTACTACTGTAATTTGCATACTTCTATACTTAGGCATAAAAACATGGCGTTAGAAGGTGAAAACTCGAAATAGCCCTCGAACGGCCCCGTGGGTGGCACCAACACCTCCCACGGGACAACCGTAACTCGTAGGAACTGACCCCGCAGCCGCGGGTCTCCTGGTTTGAGAATACAATGGTAATTTGTGAATTTCTAGACTTAGACTTAAAAACATGGCGTTAGAAGGTGAAAACTCGAAACAGCCCCGAAACGGCCCCGTGGGTGGCACCAACACCTCCAACGGGACCAACGTAACTCGTAGGAACTGACCCCACAGCAGCACGTCTCCCGGTTTGAGAGAACAACGGTAATTTGCATATTTATTTACTTAGGCTTAAAAACATGACGTTAGAAGGTGAAAACTCGAAACTGCCCCCAAACGGCCCCGTGGGTGGCAAAACACCTCCCTCGGGACCAACGTAACTTGTAGGAACTGACTCCACAGCAGCGGGTCTCCCGATTTGATAATACGACCCTAATTTGCTTATTTCTAGATTTAGACTTAAAAACATGACGTTAGAGGGTGAAAACTCGAAACAGCCCCCGAACGGCCCCGTGGGTGGCACCAACACCTCCCACGGGACCAACGTAACTCGTAGGAACTGACCCCACAGCCGCGGGTCTCCCGGTTTAAGAATACGACGGTAATTTGCGTATTTCTAGACTTAGGCTTAAAACATGGCGTTAGATGGTGAAAACTCGAAACAGCCCCCGAACGGCCCCGAGGGTGGCACCAAGACCTCCCACGGGACCAACGTAACTCGTAGGAACTGACCACACAGCAGTGGGTCTCCCGATTTGAGAGTACTAAGGTAATTTACATATTCTTAGACTTAGGCTTAAAAACATGGCGTTAGAAGGTGAAAACTCGGAACAACCCCCGAACGGCCCCGTGGGTGGCACCAACACCTCCCACGGGACCAACGTAACTCGTAGGAACTGACCTTGCAGCCGCGAGTCTCCCGGTTTGAGAATACGACCCTAATTTGCTTATTTCTAGACTTAGGCTTAAAAACATGGCGTTAGAAGGTGAAAACTCGAAACAGCCCCGAAACGGCCCCGTGGGTGGCACCAACACCTCCCAAGGAACACCGCAGTCGCGGGTTCCCGGTCTGAGAATACGACGGTAATTTGCGAATTTCTAGACTTAGGCTTAAAAACTTGGTGTTAGAAGGTGAAACTCGAAACAGCCCCCGAACAACTCCGTGGGTGGCCCCAACATCTCCCACGGGACCAACGTAACTCGTAGGAACTGACCCCGAAGCCGCGGGTCTCCCGGTCTGAGAATACGATGGTAATTTGCGTATTTCTAGACTTAGGCTTAAAAACATGGCGTTAGAAGGTGAAAACTCGAAACAGTGCCCGAACAGCCCCGTGGGTGGCACCAACACCTCCCACGGGACCAACGTAACTCGTAGGAACTGACCCCACAGCAGTGGGTCTCCCAGTTTGAGAGTACTACGGTAATTTGCATATTTCTAGACTTAGGCTTAAAAACATGGCGTTAGAAGGTGAAAACTTGAGACAGCCCCCGAACGTCCCCGTGGATGGCACCAACACCTCCCACGGGACCAACCTAACTCATAGGAACTAACCCCGCAGCCGCGAGTCTCCAGTTTTAAGAATACGACCGTAATTTACTTATTTCTTGGCTTAGGCTTAAAAACATGACGTTAGAGGGTGAAAACTCGAAACATCCCCCGAACAGCCCCGTGGGTGGCACTAACACCTCCCACGGGACCAACGTAACTATTAGGAACTGACCCCGCAGCCGCGGTTCTCCCGGTTTAAGAATACGAAGAATATTTTCGTATTTCTAGACTTAGGCTTAAAAACATGGCGTTAGAAGGTGAAAGCTCGAAACAGCCCCCGAACGGCCCCGTGGGTGGAACCAACACCTCCCACGGGACCAACGTAACTCGTAGGAACTGACCTCGCAGTCGCGGATCTCTCGGTTTGAGAATACGACAGTAATTTGCGTATTTCTATACTTAGGCTTAAAAACATGGCGTTAGAAGGTGAAAACTCGAAATTGCCCCCGAACGGCCACGTGGGTGGTACCAACACCTCCCACGGGACCAACGTAACTCGTAGGAACTGACCCCACAGCAGCTGGTCTACCATTTTGAGAGCACTATGATAATTTGCATATTTATAGACTTAGGCCTAAAAACATGGCGTTAGAAGGTGAAAACTCGAAACATCCCCCGAACGGCCCCGTGGGTGGCACCAAACCTCCCACGGGACCAACATAACTCGTAGAAACTGACCTCGCAGCCGCGGGACTGTCGGCTTGAGAATACGATGGTAATTTTCTTATTTCTAGACTTAGGCTTAAAAACATGACGTTAGAGGGTGAAAACTCGAAACAGCCCCCGAACGGCCTCGTGGGTGGCACCAACACCTCCCACAGGACCAACGTAACTCTTAGGAACTGACCCCGCAGCTGCGGTTCTCCCGGTTTGAGAGTACGATGGTAATTCGCGAATTTCTAGACTTAGGGTTAAAAACATAGCGTTAGAAGGTGAAACTCGAAACAGCCCCGAAACGGCCCCGTGGGTGGCACCAAACCTCCCACGGGACCAACGTAACTCATAGGAACTGACCCCACAGCCGCGGGTTTGCCGGTTTGAGAATACGACCGTAATTTTCTTATTTCTAGACTTACGCTTAAAAACATGATGTTAGAGGGTGAAAACTCAAAACAGCCCCCGAACGGCCCCGTGGGTGGCAACAATACCTCCCACGGGACCAACATAACTCGTAGGAACTGACCCCACAGCCGCGGGTCTCCCGGTCTGAGAATACGACTGTAATTTGTGAATTTCTAGACTTAGGGTTAAAAACATGGCGTTAGAAGGTGAAACTCAAATTATCCCCCGAACGGCGCCGTGGTTGGCACAAACACCTCCCATGGGACCAATGTAACTCGTAGGAATTGTCCCCGCAACCACGAGTCTCCCGGTTTGAGAATACGACCGTAATTTGCTTATTTCTAAACTTAGGCTTAAAAACATGATGGTAGAGTGTGAAAACTCAAAATAGCCCTCGAACGGCCCCGTGGGTGGCGCCGAAACCTCCCACGGGACCAAAATAACTCGTAGGAACTGACCTCGCCGCCGCGGGTCTCCCGATTTAAGAATACGACGGTAATTTGCGTATTTCTAGACTTAGGCTTAAAAACATGGCGTTAGAAGGTGAAAACTCGAAACAGCCCCCGAACGGTCCCGTGGTTGGCACCAACACCTCCCACGAGACCAACGTAACTCGTAGTAACTGACTCCGCAGCCGTGGGTCTCCCGGTTTGAGAATACGACGGTAATTTGCGTATTTTTAGACTTAGGCTTAAAAACATGACGTTAGAGGGTGAAAACTCGAAACAGACCCCGAATTGCCCCGTGGGTGGCACCAACACCTCCCACGGGACCAACGTAACTCGTAGGAAATGACCCCGCAGCCGCGGGTCTCCCGGTTTGAGAATACAACGGTAATTTGCGTATTTCCGGAATTAAGCAAAACATGGCGTTAGAAGGTGAAAACTTAAAACAACCCCCGAGCGGCCCCGTGGGTGGCACCAACACCTCCCACGGGACCAACGTAACTCGTAGGAACTGACCCCGCAACCGCGAGTCTCCCGGTTAGAGAATACGACCGTAATTTTCTTATTTCTAGACTTAGGCTTAAAAACATGACGTTAGAGGGTGAAAACTCGAAACAGCCCCCGAACGGCCCCGTGGGTGGCACCAACACCTCCCACGGGACCAACGTAACTCGTAGGAACTGACCCCGCAGCAGCAGGTCTCCCGGTTTGAGAGTACTACGGTAATTTGCATATTTCTAGACTTAGGCTTAAAAACATGGCGTTAGAAGGTGAAAACTCGAAACAGCTCCCGAACGGCCCTGTGGGTGGCACCAACACCTCCCTCGGGACCAACGTAACTCGTAGGAACTGACCCCGCAGCCACGGATCTCCTGATTTGAGAATACGACGGTAATTTTCATATTTATAGACTTAGGCTTAAAAACATGGTGTTAGAGGGTGAGATCTCGAAACTGCCCCCGAACGTCCCCGTGGGTGGTACCAACACCTCCCACGGGACCAATGTAACTCGTAGGAACTTACCCCGCAGCCGTGGGACTCCCGGTTTGAGAATACGATGGTAATTTGCATATTTATAGACTTAGGGTTTAAAACATGGCGTTGGAGGGTGAGAACTCGAAATAAACCCCGAACGGCCCCGTGGGTGGCCCCAACACCTCCCATGGGACCAATGTAACTCATAGGAACTGACCCCGCAGCCGCGGGACTCCCGGTTTTAGAATACGACGGTAATTTGCAATTTTCTAGACTTAAGTTTAAAAACATGGCGTTAGAGGGTGGGAACTCGAAACTTCCCCCGAACGTCCGCATCGGTGGCACTAGCACCTCCCACGGGACCAATGTAACTCGTAGGAACTGACCCCGCAGTCGCGGGACTCCCGGTTTTAGAATACGACAATAATTTGCATATTTCTAGAGTTAGGCTTAAAAACATGGTGTTAGTGGGTGGAAACTCGAAATAGCCCCCGAACGTCCCGGTGGGTGGCACCAACACCTCCCACGGGACCAATATAACTCGTAGGAACTGACCCCGCAGTCGCGGAACACCCGATTTGAGAATACGACGATAATTTGCATATTTCTAGACTTAGGCTTAAAAACATGGCGTTGGAGGGTGAGAACTTGAAACAGCCCTCGAACGTCCCGTGGGTGGCACCAACACCTCCCACGGGACCAATGTAACTCGTAGGAATTGACCCCGCAGCCGCGGGACTCCTGGTTTGAGAATACGACGGTAATTTGCATATTTTTAGAGTTAGGCTTAAAAACATAGTGTTAGAGGGTGAAAACCCGAAACAGCCCCCGAACATCCCCGTGGGTGGCACCAACACCTCCAACGGGACCAATGTAACTCGTAGGAATTGACCACGCAGCCGCGGGACTCCTGATTTGAGAATACGGAGGTAATTTGCATATTTTTATAGTTAGGCTTAAAAACATGGCGTTAGCGGGTGAAAACCCGAAACAGCGCCCCAACGGCTTCGGGGGTGGCACCAACACTTGCCATGGAGCCAATATGACTCATAAGAACTAACCGCACAGCCACAGGACTCCCGATTTGAGAGTACGAAGATAATTTGCATATTTCTAGACTTAAGCAAAACATGGCGTTAGAGGTTGAGATCTCGAAACTTCCCCCGAACGTCCCCGTGGGTGGCACCAACACCTCCCACGGGACCAATGTAACTCGTAGGAACTGACCCCGCAGCCGCGGGACTACCGGTTTGAGAATACGACGGTAATTTGCATATTTATAGACTTAGGCTTAAAAACATGTCGTTAGAGGGTGAGAACTCGAAACAGCCCCCGAATGACCCCGTGGGTGGCACCAACACCTCCCACGAGACCAATGTAACTCGTAGGAACTGACCCCGCAGCCGCGGGACTCCCGATTTTAGAATACGACGATAATTTGCATATTTCTTGACTTAGGCTTAAAAACATGGCGTTAGAGGGGTGAAAACTCGAAACAGCCCCCGGACAGCCCCGTGGGTGGCACCAACACCTCCCACGGGACCAATGTAACTCGTAGGAACTGACCCCGCAGCTGTGGGACTCCCGATTTGAGAATACGACGGTAATTTGCATATTTCTACTTGGTTACTGATAATTTTAACTCATATATGCAATTTTTCTGCTTGATTAAATTTTTTGTAAAACTACTTGGTTACTGATATTTTTTTTTATGTATCCCATCATTTGTAGGATTTTTTCACGCGGAACAAACGAAGGAGGCAATGGTCTACAGCATGAAGATTGTTTATAGGTTGTGGACATTCAGGATTTTCATTTTTGTGTTACAGCCGTGCGGGCTTTTATTGTTTAGTTTTATGGTCGTGCGGGCTTTTATTGTTTAGTTTTATGGCCGTACGGGCTTTTATAATTTGATTGTTGAATTTTATAGCCGTGCGGGCTTTATAATAAGTAGGTTTTACATTTACAGGTTTTGGAATGTCTAGAAAATAGAGGAAACTCTGCCCAATTTTTTTTTGGTCTGTGAATTATTAAGACGTGTAATTTTTATAAGTTTGTATATATATTTGTTTATTAATAACGTTCTCGATTCGCAATTTGTGATTTTTTTTATTGTTTTGCCAATAATAAATATTTGTAACACCTCGTACGCGTCAAACGTTACACGTAGAAACTGATGGTGCACTCACAGGACCCCCAATTTTAGGATTGGACCAAAAAAATACATTTTTTTTAAAATTGTAGTTAAATATGGTCATGGACTTTGTCCATGACCATTTTTAATTTTTCTTCTCGCATAAAAATGGTTGTGGCCAAAGTACGCGACCATTTTTTTCGTCACGGTTATGGGTCACGGATTAGGGCCGCGACCAATTTTTTTTTATTTTTTTGTCACGGTCGTGGGTCGCGGACTTTGGCCGCGACCAATTTGTCACGGTTGTGGGTTACGGATCAGCACCGCGACCAATTTTTTTTAATTTTTTTTGTCATGGTCGTGTGTCGCGGACTTTGGCCGCAACCAATTTGTCACGGTTGTGGGTCACGGATCAGGGCCGCGACCAATTTTTTTTAAATTTTTTTATCACGGTCGTGGGTCGCGGACTTTGGCCGCGACCAATTTGTCACGGTTGTGGGTCACGGACCAGGGCCGCGACCCGTCACGACATGGGTCACGGCCTAAGTCCGCGACCATCTGCTATGACCCCTCTCGGTTGTGACCATTTTTTGGTCACGGACTTGGGCCGCGACCCACGAAAATGGTCACGGCCCAAGTCCGCGACCCACAGCTTTGGTCAGGGATTTTGGCCATGACCAATCGCCAGTTTTTGTGTAGTGAGTTGTTTCACCATTGAAAGAGTTCCTATTGAGATACAAGGTTTTTACTCATTAACTCCAGCTCACCTGTAAGGTTTAACACATGGCATCAGAATTTCCACCACCACCACTAGATGGTGGTCCTAGTTCCAGCTACGCACTTCCTCGGTCAGAAATGACTGAAGTAGAAGTGGCTTTGAAGTCCTTGGTGTCCAGCCAACAGGCAATGCAAGAGCAACTGGTTTCTTTCAGCTAAAATGTGATAATTAGGCCAGTTGGGTTACAACCGGAGATAATTACTCTAGCAGCCGTAGAGCACCCTCAGGATGCCACGGGACCAACCCAGGCACCGCACAAAGACCTGCCACCTGTTTAGCGACAGAGGGATGTTGCTTGCCATAGGAATTTATGCATGGGGACAAAAGGCCAACCCTGCCCAGAGGACCGTTATGATGATTATGAGGTTGAAGATGCTCAGGCCGATTGCTGGAAATGATACGAGGTATCTGGGAATATGGTATGCCCCATCAAGGGAGTTGAGGTCATGATAGGAGGTCGAGTTGTGATGCACAGCCAAGGGGACCTGCCTTTGATCGATTAAGTAGAGGGTCAGCCTTCAAGAGGCTCAGCCCCGTTGGAGATCTGAGAGAAAGGATGTCTAGGTCAAGGAGCAATGCTGCCTCAAGAAGGGAGGTGGCAGATGACCGACCCGCGTGTGGATGAGACGAGGTCCAGTGAGAAGTAAATAGCCGATGTAGGTCAACAACATGGGAACCCTTGATTCTTCTAGTTGAGGTAGCAGGTGATAACATTGGCCATGCCGACATTGTCGAAGAGGCCGAGAGGCCTTGAAATGACTCAATTCAAAGGCTATAAAACACGATTGATGACATTCTTAAGAGCCATGACCCCTTGCAGAGGGGATACTTAGAAGGTTATACTTTTGTGGCAAAGATAGTCAACTTTCCAACCCCTGCTAAGTACAAGCCACTAGTGGTTACTCTAAAGTATGATGGGAGTACTAACCCTGTAAACCATGTGGAGATGTAACATTCGGCTACAGACATCTACTCCATCTCTGATGAGATGAAATATCGTGCATTCTCAAGCACTTTGATTGGAGCTGCCCATATATGGTTCACTTCGTTCCCAAAGAACTCTGTTGAAAATTTCAAGCAACTCGCAAAACGATTCATCCACAACTTCTTCTTTGCGGTAAGACCCCAAAAGAAGACTAGTCACTAGTTTTACATTAAGCAGTGGAAGAATGAGAGTCTCAGGGAGTACATTGCGAGGTTTAATAAGGAGAAGTTGGAAGTGGAGGATTATGAGGAAAGTATTGCAATGACAGCATTAATAGGAGGCCTGCAGAAAGGGAAATTTCTTTAGAAACTTGTTAAAGACCCACCAAAGTCTATCGCCGAGCTATTAGTGATGGTCAACAAGGTCATGAATGTCGAGAAAGCTATGGTAGCTAAACACCAAAAGTGTATATTTTATACCCCAAATAGACGGTTTTTAGTTGCTAATTCTCGACAATTTAAGTCTTATGCGCTTTATTGTCTATTTTGTTGGTCGAATGCACGTTGCGGTGTTCAAATGCGAATTTCAAGACAATTGTGCAGATTATGGAGCTAATTACACTTGTCCCATACCCTAGCCTACCTTAAACCTACATAAACATGTCCCGAACCGTGTGTATTTAATTTGTCCCATTTTATTTTATTTGTGTCATTTTATTTTTAAGATTTATTTTATTATTTTATTTTATTGAGTCATGTATATATTTTTAGAATTTTTATATTTTAATTTTTAGCGTATCGTGTATTTGTTTTTATATTTTCTTAGTTTTTAGTTAGTTTATTATTTTTTTATTTTTTTTATTTTGTTACTTTATATTTTTATAGTTTTAATTTTAGTCGTGTTTAATTTTTTTAGAGTTTGTATAGTGTGTCGTGTCATTTTTATTTTTAGTTTAGTTAAAATTTTATTTTAGATTAATTTTTATTTTATTTTAGTTTTAATTTTAGTTTATTTTTTTATGGTCACTAACACACACATAACACAAACACAAAACTAACACACCCAATCACAACCCTCACCCACCTCCTACTATCCTACACCCACACACACCATAACCCACACCTCTTCATCTTCTTCCTCCACCATTCTCTCTCTCCTCTCTCTCTCTCTCCTAAACCACCAAACCCACCATCCAAACAATACCAAACACACTTGTTCATCCTCTCACCCAACACTTCTCTTCCTAAGTTTAACCCAGTACCTGAGCTCGCCCAGTAACCTTCTACCCGAGACCGTCAACAACCCTAACCCGATCCCCTTCCAACCTGGTTCCAAAATAGCCAAGACCCATTTCATTCCACCAAAATCGTTCCTGCAAAAGGACTAAACGAAAAACAAAAAAATCCATTGTTCAAAAACCAACAGTCCTAAGCCTCCATTATCTGACACATCTTTTGCAACCTCAGCTTTACACGCTACCAAATCACTGCAAAAATCGGCTGCAGTACACCCTAACCTTATGCTCCCATGTGATCTCTAATTTCAAGGAGACCCTTTCTTCATTTTAAAAAGGAGGGAGAAGACACACAAAGAAAAAGACAGACAGTGTAGAGAGAATAGAGAGACTAGTGTAGTTTTTTTTAGTGCTCCATTTTTTGGAGCGCATTTTTAGTTGTAGATTGTATATAAATTTTATTTTCTCTTCTTTTATAACTTTTTTAGTGACTTGAGTGAGACTGAATATTTTGTTAAATACAAATCTTGAGTTGGTATTAAATTTCAGTGTTGTAATACTCATATTTGTGGGTGCACGTAATTATTCATATTTGGAAAAATTTTATTGAGTTTAAAGAGACTTGTTCAACTATTTTTCTCATTCAATTTGAATTTTTTTATGCCTCTGGTTGTGTCATTATTATATTTTATATGTAATAATATCAAAATGAGAGGCTAAATATCCCATTCAAGGGGTGAGATGGAACCATTTACTTAATTATTTTTATTTTGGGGTTGTTAATTTATTATGCCCCTTTTGATATTAATATTAAAATTTTACAATTTATATTTACGCCTCGAGAGAGGGTGAATTATTTTTGAGAGAAAATCGCAAATTCATATTATAATATTTATTCATTAATTAATCTAGAGATAGGAAATTTTTGAATGATATTGTAGTTTGAATTTCTCTACTCTAAAAGTATATTTTTCATGATTTAAAATACCTTTAGTAAATTTTCCGTAGCGGGTGATCTATTAGAAAATGTTTAAATCTAATTTTTGAGAGTATGTGAAATTTAAATATTAATCTTCTAAAAGGATTGTATGTAACTTTACATTTGGAACGAGAGTTGATTTCTGAATTTATGAATTTATAAATATTTTTGGGTATTTCAAATAGACAAACTAATTAATAAAAATAAATAGGTTAGGTGGTAAAGCTTAATCCCTTGAATTATCTCATAATTATTTTCTCCTCATATTTGGCACACTTTATCCTTTTCTTTATTTATTAGTGTAGTTTTAATTTTTAGTTCATAGTTAGTAGTATAAATATCCCTTCATAATTATTTTAAAAATCATACTTAGCCTTCATTTTGCTCTTGTCCATATTAGAGAGCGTGGATTGACCCCTTACTTGTCAATATACATTTTTAGTGAGTTTTTTGGTACCAAAAGGGATTTTTGATTGACTGTCTTTTACTCCACAACGACATATACGCAAAAGAAAAAATATCAAATGGCGTCGTTACCGGCTTTTTAAGCGTTGGACATTTGCTGAAACTTTGGCGATTGACTTTTCACGAAGTGTTGTTGCCGATTTTTTGAGTTGAGGAGCATTTGAAGGCTTTGTACATTTGTTCATTTGTATACATTATTTATTTATTTATTATTTTTCATAGATTGTTTGTATTAGGATTATTGAGGCCTTGTACATTTATTTGTGGTGCTTTTGACACCAATTATTTGTAATAATTAATTTTAAAAAAAAAAAGCAAAAAGAGAAATGGGACAAGGTAAAGAGAGAGCTCCCTCGAAGTGGAATTTTGACGCCTCTCTACTTTGGGTCCGTAGGACTCCCGGGGACGACTGAAGTTTGGCGAACTTCCCCCCACTCGACTCAGGTCGGTCTTCACCCTACGTGTGCAAAAGACGTAGGAGGTACATTTCTTTATCACTCGCATCTCTAATGTTAGGGATTCCATTTATTGTTTGACTATTTTCTCCTATGTGATTTATATTTTTGCATAGTCTTACTTTGAATTGTTTGATGAATTAATGAACTTAATACCTATACCCGGTCATTAAAACGAGAAGAGATTTCATCGTCCGACTCAATCATTTAACTCCACTTGCTTGTTAACCCGTGCCATCACTTAATTAAAATCAATCAACTAGCAAGCCAAGTAGGAGCACAATTTTTTAAAGGCGACGTATAAGATTGCGTGCTTTTTCTCGCCTGCGGAGTTATTAAAATTCGACTACCCAATCACTTAATTTAAGATAAAAATTGGTTGCGTGCTAGTTAGGATTTTCCTTTGCTTGTACGTGTCTATTTCAAATCCTTTGGTAGTCAGTTTTTGTGTGCTTCGTTAGTGTGTTTCATTCCGAGTCCACTTTTATCCTTTTTCAAAAATTCAAAAATATTTTTCATCCTTTTTCTTATATAACAAAAACCCAAAACTATTTTCTTTCTTTTTCACAAAATTCAAAAAACCCCATAAGATTTTCTTTCTTTTTCAAAAAATAAAAAATCTAAAAATATTTTTAGAGAAACCTTTTTCTCCCCTATCCATCCCATCATGGCCGAAGAACGTCCCTTACGGAACTACTTTGGTCATTTGTTTGTTGACACGCGACACGTGTGAGAGTGATCCCGAGCCGTCTCTTTATGATATCCTTAGTTGTCTCACCTCTCTTACGAGTACCGTTGACACTCTTGACCCATCTATGCATGCACCTCATATTCCATCACCCTCAGGGTCAAATGTCGATGTGTTGCATACCTTGTCGTACACCCATTGTTACTATGCTGATCACATGTCCCATTAATGCCCGCACCTTCCTTATCCATCCGACCCCACCATGGAACATGTGTATCTGTCTGACACTATTTTGGAACCCACTCCAGCTTATTATCATGACATATCTAATCCCGAGTGGTGTGAGTACCCAAGTTATTTCATGGAGGCCTAATCACCCTTTCACGCAATATGAATCCCAACCCGATGTTGTGGATCCTCACACGTTCCCTCAGTCGTCATGGCACCCTGGAGCACAACATCCCGATCAGTCCTATCACTACGCACCACATGATTATGACCCATTTGTCCATCACGGAAGCACTCCTTTCGTGTATGATGAACTTAACCCCGCTCCCCACCCTTCCTACGAGTATTCTCCGTTTATTCATGATACTAGTGTGTTGTGTCCACCTCACCTATCCACCATTGTCCCACCACCAACCATCACTTCCCCACCATCATCCACCTCTGCTCTCGAAAGCCTCTTGTAATAGTTCATCCTTGAGCAAGAGCAAGAAACTCAAATTCAAACTCAAGCAATTCAAAGGCTTGAACAACTCCTTAATGAATTTGAGTGTGCGATCGAGTCGGATATTCCCTCATCTTCACCCGTTGTTGCCCCACGTGGGATGATGATGTATCATCTTATACAATCGATGTTGAGTGTGACCAACCCTACCACACCAAGAATCTCGTCGTTAAGACCACCTCGTAATCCGAGCCTCAAGTTGAGAATTGTGTTGACTTATCCATAGCATGTGAGACTGATCCATACCCTAATATTCCAAAAGAACCTAAGGTCGAGGTTCGCCTTTCCCCTCCATATCCAAAAGAACCCACATTAGAGGTTCACACACCCGTTATATCCAAAAATATGACCGAGTTTATACCTGTTGCACCTATTGAGTGTGTCCTCGAGACGCACATTCCTTTTAGGTTAGCTCCGGCTACGAGTGCTCCCTAATGCACCAAGATTGAATCGAAGTTGGTTCCCACCTCCCTTTCTATGGATCCTCTCCAGAGATATTTGGCTCACTTTGAGTCTGATATTGATGTTGATTCATATATCTTGGATCTTAATGCCTCGTTAGACCCTTTCACCATTATGGATGGTGATACATTGGTGGAGAAGTTGACCACTCTATCTTTAGACACGACTCTCATTTGTGAGTATTTGTTTACTCCTCCCCATGAGTGTGTGTCCCCTACACTTGAGTTGGATCATCTTCCCCCACCATTTATCCCACCTGACCGTCCCATTGTTCCTCCCTCACCACCACCTTATTTAGACCTAGTCATTATACCTCCACAGTTCACATATGTTTATCTAGGTCCTTACTTGCATCCTCCACCATTTATCCCACCTGATCCACCATTTATCCCACCCTTTACTCCACCCTTTATCCCACTCGACCCACCCTTTGTCCTTTCCACCCCACCACCTGCTTTGGATCTTGATTTTATGCATTTCGTGTTTCCAATCATATATTTAGATCCTAACTTAAAACCATTCTCCACCATTCATGAGAGTATTTGTGGTGATACTCTCCACTTTCGTGACATCGAGCTTGTTCCTCCATGCACACCATTTCCTTGTGGTGTTGATTTTTCCCATCAACAGCTCCCTGGCATGTCATGGTGCGACCATTATCATCTCCCATTTATAGAACGGTCGTGTGATTTTTATGAGGCCCACCCCATTCCACTTTCCCCACCATTTCGCCTCCCCATCCAACTTGAGCACCATTCTTAAAGGGCCCTTGTTACCCTCACATTCCTGCTCAATAAGGCCCGCTATCGGTGCCTATTCACCCTTACCCTTATACCCACCACCCCATGGTCCACCAATGCTTTGCATCATGTGATGCACTTCGCCATATAAGTGCATTGACCATTCTTAGCCCTAATCCAACAAGATTGACGCTTTAGTCTTGTTTGGGGGTGATTATTGTGGTGACAATTATATTCAACACAGATAAATGAGAAAAGCATAATCACCAAGGAAAATAAAGAACATAAAATGCCAATCACATAACACAGTATGTACGTGGTTCAGCAAGAATGTCTACGTCCACGGTGGTGTAGTCAGTATTATTTCTATATATTCTGGGGAGCGTTTACAGAGAATACAGTCCGTGCCTCTTGCCCCAGGCTTATGGTTTATTATATACCTGATTATTTTCGAGGAGTGGGGGTGTTAGACTCCCCCACGTCCATCTTCTTTTCCTGCAATATCTCTAGACGAGATCCTAGGAGAAAATAAGTCATAATGGAATTTAGTTAAGGTGGGAGGGGTCCGAACTTTGGGATGTTTTTATTAGGCTACTCGTCCGGGCCCATGATGGCAAATTCGGGTACCCACAGTTGCCCCTAAAGTTGTTGGGACACAATTTGGGCTCAATAAATTTACATGATTTGTCATAATGGCTCTTTTATAAGTCGTGTAACTCTTCCCAAAGTCAAAAACTAATTTAGGCGACAGTTGCTTCGGGTCCTGTGCGCGATGATTGGGAGCATTTAAAAGTTATTTGGAGCAACATTCCATAGTTGTCGTTTCAAACTTCTTAGTTTTACCTCATCTTTTGCGAGTTTTAGATGTTGTGTCTTCTTCTCCAGGCCTTCATTTTCTTCGCTTTCAATCTCCCTCATCATCTGGGCTTGTGATCTTGCGTCTTCCAAGTCAAACTTTCATCTCGTAAGTCCTTTTTGCTCTCTCTTTGTGCTTTCTCTGTTGAGTTTTCTTTGAATTTGCAATTTAGGGTTTACAAATGTCAAAGATAGGTAATAGATCAGTGTTTGAGTTCAGGAAGTTTTATAATATCCCAGAATGGGTAGAGATTGAGTGCGCCTCTCTCCCTAAGAATGTTAGAGAGATAAAGGACGCTCATTGGATTCATGTCCTGTTGCTTTCTCAAGGGGGCTTACTTTTCCTCCAAATAATTTGTTCCTGCATTTCTTTGGTTATTTCAACATTGTCCCTGCACAGTGTTCGCCCAATGTATGGAAGATAATCAATGGTGTCCATAGAATAAATCAACTTTATGGCACTAAATTAGGGCTCGCTGAAGTTTGTTTTTGTTATTCCTTCTCTCGAACTAGCTCTGGTCTTCTTTACCTCAAGGCCAGGAGTCCAGACAGGGTATTGGTAGTAAATTTACCTTATTTTCATAAGGACTACTGGCAAGATGGCTTTTTTTCTAGGAATTGGCAGTTCTCCCCCCAGACTGAGGGGGCGAGGTCTGATAGATTCACTGTTCCCTTTTATGGGGAAGAGTACATAGGTAGTGTTTGCTCTGCCCTTTCGATCTCCTTGTTAACGTGTGATTTTTCTGACATTTTCCTATTTTATTTTTAGCGAGGACAAAGAACTTGGAACCTGCCCTTAGCGAGGTTCGAGCTTTCGACCTGATTAAAGCTTGGAATATCAGGGAATCTTTGGTTGACGGTGAACACCCCCGGTCTACAGCTTTCCTGCTCGAGTATAAGAACATTGGGTCCAGTTTCATTACAAGTCTTGTGATAGTATTCCTAACTTAGATACTTTTGAAGAAGCTGCTGCCGATCCCATTCAGTTGGACGAGGAAGAGAGCAATTCTGAGAGTGATATCAGAGGAGGTGCTGAAGGTGGTTCTAGTGAGGAGATCTCCAGTAGTGATAGTTCTTCTAGCTCAGAAGAGGTTTCTGAAGCCCAAGAGTCTTCAAGTACTTCCAGCAATTCTAGCGAGGAAATGGTTCCCCCAAGGAGAAACTTGATATGTGATGATGATGGTGTGCTTCTCGCTCAGAGGTCGAAGAAGCATAAATCTAGCAGTGGGGCTGTTTCCACTGGTTCTCAGTCTGCTGCTCAGGAGTAGGAGAAGAAGAGCAGTTGAGAGAGAGAGAGAGGAAAAGGGAAGAGGAGAAGAAGAAGACTAAAGAGAAAAAGAAGGTTGAGGAGAGGAAGAGGGTAGAGAAGGATAAGGAGAGGGAGGAGGAGAGGAGGATAATGGAAGCGAGGATGAAGGCTGGGCAGGACTTAGCGCCTGTGTCTGCGTTGCCAGAGGGGGCCTCGGTTGCCATTTCTCCTCAACTGGTCCCTGCGCTGCTCGAAAGAGCAGTCTTTCCTGTTGATCGCCAAAGGGCAATGGGGACTGACCAGCTAGCCTTGCAAGTGAGTCAGAGACTAGACTTGGTAAGTCTGTTTCTCTTTTCTGATACTTGTAAAATCCTGTTTGTTTCTCTCCTTCTAATGCCTTCCCTTACTTGCAGTTCGTGACTGACTTTGCCATGCTCTATCGCTCTTGGGACGAGCTGGTGAATAAGAATGGTGAGTTGGAGAAGAAGACCACTGCTCTGAAAGTGAAGAGTACCGAGCTTGAGGCTAGATTGAAGGTCGTTGATGCTGCTCGGACGTCTTCTAATTTGGCCCTTATTAAAGCCAATCGAGAGAGGGAAGCAGCGGACAAAGAGCTGAACGAACTGCGACAGGCCTATGATTTGGTCTTCTTGAGTAAGTTAGCGGTAGTGGAGGAGAACAAGGTGCTGACAGAGAAGCTGAAGGAGAAGGAGTCCGAGGCAGTCACCATTAAGGAAGATTCATATAACTCCGGGTGGGCTGCTGCATATGAAGATACTGAGGTTCAGATAGGCTACATCAGCCGTCAAAAATTTAAGAAGCTGTCGGGGTGGATGTTGCCTCTCCCTTGTTCGATGAGCACGATCTAGGCCTAAAGCCTATCGTAGGTGAAGCTCCTGCCCCAGCCGTCGAAGGTTTGACCCTGCTTCCCAGTCAGTTCCTGTTGATGCCTTTCCTGCTCGGGAGATAGAAGTTGTCCCTACTGAGGGAGATGCTCCCACTGCTGCTGACAAGGGGAAGCAGCCAGCTTCTTCTGAATAACCCGAGGTCACCAGCTAATCTATTCTTAGGAATGCTTTTGTATTTTTATTTGTAATTTTCCTTTTTATTTTTCAATGTACTCTGATCCTTTATGTATTAATGAAATGAAAAGACTTTTTCCCTCAGTGTACTGATTTATTTTATCCTTTACTGCTCTTTTATAGCCTGTAGTCAATTAATGTAGATGACTATATACCAACCACTTCTCAATTGGGAAGAATGATTGGTCCTGATGTGAGTCCTCAAGTCCATCATACCTTCGTAAGAATTTACAAATCGCTGCGATTGAGGAATAAGCGTTTCATAGAGCACACGGAGCTCGTTGTTAAACTGAAAGATAGGCTTCAGGAGATGGAAGAAGTTGGAGCCTCTGTTCAAGAGGAAGTGAATACTCTGAGAGCAAGACTCATCGATGCTACTGAGATTAACCAAGTCGAAGAAGTTCTACAGCAGGAAAATGATTCCTTGAGGAGGGAAGTGTTGTGCCTCAGGGAGCATGTACTGAGCACTGTGCCTCGCATTTTAAGGGGTTCCTCCTCATCATGAGCTGGCACAGGACCAAGCGATGTTCCTCCAATGCTGCGAGGTTCTACCCCATCGACTGTTCCGCGAGCTGGTGCAAACGTAAGAAGCCCAGCTAGGGAAATGGATGAGATCCGTGAAGATGTCCGTCGAGCATACGTGATTGTTGTTGGGCTTCAAAGGGATGTCACACGGTTGAGGCATCTGTTTAAGAGAGGACCTCGGTGAGTATGGGTTTATGGTTATGACCAAGGTTGGGTAGATGCTCCGACAAGACTGAAAGATTTTGAAGAGCTCGCCTTTATCAGGGGATGGTTGAGTGCCCTAAGTGAGATGCAAGTTCCAAGGAACTCAATACTTTGGTATCGTCACGAGATCTCTCCTTCCACTTTAAGGCCTAACCCCTTCAGGAGGGATGATCAGTGGATCCCTATCAATGCCATCCCTCGGCAGCTATTGGAGTCAGATACGAATGAGGTCGAGGAGGAATTAGCTCCTCATCCGAATGACGGTCGAAGAGCACAAGTGGCTGATTATCTTGTTCAGAGGCCTCGACCTCATTAAGATTTTACCAGTTGTAACTTTGTATACATATGTAATGAAGTGATGTAATATTGATGTTTTGGGCGATCTCACTGATTAAATATGGGTTGTATGTTTTTGTTGTAAATGTGGTGAAGTAATATAAAATTTATGTTTTGGGCGAACTTGCCGACTAAACAATTGTTCTATATTTTTTACATCATTTATTCTTTGCTTAATAATCGTCGACCTCTCTTAGCCGACTAGATTGGTAAGTTTGCATTGTCTAGTAAGTGTCCCTCTAGTCCAATATGCTTATGAGATACCATTCTGCCTTACTTTACCTTTTAGGTCGTGTCATCACACTCCCTTAGGCCTAAGTGTGGCAATTGGCGAGGACACACCTGGTGTTGGATGCTTTATCCGATCAGGGTTTTGTTAACCAAACATTATTTGGTGATCAATTTGACTTGGTCGGATTGCCTAAGGATCTCCTGTAGGGCTTCATATATTGCCAGGGACAATGCTAAGAGGTTGTTCGTGCTTCATAACGAAAACCCGAGGAGGGTGTTTTCCCTGCTATCGCATACTGAGTAGTGTGCCTGTCACTTGGAAAGGGTGTGTAAATTATAAAGTTCATATATTATTTAACTGACACCTCATAGAATGCAACTGCCAAACAATTTTTATTAATCACAAGTAAATGAGCTGCCATTTTCATAAATCTGATAAAAAGTGAAAGAAAAAACTAGAAATAGAATTTCTTAAGATTTGCCGCATTCCATGCTCGGGGTATCTCTCTTCCCTCCAGCGTTTCTAAGTGATAGGCTCCTCGTAGATCGTCTTTTGTTATCTTGAATGGTCCTTCCCAGTTTGGCCCCAACTTGCCATCTGATGGTTTTACTGCGCTGCCAAGGACTTTCCTTAGGACATAGTCACCAACTTGG
Source organism: Sambucus nigra (assembly GCA_949130495.1). NCBI lineage: Eukaryota > Viridiplantae > Streptophyta > Magnoliopsida > Dipsacales > Adoxaceae > Sambucus > Sambucus nigra. The sequence goes on from OX422214.1 coordinate 300,633,493, forward strand.
AATGCCCATGGATTGACCTTCTTGTTATAGTGTTTTGCGAGTTGTTGCTGATAGCTCACTAATTTCACTAAGGCAAGTTCTTTGCGTTCGTCGGCTAGGTCGAGTTCAGCGAGCAATGCTGCATCATTCTGGCCCTGGTCGATAAGGGTAGACCTCATAGTTGGTAGGGCTGCTTCTAATGGGATGACCGCTTCTATCCCATATGTTAGTGAAAATGGAGTTTCCCCCGTTGCCCGATGTGGGGTAGTGCGGTAAGCCCACAGAATATGCGGCAGTTCGTTCACCCATGCGCCTTTGGCTCACTCTAATCGTTTCTTTAACCCATCGATCATTGTTTTGTTGGAAGCTTTGGCTTGACCGTTGTTCTGAGGATATGCCACCAAGATAAAGTAGTGCCTAATCTCGTGTTCATTGCAGAAGTTCTGGAAAGGGACACTCTCGATTCGTGTTCCGTTGTCAGTGATGACGGTTTTGGTGATTCTGAAATGGGTAATTATATTTTTCCATATGAATCTCATCATATCTGCATCTCGAATGATTTCAGTGGCTCTGCCTCAATCCATTTGGTGAAGTAATCCGTTGTGACTAATAAATAGGTGCGGTTACCAGCGGCGGTAAGAAGTGGTCCTACGATGTCCATTCCCCATTGGGCGAAAGGCCAGGGGCTGGTGAGTGATCTTAGATCGCTGACAGGTTGGTGAACCATAGGGGTGTGTAGTTGACATTTCTTTCACTTTCGAGCGTACACTTTCGAATCCTTTTGCATATATGGCCACCAATAGCCTTCCTTCATAGCTCGAAAAGCTAGTGGTCTTCCTCCAATATGGCCTCCGCCGATTCCTTCGTGGAGCTCGTGTAGAATTTTCTCGACATCCCTCGGGTGAACACATTGTAGGTAAGGGCCGGAGAACGATCTCTTATACAGCTTGCCCTCAGGAGATAAGTGAAAGCGAGCAACTTTGACTCTTATCTGATGAGTGGTCTTCCTATCGTTTGGAAGTGCGCCATCCTTCAAATAGTCCTTTAAAGGGTCCATACAACTGGGTACTGACTCAATCTAGAGCACATATTCTGCGCCTATCAGCTCATCGCTCTGGTTGATGCTCGGGTGAGCGAGGAAGTCGATGGGGATCGTTCTTTTCAAGTCGGAATTGATGGCCAAACTCAGGGCTGCCAGGGCGTCAGCATGGTTGTTTTGTCCTTTGGGAAATTACTAGACACTTACTTCCTCGAAACTGGCCATTAGCCTCTTCGCCAAAGAGATATAGGCGGCCATTCTTTCATCTTTTGCATTACAGTCCCCACTTATCTGATTAGAGACTAATTGTGAGTCCCCGAACACCTATAACTGCTTCGCCCATAAAGTGTGTGCCTTTTGGAGGCCGACTATTAAAGCTTCATATTCTACCTCATTATTGGAGGCTTCAAATCCAAGCCTGATTCCTGTTCGGGCATTGTATCTTCTAGAGTAACAAGCACAATGCCCACTCCTGCCCCCTTTGAGTTGGAGGCTCCATCAACAAAAAATTGCCAAACTCCCTCTGTTGTGTGGTTCCCTCCTTGCTTCATGGGTTGAAGTTGGTCTAGAGGATGCTCTCCTGTGAATTCAGCTATGAAATCAGCAAGGACTCGTCCCTTAATTTCATTCCTTGGTTGGAATTGGATGTCAAATCATCCGACCTCGATTGACCATTTAATCAGTCTTCCCGATAAATCCGCTTTCCTCAGGATTGCTTTAAGGGGGTGCGATGTAAGGATAATGATGGTGTGAGCTTCAAAGTAGTGATTCAACTTCCTTGAAGCTACTGCAAATGCAAAAATGAGCTTCTCTAGTGGTAGGTACCGCTGCTCAGCCTCTAATAAGGTCTTGCTCGCGTAATAAACTGGGTGATGGATTCCTGCTTTCTCGCACACCAACGCAGAACTCATGGCGTGGTTGGAAACGGTGAGGTATAAGTACAAGGAATATCTTTCTTGAGGTATGACGAGCAGGGGTGGTGAGCTAAGGTAATCCTTAAGCTCGTTCAATACTTGCGAGCAATCTTGATTCCATTTTACTGTCTTATTTCCCTTCAAGAGCTGGAAGAATGGTTTGCATTTCTTAGAGGACTTCGAGATGAAACGGTTCAAGGCAGTGAGCATACCGGTGAGATTCTGTACATCTCGTATTGTGCGAGGGGGTTATACCCTGTTGATTGCTTCGATCTGGTTTAGGTTAGCCTCGATGCCTCTCTTACTGACCAAGTACCCAAGAAATTTTCCTGATTGGACACCGAAAGAACACTTTCTCGCGTTGAGATTCATTTGGTATTTCCTGAGGATTTCGAAGGTTCTTGATAGATCTGAGAGGTGGTCTTCTTTGTTCCTGCTCTTGATGAGTATATCGTCGATGTAGACCTCTGTAGTGTATCCCATTTGGTCTTTGAACATCTTAGTGACCAGTCGCTGGTAGGTTGCCCCTGAATTTTTGATCCCGAAGGGCATGACTTTGTAATAGTATAATCCAACGATGGTAATGAATGTTTTCTTGTCCTGGTCTGGTGCGTACAGAGGAATCTGATGATACCCCGAATATGCATCCAAAAAACTCATTCTTTCGTAAGCTGCTGTGGTGTCCACCAATTGGTTTATTTTTGGGATAGGAAAACTATCCTTAGGGCAAGCCCTGTTAAGGTCAATGAAGTCGATGTAGACTCTCCATTTCCCGTTATTCTTTGGAAGTACTACAGGGTTGGATAACCATTTAGGGAATTGAACCTCCCGTATGGATCCTGCATCCAGCAATTTTTCAACTTCTTTTTCTACAGCTTTTGCCTTCTCAGGCGCAGCTCGCCGTGCCTTCTGTGTGATAGGTTTAAAAGTGGGGTCGACATACAACCGATGACAAACCACACTGGAATCAATTCCAGGTAGCTCGTTTGGTTCCCACGCGAAAACGTCTACGTTGCTTCTTAACAAAATGGTCAGTTCCTTCTTTTCTTGATCTGTGAGAGAAACTCCAATCAAGAATACCCTGTCCTTCTTGCTACCACCAGCTGTAACTTCCTCCAGGTTTTCCACGACCCGCTTAGAGGGGAGGAGCCTAGTCCTCCACTCCGGGTCTTTCGTATCTTAACTGCTATTTTGAAGGTATAAGACCTTCTTATTCCTTGACCTTCTCATTCGGCTTCTCGACCTTCTTTTCTGGTCTAGGGTGGATGGCCGCTATGAAGCACCTTTTTGCCATCGATTGATCACCATGGATCTCTATTACTCCTCGCTCGGTCACATACTTGAGTTTCTGATGGTAGGTCGAGGGGACTACCTTCATCGCATGTAGCCATCCTCTGCCAAGGATAGCTTGGTATAGCGAGTCAATGTCGACTACCAGAAACTCAATCATCTTGGAGATATTTCCTGCCCTTACCGGTAGCATAATCTTTCCCAGTGGGGTAGTCACTTTTCCAGCAAAGCCAACCAGAGGGACTGTGTCCTACTTCTGGTCGGCGGCGCTCAGCTTCAATTTTCTGAACAAGTCAAGATACATTACCTAGGATGAGCTTCCTTGGTCGACGAGTAACTTGTCGACGTCATAGTTGGCAATCCTGAGCGTAATGATCAAGGTGTCATGGTGCGAGATTCTCACTCCCACCAGATCTTCATCTGTGAACACGATATGTGTGTTGTAGTCGACATCATCTGCTTGCCGACACTTTCCTGATTGTGTCTTTGCTAGATCGATCTTAAAAGCTTGCATTACTGCTGTAATCATTTTTTACCTCCATCCGAGCTGAATTCCCCTGAATCTGCTTCATATCAGATGCTCCATGAATTATCGCGAATTCATGGCCAGCATCGTCTTCGAGTACATTATCGGGTCTTATTTCTCCATTTGCAACAACTTTCTCTTCCTTCTTCTCCACAAACTCGTTCAGGTGCCCAGACTGGGCCAGTTCTTCGAGGTGGAACTTAATAGCTTTGCGGTGCTCAATCTTATATCCTCTCTCTTTATGAAAAGTGCATCTCAGCGCGTTGTTTCTCTTTGAGGGATCTCCTCCCATCTTTCTGGGCCACTTAATAAATGGCTCGTCTTTGATTTTTGCTAGAATCTTGTAAATTGGTTCCTTGAAGACAGTGTTGACTGTCTGAAATGCTTTTGAAACATCATTCCTGCCTCCGTTCTTGGAGCCATTCTTGCCCCCATTCTTTCCTCCTTTCTTCTGGTTCTCTGCTTTGTCTTTGCCTTTGGCAGTAAGCTTAGTTCGACCATTTTCTCCTATGCTGAGGCGGGTCACATCCTCCACTTTGACTTACTTCTCGATGCGATTCATCAGGTCGTCGATGGTCATGGCCTCTTTCTTCGTCAGGGATTGGTGCAGAAGACAAGAGCTGGGTAGCCCAATTTTAAAAGAGGCCACTACTACCTACTCCGAACAATCCTCGACCTCATTGAATAACTCCCAATACCTCTTTGTGTAGTCTCGAAGGCTCTCTTGAGGCGTCTTTTTAATTTTTAGTAAAGCATCCATCCTTTGGGGATGGGAGCTACTAGTAATGAAGCGGGTCGTGAAGAGTTCGGCTAGGGACTCAAAGCTCCTAATAGACCTATGAGGGAGCCTCTTGAACCATTTCTGTGCCACATCATGCAGGCTCGAGGGAAAAATCCAGCACATCAGTGTATCCCGATGGTTCTAGAGAGTTATGGCTTGCCTATACTGCCTAACGAGATCAATGGGGTCAGTTTTTTCGTCATAAATCTTGAATCTTGGAATAGCAAATTTCTTGAGGGCTTCCTCTTCTTTTATCTCCCTTGAGAAAGGGGATTTCATTTGGGTCTTGAGAGCTCGTCTGGCAAGCTCCCTGGTCGATCTTGTGCCGCGGTGTGCCGGGTGTTGGTCCATCTCCCTCCGGACCAAATTTCGTATGTTCTCATTGCTGCGAGCTGGGCTCCTGTAACGGCCAGTCGGTCACTGGTGCTCGAGAGAGTCGTCGCTTGACTCGTGCTTCTAACTCGTTTGGGATCCACGCCTTGGGCTCCTTCCTCGACTGCGAGACTTGCTCACCTGAGGGATAGGAGTGCAGTATGGACGTCGCCTAGTGCTGCGATAGAGCTCTTTCTCCATCCTTTCTAATTTCCTTTTGAGGCGAGCATTCTCAGCCTCTTGCTTGGGAGCGGACTCCCTTTGCTCTTGGAGCCTTGCCTCATAGGCATCAATCAGTCTGGAGATTTTCGTGGACCTCGCTGGCGTTGGCTTTCCTCTGAGGCTGGCCTCTCTAGGTTAGCCCTCTGATCTGAAAGCCGAACTTCAGATCTGATCCTGCGAAGAGCTGGTTATTCTTGGATATCTCCTGCCTGAGGAGCATTACTGTTGTGACCAGACATTTCAAATCTCTTTGTTGGTGTGGGCTTTCTCAGGGAAGACAAACGTTCCCACAGACGGCGCCAATTGTGGTGACAATTATATTCAACACAAATAAATGAGAAAAACGCAATCACCAAGGAAAATAAAGAACATAAAATGCCAATCACACAACACAGTATGTACGTGGTTCAGCAAGAATGCCTACGTCCACGGTGGTGCAGTCAGTATTATTTTTATATACTCCGGGGAGCGTTTATAGAGAATACAGTGCGTGCCTTTTGCTCCAGGCTTGGGGTTTATTATATACCTGATTATTTTCGGGGAGTGGTGGTGTTGGACTCCCCCGCGTCCATCTTATTTTCCTGAAATATCTCTAGACGAGATCCTAGGAGAAGAATAAGTCATAATGGAATTTAGTTAAGGTGCGAGGGGTCCGGACTTTGAGCCGTTTTTATTAGGCTACTCGTCCGGTCCCATGATGGCAAATTCGGGTACCCACAATTATCATCACCCATTTTTCTGCCTCGCTGTGCTTTCATAGATCTTATCTTTAGGGTGAAACTGGTTCGGTCTGGCTGAAGACATTAAACTTAGCGCTACCAGGAGGCAGCCCGTTGTTTCTTGTATAAGTCTCATCCCATTTGGGGGTTGTGTGTCGCATCACCCTATGCTTTACATGTTTATAGACGTGTACATTTTTTTCTTTTATCATTTATTCAGGTTTATTCTTGGCTTCATATGTCCACTTCATTAGCGGTTGATTATGGCATTCTCTTTCCTACCTTATGCTCTTAATTTTAAAAATCATTTTACTTAACATCGAGGACGATGTTCCTTTTTGTTTGGGGGTGGGAAATTTTATCAAAATCGCACCTCTTCTGAAAAATTTTGATTTTTTAAATTTTCTTGCATTTTCTTTCATCTCACTCATTGATGTTATTTTCTATCATCCATCTTTTAAAGTCTAGGAATAAATCTAGAGAAATTATTTTTCTAAATAGCTTATGTAATACATAACAAGGCATGTTGCACTTTGAATTTCTAGACTCAACAAATTTGCGCACTTATTACGTCAATACGGTTTAGAGTTAAAGAGTACTATAATTCTCAAGAGAACCTTAAGGATCACTAGCAGAGACTTTAGCTTATGAGATTTGTGCCTTTAACCTTTTAGAATTTTTTACGCAATCTCCGAGTCACAAGTTGATTCAACTTCTTTTGGGTCCGCACTTAAATCGTTGTATGATATCATTATTCTTCATAAAATTTTGGCTTGATCACTAAGAATGACATAACTTTCGAGTTGTAAGAAACATGTGTCTTGAAATTTGTCCCGATCATTAGGTTTTCACCCATTCACTTCACCCATTACATTCCCATGCTCTCCATATTATCTCCATTCACAGATCATCTTTCATTTTTGATAAAAAAGAGTGTTGTTCCAAATGTAAAATGTCTTCAGTGTTGAGAGTATAAAAAATAGAAAAATAGCAAAAAAAAGAAAAAAATAAAAGAAAATTTGAAAAAAAGATAGAAAAAAAAAAAGAGAAAAGAAAAGAAAAAGAAAGTTTGTAGTTAGTTCTTGTGTAATAAAGACATTTGTGCCTAAAGTATCATACACTCTTATCGTATGTCCATCCATCACCATCATATCACTATCCTACCTTATATCCCATCCTTCTCATTGCATTTCCCCCTAAGCCATTATTATCCATGTTCCCCTAAGTGTTCGGGCAATTGAAAGTCAACGTGGTGAATAACTCGACGTTCTCACTATAGTGATTAGCTTCCTTTAATGAGATCACTTTTCTTTCAAATTGTTCGTTCTTTGTTTTTTGTGTGTGAGACGTTTGACCCTGCTTACATTTACTCACCTCCTCACACATAAGAGCGATACATTTACCCTAATCTCGAGAGTTCGTTTGAGAGAGAGATATCCGTAAGATTTAAAGTTAAAGCGTTGATTTCGAAAAGGCAATCTAGGAATTACTCTTATGATACTCGACCCACTTTGACTGATTCACACTACACACGTTGAGTTCTAAGAAGGATGTGCCTTGAGTATTTACTTAGTTAATTTTTTTTTACACATTCTAGCTTGTATTTCCCAAAATATTTCTCATCTGATGGATTGTGCGATAATTCTATTTCTAATAAGAGATTGACTGCCTTTCAATAAGTCATTTTAAATAAATAATTTTGTGGGTATATTCCCTGCAAACCCTCACGAGACACAACTCGTCATGTAGGTCAACCTATAGATTTAAAGGCTTGTTGCACATGTTAAGTGCAATCGCAAGTGCCCGCAAAAGTGATACACTTTTGGTTTCTTATCTTGCTCTTTCTCTCTATCTTATTGCTCGAGGACTAGTAATGCTCTGTTTGGGGTGGTGTGATAAGCACCCAAAAGTGTATATTTTATACCCAAATAGATGATTTTTAGTTGCTAATTCTCAAATATTTGGATCTTATGCACTTTATTGTTTATTTTGTAGGTCAAATGCACGTTGCGGTGTTCAAATGCGTATTTCAAGGCAATTGTGCAGATTATGGAGCTAATTACCCTTATCCTGTACCCTATCCTACCCTAAACCTACCTACACCTGTCACAAACCGTGTGTGTTTAGTTTATCCCATTTTATTTTATTTTATTTGTGTCATTTTATTTTTAGGGTCTATTTTATTGAGTCATGTATATATTTTTAGGATTTTTATATTTTAATTTTTAGTGCGTTGTGTATTAATTTTTATATTTTCTTTTATTTTTTTAGCTTTTTGTTAGTTTATTATTATTTCATTTTGTTTTTATTTTGTTAGTTTATATTTTTAAAGTTTTTATTTTAGTCGTGTTTTGTTTTTTTTAGAGTTTATATAGTGTGTCGTGTCATGTCATATCATTTTTATTTTTAGATGATTTTTATTTTTAGTTTAGTTAAATTTTTATTTTAGGTTAATTTTTATTTTATTTTAGTTTAGTTTATTTTTTTAGGGTCCCTAACACAAACACAAAACTAACACACCCAATCACAACCCTCACCCACATCCTACTAACATACACCCACACACACCATAACCCACACATCTTCATCTTCTTCCTCCACCACTCTCTCCTCTCTCTCTCTCTCTCTCTCTCCCCTAAACCACCAAACCCACCATCTGAACAATACCATACACACTTGTTCATCCTCTCACCCAACACTTCTCTTCCACCTAAGTTTAACCCAATACCTGAGCTCTCTTGAAACCCGAGCCATGGCCGGACCCAAAAACAACCCCACTGGCAAACCCCATGCCCATCCACTTCGTCTTCAACCTGCTATGACGAAGATTCGGCCCACCTCCAGCGGCCTTGACTCCCACAGTAGCAACACGCGACCATACCCGATGTTTCCACCAAACCCCGAAAACCATCGGCACCGACCCGATTCTCAGATCCAACAACCGAAACCCACCACCACCTGCTGGTGGTGGCTTGACCTGCAACCCGAGATGACCCGCGACCCACACCCAGTCACGCCTTACTAAACCCCGGTGCTCTGATCAACCCTACCTCCAAATCCTCTTACCCGAGCTTCGGCAATAACCACACCCGCGACCCAAGTCGCAACTCAAACCGCGGCCAGCAACCTTCTACCCGAAACCGCCAACAGCCCTAACCCGATCCCCTTCCAAAACAGCCAAGACCCATTTCATTCCACCAAAATCATTTCTGCAAAAGACCAAACTAAAACCAAAAAAATCCATTATGCAAAAACCAACAGTTCCAAGCCTCAATTATCTGACACATCTTTTGCAACCTGAGCTTTACGCACTACCAAATCACTGCAAAAATCGGCTGCAGTACCCCCTACCCTTATGCTCCCATGTGATATTTAATTTCAAGGAGACCCTTTATTCATTTTAAAAAGGAGGGAGAAGACACATAAAGGAAAATACGGACAGTGTAGTGAGAATAGAGAGACTAGTGTAGTTTTTTTTAGTGCTCCATTTGTTGGAGCGCATTTTTAATTGTAGATTGTATATAAATTTTATTTTTCTTTTTTTATATTTTTGTTAGTGACTTGAGTGATGCTGAATATTTTGTGAAATATAAATCTTGAGTTGGTATTAAATTTCAGTGTTGTAATATTCAGATTTGTGGGTACACTTAATTGTTCATGTTTGGGAATTTTTTATTGAGTTCATGGAGACTTGGTTCAACTATTTTTGTCCTTCAATTTTAATTTTTTTATGCCTCCTGTTGTGTCATTATTACATTTTATATGTAATAATATCAAAATGAGAGGCTAAATACCTCATTCAAGGGGTGAGATGGAACTCTTAACTTAATTATTTTTATTTTTGGATTATTTATATATTATGCCCCTTTGAATATTAATATTAAAATTTTATAATTTATATTTACGCCTCGAGAGAGGATGAATTATGTTCGAGAGAAAATCACAAATTCATATTATAATATTTATTCATTAATTAAACTAGAGATAGGCAATTTTTGAATGATATTGTAGTTTGAATTTTCTACTCTAAAAATATATTTTTCATGATTTAAAATACCTTTAGTAAATTTTCTCTAGCGGGTGATTTATTAGAAAATGTTTAAATCTAATTTTTGAGAGTATGTGAAATTTAAATATTAATCTTCTAAAAGAATTGTATGTAACTTTACATTTGCAACGAGACTTGAATTGTGAACTTATATATGTTTTGGGGTATTTCAAATAGACAAACTAATTAATAAAAATAAATTGATTAAGTGGTGAAGTTTAAGCCCTTGAATTATCTCATAATTATTTTCTCCTCTTATTTAGCTCACTTTATCATTTTCTTTATTTATTAGTGTAGTTTTAATTTTTATTTCATAGTTAGCAGTATAAATATCCATTCATAATTATTTTAAAAATCATACTTAGTCTTCATTTTGCTCTTGTCCACATTAGAGAGCGTGAATTGACCCCTTACTTGCCAATATACATTTTCAGTGTGTTTGTAGGTACAAAAAGGGATTTTTAATTGACCGTCTTTTCCCATAATGACATATACACAAAAAACGTGTTATCAGGAAGCTAAGAAAGTATGTGAGCAGCGATTGCCCAAAAAAGGGACGAGACGACCCCAGAAAAGGAAGGGCTGATAGGTGAAAAGAGGGGGCTCCTAGGAAAAAAGATGATGCCTCAGACAAAGATGATGAGGACGACCCGAATCTGCTACCAAAGGACGACGATCCTAAAGGTCTCCTTCACATGATTTCATTCGATGTGAAGAAGATTTGTGGGGGCCTAACAGGAGGAGTGTAACACCCCATATTTTTTTTAATATTTAAATTACATAAGTGGATATAATTTGGAAATTGGAGGAATTCCTGAGAATAATAATTTTTGGAGTTTATGAGTGATTAGATGTTTATCTATGTGAGTTACATTTAGCTTTGGAACTAAGTAAACGAATTGGAATATTTTAATTACATGTCGCAGTTGGGTAAAGCGACAAAGAATAATATTTTAATTGGAAAACGCGCGTATTGAGATGTGTTGTGTTTAATTAGTGAATTTTAGTTAAGTGACTCGAATGGAGATTTCGAGTGCACGATTGATTTTGGAATGGCTAAGATAGTCAGAATAGAGTATCCGTGGGCAATGTTTAGGTTCCGGGGATTTTCGGACTAGTAGGGACTCGCAATTGTGTAAACGAGTCATTCTTGTGTTTATAAGGGACAAGCCCTTATTTCTCTCTATAAGTCACGAGAGAGAAGAAGCGAAAGAAAGAAAAGAGAGAAAAGAATAAGGAAAAAAGGAAGAAGGAAAGGAGGAGAGAAAAGGGGATTTCTGGCCAAACTCCGCAGGATTCGACTCAAGGTCATCGAATTTTATCCACGAGGCAAGTATTTACTTGCTTTATTCATTTTAGTGTGTATCTCATATTATAGTTAGTAAACTAGATAAATTTTGGGTTAGAACCCTTAAAAAAATTGGGAAAGCTTGATTTTATAATCACAATTAGGTGTGTTGTTATCTCTTGATGATTTCTAGTATAAACCCATGTTAATGGTGTGTACATGTGGATTGAAATGGGAAGAAATGATGTAATTGGAGTTTTAATGATTTAGGGTTCAAATCTAAGAAAACTTATTTAATCCCCCAAATAATTAATGCGTTAGTTATAAATCAGAGTTTAGATGATTATAGTGTTGTTGGTTGAGATTAGAAACCATAAAAATGGAGGTTGGGTTGATATTAGATATTTTGGAGATTTAGGTTTCGTAAGAATTAGAGAGATGGACAAAATATCTTGTGTGATCGGTCGACCGTGTCCAGGTAGCCGATCGATCAGGTTAAGAAAAAGGCTATTGGTTGGCTCGTAAGGCAAAATCCCATATTGCGGTCGACCGGGGGTCAGGGACCGGTCGATCGATACTCTGTTTTCTGCCCAAGATTTGGATTTTTCTATTCCATTTTTTTCTTTGGGTTTAAAGCTTAGGGGCCTTCTTGATTAGTGTATCATAGATGGTTAAGACCTAAAAGACTTGAGGAGTTGTATATTAACCTCGGGTTAATTGAGTGTACAATCCGGGCTATGAACTCAGTGAATGTTTAGGATGAATAACATTTGAGAGAAGTCTTCGACAAGTGTGTTTACATAGATATTCATGCGTAGAGAATAAATATGGGCCAAGTATAATTGAGTGAGTCCTAGGGTGCGAGCAGGATGGAATTTAGGATATGAGATAGAGAGGATTTAGATACTATTCGGTATGTCTATATTAACGACTATTATTATAGGTGATATGATACCTATGGACTTAAAATAAGTTGCTTGTATAATTATTTTATTATTACAAATTGGTATACTCGGGTATATATAAAATCCTTAAAAGTTATTAAGGTGCAAGTCATACTTTAAGTAATAGGATACTTGTAGGTTCAATATGTTAAGTGTATGAATACTTATAAACTATTATGAATGGGAACATTTGGGGTATTGTCTATCACTATAAGAGTTCGACAATTATAGCCCGAGCATATTGAGGAGTGTTATATTATATATATATATATACGGGTATTGTTATAGTATATATATGTATACGACTTGTTTATAAACATGGTGGTATGAAAATAATATATTTATGCATGTTTATATCTCTAGTGCTATCTAGGGAGGTTGCGCGATGTGGGTGAATCCCCTGGCTTATGGAGAAGGGAGAGTAAATCCCTAGGTCATATCATCCCGTATATGGGTGCGATATTTTTTATTCCATTTTCAGGAGGGAATATGACCGCCTCCACTGTTTTATATTTCTACCATGTTTATGAGAAAGTCTGACTTGGTACCGGGGTTAAGTTGAGCAAACTCGGATGTGGATGGGCACTTTGAGACTGCATCCTCTAGTTATAACTCGGTGGGATCGTTATTATACTTATGATTGTAAAATAGGTATAAATATACTTGTTTTTTAAGTATATTTCTTGTATATGATTATGAGATATCATATAACCTTGAATGGTGTAAAGTGTAAAATGAATAAGATGTTATTCTTCTTCCGGCATCTTTATATCTGGAGTAATACAAAATGTGAATTGTAGGTTCAAGTGAGAACTATTTATATAAGGGTTATTATATGTTGAAGTGAGAACGGTATTTTAAACTAGTGAAGTTTTGGAATATGAGCGATATATATATACACACACACTTAATTGAGAGCTATATATATATCTAACCGAGGACCATATTAACTAAAGATTAGGTGATAGTTTACGATATAACTTATATTATATCACGATTGGGTAGTGATAGTTATAAGGATTTAGAAGATGGGTGTAAGAGAGTAGTTAGGCAGGGTAACTTAACTAGGTTGTTAAACATATGCGATAGTTGTTAAACGTATGCGATAGTTGTGCACTATTAGAAGAGGGGTGAGGTGTATCTCATGAGAGTGCGATACCAGTTTAAATATGAGAGATTTCATATTTTAAAATATGGCTTTTAAGCATTTGCTAAATATTTTCAAAACTCGGGCTCTAACTCGTTTCTCTATTTTCCCCTCTCTTACTATATATGTATATATATATAGGTGTCCAGACACAGGGACGCCTAGATGATGATTCTTTCGAGTCAAACGTATGCTGCAGGAGCTGTGGATGCAAGCAGGTTTACTGTAGATGCATATATCCTTGTAATCTAGATAGGTAGCATTGTAGTAACACTCGGGCCGATATCCCATTTGTATTCATTTATTCTTTTATCGCCTTTTTATTTTCTTTTTATTTCTTTATAATGGATGAAAATTTATACTCAGCTTATAACATCATCATGGGAAGAGTGTCCCTCAAAGAGTTTGAGGTCGTACCCTCCAGTGTACACCAAATGGTGAAATTCCTGACTCCTTATGGGGTAGGGGAAGTCCAAGGTGATCAAGTGTTGGCAAGGGAATGCTACTTCAACTCAGTCGAAGAGAGGGAAGCTCACAAAAAAGCAACTACAACCTACAATAGAGATACCCTAGACCCAAGAGACAAGAAGAAACTCAAGAAGGGAGAAGCCACCGAGGAGGTAGAATCTGTCGTCCTCAATTAGGACGAGCGGGAAAAACCTTCCAAATTAGCAAAACCCTAAAAAAGGAGGTTAAGGAAGAGCTGGTGAAGCTGTTGAAGAAGAGGAAAAGCATCTTCGCATGGAGCCATGAAGACATACTAGGTATTGACCCAAAAGTTATGTGCTATAAGCTCAACTTCGCCGATGATGCTAAGACGATATGGCAGAGAAGACGAGTATACTCAAGAGAGAAGTATGATGTTATCAAAGAGGATGTTATGAAGTTGGAAAAGGCCGAATTCATCCAGGAAGTCATCTATCCTGACTGGTTGGCAAATGTTGTCATCGTCTCCAAGGCAAATGGAAAATGGAGGATGTGTGTTAACTTCACAAATCTGAACAAAGAATGCCCAAAGGACAACGTCCCTTTGCCCAGGATCGATCAAATGGTGGACTCAACAGCCGGCCATGAATTGATGAGCTTCATGGATGCCTACTCAGGCTATAACTAGATATTCATGGACCCGGTCAATGAAGAGAAGACAACCTTTATTACCGATAAGGGGACCTATTGCTACAAGGTCATGCCCTTCGGGTTAAAGAATGCTGGGGAGACATATCAGAGGTTAGTCAACAAATGTTTGAGGACTAGATCGGGAAGACAATGGAAGTGTACATGGATGATATGCTGACAAAGAGCCTCAAGGACGATACTCATGTGGCTGACCTTGAGCGCACCTTTAACACGATGGACAAGTACTGGATGAATCTCAATCATTGGCTTAGCCTTAACACACATTTGACACGATGAACAAGTAATCTATCACCTCGTGGCGATAGATTACTTTTCAAAGTGGGTAGAGGCTGAGCCAATGATTATAATTACGGAGCAGAAGACCTTCCAGTTCATCTAGAAAAATATCATCAGCAGGTACGACCTACCTAACACCCTAATTTCTAATAATGGAACACAATTTAAGAACGTCTCCCTAAAAAAATACTGCGAAAGGGTCAGCATCAAGTAATTTTTCTCCTCTCCTAGTCGACCCCAAGCTAATGGGAAAATGGAAGTAACAAACAGAACGATTCTTAATAGAATAAAAAAAGTTAGAAGATGAAAAGGGGAGATGGATCGAAGAAGTGTATGTTGTCTTATGGGCCTATAGGACAATGAAGAGGACTCCTATTGGAGATACCCCGTTTACCGTTTATGCTCGCCTACGGCTCAAAGGCAGTTAAGCCGATGGAGCTAGGTGTTCCTACTTACAGGGTTCAGACCTACTACCCTAAAAAGAACAGTGAGGGGCGGAGGTTTGATTTAGATCTTATAGAATAAAGAAGAGGCGACGCTAAGGTTAGGCAAGCTACCTACCAGTAAGAAACAACGAGGTTCCACAATAAGAGAGTTAAGACTCGACCACTGAAAGTAGGAGACATAGTGTTGAAAAATACGTGGTAGAAGCCCAATAAGCTTTATCCAAATTGGCATGACCGATATAGAGTGGTTGAAGAGGTGGTGCCAGGGACATACCGATTGGAGAATCTAGAGGGAGAACCCTCCTCCAATCTATGGAATGCCAATCACCTCAAACAATATTACCAGTAAGATTTCAATCATGTTAGTCTTCTTTCAATCTCATTATACTGCATATGTATGAGACTCAGATGAATGAAATTCAATGAAAATATCAGTGTGTTCTCTCATATGTTGTCTATTTATTTGAATGATCATTTTTTTATGCGTCAATTTGCCTTAAGCTATAAAACATCATTCGTGGTGAAGTCGGCTTAAGTAGCTTTCGGTGATACGATAACCTAGACGGGGTTAACCTCGTCCATGGGTTGTCAATAACATCTAAAGACATTCATTATTAAACATCATTAGCTTGGTGGATTAACTCTCTCGATTGTAGACGATAGTGTATAGATGAGACGACACTCATATATACACTCTAAAAAACGACGAGAGAGGACTTATGATATAACACCATGATTTGGAGAATGCAAGTTAAAAATCATTTAATTGTGGTTCATTATTAAACGTCATTAGTTTGGTGGATTAAATATCTCGGCCTAAGACGATAGTGAATGGAAGAGACTACTCTCATCCATACACTCTTAAAAACGACGAGAGAGGACTTATGCTATAACACCATGATTTGGTGAATGAAAATTAAAAATCACTTAGTTATGGTTTATTATTAAACATCATTAGTTTGGTGGATTAAATATCTTGGCCTAAGACGATAGTGAATGGACGAGATGACATTCATCCACACACTCTAAAAAACGACGAGAGAGGACTTATGTTATATCACCATGATTTGGTGAATGCAAATTAAAAATCACTTAATTGTGGTTCATTATTAAACATCATTAGTTTGGTGGATTAAATCTCTTGACCAAAGACGATAGTGCATGGACGAGACGACACTCATCCATACACTCTCAAAAACGATGAGAGAGGTCTGGTTCATCAATCCATCGACCAGAGACGATGAAATTACAGATTATGGTTCATACCAAGCAAGCATAAAAAAAACTTGATAAAAGCAGAGACAAGACTTGATAATATTGAGCAAGCACAGTATAGGTGAAAGTTCAAATTCCATTAACTAGTAGCAAGATTACAACCTTGAAGGTCGTTACAGGCCAAGACTCACCTTACATCAAAAGGTTACATTAAAAAAGAAGATGAAAAGAGCTACACAGCAGCTGAAAAAAATCAGAGTTACAGAATGCCATCACCGTCGGCTGGGGTCAATCCCTCACCAGCTACTTGAGTTTCCCCCTTAGTCCCAGTGTTTGTTATCTCGGCTCACCATAGTTACCAAGACCAAATTCGGCCGTGTTCTCATTCGTCTCTATAACATCAGGGAGATTAGTCTATGTGATAGCAGTGGGATCCTCAACCTCAGCCAAAGCCGTCTACAGACGCGTATCACTAAAGTTGAGATCTGAGAAGTGATCAGGGGAAAGATCCCTAGTCTCGACATGCTTAAGAATAACCCATCGGTCGACAGTTTTGATGCCTCTCTCAAGATACTCAAAGCCAAGCTCGGTAAACTCTTCAGAGTCCTTGAATTCAACTATAGCTTGTGCCCTAGCATCCTTAATAGCAGTATCAATTTCTAATTGCCTTTTTTAGGCCAGGGTCTTCAGAGTATTAACATGACTCATCGTCAGATTATCAATTTTTTTGTCTGCCTCTTGCAAGGCCGAGCTGGAAATCTATAGCTCAGTTCAGAGGTTACTCTCCATTGTGACAACATATCTTACCTTCTGAATCAGGGGCATCCTCTTACTAATCCAGTCTCCCATCCAGTGCAAAGAGACTATACCCTGTAAAATATGAGAAGAAAAGTCAGTACGAGGTTTCATCAAAGACAAGACATCACTTTAAAAATTCCTATAAAGATACCTGAACAGCTCTATGGATGGAAAAATCGGTCAGCAACGCAACCTCAGACATAATATAGTCAATGGTGTCAATAGCCTGTCTGCTATGGCCGATGATGCTATCGTCAGTAGTCTTAACCTACGAAAGCCTAGAAGCAAGCACGTCTTCAGATGAGATGGGAATAGCTTGGTCTTGACAACCATGCTTTGAAGGATGAGTTGCAGTAGTGTCATCAACTCGAGCCCTCTTCTTCTTTCTGGCTTTATCATCTCGGCTGAGGCTGCCTACAGATGATTTTTTAGTTGCTGAAGGGGAAGGGGGTTCATTCATTTGCCCATAATTACTTGCGAACTTGCTTAAGTTTGGAGCTACCATTTCCCAAAGAGTATCAAAAATTCCTTCCGGACGACTTCCAAATGATAGACCTGGGAAGTTAGTTATAAATATCTGAGAAATATGAAGCTACACTTCGCAAAGTTTATCACTTACACAACTTCTACAAGGGGCTAATATCTAGACATGTCTGAGCTATGTAGTATGGAGTCATCAGATGTTCAAACTTATCTAGATGACCTTTCTCACCCTGTCCTCTGATCTTATTGACCTTCTCATAAGCCTCAGGGCTCAAACATGAGTCTAATTTGGACGACGCTGAGACCTTACCCCAGTTCATAGGGGTACTAGGCTCAGAGGTCCCACAAACTTGGGTAGGGCCAAACTCCCTAGCCCCATAAATAAAAATGTAGCAAGGCTTCCAGTTGTGGTTGGAAGTTTGGGTAACTAGAAGAAGTTTTTTCTCAGATTTTCTGGCTACAAGGTGGTGGTAGGAAGGTTGGGTCTTTGGGGATGATGGGGTATAATAGGAAAGGAAAATGTTTACGAGAATGTCAGTTTGGTGAACTATCCTCCAAAGTATGATAGAACCAAGGATGACCCTTCAGGCATTCGGAGAAAGCTTAGAGGGTGTAAGCCTGAGATGGGCCAAAATGGCTCGGATTGTAGGATGGATGGGAAGTCGAAAGCCGATCTTAAACATTTGCTCATAAACACAAATTTTGCCTTATCGGTCATGAAACGTTCTCTCGTCCTTACCAGGTTTTCTCATAAAAATAGAGGAATCTATCCTATATAAGTGCCTCCACCAAGAGGTCAGCCTCAGACACTGTGCTTTCATACTCCTCAGCCACATATGTATCAACCTCACTCTCCTCACCATTAATTTCTTGAGCCTCGACTTGAGGATTATTTTGAGTATGTGGATTACCTGGGTAACCAATTGGGAACCTTTCTGTAAACTCGGCCCCAGTTGCAGCTGATAGGGGAATTGCAACCACAGGGGGTGGAATTGCCACATTAGGCTCAAGAATCTGAACAAAGTCAGATTGATTTGAAGCCTCAGCTCTATGAGATGCATAGACACGAGAAGTGGCCTCGTATACGTCAGACCCCTCAGTATGGGACGCAGAATAGGCCATGGCCTCCTCAAATTAATCTACATTCTCGACCACCTAAGATGTTGACATAGGGTTATCTGGAGATGAGGACGACATAGACATGGGATCACTTATTTCGACGGTTGGGGGAACACATGTCTCAGACAACCAAGGGGGGAGGATAAATAGGACGAAGGGGAAACTCTTCGGCCTTACGCCTCTCGGCCTCATCAGACTCTATCCTCTTAATTGGTTCGAAGCACTTATCTTTGACACTGGGAAATTCCTTGGCTAACTTATAAATATGTCTTAACATCAAAGGCCGAGGTTTGACTTGAGTAAAAATTTGGAAAAGGGGACAAACAGTTTACAACATTGACTAAGTTTGACTGAAGATTAAACAAGAAGTTGAAAGGCTTTATCTATGAAGAACTTCAAGAACAGTTTGAAGCTTGTCGAAGAAGATGACTGAAGCTTGCCTGAAAATGTTTGGGAAAACTTGAAAAACCCTAAAAATCTATTAAGCCACTATCTACCACCTAGGACGTGTAATACCCCGTATTTTTGTGATATTTATTTTTGGGGATGAATTAAATTATATGTGTATTAATTGAAAATTAATCCGGATAAAATATTAACGAGATGTGAGTTAGTATTTGATTATAATGTGTATATATCGTAATATATGAATATTGGAACTATTATAATTGTCGCGAGATTGAAATACGGCAATTTGGGAAATTTTGTTGGGACGCGCGTGACAGTCGCGTCAGGAATATAATTATTTGAATTAAAAAGTGATTTTTATTTCTATTAACTGTATGGTCATTTTGAGTGCGCCAACGTGTTCGGAAGGGTCGAAATAGTCAGAAAACACTAGCCGGGGGTTAAGTTTGTGTCCCGGGGCATTATTGGGCCATACCGGTAACTTAAAAGGGCATTTTGGTAATTTCGAAAATTTGGAAATTAAAACCCACGAAAATTAGAAACAAAAATCTGACTTATTCTAAACCCACTAACTACACTAAGGGACTTAATGGGCTACGGGAGAAGTTAAGATATAGTTCCAACTTGCCAAAAACCAACCACACCTCCATTGTCATCATCCTTAGAGAAAAACTTGTAGAGAGAGAGAGAAGAGAATTCTGCAGAAAGAGAGAGGGAGAACAACTCAGCCTTCAAGATTCAACATCAAATTCAGAGAAAGATTAAGGCAAGTGGTTTAATTCCAATTGATTTAATGCTATGCTTTTCCATGTTTAGGAAATTATCAAATTTATCTTGGAAGATCGATTAGACCCATGAATTTGAAGATGTAAAACTATGAACTATGTTAGGGACTGTATGTAGAAACATTCTGGAAGAATTTTGAATTCAGAATTATGACCCTTGATGATTTAAAAATGGATTTTAGAAGAAGTTTATTAATGTTCTTGAAAGAAATAGAAAACTGGAATTCTTGATGAAGATTTGATCCAAACAAAGCCCTTGAATGATGAATTATTGGTTTTAGAACGTTAACACTGTTGTAGGATGGTTGTATGATGATATTATAACATTATCTTAGAGTTTCATGCTTGTTAATGGTGTTTTGGGTTGATTTGAAAACTGCAAAACGAAGCAGTCCGCAGCCTACCTGGTGCATTCGATCGATCGACATTCATCAGTCGATCGATCGACCACCATCGATCGATCGAAGGTCAAGGTCGATCGATCGACCTTCCCAGAAAGAGTAAAATTTCCCTAGTTAAATTTTAATGATGTTAACCTTTGGAAAATATTATTGGAGACCTTATGAATATCCTTAGACTTAAGGAAGACCAGTAGGTATGGTTATAAAGTTCGGACCTTAATTAGAATTTAATTTGAGGAATTATTCTAAAAGCTATTGAAGCTCGATAAGTGAGATAATATTAGGATTAATAGATTAATTTTGAATAAGTTGATGAATTGAGGTTTGGGGCAGAAGTAAGGACCTTTAGAATAATGATGTAATATGTGGGAATATTAGGAAACTTAATAACCCATTTGAGATAGGTTTTAAGTATAAGAATCTACGACGTGAGATGTGTCTACAGTCTACATTATATATTATCGGAAGACTAAAAATGTATACAATTGGGAATAATGGTATAAGGATGTAGAAAATACCTTTATTAATATTGAGATATCTAAGATGTGTGCATGCTTAGTATATAATCTTATGTGTATGACATACTTACCATACTTGCTATCACAGGAGGTTTACGTTAGCTTAGGGCCTTCTAATCCTTGTGTTCCCGGATTTAGTTTGGTACCTAGAGGACATAGTTCAAGGGAATGACTTAATTGTGAGTTATTAAGCCAGCTGACTATGGATCGTAGGTATGTACGTGACCATGGATATGTTGAATTATGTTCGCCTCCATTTTTTGTGGGTGGTGTTTATTCTAACAATTTCTGAGAGATTCGGAATTTGTAATCCTTATGTAGGTGATGTACCGGGATGGATATCAGAGTATGTGTGCACCACAGCTTAGCCTCGGGGTGCTTGTATAGTATATTTATGATGTGATTAATATACGGTTCAATGAAAAGGAATTTGTTATGTTTAAATTGCGAGAATAATTTATAATAACTACTTGTAGAGTTAAAAAGGGATAACATGCCGTAAGTTGTAATGCTAACAATTGAGAATCCGAGTTCAAGTAAAGCTATCTATTTAAGTAATAACATTGGGAATTCATATTGTGAATCGAGTAGTTGGGTTAGAATTTATGATGGTTTAGTTAGATAAATAACACATGTATGGGTACAGGAACGTTAGGAGTGCACTGTTAGACGAGAGGTGAGTATTTCATGTGAGAGCACGTCCTAACATGTATCTTGCATTCATTGTTTTAATTGTTATTAAAGCACTTGCTGTTTTTAAAATACTCTCCACATTCGGGCTCTGACCCGTTTGCTTTCAAATCTATCTTTTTGGTAAAAACCATTTTAGGTGCCCAGCCACAAGGACACCATGCATAGTATTTCCAGTCAGGTGACGAGCTGTAGCTGTTGTGGAAGTTATAGGGCCTTGCTATTAGACGCTTCATTTGCCTTGACTCTATATTCAGATTTCATCAGTTGTAGGGCATGTCGCCCATTTCTTTTAGAGACATTTCATTTTATATTTCAGTTATTCAGACTTTGGTTTGTAATTAATTTAGGATGCAGACTTGTTTTATTTCATTTCATTTTGGGATTGTTGTGAGGAGTATTTCCTCGAGACTCATCTTTACTTGTTGATTCATTATAGTTGGACTTTATCGTGAATGGTTGTGTTACATTTCTATATTTCATTTATTGCATGTTAATCAGATTTAATTTAAAATTTGACAACTCACTTTTTAAATACTAGGTGGTTAGTAATCATTAAAAATGTTTTCGACAGTGATGCTATTAACTGGACCAATTTGGTATTTTGTATTGATTTAATAAAGGAGTAGCTACCCGGTATTTAATTAATCGGGGTGTCACAGGACGTCCTAAAAAGGGGCTGAACTTACCCCAAAAACACCCTAAACTTTGTCAAAAATATAAAACCTCACCGAAAAATTGGAAATTTCACCAGAAAAGTAAAATGCAGTAGTTCTAGAAAAACTGTAATGAAAAGAAGGATTGAGATAAGGGGATAAAAAGGTTACCTGAAAGGGTTGAATGCTTGAAAGAAAAGAACGAATAATCAAGTTGCAAAGAGCACAGAAGGTTAGAGAGAGAGAGTAAACCGGTGGGAGTTCTTTGAGAAGATAAATAGGAATGAGAAATTTTTAGTGTTTAAATATCAGGGCAGTGATGAGGCGTGATTCCCAAAATAAGTCATCATTTGAAGGCACAAAACCCAATGTGTTCAGCCGTCAAGTCAGACTTGGGCAAAATTCTACCCAACTAAAATTGTGACATGTGTCACCCTCTTATATATCAAGATGTATCCAGCCAATGCATTTGAAACATCTCATCAAGGCACAATGCTGACTCATATCCCTCAGCCACTTGTTCATATAGATAACTGAGGGCCAGGGGTGATTGATATGACCAAATATGACCTTGTTCTAGGATGTGACCTCTTAATTCCAAATAGCCGAGCTCCAAGAAGGATCTCATAGGTCACTTCCAAGACTCTGCCAAAACCAAGGTCGAACTCATACGTATAACCTCGACCATACATTAGGTCGAGACTTCAAGAAAGAATCACATTAACAAAGACATCTCTCATCCTATCTCCCAACCGACACTAGGAGTTGACCAACTTAAACAACCTCAGCCCGAGCTCCTCAGGTCGAGACCACACTTGCTAGTTTCACGTGTAACGTCAATCGCTCCATCAACAACCTTGTACTCAGCTGAGGCCGAGACATCTGCAGATGATACCATGAGTGGACGAGCAATAGAACGTACCAAGATGGGGTGTTCCACGTGAGCAATTCAGTTATAACTAAGATTATTCTCCTCACGTGAGGGGAGATTTCATCATCATCATATACATGTGCATGAACAACTATCACTACCTGAGTGGATGCCCTCAACAGTGCACACCTTCAACTTGCTTGGGGGTGTATTAAACCCCCTAGGCACTATATAAACCCTTCATCTTATTTATTATAAAGGAGGAATTTAATTCAAGCCCTAACTAAAACTCTGCTCATTTGTATACAGAAAAGAGAGAGAGAGAGAGAGAGAGAGAGAGAGAGAGAGAGAGAGGCAATTAGAGACCTATTTATTAGTGGATTTCATGCACACACACACACAGTGGACGTAGGCTCCGGTCAAACCACTTAAATCCAGGTGTTCATCCGCTTCACCTCATCTCCTTCTTTGTTGGTTTGATGTGTGATTATTGTCATTGTTGTATACATGTTTGAGCTTTATACATCTGTGACCTAGTGATACCATTTCTGGTATCATCACTGTGTAACAAGAAAGTCAAAATAATATAAGGAGCAATATGAGAAAACTTCCAACTGTGATATATATAAGTCATGTACATTTATAATGGTTTTCCAATAATCAATACATGAATAAACTCTCACTCTACAACATCTTTGTCCAACTTCTAGGGCCCTCAGCAACTCAGCAAAATTAAAAGACAATTTACAAGTAAATCTAACACCTATGTCTTTTAAACTTGTACAGGAAAGATCGAGTGCTCAAGTAACAATTATATATCGGGTACACTAGAACAACTATAACAACCCGATGGGTCAAGACCACCACAAAAAAAATTATAGCAACACCGTAAAACTATAAATCATGAATAAAAATAATAAAACCTACAGTAATTAGGTTAACTGCTTTAAAAATCTATAAATTAAATCATGCACAATTATAGAAGGTTCTAGAATTAAACATATATTGGTATAATTCTCTACTCGTATATATCGAGTATAAAAGCCTCATGGATCGGAGTTGATCCCCAACACATTACTTGTAAATTCATATTAGGCTCATTGTGTTTAGTCTAAAAGCATCCAAATTATTCTTTCATCTATTAACCATTCCATTCTCCCTTAAGCATAAGATCAATAAAATATATAATAATAGTGTCACATCCACTGTGTTATATATTTCCAATAGTCAAATGTTAGAATCCCTCACCATTTCCCATATCAGGAGAGTTTATTGAGTAAAAGTTCATAATTATGATAACCATATAGGCTCTTAACGTTTAACAACGACTTACACAGTTTTACTGGTACCAAATCTTAATCTTGCGCATGCAATCGTTTACAAGGGTAAAAAACTAGGTTGTACGCCCGCTGCACAAAACTGAAACTCCCATATCAATTCTTTCTTCACCCTGGTACAGTCCCACAACCTCAAATCACCATTCTTCTTCTGGAAATTAATTCCCATCCCCCTCCCCCACCCCCCACAAATTATGGCTTAGTATTATTATAAGGGTCCATCTTTACGTAAAACTTTTGATTTGGGAGATTACAACATATGATTTCATATTCAACTTCAATATTTCCATTAAAAAAGGGAAAACATATGAACATGCAAAACAATGTTCCAACATATAATTCCATCTAAATAGGCAATTCTAATAGTGAAACCTTAATTCTCTGAACACAATGCAATTGGTCTAAAATAATTTCAATAAGAACATCAAACTCCTTAACTAAATTCATAACATTCTCTAACTCAATAAAATTCGAATGGCATGGCCCAATTCTAATAAAACATACAATTCCCCTATTCAAGTACACATGAAATTTCCAAAATTGGATTTATTCATTCATTTACCAAATACCTTAATTACATTAACCATATTCAGTTAACAACATTTCTCTACACTCATATCCCCGAGTATGCTCCAGCTAGTAATTATCCACAAGACCATGTCATTAAGTTTCCCCGTATATATTGTTGGAATCACAAGCTTTCCAAGAAGCACTTTATCTCCAACAAGCTTTCCAAGAAGCACTTCACCAATAATTTCTTCGAGGAGGCACCATGGTCTATTGCCCCTGTTGAATAAGTGTTTGCTAAGGATTTCCCTACTAGCAATATCCTTTGATCCTCGTCCCCTCCAACTTGTCATCTTATACCGAATGGTTGTCCTTTTATTTAATTTATTGCCCAAATCGATTAGTCATGCAATTTGGCTAAGATTAAGGTACTCCGATGACTAGCCATTTTACCCACAAGAAGCCCACTAATTTTTTCTTTTCTTGTAGGAATTTTGTCACGTCCACCATTGTGAAGAATTTTGCAAATTATATTCCCAATCCTATCATCCCGTATAGAGTTGCTCGAGGGGGGAGATCAGCTATGTATTTGATCGTGTTTTCGATGAATCAACTTGTTAGGTGTAAGGACATTATTTTATTGTTCGGGCTTACATATGAGTATGTCGTATACCGCTACAACCGTCGAAGAATTATTCAAGATCATTTAAGCGTCAAGACGAATTCGAATAACAAGTTTTCTTCAACATTCAAGCCTCCACAAGTTTCACTTTGGTGAGGTTTTGTTTTAATTCCTTAATGGTCCACTTTGGGTATTGGGATATCTTTTATGAAAAAAGTTCTAAGTGTTGGAGTGGACCTTTTAAGTTCTTCGTCAAAAAAATATTTTTCTAAAGTGTTGAGCCGGAGTTTTTACTAACGAAATAAAAAAATTTACTTTTAATTTTTTTCATTCGAGCGACAAGTGCTCTCGTTCGAACGAATGGAAGCTATCGCGCAAAATGTCTTTTGAATGACACATGCCTCCGTTCGAGCGAGACTTTAACTTCGTTCGAGTGAGCTGCCAACTTAAAATTTTCTATAAATTTGTTTGTCCAGTTTCGTTTTTGTTCAGTAGACGTGCGAATTTTCAATAGACGAAACTGTTTTGGTAGAATACTTTGTCTTCTCTCTTTTAGGGTTTTAATCCCTTTTGTTTTCAATTCACAAAATCCCAATTACTTTGTGTGAATTGTTTTGGAACCCAAAAACACATATTTGTTTAAGTTTCACATGTAGAGAAGATCTCTACTGCCGATTTAGGTTCTCTTAAAGGGAGTACTGGGATGACGTCGACTGCATGTCTATGTGATTGTTTCGAGGAGTGATCATTGTAGATTTCATTGTAATAAATATAAGTTACGATTTACATATTTATAGTGAAATAAAGGCTTTTCCCGAAAGGGATTTTTTCCCAAAATCTGTGAGTTAGCAATTTATTTGTGATGGTTTAACACACACACACATACACGTAGTTGCATGTTTAGGGGCTGATTTAATTTGGTTTAAAATTGACTTCAGTTAAAAAAATTTAAATTGAGAATTTGCGAATTTATTTGAATTAGTATCGTGCATGGCATTATCAAATTAGTGTCATAGCAGGTTTCACTAATTTATTGTGAATTCCTATTTTTTGCAAAATTTGTGTGATATTGATGTTTTTTGAAAATATGATTTTGAAAAATTATCGCAATGTTTTCGAATGAAAAATCATATAATCGGTTGCCAATTTTTTACTGGTCTAATTATGCTTACTGGAAAGCCCACATGAAATTGCATTTAAAATCAATCGATGAGCAAATTTGGGTAATTTGTGAAAGAGGTTGGACTCCTCCCACTGTCACCTCAAATAATGTCACTAATTTAAAACTCGTGTTAGACTGGACTGAGGATGAGTTTAGGTGGAGCACTTTTAATTCACGTGGGATCTTTTACAACTCACTCATGAAGGCACTAACCCAGTCAAAGAGTCTAAAATTCAAATTTTAACTACTCAATTTGAAACGATAACCATGCTTGAGACTGAGTGTTTTGATGACTTTTATGCTCGTTTGTCTGACATTGTCAACCCTAGTCTCAATATTGGTGAGCCAAACCTGAAGCACGAGTGGTAAAAATATTTTAAGATCGCTGCCAGAACTTTTTATCCCTAAAGTGGATGTTTTGAATA
Source organism: Sambucus nigra (assembly GCA_949130495.1). Taxonomy (NCBI): domain Eukaryota; kingdom Viridiplantae; phylum Streptophyta; class Magnoliopsida; order Dipsacales; family Adoxaceae; genus Sambucus; species Sambucus nigra. The sequence continues at coordinate 300,660,618 of OX422214.1, forward strand.
CCTTAGGTAATTTGTGTCGTCTGAAATTAGAAGGGATGGTAGGAGACCTCCAAACATATGAAATTGACATGGTTCTTGACACTGTCAAGGCTATGGATAGAGGATAAAACTTAAAGCCCAGTCTAATAAGAATAATAAAGTGAGACTTTGTGAGTCCGAGTATGATGACGAGTCTGATTTTGATATGGCCATGCTTGCGAAATTTTTTAAAAAGTTTCTCAAGTTTTCAAAATAAAATGCTTCCAATAAAAGTTTTTTGAGAAAAATAAAAATGAGGCCAAAGAGATCGGTGAGAAAGAAGGTGAGAAAGAGGAGGAAGAGAAGTGTTTTGAGTGTGAAGGTAGGGGGTATAGATATTTTGAGTGTCCCACTAGGCTTAGGAGAAAGGGAAGAAAATCTCCATGCCATCCACTCTTAACGATAGTGAGGAAGAGGTGAAGGATTCCGAGGATGAGTCTTCATATGGGAAATTTGTTACCTTTCTAGCTAGTCACGAAAGCACACCTAGATTATCCCACGACGATGAGGATATTTGTGCACGTGAGACCCCTAAGGAGGAGTATAGTTTGACCATTTTGAGTGAGGGTGATAGTGAATGTGAAAGTGGAGAGGAAAGTGAGCTCCAAATTGTGTTTAGAGATTTGTACGCTGAGACCTTAAAGACTAAGAAATTGAATAAAGAGTTAGGTCTTAGGGTGAGAAATTTAGAGAAAGAGTTAGAGAGTTTAAGGGTGCTTGAAGGGAAAGCAAGTCAACTCGAGAAAGTGAAAGTTTCTTTGAGTGAACAGTTTATTGCTTTAGATTGAAAAAAGAATGATTTGACCAACACGGTGTCTAGTCTGAAGACACGTGTATCCTAACTCAAGAGTGATATCGAACGTACCCAGGAGGTCAAAGTCTCTATAGAGAATGCATATAAGAAGGTTGGAAATATGGTTCTTAATCCCATTTTGGGTGGATGTGAGAGTTTAGGAATGAATCATGACGGTGCTTCTACTTCCCAAGTTACACCCGAAACGATTCCCACTATAGTGTTAGATTCACATAGTTCTCAACCCAGCCCACCTAGGCGTCCTGTACCTGATAGGAGAGTGCATACGAGACGTTTTGAGTGAAGTGTACCTAGGCCTATTTATGTTTGCACACATGGCAAGAATAGAGGACACCTTAGGGAGTTTTATTTTAATTTGGGTTATGTGTCACGTTTTGCTACTAAACGTGTTCACACACACGCACCCACACATGGTGCTCTGGATGATTCCACGAGAGAGCTTTCACATATTAGGGAGCAGGTAAAGTTTTTGCTCAAGACTTCACATGGTTTGATGGAGGTTTTTCATAGGATGTCATCGCCTTTGGAAAACTCCACCGCACCTAACGGTTGAGATTTAGACTTGTTTGCTAGCATAGGTTGATTTGCATGATGATATTTTTTTGCCTATTGCTAGTGTGTATCATTTTTTATATTAGATTTTTATTTTTGAAAAATACAAAAAGATTTTATTTTGATAAAAAAATTTAAAAAGTCAAAAAGAGTTATGTATTTTTGTTTTGCATCGTATATGAATGGACATTTAGGGTGACCAAGTCACAATTTCATTACATATCCATGTGACTGTTTGATAGTGTTTTGATATCCGTCATCGTTTCATTTTATGCTTTACTATGTTTGGAGTCATTGAGATGTAATTAGTTGTTACTACCTACATGTTTGACTCATGAGTTCCTTTAATGCATTCTTGTACGAATTTGTTTGATTATTGTACTTGTTTATCACATATTGGTTAGAGTGTTGTCATCTCAATTATGTCTTTAAAACGAACCATATGTGATAAAACTTGACAATGGAAGTACTGCGTGTAAAAAACGTGTATCGCGAGGATTTAATTGCAACAAAATATGATGAGTGATTCGCGGGAAAAGGATGCGAGAGTTCGAAATTAACTCGTCGTGAAAGGCATCGTTTAAAAGAGCCCGAAAAAAATTTAGAGGCAGTAAAAGTGATAAATATGCAAAAAAGGGGCCACCTCAAAAGAAAAATAAATGCATTATTATTCATGAGGGAGTTTGGATGGAAAGAAATGAAAAATGTGTTTGCACGTCCTGACAGCATCATGAAAAGGCATTTACATAATTTTAGACGTTATTGGTGTGGGAATCTTTCTTGACTTTGATTGTTGATGGATTGAGTCGATGTCATTTAAATTCAACACTTTTAACACTATAGGACGATTTTGAGATTCATTCATTAGGAGTAGACATATTCATCATGCACATATGTTATGTTTGATTTCTTTTATTTATCTATCAAATATGTTCACACCCATTCATTCCGTTTCCATGATTTGATTGTCTTAGTGAAAATTCATGGTGTGTGATTTTTTTTGTAAAATTATTTTGGCCTTTTTGTATGAAAAATCAAAAATATATTGTGGAAGATTTTGAGTTACTCTTTGCATGAGCGTAGTTTGATTCATATTTTCTATACATATTTGTTGTGATAACTCCATGTTTATTTTGTTTATTCGTTTCCTCGTCTATTTCGGACAAATAAAAAGGGGGAGAACTAATTATGGGGGAGTTTTTGCATTATGAGGGATATTTGATTATTGATTAACTTATTATTATATCGTTTAAAAGTTGATGCATCACAAAGGTATTTGCTTTATATCATGTGTGTAGGTACAAAAATTGAAGATCATATTTTGCACACTTAAAGATTTGAAATTTTTTTATGTTGAAGATTTTTGAAGAAAAGTTTTAGACCTAAATATTTAGTACCTTTTCAGTTTTCGGTTCATGGGAGGGTTTTAGATTTGTATAGGTATTTTGATTTGATATTTGGATGTTTTTTATTTTGTACCGGCATAGACATAGGGGGGATTTGTAAGGACGTTATTTTATTGTCCGAGCTTACATATGAGTATGTCGTATACCGCTATAACTGTCGAAGAATTATTCAAGATCATTCAAGCGTCAAGATGGATCCGAATATCAAGTTTTCTTCAACATTAATTACTACGCAAGTTTAACTTTGGTAAGGTTATCTTGTAAGTCCTTAATGGTTCACTTAGAGCATTGGGATATCTTTTATGAAAAAATTTCTAAGTGTTGGAGCGGACTTTTTAAGTTTTTCATCAAAAATTATTTTTTTAAAGTGTTGAGGTGGAGTTTTTATTGACGAAATAAAAAAATTATTTTTAATTTTTTCATTCGAGCGACTAGAAGCTATCGTGCGAAGTGTCGTTTGAATGACACGTGTCTCCGTTCGAGTGAGACTCTAATTTCATTCGAGCGAGTTGCCGACTTAAAATTTTCTATAAATTCATTTTTCAAGTTTAATTTTTATTCAGAAGACCTGAGAATTTTCAATAGACGAAACTGCTTTGGAAGAATAGTTTGTCTTCTATCTTTTAGGACTTTAATCTCTTTTGTTTTCAATTCACAAAATCCTAATTACTTTGTGTGAATTATTTTGGAACCCGAGAACACATCTTTGTTGAAGTTTCTCTTGTAGAAAAGATCTTTACTGCTGATCTAGGTGCTCTTGAGGGGAGTACTGGGCTAACATCGACTACGTGTTATAGGGAGTACTCGTGGGTATTCCTGGGCTGAATTGGAGTTACGATTCTTTTTTACTCTAGGTTACGTGTCTATGTGATTGTTCCAAAGAGTGATCATTGCATATTTCATTGTAATTATTGTAATTTGCAATTTACGTATTTATAGTGAAATAAAGGTTTTGCCTAAAAGGGATTTTTCCTGAAATATGTGAGTTAGCAATTTTATTTGTGATGGTTTGACACACACACACACACACGTAGTTGCATGTTTAGGGGTTGATTTAATTTGGTTTAAAATTGAGTCCAGTTAAATAAGTTTAAATTGGGAATTTGCAAATTTATTTGAATCGGTATCATGCACGACATTCTCAGTAGGTTTCAAAGCAATATCCTTTAAGAACCCTGTTACCCCAATGTTGAAAGATTCCCCCTACAGAGTTAGGATTGAAGAGTCGTTATACTACCCATTCTCATTCTCAGTTCCCCCTTAGTACCAGCAGCGACTCTGTTCCAGTAGAGCTGCCTCCTTTGTCTCCTTTAAAGGAGGAAATAGCCAAAAAAAAGGGTGCCCAAAATTTGAGACTAGGCGAGGAGGCAATGATTGCTCTTGGTGCTTCTAAGGAGGTTGGAGAGGAGGACACTCATCATTTGCCTTAACTGGGGCAGCTATGAAAGCTATTAGGAAAGCTCCCTTGAAGAAACCTAAGGTCACCCAAGTTGTTTATCCTATTGTGGTTCCTAGACCTGAATTGGCCAAATAACTCGACTAAATATTCGAAAGCCTTCGGCAGACTTAGGACGATTTTTTAGTGAAATATAGGGTTGTTATATCTACTCACATGGCTACTCGGGGCTTTTCTTATATACCCACAGTTCTAGCAGGAAATGTAGTAGATCTTCGACATGATTAACTAACCCCGTTAAAGTTATTTTTGAGGAATCTAGTAAGGAAAGTGCTAAGGAGCAATATGAGGAAGAGGTTGATGAGGAAGTAGAAGAGGAAAAGGAGGATGGAGTTGAAGAGGAAAAGTAAGAGGATGATGAAGTAGAGGAGTTCGAGGAGGAGGATTCCCCACTTATCCGAAGACGTAGACTACGAAAGATGGTTTCCACCACGAAGCCCTCTTCACCCCCCTCAGGACTATACCATTCTGTAAGATACTCGTGTTGAGGAAGAGGTATGTCTATTCCTTTTACTTGTAACTTATCTCATTTCCTTGTTTAAATATTAATTCTTTATTTGTCTAGATGAAGGTTGGTGCCCGTGGTGGTCCCCCCCCCCCCTCGGGGTGCTGATGCAAGTGGTGGTGTTAAGGCAGACTTAGAAATGACAGAAGTTTTGACTGCCTCTCATGACATTCTCCCAAAGGGTGAAACCGCTCCTACCACATCAAAGGTAATATTGAATTTCCCCCTAGAGGAAGTTGTTAGCCTTTATGATGTTAAATCCAGTAGTGGATATTCTCCTGACTCTTCCTTCTTGCGTAATCAGGCTGCCCTTAAGGAGGATGCAAATGAGGAAGGTGTTGTTGAACCTGGCTTTGTGAAGCCTTCTGCTAGTGTGCCTTCTGCGACGATAACCCTTCTTCTTTTGAAATTTCTTCCATTAGCTTTCAATTTTTTTACATACTCTTTTTATTGACTTTGGTTATGTATGATGGTTATCACGGGCTACCATTCCCGAGAAGGTTGCCACTTTAGTTCTTCCCCCGTCAAATAACCAAGTTTTAGTGACCTTATTTGTTCCTTCAATCCTTAACCCAGAAGGGGTGAGGCTTGTGGCTGAGCATGAAGTAGCGCGAGAGAAAGGTGTTACTAATAAGGATGCCACAGTTGTTGTGGTGGAGCAATGGCCTGTAGTTGGTCAAAATTCTCCCCCTTTGTCTCAGTAATCCCGTAATGAGGATGAGGATGTGGTTCAAATGGATACCAGGCAATTTACAGAAGAACCCTTGCACTTAATGGCAGGTTTGGTTACCTATGTGCCTCCACCTACACCAGTGTTACCTATTATCGAATAGGTATAATTTCCCTATCTTTTGAAAGAAGATAACATCTACAATACACATGATTAGAATTGCCCAGTAATGCATTAATTTAAATCTCCCTTAAAAGGGTCATGCCTAGTAATATAGGACTTGAAATATCCCATAAACGAGGGTTAGGTGTGCCTAGTATTATAGGGATTTAAATCTCCCATAAGGGAGGGTCAGGTGCGCCTAGTAGTGTAGGACTTTAAATCTCCCTTAAAAGGGTCATGCCTAGTAATGTAGGAGTTTAAATCTCCCATAAACGAGGGTTAAGCATGCTTAGTAGTATAGGACTTTAAATCTCCCATAAGCGAGGGTCGGGCGTGCCTAGTAGTATAGGAAATTAAATCTCCCATAAAAGGGTCATCCCTAGTAATCTAGGACTTTTTAATCTCCTTAAAAAAAGTTGTATATTTCTATGACTTGCTAAATTCTGTGTTTCAGGTAGAGGTCAAGCATTTAGTTACTCGTGGGACAAAGACTGAGATTTACTGCACAAGAGACTGCTCGAGATGGAACTGTGGTCGAGTCAGCTTCTCTACGTGATGCACTTGGTTTGCAAACATTTCCTTAATCCCTTATTGTTGCTGAGGTGACTTAGGCAAGTTCATCTAGACTTTAGGAAGGTGATAATGCTTCAAATACTAGGCATCCGTCCACTAGTGATAGTGTCTTTAGCGTGCATCCTCCTGAAGCATCTCCTCAATCAGTTATGAGGCAAACTTTACATGACCTTCCCCATGTCCTAACTACTGGTCCATGCAAGTTGATCAAAAAGCTTTTAGACCGATTTCCTTCTACCTTTGTTCCTCACAGCATCTAACTGCTAGCGATAATGATGGCCTGCGAGTTGGTCGGCATTGTTATTGTGTTGGGCGAGGTCCTCAATAACCCTTAGGAATCCTTAAGATCTTCCACCATTAAGGTATTGTTAGGAAAGATCAACCTCCTTATTAGCGATGGATTCTCCTTGGCTTGGCAAGTCAAGATCCTTCGTGATTTCAAGAAAGCTGATTTACGTGCCTTCTATGCTCGTCTGTAAACCTCCCAGCATTATCAGGTAGCCATTCCTGAGGAGTTGGTGAGCTTGGAAGCAGAACTCATTAATTCTGATAGGGAACTTAAGGCTACTCGGAATGCTGTGATCAAAGCGGAGGCCAAAGTAGATGATGCTTAACAAATAAAGGACGACTATGAGAATGACCTAGCTTCCTTGGTCGATGACCAGAGCCAATTAGAGCAAATATTTCCACCACACCACCACCATCTACTTAGTTTGTCCAACCTATGGTTCATTATGAACGCCCCTGCCGACTAGCTTTTCTAATGATTTCCCCCTTTATTATTTTTGGAGAATTTCTTTGATGTTACTCAGCAGTTACATTTGTCCGAAAAAACTTGCTATGTATTTTGGTCTGCCTTGTTTTTTTGGTTGGACTTGTAATAAATGAAATAAAAGATTTATACAATATATATTACATAGTGTAAGAAAAAAAAAGAGAATAAATAAATGGACTATAACTTCCAAAAGAAAATTGTCTTTATATCATCATGTGATTGTGACACCATTGACTATAGGGAACACTCTCCTCTGCTAGTCCTTTACAACTCATATTAAAACATGTGTACAAAAATTAAAAACTAAATAAACCATGGAGATTAAACCAACAATTTCTATTAAACACGGTAAATTTTATGCCATTTGTTTTTTAGTTTAAAAGTGACTTCATCCTCAAACTTTGAGATCTCAAAATAGACTCAATCATGTGTTGCTCGAATAATATAAGGTCCCTCCCAGTTTGCCTCAAACTTGGGTAATGAAAGTCCCTGAATGTGCCTCGTGAAATCTTTTAGGACTAAGTTTCCCTCTTTGAACCTCCTCGATTTTACAAGTTGGTCATAGGATCTGGACAACTATTTTTGATACAACTCAAAGTGCCTCGCCGCATTGTCTCTGTGCTCTTCCAGCACCTTGAGTTGAACATGACGGTTGTAAGGAAACATTGCACTTCATAATTTAGATTTGGAAGAAGGTACCTTGATCTCCACTGAAAGTATTGTCTCAACACCAAAGACTAAGGAAAAGGGAGTATATCATGTAAGTTTCCTTTTAGTTGTCATGTATGCCCACATAACTTCTAGTATCTTGTCATCCCAATTTCTTGGAAAATCTGCCAACATCTTTGCTAGAATATTTACTAAGGTTTTGTTGGTAGCTTCTTCCTGCTTGTTGCATTTAGGATATGCCACAGTCGATTTATGATGAATAATCGAATACTTATATGTGAGCATTTGTACCTCATTATGCATAAAGGGAGTGTTATTATCTGAGAGAAAGACTTTTGGGATGCCAAAACGACAAATAATGCACTCTTTCATATATCGAGCTACAACCTCGACTGTGGCTTTCTTCAATGGTATGGCCTCTGCCCACTTGGTAAAACATTCAGTCTCTACGAGTATCCAAATCTTCCCTCTCGATGAAGGGTTTATTTCTCCCACCAAGTCGAAAGCCCATGTATGGAATGGAAAGGGGTAAAAAGAAAGTTCATGTCGATATAAGGATCATAAATTATATTCTCGTGGAGTTGACATGCCTTGCATTTATGAACGAATTCCGCAGAATCTTTTTCCATCGTAGGCAAAAAAATACCCCAAAGTCATAAGTTGGTTATAATGTTTATCTCCCCCAATGTGACCTAGCTCTTGGGCCTTCTTTAGCACCTCCTCTGCCTCTTTTATCCTAATGCACCTCAGAGGCCTATCATGATAGACTCTATGATACAACTGTCCTTCTTAAACGTAATATTTGGATATTCGCCGCTTTCGACTTATGGCATTATCTTTGTCTACTAGTATCACTCCAACTATACACATGTCCATATATGGCTACCTCCAATCACGAGGTTGGTTAATAAAGTTTCACTTCACAGCCTGATAAAATAATTGGAATTTCCCACAGTCTCTATGTAGCATCACGGACAGATGTAACCTGCTGATTATACCCTTCGATACATAGGGATATTTTTGGTCTTGCAGTAGTCTTTATGAACTTCTTTCAATCTTCTTTCAACCTCCTTGGGATCCACACATTTGGATAACCATCTCCCTTTATTCTTGTAGTACAAGTTGCCCCTAGCAAGGAAATATTGCGCGAGATCAGTCAAAGTTAGCGATCCTTCCCCTATTTCCAGTTTCTTCCTTATTCAACCTCTCTAGTCATTACTATCATTGGTGGGTAACATTTCGAGTATAGTCAAGGGATATGTCCTCTTAGGAATTTGAACCATCATTGATTCTCCATCAAAAGCAATTTTTTGGGCAATTATAGCATAAGCGTTTGCATTTCTGTTAATCATTATGGGGTGCTTCTTGATCTTTACTTCATCAAAATGGCCAAGCAGTCTTTGTATGATCATTCGGTAGGGCGCCAGACTCATGTGCTTCAGAGCGCATTATCCATTCAATTATTTGATCACCAGGTTGGAGTCTCCTTTTATTGTGAGAACCTGAATGCTTCTTCGAAGGGCTTCCAACATCCCTAACACCAGTGCTTCATATTCAGCTTCATTGTTCAAGTAACTGAAGTCCAGCTTGAAAGATAATCGAACTTCTTCTCCATTTATTCTCAAAATTAAACCAGCTCCCCATTTTCCTGCAGTCGAGGAACCATCAAACTCTAAGAACCATTTATCCAAGATAGCTTCCAGGAAATTGGCCTAAAGGTCATCGCTTGGGAGCTCCTCAATGGGTGGCTAAAATGTCCCAAAAGGAAAGATAGCCAAGAGATCTGCACAAGCTTAGCTTTTGATGGATCGAGGGGAAACATATTTAAGATCATATTCTGGGAGTATTAATAACCATGTAGCTTCCATATCTATAAACACAGTTCTATCAAGCAAAAACGTTATAGGATCACATCTAGTTACAATGTGGACTGTGAAGGGCAACATATAATGCCTAAGTTTTGTGCTACGAACACGAGGACCAAACAGTGCCTCTCAATGCAGTGTATCTGGCCTCTGGCCCATGTATAATTTGACTCAAATAATAGACAGGTTTTTCTACACCATCCACCTCTTAGGCAAATAGTTCCTCGATGGATCGTTCAGTATATGTGAGATATAAAAGCAAAGGAATACCTGCCTTTGGAGGAATCATTGTTTGTGGAGATTTGAGGAGTGTCTTTAGCTTGTCCATAGCTTCTTGATGCATATGTTCCCATGCGAAATTGGACCCTTTTTTACAGCAGCTCCATTAGTGGGTGGGTCACCTTAGCAAGTCTGAGCACAAACCGCGTCAAGTAAGAGACTTTCCCCCAAAAGCCTTTCAACTCCCTTGCTGACTTTGGCCTTGCCTTGTCGAGAATGGCCCTTTATTTATCAAGATCCATCTAAACGCTTTTTCAATTCACCATAAACCCTAGGAACTTCCCACTTGTCACTCAAAAGGAACATTTGAGAGGGTTCATCTTTAACTTGTACTTTGTGCATCGCATGAACACCTTCCTCAAGTTTGTCAAGTGGGTAGCCTCCTTTTTGTACTTTATCACCAAGTCATCCACATAAAACTCTACGATCTTGTGAAAGATATTATGAAATATGGCCATCATAGTCCTCTGATAAGTAGCTCCTGCATTTTTTAAATCTAAAGGCATGACCGTATATATGAAGTTGCCTAAGGGTGTTCGAAAGGCAGTTTTCTCTGCATCCGTTTGGTCGATCTTGATCTTGTTATATCCCATGTAGCCATCCATGAAGCTGTACATATTATGACCCGCAGTTGCGTCTATCAAGATGTCTATGGAAGGCAACGCAAGCTTATCCTTCGGTCAAGCATGATTCAGGTCTCTAAAGTCCATGCAAATCCTTATTTGGATCTTGTCTTTCTTTTCTAGTGGCACAATGTTGGACAGCCATATGGGATGCTGAACAGGGACAATGAAGCCTGTTACGAGCAACCTTTAAACTTCCTCCTTGATCTTCAAGTCTAACTCTACTTTGTATGTTCAAGTGTCTTTCTTTATCTAGATGGTTGAGGGAAAGATGCTCAACTTATGGTAGCTCACTTCTTTGTCCACCCAAGGCATCTTGGTGTATTTCCATGCAAAGACATCTTTAAACTCTCATAGAAGCTCGATAAAACCTTCTCGCGATGCACCTTCAACGTCATTCGAGATAAATATAGGGCAAGGATCATCACCCTCTTTAGCAATATCTATATTTTCTAACTCTTGTATTTGTGGCATGGGCCTGTCTTTCATGAACTCGGGTACTTCCTCTACTCCTTATACAAACTCTTAGATGCTAGAATTTCTAATCACCAAACATTATCCTTGGTTGTCTACCAAGAAACATTTTTAGACCGGGTGAGATTCCCCATTCAAGGCCTTAGCTGCCCTCTCATGCCTTCATAATTTGTAAATAATCATGCCACTAGGCAGAACTACTCTTTTGCATTATCGAGGATTTTCCTCACTGTGAGATCTTTCGTGGAAGTTTTCCTCTAACTCTCTCACAGAGAATATGCTGAGCAAACTACGGCATTAAACCCAGTGTTTTATAGCATCAATGCATGGTGTCATCCGATCACACAGCTGCCTGGACAAACTGGGAGGCCTCACTGCCTCTTGTTCACATTTTTCTTCCTCGTAAACCATAACTGGTCGAACTGGTGCGTGCACTCTTTATCGACTAGAAACTTGGTGCCTCTAGTATACCTTGTAACAACCGTAGCCTCTTTGGCCAACTTCGTGTAAAAAGAAACATCCACAAAGTGAGCTTCCTCTTTTGAGAACGGCTTCTTGGATGATCGAATCACCACTTCTTTGCCTTCATATTTGCTTTGGCACACTGGTGATAGGTGGAAGGCACCAACATGTGATTGTGCATCCACACTCTTCCTACTAATAGTTGATACAATGATTCACACACCCATAATATGGAATTTGATGTGGGAAGTAATTTTCCCATTGTGATCCCCGCGTTGACATATCTAATGGATTTGGAGGACTGGTTGTCATACCCCAAAATGGACAATGAATGTTGCACTATCCTTATCTCAGACAAAACAATGGCGTAGAAAGATCCAATAGGCATTATATTAATGGATGCCCCACCATCCAGCAAGACACGATTGAAAACATAGTCATATACAGTGGTCGTGGCATAGAAAGGCCTATTATAGGGGTACCTGGCTATCCAATCAGCTTCTGAAAATGTAACTTCAAAGAGATATCGTATTATAAGCTTGGCCATGGTCCCCTTCCATTTCGGATGTGGAGCCATATTCTTTTTAGCAATCTATAAAATAGCTCGTGTGACCACCAATCATGAGTGCTTGGGGAGCCCAGCCTGATCAAAGAACGAGCTAAACTTGTTTAACCGCACCATTGTTGCACATTTAATCCAAGGATCGGTTTGATCCTCCTCAAGCTCATAAACTTCCTCTATATCTCTGTAAGAAGCCCCATCGAATGCTATCACAGCATTCGTTGCCCCTAAAAAGCAAGCTTACATTTGCCTGCTTAAGCTCTTGATAGGGTTTGATTCATCTTCTTCTCTTTATGTCTCGTCTTCTAGCTTTAGTTGGTCCATCTCGAAGGTATATTCATCCAGGGATTCTTTAAAGTCTTCCTCGAGGAGGCACTGATCCCTCAATAGTTGCTTGACCTATTCATCAAAGGCGTTGGCCATGTGTGCTCCATGAACTGGTAGAGGATTATCATTCACATTGCCTTGGGGAAACTAGATGTCCCCTTTCTTTACATGATGGTCGATCAACCGTCTTAGTGAGAAACATACCTTGGTTGAGTGATTCACCTTATTATGTAATATACAAAAGTTCGGCTTCTCTCTATCTTATCGAGATGCTTATGTCGTACTGCCATTAACTTGCCTACAAACTTTGTCACGAACCATGAGGTCGTAAAAATCTAATGCTTACTCAAGTGTGCATGGTAGCTTAATAGGTTCCTATTTTCCATCAAACCTCCTTTTATTGCCTCTGTCTCTTCTTCCTCGGCTTCCACCACCCTACCCATCTCCATCATCTGTGTAGTTTACTCTTGGGGATACTACCCTCCCCTAACTAGCTGACGGCCTTAGCAACAAACTGGCCAAGGCAGGTGGAGGTGGCGCGATTTTTACCTCTAAGGCAATATTCCTCGTTGCCTTTAGAAATGCAGCGAATGTGCCCTCATGTGTCTTATTGATTAAATGATAAATATACTTTGGCAATATCCCGTTTTCACAAACTTGAACTATTTTATCTTCTCGCGTCTCTTCCCTTACATCCAGAGAGCGTTCGCAAAACCTCCTAATATAAGCAACAACATCCTCTCCCGGCCTCTTCTTCTCATGAGGAAGTTGCATGAGTGTAAACTCATCTTCAGCTAAAAAGAACTTTTTCACAAACATCACGTGCAATTCTTCCCAAGAGGCCATGCTTCCTTACGCTAGGTGAGAGTACCAAGTATAAGCCTTGTCTGTCAGAGATTTTTAGAATGCCCTCAACCTTAACTTTTTCTCATTATAATGGGGGACCTAAGGCTCTCAATGAACCTTTTCATGTGATCCTTTTATTTCTCAAAAACTGGTGGAATATACCCCACTAAATAGGGTTAATTATTATACTCCGCTGGGTAGGGAGGACTACGAAAATCATCATAGACTGAGGAGCCATCTCCCCCAACTTTAGACACAGCTATGAACTTTAAAAGATCATTTTCCATCTCTTCCATGCTAGATGGTAGAGAACTGGTTGATTGTGGTATCACCATGGCAGGCGTTGTCGACGCTACCGATGTACTCCCACCTAAGCCATTACTGGTCTTCGGCGTTGCACCAGTCATACCTACACCCTGAGCAACTATTCCTATAGAAACAGGTGGGACAATAGTCGGTGGAGTAGTAGGAGTAACATTATTAACGGTAGGTGGATCAACTCCTCCTGTAACAAAGGGAGCTGATATTCCCATTGGTGGTGTCATGAAAGAGTTTGATCCTTCAGTGACCCTTAATATCTCCTGGGTCGCCGAGGTTTTGATGAATTTCGAAAAATAAACTAATGAGTCCCATCATTTGCATTGGTCCTATTCCAATGGTCGTGCCAACCATTCCCGTCACACCTATGGAGGTTGAGCTAGGATCTTCTTGTGCCACTCTATTCCCATCAATCAGAATAGTGAGATCCGCCTCTTCTTCACGTTTCATGGTGTCAAAGTCAATGGCCTTGTCAATATTATCCTCTGGAATCTTTTAAAAGAGAATACCTCCCCAGTGAAGTCGCCAAATGTAAGATGTGGGATCTTGGAATACAATTACTATTAAGTGAGGCGTAACCCCTTATCAAGACCATGATTAATGCTCCAGGTTATATATGACAGTGACAATAAATGATAACGAAAGAGACAATAATATTTTATATTCAAGCTTGTATTAAATGGGACCTTTACACCATAAATGCACAGGGGATACAATAAAAGAGTGGAACCAACAGGTAACCTGGTCGAAGGGAGAAAGAGCAAGCACTCTTATCACAATAAAGGCAATGCAGGAACCCAAAGCACAGTTAATGTTCAATGATATTAGTATCATTGGAAGCAAGAGATAATGTTCAATCATTAAATGTTCTCACAATAATGCTCGTGTATGAGGAAAAACCAACAACAATTCTAGGTTCAAATTACTGTCATTGTAAACTGTTTGGGTTGGTGTATTTATATGAGTGAAAGGCTACTCGAGTAACCTTGTTGATATTATATCAAATTACTATAATTTGTCATTAATGCCAAAGATATTGCATTATATGCATGAGATATTATAATTTTGGCGGGAAAACTACCTCACTAATCAAAAGCATGGTGGCATTAATGAGGATGTGACATGACACCTCATGGGTTTATCTTAAAATAGCTAGAAGATACGAATTCATTAAATGGGCCTACCATCCTAAGGTTCGCATGAGTTACCATGTCTAGGGGAACCTCCTCGAGAAACCTAAATCCTAAATAATTATCCATAAATAATCTCTAGCCCAAAACCAGTCCTTGGGATGCTCGATCAATTTCCAGTCGAGCAACCTCAACTTGATAAACTATCCCTTTGATTGATGTGACGACACACCTAGTGTAGGTCACTGTTCACCTAACTTGTGATGTCATAGTGTAATACCCCGTATTTTTATGGCCTTTAATTATGGGATTAATTAAATTTAGTTGGGATAAATTAAATTTAATTGGGATAAATTAATTTAATATTAATCCGGATTTTAAATTGAATACTTACTAGCGTGACGGGAGTTAGTAATTATCGATAAGAATTATGTTGAATATAACTTATTGAGTAAATTAATATATGAGATTGAATTTATTAAAATTATCACGAGTGAACAATACGACAAATTATAGAAATTAAGTCGGGAAGCGCATGTGTCATGTCGGGACTAAATTAATGGAATAAAAAAGTGAATTAATTCTATGTCACCTATATGGTCATTTTGAGTGCACCAGTGTGTCCGGAAAGGCCGAGAAAGTCAGAAAAGTGTACCCAGAGGTTTAGTTTGGTCTCGGGACGATTTTAGGCCTAATATGTAACCCATGAGGGCATTTTGATAATTTCCAATTTTAAGCCTTAATTATGGACGAAAATTGAAGGGTTATATCTAATGGGAGTTAGAGTCCTCGAGGGTTAGAAACATTAGAGTTGCAGAGAGGCTAAGGAAGAGAGAAGAGATAAAGTTTCCAAGTAGTAGAGCCACCAACCCTACACCACTCTCACCAATTCCACCACCAATGCGTAGATCAAAAGAAGGGGTTCATTCCTATACAACTCTAATTCTTCGGATCAGACCTTCGATTTTCAAACAAGTATCTAACTTGTAGGAAATGATAATTTCATGTTTTCATAAAAGATAAATGATATTTGGGAGATCCATATTGAAATTCTGAATAGAAATCGTGTTAGGACAACCCTATTGTTATATGTAGATGATTAACTACGGAATTGATGTCCAGTAGAGGTTAAATTCTGAAATAATTTGGAAGATATTGATCATGAGGATAAAAATACGGTTCTTGATGTATTAATTTAAATTAACCCTTTAATTGATGGCCTTTGCTGAATTCGTATATGTTTTACGCTAGAAATCATGTATGTAGGATGATACAACTGTTGGTTTAATTATTTGGTAGTTTGGGACGAATTTATAGAGGTTTTGAGGATTTATATTAAGGAAACTCGTAGGTAAAGAATTGCAAAAACTGGGCCAAGAACTGCTCGATCGATCGATCGACATTCTCGAGTATGTCGATCGATCGACTGGATCGATAGATCGACCCCTTTTCATCGATCGATCGACTCCTCCTAGAAACTGAAACTTTTTCACTTTTTAATGTTAATCCAATCCCAATGTGAAAGGACCTTTAGACATAATTTAAATATCATAATGGGACATGAGAAGGACTAGTAGGGTATAAGTAGGGTCCAGATTAGATGAGTTTGTATGAGATTTAACCGTGGGGTTTCGGGGATTTAAATTGAGTGGGAAATCTTATGTGCGTTAAATTAGGTCTTGTGAGAATTAAGAAGAACTTAGACCAGTAGGTTAATGAGTGTACACCTACAGATTTTATATTTATAAAGAGGATACACTTTGAGAATCGAGAAGTACTTAAGCACTTGCGATAATTGAGAAAATAAAAGAATGATTTAATTATACGTATAATTCGGGTGTTGTGTGCCCGCATGGTTCAAATATGTTATGGGTCGTGAGCGTACCTAGCTGAATAATGTGAATATATATAAATGGGTGCATGTATATATATATATTATATGTTATATATTATATTATATTGAATATCTCTGTGTAATCATTACCCACACTACTCGCTATCAAGGAGGTTTTCGCTCTGAGACAGTCTTATCTCGATTGGACCTTTATGGGGGATATTGACTTGTACCCTAGAATATAGGATCCTTGATACAAGCTATCTGAGAATGATAGTCAGATGTCCTAAGAGACGTGAGGGTATGTGATGACCTCTTAGTGACTGGGAACTATGCTTCGCCTCCAATATGTGTGTTTTGTGTTCATACAGTTCGAGAGTGATTCCGAGCTAGTATTTCCCTTTGTATGAGAGATAGGGGGACTTGATAGCAGAGTATGTCGGCACCATAGATTTATGTGGGGTGCCCTATTATAATATATATTATGTGTCATAAATATATATACATGTGATTAATCTACTGTGCTTGTAAGTAGATACGAATTGAATAATTAATGGTAAATGAATTAAGTGGTTGCGAACTTAAGTCTGTATTGAGATGAATATAATTGGCCTAAGATATTCATAAGAAAAGGTTATCTATTATAAAATATAATCATGAGATTACTTATAATAGAATTTGGTGAGGGGAAATTGAATTAGACTAGTTTATTGGGTTAGATTAGTCAATTGGGTTACCTTATTCTAGATTAGTTCATTAGTACGTTGGGCATGCACACTAGTTGGGGGTGAGAATTCCCAAGTGAGTGTCGAGGTACTAACTTGTATGTAATATCAACTGGTAAGCATTTTAAATACTTGTTAAACTATTTTAAAGTTGTTTTACACTCGGGCTCTGACCCGTTTCCTGTCATCTCTTCCTTCTCTTGTATATATATATATATATATATATATATATATGTGTGTGTGTGTGTGTGTGTGTGTGTGTGTGTGTATGTATGTATTACAGGTGCCCAGCCGCAGGGGCGTCAGGCTTAGATCTTTGGATTGTGGACGTACTGCAACTAGTGTGGGAGTTGCAAGTCTTTGCAATAGGCGACTTCATCCTTGTCTTCTCAGTCTCCTATTTAGCCATTATTAGATCGATGAAAAGGGGTCGATCGATTGATCGAGCAGTTCTTGGCCCAGTTTATGCAATTCTTTACCCACGGGTTTCCTTCATATAAATCCTCAAAACCTCTATTAATTCGTACCAAACTCCCAAAAATTTAAACCAGTAGTTATATCATCCTACATACATGATTTCTAACGTAAAACATATATGAATACATCAAAGGTCATCAATTAAAGGGTTAATTCAAATCAATACATCAAGAACCGTATTTTTATCCTCATGATCAATATCTTCCAAATTCTTTAAGAATTTAACCTCTACTGGACATCAATTTCATAGTTAATCATCTACATATAACAATAGGGTTATCCTAACATAATTTCTATTCAGACTTTCAATATGAATCTCCCAAATATCATTTATCTTTTATGAAAACATGAAATTATCATTTCCTACACTAGCATTGATGTGTTATCAACTAAAGAACAACAAGTTAGATACTTGCCTGGAAATCGAAGGTCTGATCCGACGAATTAGAGTGGTATAGGAATGATCCCCTTCTTCCGATCTACGCATTGGTGGTGGAGGTGAGAGTGGTGTAGGGTTGGTGACTCTCCTCCTTAAAGCCTTCTCTCTTCTCTCTTCCTTAGCCTCTCTGCAAATCTAATGTTTCTAACCCTCGAGGACTCTAACTCCCATCAGATATAACCCTTCAATTTTCGTCCATAATTAAGGCTTAAAATTGGAAATTATCGAAATGCCCTCCCGGGTTATCGGTTAGGCCTAAAATCGTCCCGAGACCCAAACTAAACCCCCGGGTACACTTTTTTTTACTATCTCGATCCTTCTGGACACATTGACGCACTCGAAATGACCATATGGGCGACTTAAAATTCATTCTCTTTTTTTATTCCATTAATTTAGTCCCGACACGACACATGTGCGTCCCGACTTAATTTCTATAGTTTGTCGTATTATTCATCTGCGACAATTTTAATAAATTCAATCTCATATATTACTTTACTCAATAAGTAATATTTAACATAATTCTTATCGATAATAACTAGCTCCCGTCACGCTAGTAACTGTTTAATTTAAAATTCAAATTAATATTAAATTAATTTATCCCAATTAAATTTAATTAATCCCATAATTAAAGGCCATAAAAATACAGGGTATTACATACTTCCCCCCTAATAATGGAATTTCGTCCCGAAATTCGGAAAAGTAAGGCATACCTGGTTAAAACAGGTTTCCTCCAGTACTCAAAACCAACTTCAGAGTAAGGCTCGATCACTATAGCCCCCGCTTCACAACAAACTTGTTTAACACTATCGAAACTTTTTCAGTTATAGGGTCGCACCTTAATAACAACAGCTCACCTTGTGCTCCTACCAAACAACATTCGAATAAGACTAGCCTATACATCATTGGCCCCATTATCTCAATATTATTGGGAAGCCGCACCGCACTTTGTATCAACTCCCATATGTATCTAAACACAAAACTCCCATCCTGGGAGAAACCGTATGAACATCTGACTACTCTTGTCAGTTCTTCAAATATCGATTCCTAGTGACGTAACTCTTACGATAGTTAAAAGGTCACCTAAGACAGTATGTGGTTATTCCACTTTAGTCACCGGATTCTAAATCTCGACCAAACCAAAATTTTGATTATTCGCTCATCTCTAAACATTCAGGGGGAGAATAGTTAAGGTTTTTCCACACCAGAACCTCAATAAGCACCTTGTTCACAATAAACAAGTACGAGTACTTCCACAGAACCCTACCATTAGGTAATATCCTCTACCAATTACCGTACTATACTTCACTTACTAGCTATGTTCGTTGTGGAAATGAAATGATCACAATGAATCCAAAATTACATTCATACAACTCTAGTAATTGTTAATTACCTTTCGCCTACTCCCCGGGCTATGTATGATACAACCTGATCAAAACGAAACGTTATCCCCACTGCTTTCTGAAATCCCACATTGAAGGTGGGGTTTAAGATTCTCATCCTAGTTCATAACAATACCGGGCAGGACCACGTACCAGCACAATCCTTCTTTTTAAAGGAAGATTGGGGCACACTATCTAATATTGTCAATCACCCCAAAGGAATATCAGTCTCTTCCTTCTTGGTCAATTTGTTACACACATTCGAAGGGAATCTTACCTTACCTTTAGGTTGGAAACCCATCAAAGAAATTTTACCAACTTGACTGCCCTCTTCCATTACTGGAATTATTGGCTTGATATAGAATTTTCTAGCTGATCATCTTACTCCAACCGACTTCTATCTATGAGTGGTGCACGTGGAGACTACTCACTATGTCCCGCTTAACACTGACTTCCACTTATAATGCCTCATATTGAGTGGTGCTTAATAATCCTCTTCTTTCCTCGGCGTATACCAAAAGTTCTGACTTGTGCACTTTTCTCCATGATGTGCACTTTGGGACTTTTTATACCTTACTAACATTATCATTATACTTACGCGCAAGTTACACTCAACATTTGACTAGGTAAAACTCCCCCCCAATTATTTTCCATAATAGTTAAATTTTACCCTCCTCAAGGAATACCCCTTTTTAAATGGCTTCCACGGCCTTTCAACCAAATTCGGATGTGCTCTCTGATTGCACAGGTATATCAATTATCGTCCTTCTCACATGATGCTTAATCCACTCTTCCATTTTCACTTCATTATCTTATTCCCACAAACATATATTTCACACATCTATTCCCACATCCCTTTTACCCAGACGATTCTGACAACAGCTAACGAGGGTGCCCATACACCCTATAAACCGTGCATACTAGCGTAAGCATCACATACGTTTCATACATAACACCCAATTCTTTATTGCCCCTACACTCACAACGTGGATAAAACACTTGCGTATTCTCAAATAACCTAGAAATTCTAAATCCTCCTTAACATTGTTTCTCCCTTCAACTCGTGGTGATAAAACAAAATTTTTAATGCTTTCTCACTGCACAACTGGCTCCGCTGGCCTTATATTGTAATTTAACATTCCACTTACAGTTACAACTACATACTTATATAACGACCGAGGTACTGTACTCATGGACGAATGGCTAAACATCTCCCTACTTCCAACCTTACGCTAAGTTTCATGCGTGGGATGTCTCACAAAGAGAAATCCAAACAAGGACCCCCCCGATACACGACTACCTAGCATTGTCGGTTATCGAAATCCATTAGACTCTCAGTCCATAATATGTACCCCTATACTCTCGTCTTTCGATATAAAAGTCACATCTCCTTCCACAATTTCATTTGAATGAGGAACTTTTCTCCCCAAAAGGCATTGTAACTCAACATTGGTGGTAATCACATTCCATAAACCTCGTACACATACAATCGGGACTCACAAAATCCTATCCCCGGACATATAACTTTAAGTCTTAACTCCCACATCTCTAAAGGAGTAATATAACAATGCGCCCACTGTAGACACCCCATTCTGTTACCCCCTGAAAACTCTCCTTAGGTCCCTAGCACCTCCCTTTATCACTACAAACCCAAGTCATACTCTGAGTACTGACATAGAAGCCATCGGGCAACCAGGATCCGTTTGACCAAAAGTCAAAGTCTTTAGCTCGACCGAGACTGAATGAATCTCTAAAGGTCACTAAAACCCCTTTCCAACAGTCCGTACCGTGTGTGATTCCGACTTACCATGCGGATGAACGACCTATTTCCCTCGGGACTCAATCAGGAGGCCACCGGGGGCTCTCGGGCTCTGTTTGACCTAGGTCAACTCTTCATCTTGATCGAGACTGAATGAATCTTCGAAGGGCACTCAATCTCCTTTCCAACGGTCCTCTCGGTGCGCGATTCCGACTTACGGTACGGACGAACGGTCTGTTATAATACTAGAGGTCACCGAATGCTTCCAAGGCTCAGTTGACCAAAGTCAACTCCCCGAACCAGATCAAAATCTTTGTAATTCTAAGTACATATCCTAACCTTTCCAACAGTCTATCCCGTGCGTGGTTCGGACTTAGCATGCGGATGAACGATCCGTTTACGTCCGATAATTCCCCATCCAATGGATTAATAAATGCTTACGAGACATATTTGACCCAAAGTCAACTCCCGGACTCCGGAGCGATCCAAAGAACTTTCGAAGGTATCTGAATTACCTTTCCAATGGTCCACCCCACGCACAATTCTGATCAACGATTTGCATTCTGCGGTCAATTTACCAAAAAGGCCTAAAAAATACTACCAAACGATAGGTCTCAGACCCTTCCTATCGGGAGTGTGCCTAAACGCACTTGTCGAATGGAAGGAACAGGGCTATGCCGATCGGAAATTCCCTGGGCCTATAAATAGGAGGCCCTGACCTCACTTGCAAGGGGATCCCAGATCTGATATAAATCACTCTCAGCAAATCCTGAAAACCTCTCTCGAAGTCAGCGTGATTTCTACACCCAAATCCCTTTCCAACCTTAAATTTTCATCAAACTTGATGAATTCACTACCCTCCATCATCATCTAAGTCTAAGGGCTGCTCTCCAACATTCAAGGTCAAGCTCAAGATCTTCAAGAAGGTCCAATTTTCTCAACTCTCTCCTTAAATTCTCATAAATTTGCAATAACTTATATTATTACTTAGTGCCTTCATTATCTCATCTCACACATCCTAATATACTTTTTATTTAGTAGTATTGCACATCTCTTATTTTCATATAAATAAAAACCCAAAAAAACAAGAAAAAGAGGGTTTGCTCATAAATTCTAAACGGTAATTCTCATACTTTTCTTACACTTCTCTCACAACTAAAACACTTTTTTCTACACATATACACACACACAAATAAGAGAATACCCGGTTG
The DNA here is from genome assembly GCA_949130495.1 of Sambucus nigra. NCBI lineage: Eukaryota > Viridiplantae > Streptophyta > Magnoliopsida > Dipsacales > Adoxaceae > Sambucus > Sambucus nigra. The sequence continues at coordinate 300,682,928 of OX422214.1, forward strand.
TATTTATGGGATAAACCCCACCCCTCATTTTATATGCGAACTACGTGGACTTTGATGCCTCTATAGGCTACGTAGGCGTTTCAGGGTAAAACCCGAGACTCGAGTCCTATTGTTTACTTTTTCTCTCATTTTTCATTTTCTCTAACCTCCATTCTCTTACACTATATATATACATATATTTTTGTTCTTAGGGGCGTATCATTCCTTGTGCGTTATCGTTCCCTCATAACGATTAACGTAAGGATGATCATGTAAATCTTATTTTCTAATATTATTTGTAAACCTTCCTACGGATGACTCGCTTGACCCCTTCCATGGTACAAGTCGATGATTCCTATCTCCACTATATATACACATCCACACATATCACGGGGAAAATAACAAAAATCCATGAGAGACTGAAAGGGCGGAATGGGTGCCTAACTCCTTCCCATTTCGTAACTTAGCCTCCGGACCCTTTTTGAATCATTTTGGTTTCGAATGCACCAGTATGTCTTTGAATGCTGTCCTTCGGGATGGCTTCCCCTTTTCTTTTGTCTGTTTTGAGTAAAATAGACTGGCGACTCTAATCTCTCTACATTCTTTCCCCTTACTTCAAAATGATGCCGGTCGAAGCGCTCCCGATATGGGACGTGCGGGACCTGAGGATCCTCCGTCGCGCGACGAGGATCGGGTATGGCCACAGTAGCGACTCTGTTGGGGATTTTCATATGTTTATTTTGAGGGCTAGACTCTATTTACATGGATGTTATATTTGCTTATATTGTCCCCCTATTTGCATGTTCCCCCTTTATTACTCATGTGTATCCCATGCTTATGCTTCTATTCACACACTTGTAGAAAATTCTCCATGTACACTTCACACCACGTGCACCTAGGGTCACATATATCCACATGTTGCATGCCCCATCCATACTTGGTGTACCATTGGTACTTTCACTTTGCTCCCTGTTTGGCATAATCAAGAAATTCATTTTCATAAGATACTAATAATAGGGTCATGCATGATTCACACGACATCACCAAAGAGCATTTTTATTGACCAAAGTTTACCCAGTAACTGGAGGGTCACTTCGTGATGGGCCCTGGTCCGGCAGGTCGCAGTTAGCCTAAGCGATATGACTCTCACCTTCCATTGGCCAAGTACCTTCGACGTATATCGAACGATTCCCCTGCATCGTACCGCTTGACCGAAGTCATGACGGGAGGTATATCGTAGGGAATTCGTTCACGTATGCCAAGTATATCAAATTCGCTCTCACACATACCGTCCCCATGAGGTATATGGTGAGGCAATTCATGTACACTCAGGTATATCAAATGGCTTGTCCACAGGTATCGATTGCTCGTAAGAGCAAGACGTATATCGTGGAAGTAATGCCAAAGAGGGGAACCCATTCCAATTCACCCAACCAACTGCATACCCGAATATAGGTGTCAGCCCTAGGACACACATGTTAGATTATCGATTTCAACCCGAAACTTTGCCAAAATTTTGAGTCGGCCTGTCGCCCAAATTTTTTATGCATTTTTAAAACGGGACCCTATCCATGAGCCTGGTCACAAGTCCAGCCATAGCTTTGCATATATTACAAACCCAATTTTTCCAGGCTCGGGTCCCGTTTGGCATTTCATTTTGCATTTAGGAGAATTAATACAAGTGAAAACATAATAATTATAATAAGCATGCTGAGACCGTCTCCAAAGGGGGAAATTCCTTTCTTTTCTTTATCAAAAATCCAAAAACATTTCTTTCCTCATCAAAAATCCAAAAACATTTCTCATATCTCTATCAAAAATCCAAAAACATGTTGTCTTTCCATCTCGAAAAAAATGTCAAAAATATCTTCCCTTTTTTTTCTCAAAAATAAATCCCATTTTACGCCTTCTCAGGTCGATCGTAAACCCTTGGCCTGGCTCCCTATTGGCTTAGGTCTTCAGTCAAGTCACCCCGGAGTTTTGTCCGTTCCCCTATTAATCCTTCCGAGTCCTAAATCCATCGACTTTCCATGGAGAACACAGATCAAGTACCCGTTGCGCATCCGGATCTGACGGCAGCTCTAGCTTAGCTTGTGTCCAAGATTGACAACCTCCAAGCCGGGGTCCGAGAGATGCAACGAAATCAGGTTCCTGTTCCTCAAGAGCCCGAGGCCCTATTTCCTTGCGCTATGGATCCACCGCCGCCTATCTGGGTTCTCGAAGAGTATCAGCACGCTCCACGTGCTCCTCCTGCTAATGGATCGCTGCCTGCTCAGCTTCCTATGCTGAATCTCAAGAAAGAAGAAGAATTGAACAAAGTCAAAGAAGACCTCAAGATGCTCACCAAGAAGTTCGACCAAGTCAGAATCTCAAGAAATTACATGGACTACACCCACATGTCTCCTTATCCTAAATCAAGGTTACCCGAGAAGTTCAAGATGCCAAATATCGAGAAATTCGGAGGAAGTGGACCCCTGATTGTTCATCCCCAAAGTTATCACCGTTCCATGACTCTACTAGGAGCTTCTGAAGAAGTGATGGCCTAATTGTTTCAGCAAACTCTAAAGGATAGCGCCCTCCGATGGTTTTTGTCTCTCGAAGAATCCAGAATTCATAGCTGGGAGGATGTGGCTCGAGAATTCATGTCGCAGTACAAATAAAATGAAGAGTTTGAGGTCACCCACCGTGATTTGGAGCTGCTCAAATAGAACCCTGCTGAATCAGTCAGTAACGTCATCGCCCGATGGAGGGAAAAATCAGAAACCATGACCAATCGGCCTTCTGAGGAAGAAAAAGTCCGCATAGTGAAGAAGAACTTCTTACCCCATGTTCGAGCAACGATGGGATGACAATACTATCCCCATTTTCGAGCTCTCAGAGAAGCAGGAGTAGAAATCGAGGAAGGTCTTGCCAAAACATAAGTTGACCCAAAGAAGGTGTCCGGACAATTCACCCCCAGAAATATGACAGGCCTGCTAGTGCTACAGTGTCAACCATCAAAAATATCTCTCAACCAACCACATAATGGCACCAGAAATCCGCCCTGTCCTGATCCGAAAGGAATACACCGAGCTCCATGCTCCCCACTCCAAAGTCTGTCAAGCCCTCCTAAGCTGAAACCTTATCAAACTGTTGGATCCTTGTCCATTACCAAATCCACTTCCAATAAACTTCAAGGCAGATGCCTATTGAGTCTATCACCAAACAGCTGGACATACCACTGACCAATGCTTTCACCTCTGATAGAAGATCCAAGGTCTAATTGACCGGGGTACCATCGCCCCACCAGCCAATCCTAAGCTAAACACTACTCACAACCCACTTCCAAATCATACCAATGCCATCTTCTTAGAAGAGAACCCAGAATTTGATCCCTTAACCCAAATCACACCCATATACTCTCCTAAACCTCTCCAAATTTGCCCATATTTCCTCCTACACCCTACTAGCCTCGCTGATCAGGCACTGTCACTCCTTACTAGAGCATGCATCGTTGTCCGTACCCGTTCTAAAAATGGAAGTATGGAATTTTCAGAAGTGTTAAACCAACTCCTAGAGTTTGAGCTGAAATTTCCCTTACAGGTGGTCATTGATTGCCAAGGGTTCATTACTCTGTTCTTAGAAGCCCGAAAATGGGCCTGAGAGTCAGATAGATGGGTAGTACCAACCGATGAAGTCATCTTGGATCATATCATCCAGATTATGGCAAAATTATTCAGGCAAACCAACAACATTTGCAGTATCACAAAGTTGTTCGATGCTTTGAAGCTATAAGGACGCCTGGTCCCTTTACCCTTACACATCCCCGTAGATTGGGAAGACCTATATGAAGAAGCCGTTGAAGTTATGGAATGCATCGAATTTACACGAAAATACAAAATTGTTGCCACCGAATGGGGGGAAGAATTAAGAGATTCGAATAAAGATCAAGCTTCAGAGAAAACTGGCCCGGTAGCTGACATATGTGGAATGATATCATTCGAAAAACTCCTCGAAGAAATAAAAAAGGTAGCAGAACAACCCGATATCGATGAGGAAACAGGATTCATATTTTTCCCTTCTTCAGTAAATCACATGACCAGATCAGGGAGGCATTACCAGATCCCAAACTCACTACCAGCCAATGACAAGGGGGGTGTGTGGAAAACCTTCCTATGCCAGATATGACCCTCGAGGAGAGCAAGATCCTCGATCAATTGAAGAAAACTCAAGCTAACATCACTCAATGGGGGCTTTTCATGTCTTCTCAGCTACACAGAAATGCTTTGATCAAGTTACTCACTGGACCCACAGTTCATCCTTCTACCACACCAAAAGAAGCGGTAAATTTGGTCGGATCCTTGACCTCTACCCGAATGCTATCCTTTTCCGAGGAGGAAATCCCCAAGATTGGGCCAAACCACAATCATGCACTCAACATCTCCGTCGAAGTTATGGGGAAGGTTGTACCACTCTCTCTTGTCGATAGTGGATCCTCTTTGAATGTCTGCTCACTGAGAACCTTCAAATGTTTAGGACTGAAAGAAAGCGACCTCGCTCCAACTTCAGCCACTGTGCCTGCTTACGATAATACCCGTCGGGAGGTGATGGGATCCATAAAGCTTGTAATAGGGACTGGCCCTATAAACCCTGTTATTGAATTCCAAGTTATTGATATCCCATCTTGTTTCAACATATTTCTAGGATGACATTGGCTCCACAGTATCAAGGGTGTGTCTTCCTCACTCCATCAGAAATTAAAGTTCTTCATCGACGGACGGGTCATCACCATCTTGGGCGATGATGACAATACCGAGGGTGCAAGTACCAGTAGTCTAATCCTTGAGATACAACACGGGTCAAATGATATGCTCCTATCAAGATTCCGAGTTGAACCACTTCTACTCTCGTCAGGGGATAACTTTAAAGAAAGGGTTTGTCCACTATACGACTCTCATGGAAACGTCAATGTGATTCAGATGTTCAGAAATATGCACTTCATGCCCGGACTGGGGCTAGGACAAAGAAAACAAAGGATACTTGAGCCGATTGAACCGAAAAAGGTTTTCCCTCCCTGTGGTTTGGGGTATCAACCATCAGAACAAGAGCTCAGAATGATCCACCAGTCTCGATCAAAGAGGAGACTAGACTGCGTCCAGACTATCCCAGGTGATTCCTTGAATGGACGACTCATCAAAGAGGGTGAGGACTTCCCCTTTTGCATCTTACCTGAACCATGGTATGACCATGCAGACAAGAAGATGAAGCCTGGAATGGAGATCTTCTTCCAAGACAGCTACCCATGGGCCGAGAGTTCCCAACACCATGTACAACCACTCATCAAAGATACCGAAGAGACTGATAAAAGTGACTCCAAAGATTCCTTCAACTTGTAGACACTGGGGCTGACACTCTACATGGTTCACTCAGGCACTACATCACTGGATCCATCCCAACTGGTTAAAGCTGTTGATACACCTCTCCTCAACTAGCATGTTGTGCCGGTTCTACCTGCTGAAATCTCCCCTAATCCTAATGTTTACCCTATTTCTACTTCTGTTGTCTATCCTTGTTCAAATGTAATCGAGTCCTCTTTTGACGAGGTTCTCAATGTTGTTTTTCCTATCAATGAAATAAACGAAGATTTTGAGTATCTTGTTGTGCCTTACATTAAATGTTTGGATTCTAATCAATCTTTTGATGATGATGATTTTGCAAAGGAATAATTCTTAACTGATCTAAATAAGGTTAATAATAAACAACATAACCGCGTTCAAGTTAATGAAGAAGAGACTATTGTTATTAACCTCGGTTCTAGTAGCCAACTGCACGAGATTAGGATAGGGGCTATCCTTGATGAGCATGAGCGTGCACAACTCGAGAATTGCTAAAGGAATTTATGGATGTCTTCGCATGGTCCTACGACGATATGCCCGACATTGATCCTAAAATATCTCAGCACGATATTCCTACTCTCTCAGATTACAAGCCAGTCAAACAAAGGTTAAGAAAGCTCTGCACCGAATGGTCGCTCAAAGTCAAAAAAGAGGTGGTCAAATAGTTGAACGTAGACTTCATTCGTGTGATCAAATATCCTACATGGCTAGCCAACATAGTTCCCATGTCGAAATCAGGAGGAAAGGTTCGAATGTGTGTAGACTATCGGGATTTGAACAAAGCCTCTCCAAAGGATTATTATCCGTTACCCAATATCGACATGATCGTGGACAACACAACCAGTCATGCTCTTAAGTCCTTCGTCGATGGGTTTTTCGGATACAACCAAATCAAATTGCGACCACCAAGAAAAAACCTCATTTATCACCCCATGGGGAACCTTTTGCTACACCGTTATGCCATTTGATCTCAAGAACGCTGGGGATACTTACTAGAGGGCTACCACAACCATCCTGCACGATCTGATTCACAAAGAAGTTGAGGTCTATGTGGATGATATGATTATCAAGTCCAAATCTAGAGAAGGTCATATTCCCGCTCTTCGAAAGTTTTTTGAATGACTGCGACAGTATCAGATGAGACTCAATTCGCAGAAATGCGTCTTCGGCGTCACAAAGGGAAAACTCTTAGGATTCATGGTCAGTGAGAAGGGGATAGAAGCAGATCGAGCCAAGCTGAAGGCCATACTTGAGATGCCACCTCCTCGAACAGAGAAAGAAGTTCGAGGTTTCCTTGGGAAATTGTAATACATCAGCCGATTCATAAGCCAGTTAACCTCCATCTACGACCCTATCTTCAAGCTCCTCCGAAAGGATTCATTAAGGTTTGGAACAAGGCCTGCCAAGAAGCTTTTGACCGAATCAAACAATATCTGACCCAACCCCCCAATACTCATGCCACCACAGCCTGGTCTCCCCTTGCTCCTATACCTAACCATAACCGACACTTCAGCTGGGGCTTTGTTAGCCCAGTACCTTGAAGATTCTTGCAAAGAAAGATCCATCTACTATGCCAGTCACAAATTGGTCGGGTATGAGGTTAACTATACCTCTTTGGAAAAGGCATGTGTCGCACTTGTCTGGGTCACCCAAAAGTTGCGGCACTACATGCTTGCCTTACCCATCAAACTTGTATCCCGAATGGACCCCGTCAAATACCTGCTCGAGAAACTCGCTTTATCCAGTCGAATCGCCTGATGGTTAATGCTCCTAGCCGAGTTCGACATTGTGTACATCACGCAGAAAGCCATGAAAGGAATTGCCATTTCTGACTACCTCGTTGATTACCCCGTAGAAGAAACTGATGTCTAGATCTCTGAATTCCCAAATGAAAAAATCTTTTTCACTGCTCAAGATAACCTTCGATGGAAAATGTTCTTTGACGGCGCTGCCAACAAAAGGGGATATGGCATTGGGATACTCCTGATCGCCCCGGATGACTCTCACACTCCCATCGCCATTAAATTGGATTTCCCTTACACCAACAACACGACTGAATACGATGCATGCACGATAGGCCTCAACGTTGCTCTCAAGAAAGGTATTCAATGCCTAGATGTCTACGGGGATTCCGCCCTCATCATCGGCCAAGTGCTCAGAAAATAGAGAGTCAAGGATGAGAAACTCCAATGCTTCCATGCCCACTTAGAAGAACTAGATATCACCTTCCATTACCTACCTCGAGAAAAGAATAACCTAGACGATGCACTTGCTGCCCTGGCCTCCATGGTCGACATGCCCGAAGGAATAACTATGACCCCCTTCCTTGTTCAAAAGCAAGACAAACCTACCCACTGCTACCACATTGAGCTTGTCACCACAGAAGATCCCGAGCTAGCCAATTGTTGGTAATATGATATCTGGAGCCTCCTCAAGCATGGTAGGTATCCTGAGGGTTTCAATAAGAAAGATCGAGCAACCCTCCGAAGACTGGCCGCCCAGTACATCATCTGCCACAAAGCACTGCTCAAACGAAACTTTGATGGAACCCATCTACACTGCATCACAGGGGCTGACATTGAAAACATAATGCAAAAAATCCACAGTGGAGAATGTGGACCCCACCTGAACAGTCACATGCTTGCCAAGAAGATCATCTGACAGGGCTACTATTGGACCATTATGACCCAGGACTGCACCGCCTATGTCCGGAGATGCCTCAAATGCCAACAATTCTCTAACCTCCAGCATCTGCCTCCACGTGAATTATACAACATTACCTCTCCCTGGTCGTTCTCCACCTGGGGCATCGACATCATAGGGAAGGTTACTCAAAAGGCTTCAAACGGGCATGAGTTCATCCTAGTTGCCATCGATTACTTCACCAAATGGGTTGAAGCGGAGTCATACGCAGTACTAAACACTAAGAAAGTGTCTCAATTCATCAAGAAAAACATCATATGTCGGTATGGGGTCCCACACTAGCTAGTGTCAGATAACGGGTTACATTTCGAGGCAGAAGTCACAGAAGTGGTCAATGAGTATGGGATTCAGAGAGACAAATCTTCCCCTTACCGACCTCAGCCAATGGTGCAGTTAAAGCCGCTAATAAGAACCTCAAAGCAATCATCAGCAAGATGACCGAAAGCTGTCGGGATTGGGGCGACCGGATACCGTACGCCCTTTGGGGCTACCGAACCTCAATTAGAACCTCTACTGGGGCTACCCCTTACTCTCTGGTCTATGTCATGGAAGAAGTCCTACCCGTGGAGTTGGAAATACCCTCCCTACGCGTCATGCTTGAAAGCAAGATCAATGAGGAGGACTGGCATCAAAGTCGTCTTGACGAGCTGACCCTCCTTGACAAAAGGAGATTGAAAGCTCTATACCACATACAAGGTTACCATCGCCGAATAGTGCATTCATTCAACAAGAGAGTCAAGGACCACGGTGTCCGAGAAGAGGACCTAGGCCTCAAAGAAATCATAGAACCCATCTGGGACCTTAGATGGAAATTCAAGCCCAATCGGAGTGGCCCCTATATTGTCAAGAAGATCATGCCCGGCGGTGCCGCCCTGCTCACCGACTTGGATGGGGATGAGATGTCCCATCCATTCAACCTGGACCGTCTTAAGAAGTTCTACCCCTACTCCAAAATCTCGGTATGCTACGACTCTTCTCATCCCCCTTCTATTTAAAAAAAAAGGCTCTTCATTTCCCCCTTACCCAGAACTACGTGGGCCTGATCCTCTGCAAAAATCGTTTTCAAACAAATTAAAACTTTTCAAAAACCCCAGGGGTACATAGGCAACTCATACACCTTACATGAGCACGGCTCGTTTCTTTTTCACAAAATACTATTCTTTTCTTACCTCCGACAATGACAGTCAATTCCAACATATATTTTAACAAAAGGATTATGTATGCCTTAGCGATCGGTATAGATAATTCAAAGAACACAAACTCAACAAAGGCACATCTGGATGATCAGAAACTTGTTTATTTCCTTAATATGAAATTACTGTACAAATTACATAAGAAAAGGAATGGATAACTCCCTTCCCCCCACCTTCCTAGAAGGCCATAATAAAATCCCCACATTTATTCCCCATTACAAAATAAACTTTCTTACCCACAGCTACCAGAGGAGCCTGTTCCGTCATCATCATCTGCATCTTGGGGTCCCCAAGTTTCACCTGCCTGAAGAGAGTGTCGCAGACACTCCATGGACCGATAGGCTCGAACCAGCTTCGAAAAGGCCACAACACCTCCATCCATGGTGTCAAAATAAATAAACCACTTCTATCCAGTCTCCACTGCCAACATCTTGCTAAATACTTTCCTCCATAACCACTTCATATAATCCCCAGGGATATGCAAAACTCTCCCAACAGACTGAGAGGGACGGGTCGACGGACGCCGATTCTCCCATAGAGAGCCAAGCCGCATGCGCAAACGCTCAGTCAAATCCTCTACCAAAAAGAAATTTAGTGTTCAAGGTGGCACGACTTGTACCCAAACAAATTGGTGCAGAAGCCGCCAAGGGAAATAGAAAGAGGTCTGTCTGAGACCAACCAGTCGCACATATATGTATTCTCCTAGCTCCAGAACAGGCAGCAACTGTCCCCACCTAGGCACTGAACAATACAAATTCCGAGCCCCATGCTCCACAAACCAATTCTCCCAGCTAACAATTATTTAGGCCAACATAGAAGAAGTGACGCGAAAAGAAGTTGGGTACAATCGACAAAGGATATTCTGGAAGAGTCACAAGTCCGAGTCTTTCAGAAAACCACATGAATAGCATCACGGGGATACCCCGTAGAAAGTCAGAACGACCTTCTCGCCAGGCATCCAGACCATTCAGGGTCTCCGCCAGTATCACCGTCGCAGGATTGCGACGGTATGACATCCATGAAGTAATGGCTGCAAGTTACGGATCCACCAGCAGTTCTTCAATCACTAGCAGCAATTTTGAATCCAAGCCCAGAGCAATGGCTCCAGCGTATCCAGCATCGCCAGCTTCCAGTAGATGTACAGATTGCAACACCGTCGGGAGGGAAATCATTCCTCCTGTAACCAGTGATCTAGCCGTCGAAGGCGAAATGCGAAGAAGCCCAGCCAGCAAATCCCTGCGAGAACAGGAAAATTCGGGTAAAGCTGCAGCAACACTGGGATTTACCCCCAATATGACAGAAAATTCTTCGTAGGTAGGACAAACTTCATCCAACCCAAAGAGAAATATATGGTCTTGGGGTACCAGAATTGTACCGCCGCTATCAGCATGCTCCACTCAATGGGCCGATTGCGCCATAAAGAAACTCGACTCATGTTGAAAGCATCATAGTCGACATTATAAGAGCACATCTCTTCCAAGGCTTTGAGGTAATTTGCAAACTCAATGCTACCAGGGATAGCCATCTTACAAGACTAGGAGATAGTAGGCAAGTAAGTAAGGATGTGAAGGTGTGAGGGAAACACCCCACCCCTACCCTTATTATACATGAGAACCCTCATAAGAGACATAATGACTGCAGAAATCAGAGGGAATCCTACCCCACAAAAGTACCAAAGGCTAAAGATGGCATTAATCAAAGCTTTGAATTGATGGGCCTGGACTTGACTGCCTATAGGCAGGACAAGGTGCTTGTCGGTCGACAACCCCCTACTCTTGGAAATTTTCCTTTTTCCTCTTTTGTCAAAAATCAGAAAACCCAATAAAAAAATTGATACTCTCAACAAAATTTCAAAAATCCTCTTCCATCCCTATATGATTTGCCATTTTTAACTTTCCTTCAAAATCCCAAAATAATCTCTTTTTACGGTCTCAGCAGCAAAGTAAAAAGCGAATGTGCATGCATTCACTCATTCATCATTAACAAAAGATAATAAAAATCCTATTGCATTGCATATATATATATATATATATTCTTCTGTGTTACATCAAATTTTGCAGGAAATAAAACAAAACAAAAAACAATGGGACTCAGCCCGAACCCACATCCTCTCTCTCTCACCTACCCTTCACCCCTCTCTAAGAGCTTCCACCCCTGCGACGCGCTCTCTTTTCCTACGGCGAGATGACGCACCACCACTAACCGAGCCCGAGTCCTCCCTGGATAAAGAAAATGGCACCAAGCAAGAAGGAACCGGGACCGCATCCCGAATATGGACAGTCGCCGAAGATATTCAGTCTCTGATGTCCCTCAGCCAAGTGGTCGACACCCGGACTTGCTGCAAGTAAAAATCAGAATCAGTATCAAAAGAGGGGTCAAAACAGAAAAGGAACCAAAAAAAGAGCAACAAGGCATACCACAGGACGAAGAACCTCCTCGGTCAAACCCAACTCCTCCGGTTCCATCGTATGAAGATGGTGAAACATAGGCACCATCCCTCCATCATCTCGCTGAATATTGTACGAAGGAGTGTGTAATCACACGAAAGGAACCTCTGACACCGTCGCTGGACCACCGTCGCTGTGGGAGGACCCCACCGCCTGACTCGAACCCGCGGGAGGGAAAGGCAAGGCATCATATATGTTGGGCGCCATAAACCAGCTCATCATAAAGTCCATATAGTCATACGGCATAGCCGTATCAGTGTACAATAAGTAGGACTCACCGATCATCACCGCGATCCTCGCATCCTCCGACATCAACCGCTCTCGCCTCATGGATATAGGAGGCTTCACGGGTGGCACCACCACCTCCTCCTCAACTATCTGCCTAACCACCCACTCCCCAAGATACCAAAAATAGCCAAACTCATGCGCCAGTAAGCACCGTATCTACGCGTTCACCCCGATCACCCCCTTATTTTGAATGGATGTCCCCCAAGGATAGAAAGTCACCTGAAAATCCAAAGCAGGCATGAGTCAATACAGAATCAGAATATGCAAAAATCAAGACTGAAAGGAAAGAGTCTTACCCTACCACTGGTCAGGTCATTCAAGACTTGTCGCACTGCCTCCAGAGAGAGATTCCTTCGACTGCCGATTGGCCTTTCGCCATCGATACAATCGACAGAAGTACCCAACAATCTCATCCTTCAGAGCGATCAGCTGGGTATTGCACCTAATCACTTCATAGAAACATGTCTGCCAAAAACAAAAATTCACAATAAAAAAAAGAGACGCATAAGGAAATTGCGAATGCATGAAAGGAAAATGCGCAAAATTAAAGGATACCTCGAGGAGATACGTGGCTCTAGTAAAAGTTTTCCGGTAGCACCGGCAGAATGCATCCAAAGAAAAATAGAGGGTCGCCAAAGTCAGGCTCCCCTAATCATAGAGAGGGATGTTCTAAAACATCCTCAAATACGGCAATAACCACATGTGGACGACATCGCCACTTGACGCCACCATAAAGCCTCCCAGCACCAACAAGATGAACAATCGGGCCATCTGCCTCACCTGCAACCCGTCCTCCTCATCGATCACCCTACTCAGCAAGACATCCTTCAGTAAGGACAGCCGGATGGAATCTCCAGAGACTATCCTCCCTACGTCACCAAGTGTCGCACACACTGCCTCCGGCCTCACCCTCAGAGAACGATCCACCTCTATCTGCTCTCCATCACAATCCAGCCCCAACAGCTATTGCACGTATATGGGAGTAACCGTCATCTCCCCAAAGCCAAAATGGAAGGTGTGGGTAGTATCCCACCATCTCTCCCCCAAAGCGCACAAGACCGATGTCGATCGAGGCGTCTCATCCAACGCAGACGCCAACCTACCAAAACTTGCTGATGATACCACCCAACGCACCATGGGTGGAAGATGCTCCCAGACATCCTTAAACCCCGTCGTCCCACTGGCACGCATGTTCCTCAAAGAGATATCAGGTTTTCAAAAGGAGAAACCTAGTCAAAATTCAAGAAAGGAAAAATCACCAAAAAGAGAGAGGAATGCCAAAAGTCAGGTTAGTTACATAACTGCCAAGGTTCACCACCTTAGAAGAACGATGATGCAATGGCTCTCGTAGCAAAGTTCGCTCATTCGCAACCATCTTGAATGCATCAAAGGAGTTCTCACTCCCCAAAGCAAGAGGCGCCCTAGCCCTCCATTCCACGTTCGCCCAGTCATCGACAGTCAACCATTCCCTATGCGCTACAGTGCTCACAAAGGCGGCCATTTCTTAGAGATCGGAATACTAGAACGATTTGAAGAGGAAAATAGCAGAGAGAAAGAAAGAAAAGAGCTATGAAAAATGAAGGGAATCGCCCCCTTTATATAGGATGCTAAGCATCATGCCGATCATCATTAACCCCTCACCCAGCGATCGGCACTGTCTCTTTACATTCTCGAGGCAGTCCAAAAGTCCGTGCCACTGTCGAATGGCACCCCCTGCACCATGCCGATCGGCACCCTCTTGAAATTTCGTACAAAAATTCCTAAAAAAATACCAGAAAGCCTTGAAAAATCCTCAGAAAATTCCTAAAAATCCAAGGAAGGATTTAGAACATTTTCACCAAGAAAATTTCACACTCCCTCAAGCAAAACCCCCATTTCCCCAGCGAAACTCCCAAAAAACTAAGCGAAACTCCTCCCGGCAACATCCCTGGAGGATCTCTAAGGTCTTGAAATACGTCCAATCCCTGGACCACCTAATCGCTTCCCTAGTGAAGTTTACGGCATCAAACTTTCCTTTCCTCCGCAAAATCCCTAAAATCACAAACGCTTCCCCAGTAATCAGCTCCCCGGCTCAACACAACATCACGAGGTAATTTCCCCAGCGGAACTCTAGAAAGTCATTTTCCCCAGCTCATTCCCCAGCGGAACCCAAAATCTAATCTTCGCCTCTCTTAGGTCAGAATTGACCTCGGTCTTAGACGTCGCCTTAGTTAGGTCAGAATTGACCTCGGTCCTCGGTCGTCGCCTCTCTTAGGTCAGAATTGACCTCGGTCTCGGATCATCACCTTAACTAGGTCAGAATTGACCTCGATCCTCGGTCGTCACCACTTTTAGGTCAGAATTGACCTCGGTCTTGGATCGCCACCCTAGTTAGGTCAGAATTTACCTCGGTCCGCGGTCGTCACCTCTCTTAGGTCAGAATTGACCTCGATCTTGGAACGTCTCCTTAGTGATGTCAGAATTGACCTCAGTCCTCGATCGTTACCTCTCTTAGGTCATAATTGACCTCGGTCTTGGATCCTCACCTTAGTTAGGTCAGAATTGACCTCGATCTTGGATCGTCACCTTAGTTAGGTCAGAATTGACCTCGATCCTCGTTCGTCACCACTTTTAGGTCAGAATTGACCTCGGTCATGGATCGTCACCTTAGTTAGGTCAGAATTGACCTCGGTCCTCAGTCGTCACCTCTCGTAGTTCAGAATTGACCTCGGTATTGGATCGTCATCCTAGTTAGGTCACAATTTACCTCGGTCCTCGGTCGTCACTACTCTTAGGTCATAATTGACCTCGGTCTTAGATCGTCACCTTAGTTAGGTCAGAAATGACCTCGGTCCTCGGTCATCACCTCTCTTAGGTCATAATTGACCTCGGTCTAGGATCGTCACCTTAGTTAGGTCAGAATTGACCTCGATCCTCGATCGTCACCACTTTTAGGTCAGAATTGACCTCGATTTTGGATCCTCACCTTAGTTAGGTCAGAATTGACCTCGGTCCTTGGTCGTTACCTCTCTTAGGTCAGAATTTACCTCGCTCTTGGATCGTCACCTTAGTTAGGTCAAAATTGACCTCGATCCTCGGTCGTCACCACTCTTAGGTTAGAATTGACCTCGATCCTGGATCATCACCTATATATAACCCTTCAGAATTGGCTTCGACCCGCAGAATTGGTCATCTCAACTTAAGCCCGCAGAATTGGCTTTGACCCGCAGAATTGGTCATCTCAACTTAAGCCCTCATAATCGGCTTGACCCGCAGAATTGGGCATCCACCTTCAAAGCATCATGCGGTGTCTATTCGACGGCTATCATTTGTTCCAAACTCACCCCTGAAGAGGCTCTGTAGACACCACATTCTGTTACCCCCTAAAACTCTCCTTAGGTCCCTAGAACCTCCCTTCATCACTACAAACCCAGGTCATACCCCGGGTATTGACCTAGAAGCCATCGGTCACCCACAGGCTCCATTTGACCAAAAGTCAAAGTCTTCAGCTTGATCGAGACTGAATGAATCTATGAAGGGAACTAAAATCCCTTTCCAACAGTCTGTCCCGTGTGCAATTCCCACTTACCATGCAGACGAATGACCCATTTCTCCTGAGACTCAATCAGGAGGCCACCGGGCGCTCCCGGGCTCTATTTGACCTAAGTCAACTCTTCAGCTCGACCGAGACTGAATGAATCTTCGAAGGGAACTGAATCCCCTTTCCAACGGTCCTCTTCGTGTTCAATTCTGACTTACGGTACGGATGAATGATCTGTTTTACTCCTAGAGGTCACTGAACGCTTCCAGGGCTCGATTGACCAAAGTCAACTCCCCAAACTGGATCAAACTCTTTAGAATATCGAAGTACATCTGCTAACCTTTCCAACGGTCTGTCCTGTGCGCGATTCGGACTTATCATACGAACAAACGATCCGTTTGCATCCGATAATTCCCCATCCAACGGACTGACAAATGCTTTCGAGCCATATTTGACCCAAAGTCAACTCCCGGACCCCGGAGTGGTTCGAAGGACTTTCGAAGATCTCTAAATTACCTTTCCAATAGTCCACCCCCTGCACGATTCTGATCAATAGTTTGCGTTCTGCGGCCGATTTACCAAAAAGGCCTGAAAAATACTGCCAAACGGCAAGTCTCAGACCCTGCCTATCGGCAGTGTGCCTAAATGCACCTGCTAAATGGTAGGAACAGGGCTATGCCGATCGGCAATTCCCTGGGCCTATAAAAAGGAGGCCCTGACATCACTTGCAAGGGGAGCCCAGATCTGATAGAAATCACTCTCAGTAAATCCTGAAAACCTCTCTCGAAGCCAGCGTGATTTATACACCCAAATCCCTTTCCAATCTTCACTTTTCATCGTACTTTTCATCGTACTTTTCATCAAACTTGATGAATTCACTACCCTCCATCATCATCCAAGTCTAAGGGCTGCTCTCCAACATTCAAGGTCAAGCTCAAGATCTTCAAGAAGGTCCAATCTTCTCAACTCTCTCCTTAAATTCTCATAAATTTGCAATAACTTATTTTATTACTTAGTGCCTTCATTATCTTATCTCACACATCCTAATATACTTTTTATTTAGTAGTATTGCACATCTCTTATTTTCATATAAATATAAACCCAAAAAAATAAGAAAAAGAGGGTTTGCTCATAAATTCCAAATGGGAATTCTCATACTTTTCTTACACTTCTCTCACAACTAAAACACTTTTTTCTACACACATATACACACACAAATAAGATAATCCCCGGTTGGATTTATGGGTTAAACCCCACCCCTCATTTTGTATGCGAACAACGTGGACTTTAATGCCTCTATAGGCTACGTAGGCGTTTCGGGGTAAAACCCGAGACTCGAGTCCTATTCTTTACTTTTTCTCTCATTTTCCATTTTCTCTAACCTCCATTCTCTTACACTATATATATACATATATTTTTGTTCTTAGGGGCGTATCATTCCGTGTGCGTTATCGTTCCATCATAACGATTTACGTAAGGATGATCGCGTAAATCTTATTTTCTAATATTATTTTTAAACCTTCCTACGGATGACTCGCTTGACCTCTTCCATGGTACAAGTCGATGATTCCTATCTTCACTATATATGCACATGCAAACATATCACGGGGATAGTAAAAAGGAAAATAACAAAAATCCATGAGAGACCGAAAGGGTGGAATGGGTGCCTAACACCTTCCTATTTCGTAACTTAGCCTCTGGACCCTTTTTGAATCATTTTGGTTTCGCATGCACCAGTATGTCTTTGGATGCTGTCCTTCGGGATGGCTTCCCCTTTTCTTTTTTCTGTTTTGAGTAAAATATACTGGCGACTCTAATCTCTCTATATTCTTTCACCTCACCTCAAAATGACGCCGACCGAAGTGCTCCCAAGATGGGATGCGCGGGACCTGAGGATCCTCCATCGTGTGGAGAGGATCGGGGATGGACACACCCGCCCTATTACTAAGTCCTGCGCATTAATCATAATACGAGCTAAATCTTTCTGCTCAATAGTAAAACCAATATACTCTGAATCATATCAATAGAGTCCCTACACACACTGGGATCGAATATCTCGATACCACTATATCCTTCAAAGTCTATATAATATATGAATATAAATGCGAGCCCGGCCCTCTCGAAGGTTAGTTTTCGCCAGAACAAAACATCCTACACTAGGGTAGCAACCCCGATAGTCTTGCAATAACTGCCCACTATCGTTCTAACCATTATTTATAATACTATAATTAGGGTAATATCATACTCGTATAATGTATCACTAAGATGATGAATATCAATAAAGTATATGCCACTATCAATACACCCATTCATCATCTACGGATAACACTAAAGATAATCCCGCTTCACTAGGGAAAATATTCACATAATAATAACGTTATTGATATACGCACTAAACTCATCTCACATGCGAATCTAGCAATAAACAAAATTTAGTGACTCGCTTATGTCACATAAAACATGCCTCATCCTCCGAGGATAAAACTCATACTTATACCTTACCAAATGCCCTGGCTTCTCAAATGGTTTCCCGAACATAACACGCATGTCCGAACCAAACTGAAAACTACATTAACCATTGACCTTGTAAGCACCATACCCTTGTCCCTTTACCCGCTTCGAGAAAAATTAACGCATGTGGTTTTACTCTCCATAAAATACCTCTATACATAATCCACTTATCTCCTGTCATACTGATCATATTAGGGTTGTCCTTCTCTTGAACTTTGGTAGTCTCGATCCTGATGGCTACCCACGTCGTTCCCTTAGCTTTGTAGGCCCTAAGGAATATGCTACTGGCTTTAATAGCCCTTACTTAATTCACCATCGCTTGGTAAGAATTCAGCTATCCGAATCATTTAAATGGGTCCCCTGATGGGTCTCCCCTTTAAGGTGCTTCACTATCACTGTTTCATCCAGTCTTATTCTCTGACTAAAATCTTTGATTCTTTTAAGTTCCCATATAAGGAAGCATTACCATCGCCATTGACAAAGCATGATATTGTCACCCTCTGGATTGGCCGTCCAGCAGAATTCCCTTTTAGTGTTGTTAACATTTCTTATGAGTCGATCTCCCACTTGAAATCCTCTCCTCTGTTTGTATCTACTTCCTCCGATATAAGATTCACTAGAAGTTTTAAATTCATTTTCACAAATGGAACTCCGTTCGTCCCTCTTGTGATGAGTTCAGAACAACTTTCACATCTTATCCTGAACATATGATGAAGGAACCTACGGTCAAACTGTACCTAAGATCCTTCCATTGACATAGGATTCCACTTATAAATGTGGTGGATGACTCCCACCATTATAACTTCGTTCCGACGAGTTAAGAAAAACTTTACCCTCAATTTTCACTTTTGATTAGCCACACTCCGCCATATGCCCAAACCTTTGGATATTTTACCTTCGTTGGTTAACACACACGATTATCGCATTTCTAGATCTTCCACTAATGGTTCTCCTTAATGCTTCATCTGAATCTCTTCCAGTCCTACCACGTTGGGTGAGTCTAATTTTGCACCACTTTTGACTATAGCAGTACTTGGAAATCATAGGTTGCGCCCTAGCCGTCCTTACAGTCCTAGCCTATCGTTCCATAATAGGAGTGACCTCGAATACGGTCATTATCCTTGAATGTACTCTACAACCTCAGCTAAGACCTGCCTCCTGCTATTCGCCCACCATCCCTCTCTTGTCATACTTCATTGTTCGAACACGTCCGAATGCAAATAAGATTCACTAATATATATACATTGTAGCAGGAGAACGTAATGTCACCATAGAAATCAACAATCCTAAACATAGGGCTCTATATCAAACAAAGCACGCTGGAACCATAATAAGACGCACATATCCTAAGGGCACTAGAACCTGGTGCTCTGATACCACCTGTGACACCCCGCCTAATTAAATATCGAGTGATCAATCCTTTATTAAATTAAATCAAAGTGTTCGGTTGGTTCATTCTTAGCATAACTGTTAAAAATAATTTTTCTTTAATAATCACCTAATAAATAATTAATCTAAGTGTCAAAACATTTCATTATAAAGATTAAGTCCTAATATTATGATTTAATATACGAAACCTTTTTCATGAACACGAATAATATTAAAAATCAACCCATCAAAATGAAAGAAACATGCTAGATAAATCAATCCAAATAAAATATCACAAATCGCAGGACAATGTAATAATCAAAAGCAATCCCAACTAAAACAGAATACTGAAATAAATAAAGAGAAAAAATCTCTCTAAACTAGATAAAACTGGAAATGGGAGACACATGCCCTATCTAATAATGGTTAAATAGAAGACTGAGAAGACAAGGATGAAGTCGTCTACTGTAAGGACCTGCAACTCCCACACAAGCTGCAGCACGTCAACAGTCCAAAGATCTAATCCTGATGCCCCTGTGGCTGGGCACCTGTAATACATATATATATATATATATATATATATATATATATATATATATACAAGAGAAGGAAGAGATGACAGGAAAAGGGTCAGAGCCCGAGTGTAAAACTGCTTTAAAATAGTTTAGCAAGTATTTAAAATGCTTACCAGTTGACATTACATACATGTTAGTACCTCGACACTCACTTAGGAATTCTCACCCGTCAAATAGTGTGCACGCCTAATGTACTAATGAACAAATCTAGAATAAGCTAACCCAATTCACTAGTCTAACCCATACACTATTCTAATACAATTTCCCCTCACCAAATTTTGTTCTAAGTAATCGCATGATTATAGTTTATAACAGATAACCTTTTCTTATGAATATATTAGGCCGGTTATATTCATCTTAATACAGACTTGAGTTTGCAACCACTTAATTCATTTACTATTAATTATTCAATTCATTATAGTTTATAACAGATAACCTTTTCTTATGAATATATTGGGCCAGTTATATTCATCTTAATACAGACTTAAGTTCGCAACCACTTAATTAATTTACTATTAATTGTTCAATTCGTATCTACTTACAAGAACACT
Source organism: Sambucus nigra (assembly GCA_949130495.1). Lineage (NCBI taxonomy): Eukaryota > Viridiplantae > Streptophyta > Magnoliopsida > Dipsacales > Adoxaceae > Sambucus > Sambucus nigra. The sequence continues at coordinate 300,703,438 of OX422214.1, forward strand.
AGATTAATCACAGGTATATATATTTATCACACATAATATATATACTAATAGGTCACCCCACATAAATCTATGGTGCCGGCATACTCTGCTATCAAGTCATCGTATCTCTTGTACAAAGGGAAATTCTAGTTCGGAATCACTCTCGAACTGTATCAACACAAAACACACATATTGGAGGCGAAGCATAGTTTCCAGTCACTAAGAGGTCAGCACATACCCTCACGTCTCTTAGGACCATCTGATTATCATTATCAGATAGCCTGTATCAAGGATCCTATGTTCTAGGATACAAGTCAATATCCCCCATAAAGGTCCAATCGAGATAAGACTGTCCCGACGCGAAAACCTCCGTGATAGCAAGTAGCGCGGGTATGATTACACACAGATATTAAATTTAATATATATGCATGCACCCATTTATATACATTCACATTAGTCAGCTAGGTACGCCCACGACCCATAACATATTTGAGTCATGCATGGCACACAACGCCCGAATTCTACGTATAATTAAATAATTCTTTTATTTTCTCAATTACCGCAAGTCCTTAAGTACTTCTCGATTCTCGAAGTGTTTCCTATTTATAAATATATAATCAGTAGATGTACACTCACTACCCTACTAGTCTAAGTTCTTCATAATTCTCGAGTCGATCGATCGAGCGAGCAGTTCTAAGCCCAGTTTTTCAATTCTTTACCTACGGGTTTCCTTAATATAAATCCTCAAAACCTCTATTAATTTGTCCCAAACTCCCAAACAATTAAACCAACAGTTGCATCATCCTAAATACATGATTTCTAATGTAAAACATATACAAATTCATCAAAGGCCATCAATTAAAGGGTTAATTCAAATTAATACATCAAGAATCCTATTTTTATCCTCATGATCAATATCTTCCAGATTCTTCCAGAATTTAACCTCTACTGGACATTAATTTCATAGTTAATCATCTACATATAACAATAGGGTTGTCCTAACATGATTTATATTCATAATTTCAATATGAATCTCCCAAATATCATTTATCTTTTATGAAAACATGAAATTATCGGCATGGATGTGTTATCAACTAAAGAACAGCAAGTTAGATACTTGCCTAGAAAACGAAGGTCTAATTCGATGAATTAGAGTGGTATAGGAATGATCCCCTTCTTTCGATCTACGCACTGGTGGTGGAATTGGTGAGAGTGGTGTAAGGTTGGTGGCTCTCCTCCTTGGAAGCCTTCTCTCTTCGCTCTTCCCTAACCTCTCTGCAACTCTAATATTTCTAACCCTCGAGGACTCTAACTCCCATCAGATATAACCCTTCAATTTTCGTCCATAATTAAGGCTTAAAATTGGAAATTACCAAAATGCCCTACCGGGTTACCGGTTAGGCCTAAAACCGTCCCGAGACCCAAACTAAACCCCCGGGTACAATTTTTTGACTATCTCGACCCTTCCGGATACATTGACGCACTCGAAATGACTATACGAGTGACTTATAATTTATTCAATTTTTTTATTCCATTAATTTAGTCCGAACACGACACATGCGTGTCCCAACTTAATTTCTATAATTTGTCGTATTATTCACTCGCGACAATTTTAATAAATTCAATCTTACATATTACTGTACTCAATAAGTAATATTCAACATAATCCTTATCGATAATTACAAACTCCCGTCACGCTAGTAAATATTCAATTTAAAATCCGGATTAATATTAAATTAATTTATCCCAATTAAACTTAATTAATCCCAAAATTAAAGGCCATAAAATACGGGGTATTATACTATGACGTCACAAGTTAGGTGAACAATGACCTACACTAGGTGTATCATCACATCAAAGGGATAGTTTATCAAGTTGAGGTTGGTCGGCTGGAAATTGCTCGAGCATCTCAAGGACTGTTTTTGGGCTAGAGAGTATTTCTGGCTAATTATCTAGGATTGAGGTTCTTCGAGGAGGTTCCCCTAGACATGGTAACTCATGCGAACCTTTCCTCCTTATTTTGGAACGGGTACAATATTGGATAACCATGTGGGATATTCGATCACCTGGATGAAGACTACGTTCAACTATTTGACCACCTCTTCCTTAACCTTGAGCGGCCATTCAGTGCGGAGATTTCATAGTTTCTGTTTGACCGATTTACATTCTGGGAGCGTTGGAATCTCATGGTGAGATATCTCAGGATCAATGTCGAGCATGTCATTATAGGACCTTGTGAAGGCGTCCATAAATTCTTTCAGTAGTTCTTCGAGTTGCGCACGCTCATGCTTGTCAAGGGTGGACCCTATCCAAATCTCGCGTAGTTCGCCAGTAGAATGGAGATTAATAACAACAGTTTCATCTCATTAATTTGAACGTGGTTATGTTGTTTGTTATTAACCTTATTAATATCAGTTAAGAATTATTCATTTGCAAAATCATCATCATTAAGAGTTTGATTAGAATCAAGACAATTAATGTAAGGCACAACAAGATACTCAAAATCTTCATTTATTTCATTCTTGGGAAAAACAACATTGAGAACCTCATCGAAGGAGGTCTCGATCATATTATGATCAAAACAAGGAGGAACAACAAAAGAAGAAGAAATGGGATAAACATCTGGGTTAGGTTGCATCTCAACGGGTGGAACTAACACAACTTTCCAGTTGAGGATAGGTACACCAGTAGTCTTGATTCGGATGGATGGATCTAATGATGTAGTGTCTAAGTGAATCATGCAGAGTGTCAGCCCCAGTGTCTGCAAATTGAATGAATCCTCGGGGTGACTTCCCTCGTAATTCTCAGTAACAGCTGCAGCCTTTTCAACGAGCAGTTACACATAATGCTGGGAACTTTCGACCTATAAGTGATCGGGCGGTGAAAGTGTGTTCATGTGAGGACACAATCGTCGTGTGTTTCGCCGCCGTGATACAAAGAAAACCTAAGCTACTACTACACTTGCGAGGCAAGCACAGCGGTAAGTCGGGTGTCGTAAGAAATCCACAGGGAGTGATTGAATTTTAGATGTTAATTATTTTAATTACTTCAGGAATAAAAGTGTAAAATAAATAAAAGAAAAGGTGAAAGGGTGGTTATCGTGAATAAAGAAAAGAATAAGTTACGCTAAAATAAAATAAAGCGAGGATCGGGATCGCATTCCACCAAACGGATCGAAACAACTACTAATTAGAATTAAGGCTCGAAAGCAATTTAATCGAGCATTTTCAATTAAGCATAAACATCACACAAGAAGGAATTTAACCCAAAGTTGCGAGATAAAACATTTAACCGAAAAATGGTCACACGCGGATTAAATTCGGATAATCGCTATAAACACTAACGTTGCATGACAAAGAAAGTTAAACGCATAATAATCCGACTTTAATACGCGAGGTTTCAATTAAATGCAATTTTACATGAAACCCTAAATTTCGAGGTCCGAACCCAAAAATGGCGGAAATGCAATCCCGACCCTATTTATCTAAGGGCTAAGCATTAATAAACTAAGTAAACTATAAAAGCAATAAATAAAGCATGTAAACCTAATTATGAAAGCATGTAAATCTAATTAACAAAGAAAGAATTAAGGAAATACAACTATATTAATGGAATGGATAATGAAAACCAACTTACAAAACCCAAAAAGGGCATAACCCCAAGGAGAAATGAAGAAAAGCTCCCAAAACCAAACCCTAAACTAAGCTAAAATCTGATTATTTTTGTCTCAAATGAGAGAGAATTGGGTTTATACAAAATATCCCATGGCAAACTTGTAATAAAAGGGAAGAAGACCAAAAATCTAGAAGCCCGAATCGATTCGGAAATGGTCCGAATCGATTCGGAAACAGGGGAAGTTCGAATCTGCAATTCTGCAGAATTCCGAATCGATTCGGTTTTGGGCCGAATCGATTCGCAACCTACAGGTCTGAATTCTGCAGCTTTGTCCTGTTTTACGGAAAATGCCGCCATTTCTTCCTTATAGCTCGGAATGAGGAACGGTTGGAGGCTAATCGAAGATAACTCAGAGGACTACAACATCCAAGAAGACATTGGGCCAAAAAACCAAAATATGAAATAACTAAAATGCCCTTGAATGTGACCTTGAGTGTGAATTTGAAGTAAAAACCATCCTAAAAATACCATAACTCTTTCGATACAACTCAGAATCATGCACCGTCGGCGGCCACGCGAAGAGAAATCAGAGGGCTTCAACTTCCGTGAAGATCTCGGGATTCAAACCCGAATGCTGGAATTACTAAAATGCCCCTGAAGATGCAAAAGTCGACGAAAAATTTCCGGAAAGCGTCCGAACTTCATACTAAGCATCCAAATACCTACAAAAGCTCAATTAACCCCTGCAAAACATGTTAACATAGAAATCCGAGGTTGTCTGGTTAACGAGCATAAATATAGGGATTAAGATACCCGAGGGGGCTAATAACGCGTAGGTTAACGGGTGAAATACGCAATATTTGCGTCGTATCAATAAGTAACTGTCTTGGAAGAAGATATCCATTATTGGCTTCATCTTTTTATCCACATGATCATACCACAGTTCAGGAAAGCCACAAAAGGGAAAATCTTCACCTTCTTTGACGAATCTCCCATTTAAGGAATCTCCTGAAACAGTCTTAGCACTTTCTAGCCTTCTCTTCAATCGAGGTTGGCTGAGCATTCTAAGTTCCTCTGATGATGGTTGATAACCCAAGTCACATGTTGGAAAGTCCTTCTTCAACACTATGGGTTTTAGTATTCCCTCCTGTCGTCATCCCACCCCCAGTCCGAGAATGAAGTGCATATTCTTGAACATCTGTATCACATTGACATTGCCATGAGGGTTGTCCTCTGAACAGACTCTATCTGAAATCATCCCCTGCTGGGAGTGGAAGTGGTTTGACTAGGAAGCCTAACAAAAGCATATAATTTGCCCCATGTTGTATCTCTAGTACCGAATTACTGGTTCTTGCATTCTCAGTGTTATCATCATCGCCCAAGATGGTGATGGCCTGCCTATTAGCAAAGAACTTTAGCTTCTAATGGAGAGAGGAAGACACCCCTTGATATTGTGGATCCGTGATCATCCGAGCAACAGGTTGAAACAAGTCGGTATGTCGATGACTTGGAATTCAGTAATGGGATTTATATGGCCAGTCCCTATTGCAAGCTTTATAGATCTCATCACTTCCCAACGAGTATTTTCATAAGCACGCACCGTGAAGAAAGTTGGAGCAAGGTCGCTTACTTTCAATCCCAAGAAGTTGAGGGTTCTTAATGGGAAAACATTAAGTTTTGACATGTTATCAATGAGAGAAAGTGGGATGGTCTTCCCCCATCACCTCGATAGAGATATTGAGAGCATAGTAGTGATTTAGACCAAACTTAGGGATTTCTTACTCAGAGAAGGAGAGCATTCTAGTATAGGTTAGATATCCGACCAGACTCACTACTTCTTCTGGCGTGGTTGATAAGCACCCAAAAGTGTCTAATTTAAGCCCCGAATAGATGTATTTTAGTCACTCATTTTAATTAAAATTGGCCTTATGTTTGTATTTTATCATTTTGCAGGTCAATCAGCAGTCGCGGTATCAAATAATGCTAAATCAAGTCAATTGCGACAGAGAAGTGGTCAAAAGCGTGCAACGAAGAAATCAAAAGAGACCGCGAAGTCGGAGTCCTATTTGAGAGTGCCGAGATGTGTTTCGATGCCCCGAACGAGTCCCGTAACCTTAACCTAGCTCGGACAGAGCCTAGTCCATACCCCGAGCCTGTTGAGTGCTGAGTTTGTACCTTTACTATTTTTTAGATTTTTTTTATTTGTGTCGTTTTTATTTTTAGGACTTATATTAAAATTTTCTAGGATTTATTTTCTATTTTTCTATTTCTTTATTTTCCATTTGATTTTTATTAGTTTTTAATTTTTAATCTTTATTTTATTATTCCTAGGATTAGTTTTTAGAAATTTATTTTTATAAGATTTTAGATTTTAGTTTTTAGTTTTAGTTTTATTTTATTTAGTTAGGATTTTTTTAGTTTTAATAGAGTTTTATTTTTATTTAATTTTCATTTTCATTTTTTTAGTGTCTTTTAATTTTATTGAGATGTTAGTTAGTTTTTTTAGGTCTATTAGATTTTAAGTTTTTATTTTAGTTTTAGTTTTATTTTTTAGGTTGTGTTAATTTTTAAGGGTACAAATTAAACACACAACACACTCACTTAAACCCAATTCACATACACTTAACACACACACCTAACTTCCTACACCCACACACATATAATTGGGTTGGGCTATAACTCTTGGGTTTAGATGAAAAATCTGTTTGTTGGGCATGTGTAGTATTATTCTTGTACAAAAAAAAAAAAAAAAAAAAACTTCCTACACCCACACACACACAATCCCCTCCCACTTCTTCTTAAACCTCTCACCTTCTCTCTTTTCTCTCTCTCACCTACACCACAAACCCACCATAACCAAACACACACACCCATATCTCTCTCTCTTACCCATCTCCTACCCTGCCCCACCTGCTCGACCCCGCTGCCACCTCTGGCCAGAAAACTCGGAGCCCCAACCCGCGTCCCTTGTACCTCCGGCGTCGGACCTCCATACCCCCTTCTCCGGCAGCTTGAACCAAATCCCCTTTCAATCCCCAACCCGTGAGATACCAACCACGGACCTCGACCCCGGACCCAAATCGGAGACCCACCAAACTCAGAGCCCCAACCCGCGATCTATACTCGAGTCCCTTCTCCATCCAAATCCGAAAAACCTGATAACGTGTGAACCCATTCCAACATACCCTCAACACAATCGGAGCTACCCATCATCCAAAATCCACAACAAATCCTTAAGTTGGTTTGTTCAAATCCCAAAATATCTCTCTCAACAAAGGAAAATCTTGGGCTTTAAAAGAAGACTCTCATCAGCACAAAAAAAAAAAGACACGGAGAGAGGATGTGAGAGACAAGAAAAAAAAAGAGGGTAGAAAAATAGTCAGAAAAAAATAGTTTTAGGTTTAGAAAAAATTGTAGGTTCATTTTTTATTTTCAGTTGTGTAATCCAGTTAGATTTTGTGACGAGTTTGGGACGCGTGTTCATGCACACTGTTGACACAAGAAAATATTGCGTATCGTATTCCTTTCTATTTCTCTTTAATTTCTTGTTTGTTGATTGTGCTCGTGCTAAAATTTTAATCATGTCTGGCTAAACACCTCATTCAAGGGGTGGGATGAAACGCGTATGTTGAGTTGTTTTATTTGAACAATTGTTCGTTGATGCGTTTTAGGCTAATTAAATTGGAAAAACTCACACATTAATTTATGTAATGAGAGTTCATAAATTAATGGTAAAAATTAGTATTTGATTTTTGGATTTCACTTAGAGATAAGTATTATTCTTAAATTTAAATATTAATTATGCGTATGCAATTCAAACATTCATACAAATTTTAATAAATTAATCATAGCGGATATTTTGTTGAAATGACTATGAATCTTAATTTTTTATATCGTGATTATTCCAGATTTAATTACTGACAAAAATAAAATTGAATTTAGGATTGTGACGAGAGTTAAATTTTAAGCTCAATATTATTTCGAACTATTCAATTGAATAATTAGGACAATTAAGTGATTTGACTACGCGGTGTAATCCCACATCTTATTTCTTCTCATAAATTCTAAACTAGATTCTAAATTTTCATAGTCATTTTAGTTGCATAAATTGTCGTTTACTCCCTTGAAAATTGTTTTAAAATATAAAAAAAAACATTTTAAAAACGCAAAATGATTTTTAATAAAAATTGGAAGTACAAGTTTTCACGATCACAGTTTCAATGCTAGAAATTGGATTGATACCCGAATTTTCCATGATACTAAATTTTTAACAAGTTTTGTAGGTAATTCCAGGAATTTTGATACTCGAAGTTTGACCGCAGCGACATTCCAAATCCATATCCGAAGGAATACAAATAAAGATATATCAGTGGTGGAGCGAGGGAATGTGGGTCCAGTAAGTAATTTAATTAAGGCATTCTAGTGCAGTTCGGAAGACATGAAAAGTCCCCACAGAGTGATGTTACCTGAGTTTTCTTCAATTGATCGACGATCTTGCTCTCCTCGAGGGTCATTTCCGGCATAGGGAGTTTCTCAACACCCTTTCCCTTATCTGTTATTGCCGATTGAGGGTTCGAAACTTGGTAATGTCTCCCAGATCTAGTCATATGATTCACAAAATAGGGGAAAATTTAAACCCTATTTATTTATCTATCTCGGGTTGTTTGGTCACTTTGTTGATATCTCCTAGTAGATCTTCACATACATGGACTATTGGGCTAGTCTTTTTTTGGCTTGGTTCTTCATCTAAACTATCGAATTCATCCCCCTACCCAGTGGCAACAATGTCATCCTTTCATGAGAAGTCAATGCATTCTACAACCTCAACGGCCTCTTCGTATATATACTCCCACTCAATGAGGAGATGTAAAAGCAAAGGGACCAAGCACCCTTATGGTTTAAAAGCATCAAGTAACTCGGATATACTATAAATTTCATCGGTCTATCGGAATAAGTCTGCCATGATCTGGACAGCATCATCCAAGTTGACTTCATTGGCGGGTAACACCCAATTATCTGACTCGCAATCCCACTTTCGGGATTCCATGAACAGTGTGCTGAATTTTTGGCAGTCTTCATTTTTTAGGGAAATTTTAAACCAAACTCTAGGAGTTGGATCCGCCTAGGCTTAAGGCTTGCGAAAAACGCCTCGCCTTTAGCCTTTTACGCCTTATTCTTGGTAAAAGTCTTAAGGCGCACTTTTTAAAAAAAATAAAAATGCTTTAGTGAATCGGTATCGCCTTTTAATGACTTTGTTTAAAAAATTCGGACCAATATCTCATTCAAAACAATCAAAATACAAATGGTATCCCAAACCTCTCTGCCTCTAGTCCAAAAAATGCGCGTTTTTTTTTTGTTTTTGTTTTTTTCTTAGTATTTGAATAAATAGTATTTTAGTTTGCATATATTCAGGCATATTTTAAAGTATGTATCATTTTAGTATTTTTATTCTCATTGTTATAGTTAAAAATGTTAAAATATATTTAAAAAGGCCTAAATGCCTTTTCACGCCTAAAGGCCCGTCTAGGATTCTAAGGCTTAAGACTTGGCTTCGACGTCTCAGTCACGCCCCTCGTTTTTTAGAACCTTGATAATTAGAAAGTATGTGTGCGCGCTTATCAAAATATTGATCGTCATAATGAAACGATAATATTTGTTAGATAAAACGCAAATATGAATCATAAATGTGATATATAGAGTTATATATAGAAAAAATAAAAAGGATGAAAATATGAAAATTAGAAAATTGGAAAATTGGACTCGAGTATCGAGCTTAAGCCCGAAATGCCTATGTAGCCTATAAAGGCATCAAAGTCCATGTAGTTCTCATGCGGAACAAGGGTTGGGTTTATCCCATAAATTCAAATGGGAGTTTATTATATGTGTGTATAGAAAATATATTTTTAGTTTTGAGAAAATGTGATGAAGAATCCCATCGAAATTTATAAGTGTAACCCTCTTCGTTTTTTTTTTATAGAAAATAAACTATGTGCAGTATAACTAATAAAGGATGAGATGTTAATGTGTATGAACTAAAGTAAAATCTAGACTAAGAATTTATGTAATTAGTGCAAAAATAAAGAAATTTAAAGAGAGAGAGAGAGAAGGAGATTTTATGAATTGGGTATGCAAATGATGGGAATGAAAGATGGAAAGGAATTTCACACAAGGAAACTTCGTTGATTGCAAGATAATGTTGTTGCGATCACTGATATTGATGGATCTGAGGTCTACCTGAAGAGTGCGATCATTACCTCCTTTTATAGGGTAGGGGGACTATCGATCGACATACCCCCAGCCCTTTCAATCAACAGGTGACCCGAGACACACTGCCGATTGGCAAGGAAATGGACCTCCTAACCAGCAGTCTCATGCAGATTTTTTAGAAAAATGGTCGTAGAACACAATATGTAAAAATCGCACATGGGGCATACCATTATAAAGATAATTCAGAAACCTTTAATAGTGCTTTGGGACGCTCTCGATTCCGAGAGTTGACTTGGGGTCAAACGGGGCTGGAAAGCACCCGTCGGTCCTTTGGACGGAAGATCGTCGGATGGTAATGGATTGTTCATCCAAATCGTAAGTCAGAATCACACACGGAGTAGACCGTTGGAAAGGTCATATGAGGTACTTTGACGTTGCAAAGAGCTTCATTTGGTTCAGAGAGATGACATTTGTCAATCGGGGCCTAAAGTTCCCGTGACCTTTCAGAGTAAAATGGGTCATTCGTTTGTACCGTAAGGCTAATTTGCACACGGATTGGACCGTTGGAAAGGGTATTTAGTGACGTTCGAAGATTCATTCAGTTACATTCGAGCTGAAGAGTTGACTTTGATCAAACGGAACCTGGGAGCTCCCGATGGCCTCCGGATCAGTTTTCGAGGGAAAACGGATCGTTCGTTCAAACGATTATGCCATTTCACACATGGGGTGAACCATTGGAAAGGGTTTTAATTCCCTTCAAAGATTTATTGAGCTTTCACCCTGACGATGAAGTTAATTGGAGTCAAATCGGGGTATCGAGGCTCGGGAGTGCCCGGTGGCCTCCAAATCGATTTTCGATAGTAAAATAGTTCGTTCGTCTAAACCGTTATGCCGATTCACGAATGTGGAGGACCGTTGAAAAGGTGATTCAGATCCCTTCAAATATTCATTGAGCTTTCGCTCTGATGATGGAGTTGATCAGAGTCAAACGGGACCCGTGAGATCCCGATGGCCTCTAGATCGATACTCGGAGTACGATCTATGGTTTGTAGTGAAATGGGGAGGTTCCAGGGACCTAAGAAGAGACTTGGGGGTAACTAGAATGTGGTATCTACAAGAGAATAAACATTCATAGAATATACATTATCGACAAGTGATAATGGGATTGTCTTTCCCAAGATTTCAACGTAGATGTTGAGAGCATAATTATGATCGGGACGAACTTCGGTATTTCTTCTTTAGAAAAGGAGAGAAATTTAGAAGAGGTCAGGAACCCAACCGTATATACCTATTCTTCGAGAGTAGTGGAAAGATGGATTGTGGGTCCGGTGAGGAGATTTATCAAGGCATTTTGGTACAACTGAGAGGACATGAAAAGTCCCCATATGGTGATATTGTTTTGGGTCTTCTTGAACTGATCAAGGACTTTGCTCACATCAATGGTCCTTTCTTGCATGGGAAATTCTTCGACCACTCCCTTCTCTTTATCTATTTCGGTTGCATGAGGAATCGAATCTTTGTAGTGCCCCCGTGACCAGATCATATGGTTTACCGAAGCATGAAAGAATAAGAATTTTGTGGCTTCATCTACCTCGTGCTGAACGGACATTTTATTGATTTCCTCAAATAGATTTTCGAAGGATATCATTCTACAAAAGCTGGATACTGGACTGACTTCTTCCTGACTTGGTTCATCATCTGAGCTATTAAAATTGTTCACCCATCCGGTGGTGACTATGTTTTCTTTCCAAGAGTAATCAACACACTCGATGACCTCAACGGCTTCATCGTACAAATCTTACCATACGGTGGGGAGGTGCAGGAGTGAAGTGACCAGACGTCCTTGGAGATTCAAAGGGGTGAGCAACTCAGAAATGCTGCAGATTTCACTTGTTTGTCGAAAAATATCGGCCATGGTCTGTACTACATCATCTAGACTGACTTCTTCAACGAGTACTACCCATTCATCTGATTCACAAGCCCATTTTCGAGCTTCCATGAATAAGCCACCGAATTTTTTACAACTAACGGTCATCTCGGCAAGAAATTTCATCCCAAACTCTAAGAGTTGGTTCAACACAGTCGGTAACTCCACAACTTCCCCCTTAGATTGGTGCGAACAAAGATACATGCCCTTGTAAGGAATGACAAAGCTTGATTGGGAAAGTCAGTAGGGTGTTGGAGAAAAGGTGGGAAAACCTTGAGCCATTTGGGTGAGACTATAGGGATGATGAGTGCTTTCTGGGCATGATTTGAGTAGATGGGTCAAATTTTGGGTCACTTTCTAGAAAGATGGCATTTGTATGCGCTAGAAGTGTATTATGAGTGGTAGGGGTGGCAATTCGTGCTAATGGGTCGTGTTTGGGTCTGTCCCGACACGACCCGAAACAATTTTATCTGGCACAAACACGACATGACCCGCTGGCGTGTTTTTTTACTAGCACGAACATGACCCGTTAGTAACACGACCCGACATGAGTAACACGATAAAAAAAAATTGTGCCAATTTGGCACGATTGACACGACCAGACATGATAACCCGTTGGGTTAATTGAAGATGGGTTCTTTTTTACACGAGATGAAGATTCTTATTTGGGCTAATCGGGACACAATTGGGCTTTTTTCTTATTGTGTTGCAATTGGGCTGAAATGGGCCAATTTCGGGTCATATTTTTTATTCGAACACGACACGACCCGCTAGTGGGTCAAAAAAACCTGGCCCGAACATGACAAGACATTTTAATTTCGTGCCAATTTCGTGTTGGATCGTGTCATGTTCGTGCCCGAATTTCCACCCCTAGTGAGTGGTATTAGGTTTAGGATTAGCTAGTGAAGCGATGATACCTCAGTCAATTAAGCATTTAATCACATTTCTAAGGTGGAAACATTGGTCGGTGTATGACCTGCAGATTGGTGGAAATCACAACAGGCACCCAGTTTAAAGTTTTAAGGGAGTGAATTTGGTAACGGACGGGGGTCCAAGGGTTTAATAAGATTTCGTCTTAATAGGGCCTAGTAGACTTTGGACATAGGAGCATGGAGCTCGGTGTATTCTTTCTTAGCAGCATTAGGGAAACTTTTTGGTGCCCAAGAGGTTGTGGGTTGTAAAATTTTGTTGATGGTTGAGACTGTAGCAATGGCAGGTATCTCATACTTTCGGGGAATGAACTGTTTAGTCACTTTCTTTGGTTCAAATTCCACTTTGGTGATACCTTCCTTAATTTCTACACTAGCCTCTTGAAGGGCTTGAAAGTGTGGGTAATATTGTCCTCTCATGGATGCTCGGATATGAGGCAAGAAGTTTTTCTTCATAATGCTGACGTGTTCCTCCTCAGAGGATCTGTTGGTCATGGTGGATGTTTTCTCCCTCCACCTTCCTATGAAGTTACCGACTGTTTTCTAAGGGGTTTGCTTAAGAATCTCTAGATCTTGGCATGTAACCTCTAGCTCCTCATTGTACTTGTACTGAGACATGAACTCTCGGGCAACATCCTTCCAACTATGTATTCTAGATTCTTCAAGGGACAGAAACCACTGTAAGGAACTTTCTTTCAAGATCTGCTGAAACATCTATTCCATTATCTCCTTAAAGGCACAAAGGAGGGTCATGACCCAGTGATAGTTTCTAAGGTTAACAATCGGGGATCCGCTTCCCTAAACTTCCCAATCTCTGGCATCTTGGACTTTTCTGGTAGTCTAGCTTTGGGATAAGGAGACATATGGGTATATTCCATGTAGTTTCCGGACACCTTGACTCGATAAAACTTCTTTGACAGAATTTGAGGCCTTTCTAGATCTTGTCCAGTTCCTCCTCTTTGGGATCCATGGGTACTGGAATATTATCCCCTAGTTGGGCAAGGTTCGGAATCGAGAGTAAAGATGGTGGTGGCCCATTGGCAGGAGGGGAACGCGAAGCATGCTGATACTCTTCTGGGACTCAAACAGGCTCAGCAGAAGGTCAACCCATGGCACGAGGAAAGAGAACCTCAGGTTCTCCAAAAATTTTGGTCCGGTGTTACTGCATTTCATGGACCTCGGTTTCAAGGTTATGAATCTTAGCCTTGAGTTGGGCTACGATGGCCATCAGGTCTGGCTAAACATTTAGTACTTGGTCAGTGTTATCCATGAAGAGCTCATAAAAATAGATCCCCAACTCGGACAAAGTAGTGGAAGAAGGGGCAGAGCTTCGGGGCGGTTTGACGGAAGACCAAAGCCAATAGAGAGCCAGGACAAAATCATCTATGCGATTGACCTAAGAGGGAAAAGGGTTCGAATTTTTTGGTATTTGGAAGGAGGAGAAAATATGTTTTTGGCATTTTGGAATTTAAAATAGGAGGAAGAAAAGAAAAGAATCTCATTGTAATATGCGGTTTGACTTGTTTTCAGGCTCGCGGACAAGGTCCTATTTTGAAAAAAGGTGAAATAGGATGAAAATTCGGGCAGTACTCTGACCCAGAATTTCGTAAGAGTATCTCATGGTAACTGGCAAACTAAATATGAGTGCCCTAGGTCTGACGCCTATATGAGGTTTATGCAATCACTAGGTTAGTGGAAGGGTTCCTCCATTTGGCATGACTTCCATGATATACCTCTTGCCTATAAGTGTAATAATTCATAGATATGTGCAGACAAGCCATTTGATATACCTGAGTGTGCGTGAATTGCCTCACCATATACCTTATAGGGTCAATACGTGTGAGAGAAAATTCTATATACTCGATGCAGGTGAATGAGTTCCCTACTATATACCTCCCATTGTGAGTTCGGTCAAGAGGCACAATGCGGGGGAACCGTTCGATATACGTCGAAGGTACATGGCCAATAGAAGGTGAGAGTCATATCACATAGGCTAATTGCACCTCACAAAATCAGCGCCCATCACAAAGTGACCCTCAAGTACGGGAAAAAATTTTGCTCAATATTTTCATGCCCTTGGTGATGCAATGTGAAAAAATTCATGAGTCTTAATTAATATATTATGGAGAGAGAGTATTTATATTTTCATGATGAGTAAAGGGAGTAATACACTAATGAGGGAGCATATACAAGTATAATGAAATGTAAATCTAGCCTGAAGCATGGAGACTATACTACGCATGGATATATGTGAGCGAGTGACGTGAATATTTACAAGTGAGTGTGTGTGGTAATGAGCCTATACATGGATCAATTACAAGTGGTGTGTGGTATGTGTAAGTGAGATGGAGATGTATACAAGTGTGGGTATGTTCTAGTGAAGTTTAAGCATGGACAATCTAAGTGGTATGTGGAACATGTGAGTAGTAGTGAAGCTAAGCGTAAGTGTGTGAGGTGTACATGGAGAGTATATATAAGTGTGTGAAGTGTATAGGTGAGTGAAAAGTGATATATACATGAGGAAGATATACAGAAAGAGTAAATAGATGAGTAAAGGGAAAATACAGGTAGGTGCATATGCACACATGCAAAAAATAATAACACCCATACAGATATAGAGTCCAGTCCTCTTAAAATGTCCCCAGCGGAGTCGCCAATGTGGCCATCCCGGGGAGCTTTAGGGGGTTTCCCTCTCGCATAGGTGCGGGATTGCGCCCTTTCTCAGGGTGCTCGATCTTCATCAATGTGGGATAATATGTAGAGATAGATTCGCCAGCCTATTTTGTACAAAATAGGTAAAAGAAATGTTTTCGCCGTGAGAGAATGACATCAAGGACAATACTGATTCTTGAGAAACCAAATAGTTCAAAGGTATGGGGGCTAAGTTACAGAATGGGAAGGTGTTAGGCACCCATCCTTCCCTTTCGATTTCTTATGGTCATGTGTTAATCTTGTCCTGTTAGACTCCGTGAAGTGTGTGCTTATGTGCATGACCTAGATGGAGAATAGAATCTTTCAACTTGCATTATGGAAAAGGACGGGGTGAATTAATCCTTAGGAGTGTTTCAAAAAAATAATAATTCAGAATATAATGTAAGTGTTTGCCGAATCACAAGTCGTTATGGAAGAACAAGTGTATACATTGGACAAGACACAAGCACACAAGAATATGACATCCATTAAGATTATAGATATACTAAAAATAATATAACAAATGTGGATAAAAGAGGACTCGAATATCGGGATTTTTCCAAGAAGCCTACGTAGCCCAAGGGGGATCAAAGTTCACGTAGTTCGAAGATAAGATAGGGTGGGGTTTAACCCATAAATCCAAATGGGGGATTTCTCTTATATGTGTGTGTAGAGATAAACGTGCTTTAAGTGTGAGAATCCCTCTTTTGGAATTTATAGATAAACCATCTTTTTCTAGTTTTTGATTTTTTTTATGAAAATAGAGTATGTGCAAATACTACTAATAAAGGGTTAATATTAATGTATGTGACGCAATAAAATAAAGCGCTAAAGTATAAATAAAATAACTAATACTAAAATAAGAGAATTTAGAGAAAAAGATGGAGAATTAGACCTCCTTATGAATACTTGAAGTGGATCTTGATTGTAGATACGCTGATCTTGCAATGGGATGAAGGTGGTATGAAGAGATGGGGGAATTTACTAAATGAAGTATGAAAAGGATGGAAAGAAATGTGGAAAGTAGGCTTTTTTTGAAGGGAACAACTCTGAATTCGAGAGAATTTTTCTGAATTGCTGAGAGGGATGTTTCGGGGTGCCTTCAAGGGTGCCTTTCAAAGTGAGATTATGGACTCTATTTATAGGTCCAAGGGGGTGCCGATCGGTAGGCTCCTAGACCTTCCTATCGGCATAGTACCGTAGACACACTACCGATAAGCAGGATCCTGAGGGTGCCATTTGGGAGTCTGGGACATAATTTTTAGAAAAATGATCGTAAAATGCAAATGGTAAGTCAGAATCGTGCACATGGTGGATTGTTGGAAAGGGTATTCAGAGACCTTTAAGAATCCATTGAGCAATCTCAGGTTAGCGAGTTGACCGAGGTCAAACGGGGATCGGGAGCACCCATTGGTCACTAGACAGGAAGTTTTTAGAGCAAATGGATCGTTCATAAGACCAATTTGCAAACAGAATGGTCCGTTGAAAAGGTTATTTAGTTCCCTTTGATATTTCATTCAATTCAGAGAGTTGACCAAGGTGAAATGGGGCTCGAAAGTGCCCGGTGACCCTTCAGAGTAAAATGGATCATTCATCCGTACTGTAAGGATGATTTATGCACTGGGTGGGCCATTGGAAAGGGGATTCAGAGCCCTTTGAATATTCAATGAGCTTCACTCAAGATGGAGAGTTGATCGGAGTCAAATGGGGACGGGGAGCGCCCGGTGGCCTCCAGATCATTATTCGGGATAAAACGGATGATTTGTTCGTATCGTAAGGCCGATTCGCGCATGGGGCGAACCGTTGGAAAGATGATTCAGATCCCTTCAAAGATCCTTTAAGATTTTGCTCAGACGTGAAGGTTGATCGGAGCTAAATGAGGCCTGGGAGTGTCCGGTTAGCTCTAGATTGGTTTTTAACAGTGAAACGAACCGTTTGTCCGAACCACAAGGCCGATTCACACACAAGGTGAACCGTTGAAAAGGGGATTTAGTATCCTTCTAAGATTCATTGAGCTTCCACTCAGGTGATAAAGTTGATCATAGTCAAATGGGGCCTGGGAACACCCAATAGCCTCTGGATCGGTACTCAGAGTATGACCTAGAGTTTGTAGTGAACGAGCGAGTGATAGGAGCCTAAGGAGGTGATTAGGTGGGTCCTAGGATGGTGTGTCTACATATTTATTCATTTATTTACCAATAAACCCAATTTTCCAATACATGAGATAAACCCTACTTATCTCCACATAACTTTTATAATTCATGAAAACACAGTTCAGGTAGAATTCATTATTTACAATCATCAGAGCAAAGAGTATAATTATTTTGCCTTTGTGTGATGAATGAAAATCCCAATTTGTGGAGAGGAATCCCTAAATGTGTTGTTGAAGACAATTTTATGAATAATTGAATTGTTCTTCAAGAATATCCTTAAAATCCTTGTGAATTGAGAATATGATTTGGTGTGTAGATTTTGTTGGAGGTTGTTATAAGTTTATGAGATTAGAATAGGAATCATGGTTTCATTAGAGTTTCCTTATATTTTTATACTAACTCCTCCTAATTTTGCCTTTCTTCTTACGCCATTAACCCTAGCTTTCTCCCCAGGTATGCTATAGTTACCACTATGCCCATAATCTTAAGTATAATTCCATCTTTTGCTAAATTTTATTTTAATATAATTCTAAATTACAATTTACTTTAATAAAATTCCAAATTATAATTAGACCCCATACAGTTGTTCCAATTTCAATGTTTATTATAAAACTTTATTTCTCACTCAAAATTATAAAATTCATTTTTTTCACTTTAAAATAATTATTTCAAATTCACCAATTTCCATAATTAATTAATTAATTAATTAATTAAAAATCCTTTAAAATTACAGGAATTACAATGGACAAGCTACTAGATGACCAGGGGATCTCTTAAGAGTTCATGTACCTGAAACTTTTCAATAAACTCCACTTCAAGATGGAGGATCTAAAAGAAGTGACCATTCCTTTAGTTGTCTTCGCTGGCAGAATGGAGATGCCTTCGGGAAAGGTGGTCTTGCTAGTGTGAATTGGGAATATATTCAAGATGATAAAGTTTTTAATAGTGGACATTGAGTTCCCCGACAACGCAATCTTGGGATGAGGATGGCTCGACCCCATGAAAGTAATCCCATCCATTTACCACCAGAAGCTCAAATACATCACTTACCAGGGGTAATGGAGATACGAGGAAACTAGGTTACTGCCCAAAAAAGCTTTATCGTTGTCATCAGACTTAAATAAGAAAAAAAAGGGAAAGGTGGTCACAAAAGAGGTAATCGCAGAGGGAATCACCCCTCCAAATAAGGGTGGGAGACTGAGGGTTGAAGAAATGAATTTTATAATACACCTCGCTAAAGTATGGGAGATTGAGGGTTGAAGAAATAAGGATGTCCCCGGAAGTTAGAGTCATGAAACCACTGCAGAAGTTATGTTTGATGACTCTTACCCTAAAAACGAATTTCTGATCGACAACTCACTCACCGATCACGAAAAAGAAGAATTGATCTCTCTCCTCAAGGAGAATTAAGACGTACTTTATTTGCAGGCATATGATATGCCCGGGATCGATCCTAAAGTCATGTGTCATCGATTTCATATGGATTCAGTGTTCCCGCTGATCACCCAAAAGGCACGACGAACGGCACCTAAAAAGGCGAAAGCAGTAGAAGAGGAAGTGGAGGAACTTCTTAAGTAATGTCCATTAAAGAAGTTTAATTCCCCAAATGTCTCTTGAATCCAGTTATATTAAAAATAACAAAGGTATGTTGAGGGTTTTCATAAACTTCACCGGCCTGAACAAAACTTGTAGTAAGGATAACCTTCCCTTGCTAAAGATCGACGAGTTGGTTGATGCCACAACTAGCCATGAACGGATTAGTTTCTCGGATGCTTACTCAGGATATCATCAAATTCCTCTGTTCGGGCCAGACCAAGAGAGAGTACTTCATTCATTACTACTTCATTAATTACTACCCTTGGCATGTACTATTACACAATCATGCTATTTGGACTTAAAATTGCTGGAGCGACCTACCAGCGGTTGTTCACCAAATGCTCAAACATCAACTAGGAGACATCATGGAAGTTTACAAAAATTATATGCTTGTAAAGAGTAAGCCCAAAGGCAATCATCTGGATGATTTGGAAAATACATTTGAGGTCCTCAGATATTACAAAATGAAGCTCAACATGACTAAGTGTTATTTTAAAGTCCAGACTGGGAAGTTCTTGGGCAACTTGGTCAGTCAAAGGGGAATTGGAGAAAATCCTTACCATAGTGAGGCGATAACCAATGTCCAGCCACCTAAATAAGTTAAGGATGTTCAAAAACTAACTGTGATGTTGTCAACACTCAACCGCTTCATCTCTAAATCCTCTAAAAAGTGTCGACCATTATTTTAGCTCTTAAAGAAAGTGAAGGGTAAGTCCTAGAATGAAGAATGCTCAAAGGCTCTAGAAGAAATCAAGCTCTACTTGAGATGAACACCTCTGCTCGTGGTACCAAATTTATATGATACATTATACCTATATCTCACGGTGTTCGATGACGTAGTAAGATCAAACTTATTGTGCGATAAGGAGAGGCATCGGGCTTCGATCTATTATGTTAATGTGATATTGCTAGATATTGAGAAACACTACCTTCATTTGTAAAATATGGCGTACTCATTGGTAATCACATCATGGATGTTAAAGAATTACTTTAAGTCCCAATTCATCATTCTTATTACTTCAATTCCCCAAAATCTAGGCCCCAAGAAAGTCAACCTCTCTAGATGAATGTCCAAGTGGTCAATGGAACTGGAATATTCGATATCCACTATCAACTGAGAACTTCTATTAAAGGGAAGGTGTTAGCAGACTTCATTGTTGAGTTCACTAAAGGGAATAAGCCCAACAAAGGGGAACTTATCAACCAAAAGACCACCGAAGATCCTAATCAACTCAACAAGTGGATTCTCTACGTTAACGGGGCTTCAAACTCAAAAAGGGTGACTAGGAATTATAATGGTAAATATCACATTGTGCTTGATCAATAAATCAGACTTGGCTATAAGGAATCTAACACCGAGACCAAATACGAGGCCCTCATAAACGGAGTGGAGAAAGCTTTTTCCCATGGCGCTAGTCACCTTGAAGTCTACTATAATTTAAGGTTGGTATCTAACCAGATATTGAGAGACTATAACACCAGGGATGAGTGCATGTTAGCGTACCTCCATATCCTTCAATATTTGGCCTCCAAATTTAAGTATGTCCAATTCCAACAATTTCCTCGAGGTAATAACAACCATGCAGACGATGTAGTCACTTTGGCATCAGTTATCAACTCCAACATCAAAAGAACGCTTGAACTGGAATATCTTGCTCAGTTGAGCATCATGAAGCAAAATGCTCCCGAGCATATTCTCCTTATTTAAAAGGCTCCTAGCTAGATGGATCCTTCCATCGCATACTTGCAAGATAACACATTTCATGTCGATAAAAAATAGGCCCATTAGATAGGGGTAAAGGTTGCTCGATTTTTCCTATCCCTAAGGGAAATATATATAGACGATCTTTCACTTTGACATACCTTCAGTGTGTGCACCCCAACGGCATCGATCATGTTCTATATAATTTGCAAAGGGGATATTTGGGAGTCATGCATATGAATATCTTTTGATTTTAGGGTAATAAAGAATGTTATTGGTGGCCTTACATGCAGAATGATGTGGTCTCTCACGTAAAAAAGTGCAAGAAGTTCCAAGTGTTCTTACCCATGCTTCACCAACCGATAAGTAACCTCAAGTCTTTGACTAGTTTGTGGCCTTTTGTGCAATGAGAATTGGATACTCATGGCCCACTACCTAAAACTCTAGGAAGTCAAAAGTATCTAATAGTTGGCAAAAATTACTTCACCAAGTGTATGAAGGCCGATCCCTTGGAGAACATACAGGATACCTACATGATTAGATTCATCTAGATGAACATTATGACCCATTTTGGCATGCCAAGGAAGATAATCACCAATAATGGAATGTAATTTGAGAGCAGACAATTCCAAGACTTATACAAAGACCACAACATTAAGCGCTACTATTGTTCGATGCCTTATCCCTAGAGAAATGAAGTGGTCAAGGCCTCTAACAAGACAGTACTTGACGGGATGAAGAAGATATTCAAAAAAGCAAGAGGCGCTGGGGTGGATGAGATTCCACATGTCCTCTAGGATTATATCACCATTAATAGGACGTAGACTAGGAAACATCCTTTGTATTAGCTTGAGGAATGGAAGTTTTAATCCCACTAGAAGTTTTCTTGCCAGCCATGAAGACGACTATTGTCGATTAATCCACAAACATAAAAATCATACGGACTAAGCATGACCTTATCGAGGAAAGAAGAGAAAAAGGCTTGATCAAAATAACGTCCTACCAACAATAGTTGGCTAATCAGTGCAATAAAGGCATAATCTAAGGAAGTTTTAGGTTGGAGATTATGTGTTAAGGAAGGTCATAGGAAATGCGAGGAAGCCTTCAGATGGAAAACTATGCCCCAACTAGAAAGGACCATTCAAATACATATGGGATGACCTCGAAGGAGACTACCATATAGAAACCATGGAATAAAGGGAGATACCCAAGGCTTGGAATGTGGTCAACATTGGGAAATTTTATTTCTAATGTTTTCACTGATTAGTTAGCTTTTCACGAATTAATTAGCATTTTGCAAGTTTTAATTATTTTTTCGTACCAAATTTTTGGATATTTAAAAATTCATTTAATGAAATTACTTTTCTTATTGTTCCAAATGGCAAGCCAACATCGTTAAAACCCCGTCTGATCAAAATTAACAAATCATTACAAAAAGGTCATCGTTAATTCAAATTTGTTCAAATTTGTATGATCTAACTTTGTCCGCCACTTATACCTCAATAAGATTTCAATTTATTACTATCTTAAGGTTATGTGTTTTCATTACTAACAAACATGAAAACATCAAGCATTGCCCAAGAAAGAAAAAGACCTCACGGGGATCCCTGGGCACTAACAGATTCAACATCGGTTGGCTAAATTCCGAAATTGGTGGATGACCCTGTGACTAGGTGTGTGTTTTCTATAGCTTGGTTCTAGGCCTAAGGAGGTGTGATGACGCTATCCCAAAAGGTAAGACCAAAAATAATACATGCTCAACATAAGAATTTGGAGAATGAAAAGAAGAAATTAATTTATAATTTCATTAATGAACATTCACTCGAGTACAAAAAATAGCCAAGTCGACAGAACTACAAAGTGAATACAAGTTCAAAGATGGTGATCAAAATTGGTTCATCTTCGGAGATCAAGCTTCAAGGTCACAACATATCGATAACCATCATCTAGATTGGTACGAAAATCGTGGTCAAGAACGTAGTCACTTAGCAGCTGAATGGGAATGGAGTCTACACGAATCAATGATTCGTCACTCTCAGTTGGGGGAAGCTAAATAAATTGGAAATCAACCCCATACCAGTACTGAAGTTTAGAATTTAAAGGCATCTTAAGGACCGCCAAAGCATTCAACCATCCGTTCTTGTAGGTGATCGACTTAGCTTCATGAAAGAGCGTACATCTAGCCCTTATCATAACCTTCTACCCAGACTGCATGAGTCTCATGATGGAATTGGTACCTCAGCCTCATCACTTCCTGGTGAATACTCCGCTTGGCCACTTGGTCTTCTTTAAAATATTTCTCGGCCTTATTGAGATCCTCCCTTAGGTAATTATTCTCACTATGTAGCAGGTCATTTATGTTTCTGATGTCCCCAAGCTACGCCTGAAGTGCAGTAATTACACCTACCTCATCATCCTACTTGTCATTTTTTGGAGCGCTTGCTAAATAACGAAAAAAAATCCCAAGATCAATCAAAAGCATCTTGACTAAGAATATATTCCAAATATTCACTCTCTTATCCACTTACACCAGTGCCAAATTTGTTATCAAACTACATACATTAAAAAGGGGGACAATCAAAAATTGAAAACAAGTAAGCATGTACAAACTAGTAATTAACAGTAGCCAACAAAGCATAATGAACAAAAAATTATAAGTCATTTTGTTGAATAAAGATTGGGGCAAGCCCTAACAAGAGAACATAAAAGAAATACAGGGAATTCAAAATATAAGAAGTTCCTTAACTAATATAATTAGCAGGAGTCGCCTTATTTGTTATCACCTTATCTTGATCGACCACAATCTTGCCCTGATATGTGGTGTCCTGTTGTTCCCCTCTCTTCCTCCAAGCTAGGGGAAAGTCCAGCACATGCTCAAAGAATAGTTCAGACTCAGAGGGAACCCCAACCTTGGACAAATATTCATCCCATACCTTTTCAAGGAAAGACTTACAAATGAAGTCGAGTTGTTTCCTAGAAAATATAAAGGCTTCTTCCCAGCCGTTGTCGTAAGCATTGTCCTTGGCCCCCAAGGCAACTGGCGGTGGCTGAGTAGACTCTTCGACGAACTTCTCTAGTTGATCAACTTTGGACCTTAGAGTGGAAACCTCTAAGTCCCTATCTCTCATCGTGGCCTCATTCCCCTTACGTTTCTTCTACGAAGTGTTTAAAGCCTTCTAAGCTTCATCCAAGGCTTTTCCCAGATCAGTGTTCACCTTGGATTGGTCGTACCTCCTGTTCAGGAGGTCAAAATCCACCAAAAACTGCAAGTTAAAATCCGAATAAAAGAATTAGTGCAAAAAATATTTGAAGCCATGATGATCCGAAAAAATATTACCAAGACTTACTATCGAAAGAGTTTAGGAAGCATGATAAGCCAGCTTGTTAGTGGGGAAGCTCCGGACCACTGCCTGATCCGTTAGAAAGGAAAGCCCCCCCTCAGCAATGCATGGGGGGGGGGGGGATTTTCCACAATACTTGAGTTAGTCTTGCTCTTCTTCGTAGATTGGGCTTGCAACTTGTCAAGGGAATCCCCCAAGTTAACTGGTTCAGATGAATCCCCAACCTCCTTTCTTTTGGAGGGATGTGAACTTGAGAACTGGGGGTAACGGCCCCCTACATGAGATTGGGGATTCTTCTTATTGGCGTCATTCCCACTTCAAAGGTAGTAGGAGTAACAGCGGAGATAGTGGTGATATCAACAAACTTAAATGAGCCTGAAATGCTCATGGGTGAAGAGTCTTGCTCACCAAGCTCTTCGTGGATTTTTGGCTCCCTGTCAACAAGTCGAGCCACAAACGATGTAGTGGTGTATGTGTAGGATAACAATAGTGAAGTCGACCTGCGTTGTTTGGCATAAGCAGTCAAGCCTGAGTAGTCAATCTTTCTTCAACTCAACAAAAATGTCATGTCTCTAGTCGGGCTCCTTCTTCTTATTTTTTGCAAAGGAAATATCATAACATCAACGAAATTGAAAAAGTTATGGGAGAACAAGAGAAAATATCATAAATTAATGCTAAACATATTTCATATCCCCTTTCAGGGCACCTAGGGCCCCAATGGGTAAATGCTCCTAGTCCTTCGTTACAAAACCATATGTCCAATAGTCCTTATTGGATCCTAGAAGGTTTATGACAAGCACTCTCTCAGCCTTCCTCAACTTCAAGTAATAAATGTTCTCGTTTGATCTAACCCACATATAACAGTAAGGGATTTATGGGATTCCACAATTAGTCCCATAGAGTTCGTTGATTTTAAGGACCCCATTTACAATCTTGCAGGTGTTCGGAGAATAATGGGCACGGACCACACTAAAAAACTTGCAGAACTCCAGGAAGAGTTGGTCTGGGGAAAGAGTGATACCCGCCTCTGCAGTAAATTAAGAGAACATCCAATGGAGCCCCCTTAAATGTTATAGTAGTCACTTGGATGATCCCTTAACTTAATGACTACCCATTGCGAGATATAACGACTCCAGAAATCCTCTATTGTATCATTGTTAATAGGGTAAATCATCCTTATAACTAGATACTCAATAAAAAGGGAGAAGAACGATGAAAATATTAAACAAAAATTTGCAAAAAGTGAAATAGTTGGGAAAGAAATGAACTTATAGAGAACTTATGAATCTCAAGTGTGACTTGAAGATGAAATGAGAATACACTGGGTGAACTGAAGGTTTGGAAGGAATTAGTTCAACTTCAAAGGCAGTCTCCATTATTATTGGCACACCCCCAAATGGCAGTAGACATGCTACCGCCCTTTGGGCGAAGTAGCCCACATTTACCAGCATGTCCTTAAAACATCGGGGAAAATTATGTTATTGCCCTCAAAATAGAACTGGAAAAATGAAGAAGTTTAAAAATCAAAATATAAGTGTCAGCTTCCTCTGAACATTATATATGTGGACGACCACATTTCACTCCCAACCACGATCAAGACTCCATCTGGTAGACAAGCAAACCTTTACACCTTAATAAGCTACAAAACTTTGGGGGCAATTGTGGGGGAATTACTCGACCATGTCTAAAAATATGGCATGTGTCCACCATTATTATCAACAATCATAGTTCATGAAGATAAGCAAGGTTGAGGCTAATCACCGGAGATCTTGGAATTAGATGTATCCAATCAAGCCTTTATTGCTATCTAAGGTCATGGAGTCCCACACAAATTGATCTATTTATTTTCTATAAATGAAACCCTCACTCCTGGGAGATAAAATGGACATGTAACATTTGTTATCAAGAGACGATCAATAGAGAAGAGAGAAACACCTTGGACGTTGGCATACTACCGAACCACGCACAGCTTGTTTTTTTTTTGTGTGATTATACATGCTTTTGTTTTGTTCAACTTTGATTGTATTAACTTTATACCTGTAGCATTTCACCATATACAAATCCTACCATTAAAATTACGATAATAATCCCACCATTAACTCACGAATTTGGTAAAGACAATTGTTGATACAAAAATTAGTCAGCTGACGTGGATCAATTATATAAAGACACGTGTCATTTTACGTGGCAAATGCATACACTCATCGAACAACTCGCAGCACCGAGCTACTCAGCACCCTGAGCTACTTAGCGTATCGAGCTACTCAACATGCAGAGTATCTGGCCAGGAAGATCAAACGACAATTACACATTCAATGAATATCAGATTTAATGAACATTCTTATTATACAGATGTATATGTCTATTGAATAACGGCATATCGTCTATTCATACTGACAGCCCCGAGGCTATAAATACATTGTAACGCCCTCCATAATAGGGTAATTGATCATTAGCGATTCTGATCGAGATTAAGGCAAAAACATCAAGCAATACAAAACAGTGGATGTAGGCCATTTTTATAAGGCTGAACCACTTTAAAAATCCTTCGTCTTATTTCTTATTTCATATGTAGATGTGATTAATTAATTAGATCAAATCTAGTTTTTTACATCAACAGATTGGCGTCGTCTGTGGAAAACGACTATACGTGGCATTTTTCACTAAAAACTTATCACAAATGGCTGAGATCCCAGAATCCAGTAACAAGAATAATGACCGAGTTCCTCCCAATCCATCTGTTCCTCCTACTATTTAGGATCTCACTGGTATAGTGGCCAATTTAGCCCAAGGGCAAACAGCTATGCAAGAGACCATGAGTCAACTCATTCAAACTGTTCGTAACGGAACGCCTGCCCAGTCAGGTCAACGAAGCGTTCAGAAAAACACCCATTTGCCGTCTTCAAGAACCAGACGCACGCTATTCCCAGATGTTTCTCATCCCAGACGCACTGACCCTCATCATACTGAGAGGTCCAGTGATCCTTCGTATTAACCTGGCTGAACCTCTTCTATAAGAGTTACAGATTCTCAACAAAATTTTACTTTAACCCCAGAACGAACAAGCACACTGGAAAGGTTGAGTAGAGTCTCTCCTTTCTATCATATGGGACCTAAGAGGAATAGAAATTCCCCTAGAATTGCGTCGAGACATTCTCAACGACCAAATGATCTAAGGGAAGGTTCTGCCCAATCACACCCAATAACTCGTAATGAAAGATCCCAAGAGGAGAATTCAGCGCGATCTGTTGCTCGGACAAATAGGTTCGAGACTGGAAACGACGCAAGGTACGATGTGGTAAGATGGAAGATTGATTGCGTCCTCCACATAGAGCAGTACCAAGCTGCTACTGATATCTATGCAGTTCCTGATGAGATGAGGTGCAGAGCATTCTCAAGAACAATCACTGGATCAGCCCAAATATGGTACAACAACCTTCCTCGGGGGCAGATTGTTACTTTTCATCAGCTGGGAGATCTCTTCATAGGAAATTTCTTTTTTGGTGCGAAGCTAGTTAAGAGAGTATCACACCTACTGAGTGTAAGGCGAAAAACAGGAGAGAGTACCAGGGATTACATCACTCGTTTTAACAACGAGAAACTCGAGGTAATGGACTACGAGGAGAAGGCATCCATTACATCTCTGATGAGTGGTCTGTTACCTAATAAGTTGTATTATACATTGGCCAAAGATCCACCCAAGTATATGGCGGAACTGATGGCAAAAGCAGCTAAGATTATAAACGCCGAAGAGTCCATGGCTACGAAGAAGAATGCTGATACAAAAGCAGAGACTAAAGTTTAAGGTAAAACTGAGAGGAAGGATCAAAGGCACAAAAGGCAAGGAGACGCTAGAGAAGTTGAGGAAGTATGGGAATTATACTCTCTTAAAGGTGGATATAAACCATATTCTGGAGGAGATCATAACAGCAAGGAGCTAACTTGGCCGGAGAAAATGAGGACAACCCCTGACAAGAGGGATAAGTCCAAATATTGTGAGTTCCATAAAGATTATGGCCATACGACCAAGCGTTACATAGCTCTCCAGAATGAGATTGAAGCACTTATTAGACGTGGAAAATTGAGTAGGTTCGTTGATCGCTAGAATGATGGGAAGAATAATGACAGAGGAAGTCAAAGGTCTAAGATCCTCGCCGAACAAGAGATGACAAGAAGGGGGACCATGAAGATGATCCAGAGGATGACCCCGACCTCCCCAAAAATCAAAGGCAACCCGAATGCAAGGTATTTTCAATCAATTTCGGATCATTTGAATGTAATGTGATTACAGGTGGAGATGCAGGATGTGGGGATATACTGCTGAAAGAAAATCTTACCTCAATGAGGCCCAATATTGTTCTTATATACAACGCATAAATCTGGCAGAAGAGGATCGCCCAAGGAAGTTGAACAAGGATAAACTGGTCGTCGATTTTTCTAAAAATGATCTGAAAAGTGTTTTGTATCCTCACGATGACCCTTTGGTGATCAAGATAAGGATGAAGGATGTGGTGATTTCACGAGTATTGGTAGACAATGATAGCTCTACAGATATCATGTTAACCCTTGTTTTGACAGCTTGAATTTGAAGATAGCCCAGTTGGAGCCATATCATAGGCCCCTCCTTGATTTCACTGGCGAGAAAGTCTTTCCACTTGGGACGATCAAGTTGGATATGCTTATCGGTACCTGGCCTTCTTGCAGAACAGAAAAAGTATGCTTTTTCGTAATGGACAAAAATGTCCAATCAGCCTACAACATAATCATGGGTAGGGTAGGCCTGAAAAAGTTCGAGGCAGTGCCATCCACGGTACATCAATGCTTGAAGTTTTTGACCTATTTCAGAGTTGGAGTTGTGAATGGCGACTAGAAAGTAGCTCGAAAATGCTATTATTCATCTGCCGAACAGGCAGAGTTGGAGGAAGCCAGGAAAAAGATCACCTCGTACCAAGTGGATGAGTTAGAAGATGCAGAGATTGAGACCTTGGACCCTAGAGATGAATCTGAGCTCGTGAAGGGTCAGGTCATGGAGGCTACGGAGAAAATCATTGTAGACGAACATCCAGAATGAACAACTCAAATTGGCGTCTCACTGAACTCGTCAATAAATCACGAGTTAGTGGCATTTTCAAGGCATAGAAAGAAAGATTTTGCATGGAGTCATGAAGATATGCCAGGGATAGACCCACCCTTCTTGTGCCACGAACTCAATGTTAATAAGGAAATCAAGATGGCGAAACAATGAACAAGGGTATTTAGCCCATAGAAGAACCAAGCTATCCAGGAGGAGGTTGGGAAACTACAAAAAGCCTCCTTTATTGATGATGTCAAATATCCAGATTGGTTAGCCAACATAGTGATGGTGAAAAAAAACAATAACAAATGGAGGATGTGCGTAGATTTCATAGATCTCAACAAAGCCTGTCCAAAAGATCACTTTTCCTTGCCCCGAATTGATCAACTGGTGGATGCTACTTCGGGGCATGAATTGTTGAGCTTCATGGACGCTTATTTCGGCTACAACCAAATTAAGATGAAACCAGAAGGCAGGGAGAGTACTTCTTTTATTACCCCAAAGGGAATATACTGATATAATGTTATGCCTTTGGGACTTAAAAATGCAGGTGATACTTACCAGCGATTGATGAATAAAGTGTTCGTAGAGTAAATCGGCAAAAACATAGAGGTTTACGGGGACGACATGCTGACTAAGAGTAAGAAAGTTGCTGACCATCTAGCTAACCTGGCCAAACTTTTGACCAGCTGGAGAAATATAAGATGAAGTTGAACCCGACTAAATGCATATTTGGAGTACGAGAAGGCATGTTCCTCGGGTATATTGTGAATCAGCGAGGCATTGAGGCGAATCCTGAGAACATTAAAGCTTTGCTGGAATTACGATCTCCAATAACGAAGAAGGAGGTGCAAAGCCTCACGGGGCGTATCGCAGCTCTTAATAGGTGTGTTTTGCGAGCAACGGACAGATGTCTCCCATTCTTCAAGACTCTCAAAAAAACTTTTACGTAGAATGATGAATGTGAGAAGGCATTTCAAGAGTTAAAGAAATATTTGGGGACACCTCCATTGTTATCCAGACCAGTGATCGGAGAAAGATTATACTTGTATATGGCTATCTCCGAGAGCGCAGTCAGTTCAACATTGATAAGAGTTGAGAACGAAGTACAAAAGCCTATGTATTATACGAGCAAAGCTTTCCGATGAGCAGAGGTTAGATATCCAAGGTTGGAGAAGCTGACATTAGCATTAATCGAAGCAAGTAGGAGGATGAAACTGTACTTCCAGGCCCATACCATAGTGGTGTACATGGATATGCCACTTAGACAGGCTTTGCATAATCCAGAAAAATCCGTAAGACTGATGTATTGGGCGATGGAACTAGGTGAGTATGATATTGTTTATGAACCAAGGTCCTCGCTTAAGGGGCAAGCGATAGCAGATTTCATTGCGGAGTTCACTTACCTAGATACCTCTTACCAACCAGGGTCTAATACAGAACAACCCATGGATGTTGGGGAATCATCGAAGATAATCCTCGATCAACTTCCACCAGTAGAGTTGCCAGAGAGGACAGACAACGAGCAACAGGAGTTGTCGGGTAACAACCCAATGTTGGGAGATGATAAAAGGAAATACCAAATCTTCCACCAAGGAACCTTGTCAGACCACGAGTTTGATAATGGTATACCTGTATGGAATTTGTATGTTGATGGCTCTTCGTGTGCTACAAGAAGTGGATCCAGAATAATTCTCAACAGTCCGGATGGATTGGATATTGAATATGATTTTCTCTTTCAATTTAAAGCTTCCAATAATGAAGTTGAATATGAAGCTATGATTGTGGGCCTCGGTTTAGCCAAAACAATGAATGCAGAGCAGGTTACCGTGTTTATCGATTCACAATTAATTGTTAATCAGATCCTTGATTTGTATGCAGCGAAGGGAGACTTGAT
Organism: Sambucus nigra; assembly: GCA_949130495.1. Taxonomy (NCBI): domain Eukaryota; kingdom Viridiplantae; phylum Streptophyta; class Magnoliopsida; order Dipsacales; family Adoxaceae; genus Sambucus; species Sambucus nigra. The sequence continues at coordinate 300,734,549 of OX422214.1, forward strand.
GTCAAGGTATCACGCCAAAGATATGGAAATTGTGTCCACTTTCGTAGAGATCCAATTGATCAGAATACCAAGATTAGAGAATGCGAAAGCTGACGCACTGGCTCGGTTAGCCTCAGCTACTCGCACCGAGCTTCGAAGAACGATTCATATTGAGATTCTAGCAAATTGGAGTATAGATGAAGATTTAATGATGGGATTCATCACCCTGGATATGGGACCATCCTGGATGGACCCCATCAGGGCGTATGTCGAAGAAGGAGTTGTGCCAACTGACCAACTTGCAGCCAAGAGGCTGAAGTTTAAAGCTGCTCGGTACTTACTGAACAATGGTATTTTGTATAGAAGGGGTATCATAGCAGGTCTACAGAGATGTGTGCATCTTTCAGAAGTTAAAGATTTTATAGAAGAAATTCATGAAGGCTCTTATGGAGCTCATATAGCAGGTCCAACTCTTCTGCGGAGAATAATGACGCAGGGATACTATTGGCCAACTATGAGAGCTGATTGTATAGCTTATGCAAAGAAATGAGATAATTGCTTATGATTCTTTTCCATTCCAAGAACTCCCCAGGCATTGTTAACACCCATCACTTCCCCTTGGCCATTTTCCATGTGGGGTATAGACTTGGTCGGGCATTTTCCGACCACCAAAGGGAGATTCAAATATTTAGTAGTTGTTGTTGATTATTTCACCAAATGGGTGGAAGCTGAGCCTCTCATGGACATGTCGTATGAAAGGGTTTACCAATTTATTTGGAAGAATATTATTTTCATTACTGAACATGGTACCCAATTTGATAATGAGGAGTTTGATGTGTACTGTCATTAATCCAATGTCCAGAAGATTCATTCAGCACTAGGCTGGCCATCCTCAGAGCAATGGGCAAACGAAGTGACAAACAGGACTTCGCTGAACGATTTGAAGAAACGGTTGGATGATACAAAAGGAAATTGGATTAACGAGCTACATTCTGTGTTATGGGCTTATCGTACAACACCCCGAACAGCCACTGGGGAACCGCCTTACATGCTAACTTTTGGAAGTGAAGCATTCATACCAGCTAAACTGGGCCTACCCACACACAGGGTGCTTCATTTTAACTCTCCTATAAGCGATTTGATGAGGCATTTAGATTTGGATATGCTCGAGGAAGTTAGAGAAGATGCGGCTATCAGGAACGCAGCTTACCAACAACGAACTGCCATGTTCTACAATAAAAGAGTCAAGAAATGTGATCTCAAAGAGGGGGACTATATGTTCAAGAAGGTGATTCAGAAGCATAATAAGCTAGAGACTAACTGGCATGGGCCCTACCGAATAATTATGGTTGTTCGACCTGGGAACTACAGGATAAAAAGCTTAGAGGGAGAAGAATTCAAAAATGCGTGGAATGCGGAGCACCTGCTCAAATATTATCAGTAATATAGATTCACATGCACCCCCTTTATTTCAATATGAATAAAAATGATGTTTCTCCATATTCCCTTTTTATTCAATTTTTTTCGGAGTACTCGTGCTACATGACGCGACTTAAAATTTGTCTCAAAAGTGCGTTCACTCTAGGCTCAAGTGCAAGCCTGTCGCTCAAGTAATAACCCGGTAAATCGGGATCGTATCCACAGGGATCGAGATTGCCAAATAATAATCAGAATAATTATTAAATATTGAAATGATTTCTCAAAAGAAACAAAAAGGTGATTAAAGATTGGGAAAATTTCTAAAGAACTAAAAACTTTACTTAAGAGAAACAGACTGAAATTTGCAAATAGATTTAGATCTGACAAATGGAAGAAAATAGGGTAGGGTACAATCCCTCAATCCTTAACAAATTACCTTATAGATTACTAGAATTGTAAATTAAAATTATTGACTAGATCCGGTCTTTATAAATTCTAAGCATTACATATATGAGGGATCTATCCCGCATCATATGAAATCAAAGATATATATAAAGCGGTGAATGATAAATCATACTCGCAAAGCGTTCTTAAACATCTCAAGTACCTAGGGCAAGAGAGATTAAAAGATTGACAATGTTTGTATGATTTTCTTTCACGATTCAATCAATATTTTAATTTAACCTCTATTTTCTACATAAATAATTTTCCTTGGATTGAGTTCATGTACCCCAACCCTTGGGAATTTAGCTACTCATGATTTGATTAACGAACAAATTCATATGTAAAAATATGGATCCACAAGGCATTGTAAGTAAATTGCAAATAATAAAACTAGAGAATGGAAAGATTTTACTTGAATTCAGCAATAGGGAAAAGAGATGAACTTGAATCAAGAAAAATTCTTCTTCTTCAAACTTACAAAAAGACTCTCTAAAATCTGATTCTCTCTCTAGAATTCTATTCTACTCTCTAGAATTTGACTCCCTCTCTCTAGAATTCAACTCCCCTTGAAAATGAGGTAGAGCTTGGTCTTTTATAGCACCAAGTTGCATGAATTTGGCATCAAATTTCGCTTGTGGCACAAGTTTTCCAAGAGTTGCACTGCATTAAATGCATAATTAATTACAGAAATCCGCACATCCAGACTCTTCATTATCACGCAACTTCAAAACATCGTAACTTCTTCACCGTAGCTCGGATTGAGGTGCCGTTTTTTCCAGTATTCTTGTAATTTAGAGCTCTTCAACTTTCTAGTTGGCCCCACCTTCGGACTAAGGCTAAAAAATTACGAAAATGCCCTTCAACTCTCCATTTCTTGGTTTCTTTCAGTGTTTTGAGTTCTCCTTTGCACTAACTTGCATGAAATACCTGTAAAACACATGAGAAATACACAAAACACGAAATACTTGCCAAAAAAGGTTAGTAGCATAAATAAGAGACAAATCCAAGCTAAATACACTGCACGGGATCATAAAAATACCGAAATTAAGGGGATAAATGTGAAGAATATGTGCCTAATCACTACACACCACACCACCAACTATGGTTGGTTGGCATATCAACAACCACCAACTACGATTGGTCGGCACCAACAAATTCAACCAACAATGTTGGCATAACAATCATACAAGTCAAAGCCTGTTTGATTACGGGTGACCTCACGGGGCATCCCAAACTAGGCAAGAAGATGGGTGACCTCACGAGGCATCCACTGTCTAGGCACGAAGGTAATCCTGAAAAGATTACTACAACTAAGAAGGATCGTGGATGAAAATCATTCCATTGCTTAGGCAATTATGGGTGAGAAGTCACTATAACTAGACAGCAAGTGGGGCAAGCTCCATTGTCTATGCAATTAAAATAAAACAGGACAAATTGTCCCTCTATAGATATATATGCATTCATCAATAGATAATATGTTAAATATGACAAGAAAAACATCTTACAAATTATTTCCAAGGAAAGAAAGTTGCACAAAGATGAAATTTTTCTTCATTAAACACAAGAAAAGGTGAACTTTTCTGAATACAAATTTAATATTCTATTGGCTTTTTTCCTTTTGATTTTGGTACAGATTTTATCCCAGTGGGAGGATCATCTAGAGCATAAAGAGAATTGATAAAATTCATATCTCGCAACATTCTCGTGTTGCTCGAACTCAGTCGATCAAGCAGATGTTGAGGTCGAGATATCTCAAAATCTTCATGAAGATGATAATCACCAAGGTACCTAGAGATCAAACACCGAGGAATGGGATGGGATGGAATCCAGCTAACATCCAATTTAAAGGGAGGATTTGGTAGATCAAGTACTCCAGGCTCATAGCAATCCCATAAAGTATCTCCCTGCTCAAGCTTCATCACAGTCAAGCCGTTCAACCATCCCTGCTTGTATCCCTCGTTGTTTACTTGTTTCAACCGAGCATCGAGATGGCATAGAGCTTCATTGTATCCCACATTCCAAAATTCTCTAGGCTATTTTTGCAATTGACAAGTCAATCTCTCAAGCTGCTCATGAAGCTTCTTCACCAAGTTTACTTTACTTTCCAGTGCAGAGCTCTGATTGGAGAGTTGGTCGGTAAGATTTTGAATCTTCTAGGACATTTCAGCCAAGGTTTAATTTTTTACTTTCAGCTGAGCAGCCTTATTTAATAAGGCTTGCTCAGTCCTAGTCTCTTCAACACTTCTTCACCCAGCTCTAGTTCTACCCCGTGAGGAGGATGTAGATCTGACTTGTTTCAAAGCCTTCGGCTCTTCTCTCAAGGCAGCATTTTCAGTCTCCAAAAAGGAAAAGCCTTCATCATTGACTGGGAGCAGAGCTCCCGAAGAAGAGGAGGCAGCAAATTTGAGTTGCTTCATTTCTTCTCGCAAGGCAATATTTTCTTCTTCCAACAGCTTGGCAATATTCCTATGTTCTTCGACCTTAAGTTTCAGCACACTTTCACTTTTCTCATGGGTTGAGATATATTTTTCATAGCCCCGATCAGCACTCAACTGTTGGTACTTTTTCTTATAACCTTCATGCAAGAGTGCAGTGGTTTCTTTGTGCTGAAGTTGAAGTTCCTCGATCATTCCTTGGAGGTCCTCAATCATTTTATAATAATCCACATTATTGGCTACAGCACGATCAAGTAAACACTTCAAATATTGGTATGCTCAAACTGCTCACTCAGAAGCATCAGGCCCAAGGATATCAATTATTTGAGCCTCGGTAAAATTTGTATGACCAGCTTTGAAGTAATCATTACATTTCCTCATCAACTCTGTATCATGAGCTGATAAGAGTTCCATCCTGGAAATAAACTAGCAAGGAAAAGTAAAAATGCATCAACAACGATACAGACAGAGCAAGTAAAAGAGAAGTTCAAATCAGATAACAAAGTTCATTTTTATTGATCATAAGATGAGAGAGTACATCCAAAGTTACAACAACAACAAAAAAGAGAAACAACATAATTGAAGAGCCGAATAACTCTACACCTTCTCCTTACTCCCTACAACATCTTCAGCTCGTTTGGATGAAGGAGATGGTTGCTCGGAGGGCAATTGGCGTTGCTCGATAGAAGTTGTAGCCTGTTGAACTTGCTCGGAGGATTGAGGAAGGGTATCAACAGGAGTTTGTTCTACTATTACCATAGAAGATTCATCATATGCAGCTTCATCTTCTTCTTCAACAGCAGGAGGAGGGATATGGTCATATTCTTGGAACAGTTCAGAGTCCTCGAACCATTCAACTTCTTCAAAGTTACTACCCACTCATATCTGAAGTATTTCAAACGTGCATACTCCATCTGGGATGAGACAGCAGCTAAGGCCTTATTCCATCCTTTATCCCAGCCAGAACTAAAGGACTTCTTCACAGCAGCTTTCCTCTTCGCTCTCTCTGAAGAAGATTTCTCCCTGAGAAGTTCTTCCACAGACTTCAGCTTCTCCTCAAGTTCTTTCTTACGTCGTTCAGCCTCTTTAAGCTTGGCGTCAGCCCCCTTGGAGGCATTTACAGCTTGATCTCGAACGGACTCAGCAGAGCTTCCTCAACATCACTGGATAAAGTTGGAGCTTTAATGGCTTCATCCTTCTCCACGATATTGTCAAAGTACAACAAAAACTGGAAGAAAAAAAAAGCACGAATCAGAGCCTGAACATGGAAATGAAAGATAAAAAAATAAGTTTAATGACCACATACTGATGCAAGAAGTTGGGAGGCCACGTCAACAACTTTACTCCGAGGAGCTGAAGTTTCAGCAGCTCGCCGATCAGGGAGAGTCCCTGATTTGATCGATTTCTTGGCCAAGCTAGGAGTGGGGATAGCTGGAGAACTAGCCATTAAAGAAGAAATCCCAACTCCAGAAGTTTGGGTAGCAGAATCAATGGTCTTCTCAGCATGATCTCTTCTCAATCTTTTCAAAGAAGCACCTTCAATCAAAGGTGCTGCCTCTGTTGAGGTAACAACCTCAATCATACGTGCTATCTCTTCTCTATTGAGGGCAGCAGGGGGCTTCTTGCTCATATCTTTAGCAAGAGCAATCCCTTCAATTGGGACATTGCCTTTATTTTTCTTTGCCCTTCCAGTGTCCAAAGCAGACTGAGCAAAGAAATCAGGAACCTTCCTCTTCTTCATCAGATCAGCAATATAGGTATTCAAATCAGAAGAAGATTCTTCTGCACTTGCTCGAGATGTTGGTACTTGATCAAGATCAATTACCACAGGAGGGGCAAGAGGACAAGCGATGAAAGATGAAGTGGTGTTTTTGTATCTCATCAAATAAGAAGCAGACATCACGTGCTCCCCGTTGATTGACTGATACAAACCCCAGATAAGTGTCAAATTTTTTATATTTATGTCACTCTCTTTTGGAGGTCTCCTTTTACTGTCAACTGCAATAAACAAAAATTAATGTCAATGACGCATTTCATTAAACATAAAGAAGGTTCAATTGAAAAAACTAAAAACAATCCATCCCATTGCCATAAAGTGGACATTTGGGACCTTGATACACATATTTTCCTTTTAATGGGGGGTGTTGCTAATTTTTCATCACAACCTCATGATCAAAATAGTCCCTATTGGCATCGGGGAGATTAACCACTAAAGCTCTATTTGAAAACCTAGTTTTTAAATAAAAAGTAGTGTCACTGGTAACCCATTTATAACAATTAATAATTTCAGGAATTCCTAAACGAGTTCCATGTATTTGATTCAACCTATGCACGCCATTAATTACTCTCTATGTATTTGGAGCTACTCTTGTAGGAACAATATCGAAATATTGACAAAACTCCAAACACAGAGGATTAGGCGGGAAAGAAAAACCACACTTCGCTACAAAAATGGAGGGAAGCCAGTGTCCCTCAGCTAAGGAAAATAAATCAGATGGGCAAGGAGGTTCCTCTAGAATAACCCAAGAGGGAATCGTAAAATCAGCCCGAAACTTATCCAAGGATTCGACAAGATAAACCATGTTCACTAAAGCAAAGAAAGAAGAAGGAAGAAATTCTTACAGAAAATTAAGATATCTGCTAAGGCGGACGATGGAAAGAACGACAGTATAAGAACAGAGTGAGAAAATAAAGAGTTTAAAAGTTGAGAAGTAAAAGTAAAAGACGATTTGATTATATCGCTTTTAAATGCCTTGCATCGGGAAGTGAGAAAAGAAATGATTACTAGAGAAGACGATTGCGTTTTCGGCGGCTAAACAATGAAAAAGACGCAAATATCCAAATGACTGTTGAAGATTCAAAATATTTACAAGTTTGCCATTTCGCGCTCAAATGACAAGACTAAAGAGAAAATTTCCTAAGTGGTGGAGATCTGTAATCTAACAAGACTGGGTAAACCATGTCCGAGCAACTTCTGGGCATAATGTTCCACACTCTCATATTTAACCTCAACTGTGAAACATTGGGGGCTTCTGTTGATACAAAAATTAGTCAGCTGGCGTGGATCAATTATATAAAGACACGTGTCATTTTACGTGGCAAATGCATATACTCACCGAACAACTCGCAGCACCGAGCTACTCAACATGCAGAGCATTTGGCCAGGAAGATTAAACGACAATTACACATTCAATGAATATCGAATTTAATGAACATTCTTATTATACACATGTATAGGTCTATTGAATAACGGCATATCGTCTATTCATACTGACAGCCCCAAGGCTATAAATACATTGTAACGCCCTCCATAACAGGGTAATTGATCATTAGCGATTGTCATCGAGATTAAGGCAAAAATATCCAGCAATACAAAACAGTGGGTGTAGGCCATTTTCATAAGGCTGAACCACTTTAAAAATCCTTCGTCTTATTTCTTATTTCATATTTATCTGTAATTAATGAATTAGATCAAATCTAGTTTTTTACATCAACAACAATGTATACCATATTTAGTCTCAAAGTTGATTGGTGGTCAAAATCATAAATATCAACAAATCATATATTAGGAATACCATAATCTTCATGCAGGAAAATTTTAATATATTCTCCTTCAATCTCAATAAAAATTTGTTCTTTATTGCAATTTTTCTTATTTATTGCATTATCATTCAAATGTAGATTTTTTAAAGAACAATCTTTTTATTTTTATACCGTTTTACATAACAACATTATTATTTAGAATATATGTCCAATTAATTTTAATTGATCCTAAATGAAATTCATTTATTCCTTAAATATATAGTTTTGTCATTATATTATGTATATAATTGTACCGTGGTACTTCATTTTATGTCCGACATAAATGGTTTCAACTTTCCTTGTTGGTTCGGTGCATGCGAGTTGTTATATTGTCGTTGTCATGAATGCATGAACTTCAAATTTGTTTATGAAATAATTATATTCTTAATGTTTTGGACAATACATTATACGTGTGTAGATCGATTAAGAAAATCAAAGATTTACCGAAGTATTTGACTTAAATGTAAAAAATAAAAGATGATGGCATGAAAGAAATCATTGTGACTAGATTCTTGGATATTAGAAAGGTTGATTCAAAAACTACCCGAGATAAATTCAATATCTTCAAGTAATTTTTGAGATTTTTTGTTTTATCACCCAAAAGTTTTACCCGTTTGGACATAGACACGGGGTAATTTTCATATTTGGGCATTAGCACCCATTTCATAAACAAGTTCTTAATAGACTAAAATTGTTATTTGGTCAACATAAGAGCCATTGGAATTACCCTAAATGCCCATGTTGTAACCCTTAAGGGTAAAATCCATAACCCTCAAACTCATTTTCTTCATTCCACCTCCTCTCCTCTAAAAACACTCAAAAATCGCTTCTTTTCCACCCACCATATATACCCATATTATCTGCTCCATTTCTTAGGGTTTTTATTCACTCCGTTGCAGTTAATTCACATTGAATCCTTATGTTCAATTATCCTTTTAGAGAACAATATAAAGTTTGGTAAGGTACAAAATGTAACCCCTATACATTAATGCATATCATTTCTAAATGCTCTTTTTTTACTTATTCTATAGTTGTGAATCTATTGACATATTCTAAAAAAACTTATTGTTTCCTTTTTAGGGTTTTGTGGTTCCAACTTAGGGTCTAGGTAACTTGAAAAGGCAAATTATCCCAAGCTAATTATTGCATGCATGTGATTTAATAGTATTGTTTACATTTTCACAACTTACTAAATGGAGCTCCGTTTGGTGTATAGATTTGTGTAATCTGTGTGATAAATGGACCAATTGTTTTTCAATGATTTTTGCCCTGAAAAAATGACAAATTGAAGCAAGAGAAACAAGGAGTGTTCATGTGCAACAGGCCAATAATAGGGTTAATTTCAGGTAGTAGCCTGATTTCTTTTTTTTTAAAAATGTTTTCCTAATCTAATTAAGAGTTACTATGTAAAGTTTATTTATCTTAATATGCTCATAATTACTCCGTTTTGAATTTCATGGAACCTTTTTACATATTGATTTTGATTCCTTTCCATTAGAGGCCCGTTAGATTAATAGTTATGTGAATATAATATAATGAAAGATAGAAAAAACAAAAACTTCAAAATAATGAAAGAATAAAAGAAAAATAAAACTAAAAAACAATAAACAATAAAAGTTTTAAAAAAATTAAAAGCAGAAACAGAAACAGTAATAAAAAGAAAAAAGGAAAGAAAATCCAACTCGTCCGTCTTCTCCCACCAAATAATCCCACCATTGTACACATAATCTCTCTCTCTCTCTCTCTCTCTCTTTGGTTGACTAGTGAACGAGACAACGACAATTTGTTAAAGAGTAAATTGATTATTTAATGGCACACACACGATAAGATTCTGAAGTTTTTCTTACAAATTGATAAAGGTAAATCTTTTTGCAATAATCTTTACAATCAAAGTCTCTCTTCAAGGTTTCCTAAAGTTTTTTTAACTATTCCATTGAAATTTGTGTTGGGTATGTATGTTAGTATATATATTTATTTTGAATAAAGTAAATAAGTTAGTGGGAGTGGCCAAGTGGTAAGTTAGTGGGGGTGTGTGCATGAGGTCTTGGGTTCAAGTCCTAGGGAGCACACTAATTATTTAGGGTCAAAGATTGGGCCTTGGGCCTTGGGCTCTTGGGGATTTCTAATATGCATTAAATCTTTTCAAAATCGTTTTAATTTTTTAAACCGTTTTAAGTCTTTGACTATTTCTTCCACTATAGCTGTTAGTGGAGATATTAGTGGGTTAGTTGGCTAAAACCTCTACCCACGTTTTTTACCATTTCCCTTATTTAAGAAAAGGCTACAGAGTCAAAAAAGCATAAAAAAAATCTCTCTCTCACGTTATCTGCAAAAATACCTTTGCTATTTTCTGCAAATCACTTTCTCTGCAAAAATAATTTTGCTACTTTCTAATTTTCGTTAATTTTCTGGGAGTGCTGGAGTATCCTGAGAGTTCAAAGATTTAACACAAAGCTGGTGTGTAAATCTGATCGTTGAATCCTGGGAGGTGTATGTTCACGAGGCTGACAGCTACAAATATCAGCGAGCAATTTCACCTTTAGGACTTTGTTTCGAACACAAACCTCGATCGATAAGTCCTTCTAATTTTATCTATTTCAAATTTGGGGTATTTCATTTATTCTGCAATTATTACTACAAACAATCAAAATATGATGGTTCATGTTTGGTGTTATACTGGATGGGCCACATATTTCATCGAAGCCTATATTTTGTGGGCCCGTCAATCCTCTTCGAGAGGATCCTCTCCCCATTACAGAGAGAGTGATTGCTGCTCTGTTAAGCCAGCAATTCCATGTGTGACCTTCATAGACCACACTAATCCTTGGATCATTGTCCTCAAGGATAATCCTTGGATCATTGTCTCAAGGATCCTAACCCCAACTTTGGCGGGTTAGTAGAGGACCCATCAGTTTTCACCAAACTTCCTATCACATTAATGCCCTCACTTGAGTTACAACCTGCCTTGAACTGTATGATGTTTACTGGTCATGTCCTACTGCTAAAGAATTATGGAACTTACTGGACAAAAAATATGCAACTGAAGATGCTGGGTCTAAAAAATTTGTGGTTGGAAAATTTTTGGATTTTAAAATGGAAGATAATAAATCTGTTGTGTCGCAACTGGAAGAACTACAAATTATTATTCATGAAATTCTGGCCGAGGGTTATAGTATATGTGAGGGATTTCAGGTTTCAGCTATAATTGAAAAACTGCCACCGTCTTGGAAAGATTACAAAAACGGTCTAAACCATAAGAAAAAGGAAATGTCACTAGAAGATTTGATAGTTCGTTTGAGAATTGAGGAAGATAATAGGAATGCAGAACTTAGGGAGAAAAATTCTGAATTCAGTTCTAAGGATAACTTGGTAGAGGGAAAATCAAATGGAAACCAAAAACAGAACCAGTCCAAGCCTAACCATTCAAACCAGAAACATGGGCACCATAAACCAAACCAGAATTCGAGGTCCAACCATAAATTCAAACCTAACGATAAGAATAAAAATTCTAAACCTCAGTTTAAATCTAAACCTACAGGTCAATGCTATGTATGCGGAAAACCAGGTCATTACGCTAAAGATTGCAAGTTTAGGAAGAGTCAAGATGTGAAGCCTCAAGCAAATGTAACCGAGGAGGGTAACTTTTATGCTGTTGTGACAGAGGCAAACATTGTGAGTAACATGACAGACTGGTGGCTTGATTCTGGCGCCACCAAACATATTTGCGGCATGAGAGGTGCCTTCACTACCTTCACTGCTGTTAGTGGGGATGAACGTCTGTACATGGGAAACTCCTCTTCGTCTAAGGTTGAGGGCAAGGGAACTGTAGTTTTAAAGTTTACTTCGGGAAATGTTCTCACATTGAAAGATGTTTTGTATGTCCCTGAGGTTAGGAAGAATCTGGTGTCCGGTTTTGTCTTAGTTAAGAAAGGTTTTAAAATTGTTCTAGAGAGTGATAAGGTAGTTGTGACTAAGGGAGGTGCTTTTGTGGGGAAAGGTTATGTTCATGAGGGTCTTTTCAAACTAAATGTAACCGTGGATGATAATAATAAAATATCTACTTCTTCTGCTTATTTGATTGACTCTTGTGATATGTGGTATTTTAGACTTGGTCATGTAAATAAGGCATCCATTAAAAAATTAATGTTTTTGGAAAACATACCAAAATCTGATATTTCTACCAACTCTAAATGTGAAATATGTGTTGAATCAAAATATGCTAAAAAACCTTTTCCAAGTGTCGAAAGAAGTTCAACTGTTTTAAGTTTAATACATTCTGATCTTTGTGATTTAAAAGGTTATGTGACACGTGGTGGAAATAAATACTTTGTTACTTTTATTGATGATTACTCTCGTTATTGTTATATTTATCTCCTTACGAGTAAAGATGAGTGTTTCTCAAAATTTATTTCTTATAAATTAGAAGTTGAAAAACAATTGGAGAAATCCATTAAAACATTAAGATCCGATAGGGGAGGAGAATACACCGGTGATCTTGATAAATATTGTAAAGAAAATGGAATAATTCATCAAGTTACTCCTCCTTATTCACCACAATCTAATGGTGTAGCTGAAAGAAAAAATAGAACTCTTAAGGATATGGTAAATTCTATGTTAAGCACTTCGGGATTACCTTATAATATGTGGGGTGAGGCACTTCTTACTGCTTGTTATATTCTTAATAAAATACCTTTTAAGAATAATGATAAAACTCCTTATGAAATGTGGAAAAATAGAAAACCTTCTTATAAACACCTTAAAGTGTGGGGGTGTCTTGCTAAGGTTTCAATACCATTACCTAAGAGAACTAAACTTGGCCCAAAGACTGTTGATTGTGTTTTTATAGGGTATGCTAAAAACAGTAATGCTTATAGGTTTCTTGTAATTGATTCTAACAATCAATATATGGATAAAAACACTATTTTTGAGTCAAGAGATGCTGAATTTTATGAGAACAAATTTCCTTTTAAAGTGAGAAGTGAGGGAACTAGTAGTTCTGTTCCAATGGGTCCTAGTGTTAGAAATGAATCTCCAAATTCAGAAGATATTGAAATTAGGAGAAGTAAAAGACCTAGGATAGCTACTTCTTTTGGTCCTGAATTTTTAACGTACTTAATGGAAAATGACCCCGTCACTTTTAGTGAGGCAATGTCCTCCCCCGATTCTATTTTTTGGAAAGAAGCTATTAATAGTGAATATGATTCTATTATTTCTAACAACACGTGGGAGTTAGTTGACTTGCCTAAAGGATGTAAAACTGTTGGATGCAAATGGATTTTTAAAAAGAAATTAAAAGTTGATGGTTCTACTGATAAATTTAAGGCAAGATTGGTAGCTAAAGGCTATAGGCAAAAGGAAGGAATTGATTTCTTTGACACTTACTCTCCTGTTACTAGAATTACATCTATTAGGCTATTAATTGATATTGCTTCATTACATAATCTGATAATTCATCAAATGGATGTTAAAACGGCTTTTTTGAATGGAGATCTTGAAGAAGAAATTTATATGGATCAACCCGAGGGGTTTGTAGTCCAAGGCCTAGATAAAAAAGTGTGTAGACTTAAAAAATCTTTATATGGACTAAAACAAGCTCCTAAACAATGGCATGAAAAATTTGATCAAGTAATGATCTCTAATGGTTTTAACATTAATGAAGCGAATAAATGTATTTATAGCAAATTCAAGGATAATTCTGGTGTGATTATTTGCTTATATGTGGATGATATGCTTATTTTTGGAACTGATATGGATGTAGTTAATAAAACTAAACGTTTCCTTAATAAGCAATTTGTTATGAAAGATTTGGGTGTTGCTGATGTTATACTTGGAATTAAAATCATTAAAAATTCCGAAGGAATTGTTTTAACCCAATCTCATTATGTAGAGAAAGTTCTTAAAAAATTTGAACAATTTAATTGTATTCCTGCTAAAACACCTTATGACCCTAGTTGTCACTTAAGGAAACATTCGGGTCCTGGTGTATCATCATTAGAATATTCTAGAGTTATTGGTAGTCTAATGTATCTTATGAACTGCACTAGACCTGATATTGCATATGCTGTGGGTAGACTTAGCAGATACACTTGTAATCCTAATAATGAACATTGGGATGCTTTGATTAGAGTTTTGAGATATCTTAAATACACAATAAATTATGGTATTCATTATATTAGATATCCTGCTGTAATTGAAGGCTTTTGTGATGCTAATTGGATTTCTGATAATGATGAATGTAAGTCTACGAGTGGATATGTTTTTGCCTTGGCAGGAGGCGCTATATCTTGGAAATCTACCAAGCAAACATGCATAGCTAGATCCACTATGGAGTCAGAGTTCATAGCGTTGGATAAAGCAAGCGAAGAGGCTGAATGGTTAAGGAACTTCATATTAGATATTCATTTGTGGCCTAAACCAGTTCCAGCCTTGTCCATTCACTGTGATAGTCAAGCAGCAATCGCAAGAGCACATAATAACTCCTACAATGGAAAGTCTAGACATATCAGGAGGAGACACAACACAGTGAGACAATTATTGAAAGATGGAGTTATAGCAATCGACTATGTCAAGTCAAAGGAAAACCTGGCGGATCCATTGACTAAAGGGCTAGCTAGAGAGCTAGTTTATCAAACATCGAGGGGGATGGGCCTGAAGCCTATTAATATCTAAATCACCTATAATGGAAACCCAACCCATATGACTGGAGATCCCAAGATCTGGGTTCAATGGGATAACAAAGTTATACGAGTGATTTGTGGGGGTACAAATTTAAGTTTTACTTAAAACCCATTCCTATGATGTAGTACCTCTGTATCGATGGAGGATGAGATTCAATCTCTTAATGCTTTTTATAGCTGTTATTCAGTAGGGTGTGAGATACAGTACACTCTTGATAGAAGCACCTATATGAGTGTGGTAGTGGGGCCGCTTCCTATGAGAATTAAGGCTGATTCTCTAGAGCACTCAAGAAACCTGGGCATGCTCAAGGCCGAAACGAGCACAACTGTGGGAACTCGATGATGATTTTTTGGAGTCACGTGTGTGTTCTATTGACTTAAGTTTACAACAGTGGTGAAATAGTTCAAGACATTAGTTCACTATCAACCGGTAAACTCAATAGATCATCACAAAGAAAAGGTTCAAGTCAAATGACACCTTTGCCTTATACGTCACTCCTTATGATACTCCAGAGCGTCGTTTTATTTAATTTATTTACTTCATTCATGTGGGGGATTGTTGGGTATGTATGTTAGTATATATATTTATTTTGAATAAAGTAAATAAGTTAGTGAGAGTGGCCAAGTGGTAAGTTAGTGGGGGTGTGTGCGTGAGGTCTTGGGTTCAAGTCCTAGGGAGCACACTAATTATTTAGGGTCAAAGATTGGGCCTTGGGCCTTGGGCTCTTGGGGATTTCTAATATGCATTAAATCTTTTCAAAATCGTTTTAATTTTTTAAACCGTTTTAAGTCTTTGACTATTTCTTCCACTATAGCTGTTAGTGGAGATATTAGTGGGTTAGTTGGCTAAAACCTCTACCCACGTTTTTTACCATTTCCCTTATTTAAGAAAAGGCTACAGAGTCAAAAAAAGCATAAAAAAAAATCTCTCTCACGTTATCTGCAAAAATACCTTTGCTATTTTCTGCAAATCACTTTCTCTGCAAAAATAATTTTGCTACTTTCTAATTTTCGTTAATTTTCTGGGAGTGCTGGAGTATCCTGAGAGTTCAAAGATTTAACACAAAGCTGGTGTGTAAATCTGATCGTTGAATCCTGGGAGGTGTATGTTCACGAGGCTGACAGCTACAAATATCAGCGAGCAATTTCACCTTTAGGACTTTGTGTCGAACACAAACCTCGATCGATAAGTCCTTCTAATTTTATCTATTTCAAATTTGGGTTATTTCGTTTATTCTGCAATTATTACTACAAACAATCAAAATATGATGGTTCATGTTTGGTGTTATACTGCATGGGCCACATATTTCATCGAAGCCTATATTTTGTAGGCCCGTCAATCCTCTTCGAGAGGATCCTCTCCCCATTACAGAGAGAGTGATTGCTGCTCTGTTAAGCCAGCAATTCCATGTGTGACCTTCATAGACCACACTAATCCTTGGATCATTGTCCTCAAGGATAATCCTTGGATCATTGTCTCAAGGATCCTAACCCCAACTTTGGCGGGTTAGTAGAGGACCCATCAGTTTTCACCAAACTTCCTATCACATTAATGCCCTCACTTGAGTTACAACCTGCCTTGAACTGTATGATGTTTACTGGTCATGTCCTACTGCTAAAGAATTATGGAACTTACTGGACAAAAAATATGCAACTGAAGATGCTGGGTCTAAAAAATTTGTGGTTGGAAAATTTTTGGATTTTAAAATGGAAGATAATAAATCTGTTGTGTCGCAACTGGAAGAACTACAAATTATTATTCATGAAATTCTGGCCGAGGGTTATAGTATATGTGAGGGATTTCAGGTTTCAGCTATAATTGAAAAACTGCCACCGTCTTGGAAAGATTACAAAAACGGTCTAAACCATAAGAAAAAGGAAATGTCACTAGAAGATTTGATAGTTCGTTTGAGAATTGAGGAAGATAATAGGAATGCAGAACTTAGGGAGAAAAATTCTGAATTCAGTTCTAAGGATAACTTGGTAGAGGGAAAATCAAATGGAAACCAAAAACAGAACCAGTCCAAGCCTAACCATTCAAACCAGAAACATGGGCACCATAAACCAAACCAGAATTCGAGGTCCAACCATAAATTCAAACCTAACGATAAGAATAAAAATTCTAAACCTCAGTTTAAATCTAAACCTACAGGTCAATGCTATGTATGCGGAAAACCAGGTCATTACGCTAAAGATTGCAAGTTTAGGAAGAGTCAAGATGTGAAGCCTCAAGCAAATGTAACCGAGGAGGGTAACTTTTCTGCTGTTGTGACAGAGGCAAACATTGTGAGTAACATGACAGACTGGTGGCTTGATTCTGGCGCCACCAAACATATTTGCGGCATGAGAGGTGCCTTCACTACCTTCACTGCTGTTAGTGGGGATGAACGTCTGTACATGGGAAACTCCTCTTCGTCTAAGGTTGAGGGCAAGGGAACCGTAGTTTTAAAGTTTACTTCGGGAAATGTTCTCACATTGAAAGATGTTTTGTATGTCCCTGAGGTTAGGAAGAATCTGGTGTCCGGTTTTGTCTTAGTTAAGAAAGGTTTTTAAATTGTTCTAGAGAGTGATAAGGTAGTTGTGACTAAGGGAGGTGCTTTTGTGGGGAAAGGTTATGTTCATGAGGGTCTTTTCAAACTAAATGTAACCGTGGATGATAATAATAAAATATCTACTTCTTCTGCTTATTTGATTGACTCTTGTGATATGTGGTATTTTAGACTTGGTCATGTAAATAAGGCATCCATTAAAAAATTAATGTTTTTGGAAAACATACCAAAATCTGATATTTCTACCAACTCTAAATGTGAAATATGTGTTGAATCAAAATATGCTAAAAAACCTTTTCCAAGTGTCGAAAGAAGTTCAACTGTTTTAAGTTTAATACATTCTGATCTTTGTGATTTAAAAGGTTATGTGACACGTGGTGGAAATAAATACTTTGTTACTTTTATTGATGATTACTCTCGTTATTGTTATATTTATCTCCTTACGAGTAAAGATGAGTGTTTCTCAAAATTTATTTCTTATAAATTAGAAGTTGAAAAACAATTGGAGAAATCCATTAAAACATTAAGATCCGATAGGGGAGGAGAATACACCGGTGATCTTGATAAATATTGTAAAGAAAATGGAATAATTCATCAAGTTACTCCTCCTTATTCACCACAATCTAATGGTGTAGCTGAAAGAAAAAATAGAACTCTTAAGGATATGGTAAATTCTATGTTAAGCACTTCGGGATTACCTTATAATATGTGGGGTGAGGCACTTCTTACTGCTTGTTATATTCTTAATAAAATACCTTTTAAGAATAATGATAAAACTCCTTATGAAATGTGGAAAAATAGAAAACCTTCTTATAAACACCTTAAAGTGTGGGGGTGTCTTGCTAAGGTTTCAATACCATTACCTAAGAGAACTAAACTTGGCCCAAAGACTGTTGATTGTGTTTTTATAGGGTATGCTAAAAACAGTAATGCTTATAGGTTTCTTGTAATTGATTCTAACAATCAATATATGGATAAAAACACTATTTTTGAGTCAAGAGATGCTGAATTTTATGAGAACAAATTTCCTTTTAAAGTGAGAAGTGAGGGAACTAGTAGTTCTGTTCCAATGGGTCCTAGTGTTAGAAATGAATCTCCAAATTCAGAAGATATTGAAATTAGGAGAAGTAAAAGACCTAGGATAGCTACTTCTTTTGGTCCTGAATTTTTAACGTACTTAATGGAAAATGACCCCGTCACTTTTAGTGAGGCAATGTCCTCCCCCGATTCTATTTTTTGGAAAGAAGCTATTAATAGTGAATATGATTCTATTATTTCTAACAACACGTGGGAGTTAGTTGACTTGCCTAAAGGATGTAAAACTGTTGGATGCAAATGGATTTTTAAAAAGAAATTAAAAGTTGATGGTTCTACTGATAAATTTAAGGCAAGATTGGTAGCTAAAGGCTATAGGCAAAAGGAAGGAATTGATTTCTTTGACACTTACTCTCCTGTTACTAGAATTACATCTATTAGGCTATTAATTGCTATTGCTTCATTACATAATCTGATAATTCATCAAATGGATGTTAAAACGGCTTTTTTGAATGGAGATCTTGAAGAAGAAATTTATATGGATCAACCCGAGGGGTTTGTAGTCCAAGGCCTAGATAAAAAAGTGTGTAGACTTAAAAAATCTTTATATGGACTAAAACAAGCTCCTAAACAATGGCATGAAAAATTTGATCAAGTAATGATCTCTAATGGTTTTAACATTAATGAAGCGGATAAATGTATTTATAGCAAATTCAAGGATAATTCTGGTGTGATTATTTGCTTATATGTGGATGATATGCTTATTTTTGGAACTGATATGGATGTAGTTAATAAAACTAAACGTTTCCTTAATAAGCAATTTGTTATGAAAGATTTGGGTGTTGCTGATGTTATACTTGGAATTAAAATCATTAAAAATTCCGAAGGAATTGTTTTAACCCAATCTCATTATGTAGAGAAAGTTCTTAAAAAATTTGAACAATTTAATTGTATTCCTGCTAAAACACCTTATGACCCTAGTTGTCACTTAAGGAAACATTCGGGTCCTGGTGTATCATCATTAGAATATTCTAGAGTTATTGGTAGTCTAATGTATCTTATGAACTGCACTAGACCTGATATTGCATATGCTGTGGGTAGACTTAGCAGATACACTTGTAATCCTAATAATGAACATTGGGATGCTTTGATTAGAGTTTTGAGATATCTTAAATACACAATAAATTATGGTATTCATTATATTAGATATCCTGCTGTAATTGAAGGCTTTTGTGATGCTAATTGGATTTCTGATAATGATGAATGTAAGTCTACGAGTGGATATGTTTTTGCCTTGGCAGGAGGCGCTATATCTTGGAAATCTACCAAGCAAACATGCATAGCTAGATCCACTATGGAGTCAGAGTTCATAGCGTTGGATAAAGCAAGCGAAGAGGCTGAATGGTTAAGGAACTTCATATTAGATATTCATTTGTGGCCTAAACCAGTTCCAGCCTTGTCCATTCACTGTGATAGTCAAGCAGCAATCGCAAGAGCACATAATAACTCCTACAATGGAAAGTCTAGACATATCAGGAGGAGACACAACACAGTGAGACAATTATTGAAAGATGGAGTTATAGCAATCGACTATGTCAAGTCAAAGGAAAACCTGGCGGATCCATTGACTAAAGGGCTAGCTAGAGAGCTAGTTTATCAAACATCGAGGGGGATGGGCCTGAAGCCTATTAATATCTAAATCACCTATAATGGAAACCCAACCCATATGACTGGAGATCCCAAGATCTGGGTTCAATGGGATAACAAAGTTATACGAGTGATTTGTGGGGGTACAAATTTAAGTTTTACTTAAAACCCATTCCTATGATGTAGTACCTCTGTATCGATGGAGGATGAGATTCAATCTCTTAATGCTTTTTATAGCTGTTATTCAGTAGGGTGTGAGATACAGTACACTCTTGATAGAAGCACCTATATGAGTGTGGTAGTGGGGCCGCTTCCTATGAGAATTAAGGCTGATTCTCTAGAGCACTCAAGAAACCTGGGCATGCTCAAGGCCGAAACGAGCACAACTGTGGGAACTCGATGATGATTTTTTGGAGTCACGTGTGTGTTCTATTGACTTAAGTTTACAACAGTGGTGAAATAGTTCAAGACATTAGTTCACTATCAACCGGTAAACTCAATAGATCATCACAAAGAAAAGGTTCAAGTCAAATGACACCTTTGCCTTATACGTCACTCCTTATGATACTCCAGAGCGTCGTTTTATTTAATTTATTTACTTCATTCATGTGGGGGATTGTTGGGTATGTATGTTAGTATATATATTTATTTTGAATAAAGTAAATAAGTTAGTGGGAGTGGCCAAGTGGTAAGTTAGTGGGGGTGTGTTCATGAGGTCTTGGGTTCAAGTCCTAGGGAGCACACTAATTATTTAGGGTCAAAGATTGGGTCTTGGGCCTTGGGCTCTTGGGGATTTCTAATATGCATTAAATCTTTTCAAAATCGTTTTAATTTTTTAAACCGTTTTAAGTCTTTGACTATTTCTTCCACTATAGCTGTTAGTGGAGATATTAGTGGGTTAGTTGGCTAAAACCTCTAACCACGTTTTTTACCATTTCCCTTATTTAAGAAAAGGCTACAGAGTCAAAAAAGCATAAAAAAAAATCTCTCTCACGTTATCTGCAAAAATACCTTTGCTATTTTCTGCAAATCACTTTCTCTGCAAAAATAATTTTGCTACTTTCTAATTTTCGTTAATTTTCTGGGAGTGTTGTAGTATCCTGAGAGTTCAAAGATTTAACACAAAGCTGGTGTGTAAATCTGATCGTTGAATCCTGGGAGGTGTATGTTCACGACGCTGACAGCTACAAATATCAACGAGCAATTTCACCTTTAGGAGTTTGTGTCGAACACAAACCTCGATCGATAAGTCCTTCTAATTTTATCTATTTCAAATTTGGTTTATTTCGTTTATTCTGCAATTATTACTACAAACAATTTGAACAACATAAATAAGTAGATAAATTATCCTCTTCCAATTTATCCTCACCAATATCACTTTCCAGCCTGACAAACTATTCCATGGAAAGAAATTGTGGTTAGATTTAATTGGAAAGTTATTTTTATACGAGAGTTTGGGTGATTTAAGAGTACGGAAGTGGATGAAGGAGGAGCTTTTGAGTATATTCTAAGCTTGTCATTTTTTACAACAGATTTTTACACATGTACACATAATCGTGCACAGATACACATAAACATATGTGTGTGTGTGTATATATATATATATACAAAGAGAGATGGACAATGGTAACGTGATGTTTTCTTGAAAAAACTGGGGCATATATGATTTTGCCAAAAATTTGGACTTATTAAATGGAAAAAGAGCCAACAGTACCTATTTAATCTTTGATCAACAATTTTTACCCTGAAATATTTACAAAAGTATTGACATATGGCTTTTATATATTTTTTTTTAGTGCATGTGATTTTGTGGACATTCATATAGTGTATCCTCCTCCCTTAAAAACTAATAAAACGTGTAAAAAAGAATCTTATAAAAAGACTTGACTTACATGTAAAAAAGAAAACTTTAGCATATATATTAGATAAGTTTCAAATAAAAAGTGCTATGACAAATCTTGTGGCATATTTAAACTTTTAAGGTGGAGAAATTTACATTAACACCCTTATTAAAAAATAAATTCAGCTGTTTAGACTCAATTATTTACTAAGACACTAGTTAGTTTTTTGTGTGCCTATACAGACATATATATAAATCTGTATTATATTTACATAACAAAACTAATATGCAAAGAGGAACATTTTGGAGATTTTTAACATGAAAGTTACATGTACATATATACAATATAATAATAGATGACATAATAGATAGAAAAAGATAGATTAGGGATCAATGATGAAATGTCCAATAACGACTTATATGTGTGTGTGCGCGCGAGTGTGTTCTATTATAATACAACAATTATACAACATCCGCACATCGTGCATGCTGAAAAATAGAGGAATTACATTTTTTACGATTGTTTTTAGTGTTCGCGAACCAAAAGAGCGCGCCATGTTAGCTGGTGAGCAATGATAAAAGGCATTTGGAATTTGCAACGTCTATCTTGATATTTCAATTTCTAAAATCTAACCATAAAGACGGTAAAAGAAGAAATTTAACCTTTGTCCTGATCTTGTATAGACCGAAGTTGAAAAACCTTCACTTGTTTTACATCAAAGATGTAATTTAAAAAGCTAAAATATTGAGTGCGACACTGCTAATGCCTCGAACTTTATGACGCATTTTTATCCCAAAGTCGAATCAATAGCAAGCAGGTTCATCTTATCTTGAACGAGTACCATCCCAACACCAAGCACTAAATCTAACATAAACAAATGAAAATAATTTCTTATTGAGCTCCCTATAAATAGTTTTGTCCTGAATTAGATAGTGGCTATATGGTTCCTTAACACAAAGGTACTATGCCAATATGATAGTTTTACTCATCTGTGCTAGTTAAAAAAACACCATCGCCACTAGACAGAGAATCTAGAAAAGACCGCAAATACCTCTTCAACTGGCTCCGGTCTAGCCCAATGTCCTGTTGTGACATTGTGGAGTAAAACTTGTAGCAACGTCACGATTGATGGGTCCTCCTGCAAATGTGTACATGACGTAAGAAATATTGAAAGTATGGAAGAAATTTATATAAAGTTCGGACTTACATTAAGGAGATTAATGAAGGTTGCATCTCTTAATTTTGCAGGTAAATAGTATTGTAATACAACACAGTGCCTACAATTTAAACCGAGGATCAAGACCACCAATACTTGAATAACAAGCCACTATATAATTCAAAGCTATAGTATTTTCTTAGTAATGAAGAAAACAAACACCTCGGCATTTCTGAGAGACTAATATAACACTGAATGATATTTTTTAGCAGTTGCAGGGAAGGTTTTTCAGAAAGGTTCTCGAGGATGCTTGCCAATGCATACGTCACTGCATATAACCGCTCCAAAAGTATAGAAATAACACTTCCCCTGATCTTGCATCAGAATTTTGGAAACTATGAAAGTCGCAACCTGTTTGGCCAAAATAAAAATATATGGTATGAGTTCATGGATGCAAACTTGAGCCAATATAACAAAAGTTTTAAGATGAATATCGGCAGTTATCTTCAAAGTGTGGTCATTCTGAACCAATCTTAATGTTTATACGTACAAAAGTCTCAAAACACATCTTGCAATTATTTTAGAGAAGTTAAAAAATATTACAGAAAGTAGGAAACATAGAAACACAACTAGAGGATGTGAAATATTAAACCATCAATCTCTCTACATCTTTAAGTCTTTAAGTTCTCGTTCGTGCATTTTTTGCATATCATGTCCGGATTTTGAATCACAGATGTCGATTCTTTCCTAAAGTTTAAATTTTTTTGTGAATTTAACAATATCAGATCCTACGAAAATCAACAAAACAATCACTAATTGTGCAAAATTTGTCTGCCAAAACAAAAATTATCTGTAGATGTACAAGCACCTGGGTCCGAGACAACAACGAGATTTCTACAGATGGTCAAACACCTGTTGGGCCTGGGACAGGTGCTTGTTGGGACTTGCAGCTGGGTTTAAATGAGGGCTATTGGTTGTTTAATAAGTAATCTTATTGTATAAACAGAATATTATGATTTATTTTACCCCAACTTCTTCAGATATCTATTGGCAATGAGCAATTATCTTCATTGAAAGAGGCATTGGGGAAGAAGCTTTAGGGCTTTTTAACGTTTAACTTATGTATAACTAATGTGCATTCTAACCACTGTAACCAACATCCTCATGTATTGGACACTTTTAGGTGTATTTAAGAAATCGTAATTTTACCAAATCATGTTAAAAATTTCGGGTTTCTGGCTTTTTTATATTTCCATCATCTTGCATAATTATATATATACTTTTTAGTAGGGAATGGTGAACACTTGATATTTAACACTTTGGTGCAGAGAAGCTGCTTCACAAAAGTCCCAATGGGATTTTGGTGTAAAACTAGTAGTATTTGAAAGTCTGGGTGTTTGCATTCAACCATGTCTGGAAATAGATTTTCACACTGTAAGGTGGATTGGTTTGATGGCAGTGGTAGCTTACTCTGTGGATACGTAGAGTGAAGGATCTCCTCGTTCACCAAGTTAGCATAAGCATTGAAAGAGTAATGGGTGACAAGTCCCATTGACTTGTTCAATGATGCAAAAAATATCTCAATCTTGCAACTACCTCATTTTTCGCAACCAAAAAAATCATCAAATTTTCAAATCATCAATTTTATAATTCTAAAATTCAGAAAATTACATATTTGGAATCTACTCATCAATATCTATCAAACGATACCCATATTCGATATTTTTTATGAAAAAATAAAACACATAAATCATTTGTTTCTGTGAAAACTCCATTTTTTCGGCGATTCACCTTCTTCAGCGACACAGTGACGGTGCCGCTGACACGGGCCAATAAATGTAAGAAAATGAATGGGCGAGAGAGAGGGAGATGGGAAGCTGCTCTGGCAAGTCCCCAGCGAGGGGAGGTGCTTATCCAATGGGGGCGGGGGTGAAGCTGCTAGAGAGAGAGAGAGAAAGAAGTATGTATGTGTTGGTTTTTAAAGAGGGAGTAAGTGCATTTATAATGGGTAAGGGTGAGAAGTACAATTGTCTATAACGTGTGCTTTATTATGAAAAAGGACTTGGTGCATTAGAGAAAAGTAGATAGATTTTTATGCATCTTTGACCAAGTAAATGAGACCAATCCATAATTATTATGCCTAGAATATAAAGTCAAGTTGAATGAACACAATCCGACTCTCTATCAATGATAATAGTATCAACAATGCCAATGACACTATGTTGCCGAAATTAAGGGAAAAGCTAGGGCAGCTCTATGTAGCAAATAGTCCCACAACAAAGTTTAACCTCAAGTGCATGTTTTATTGTTAGAAAATGAAAGAGAAAAAACTCATGAATCACAATATTTCATGGGATTGTGGAGCAACAAAAAAGTTTGATGTAGAGAATTGATGAAGGCATGACTTTGTTAGTTCTTACCTCTTTCTAATTCATCTGCCAATGTAGTCACCACCATTTCTATTCAAAGATACTGTCAAGATGAATAAGCTGGAGATGACTTTGTTGTATACCAAGAGGAAATCTTCACAGTATAAGAGTTCGAGCTCAGCAATGTATGATCATGGTCTAGATTTTAGGAAAGTGGGGTGAAGTTAGTAGCTATAGATTTAGGGGTGGTGGGAAAGGATGACAACATTACAGTCGCTACGAGTGGAGTTGCATAACACTAGTTTATCCTTTAAAAAAAGGATGGGAATGACTCTGATAGTGCATCGGTGACGTGATTAAACCTGATTTGGAAATACCCTCCCAATTTTCGAAGAAAAACTCAATATCTTACATGGCTCAAAGTCAAGGCCGATACCGCGACAATACGGCCGAGTTAACTAGGTATCGGTGCCCACCGATCCGATTCCGAGTTACGAGTTGAGTTTTCAATTATTGATGTGAATCAACCCTATATCGGTAATTTCTCGGTAGTATCGGCGATATAGCGGTATAATCGGCCCATATCGGCGATATCACAGTTGAATCGGCCCATATCGGCGATATTACAGTAGTTTCGACCCATATCAGTGATATATCGGCCAAGATAGTATACGTTACTAAGCATCAATCTCTCTCTCTCTCTCTCTCTCTCTCTCTCTCTCTCTCTCTCTCTCTCTCTCTCTCTCTCTCTCTCCAGTGTTATGTTTGTAAGCGTGTTTTTTTGGGGGGTTATGAAATGCTAATTGTTTTTTAATTTAGTGTGTTGTGTGTGGGTTATTTGGTCATTATGTGGGTTTAATTTAGTGCGTGCCAGTTTTTTTTTTTTTAAGAATGCAAATGATCCAAATGTTATTTATTATTTTTTATAATAATGTTCCCAATGTTATTTTATAATATGTTATTATTTATAAAAAAAACATAAATGTTATTCTTTTACAAACAAAAATACAACTGTAATTATTGTAAAAATAATATTTGTATCCTCTAAACATTTGTAAAAATAATATTTGCATCCTTTATGTAAAAATAACATTTGCAACACAAATAAAAAAAAAATATTTGCATCCTCTTTGTAAAAAAATAACATTTGCATCAATTTAAAAAAAAACATTTGCAACCCAACATAAAAAAAATAACGTTTACATTCCTTTTAGAAAAAAAGAACATTTGCATCATTTTTTGTAAGAAAATAGCATTTGTATCCTTTTTGTAAAAAACGATTGTAAATAAAATGTAGTGTTTTGTCAAAATCACTATTTGTATCCTCTTTGTAAAAAAATAACAATACTAAAAAAGAAACATTTCTATCCTTTTTATAAAAATATAACCTTCTTAAAAAACACATTTGTATCCTCTTACTAAAAATAATACTAAGAATATAATAGTTATATCCTCTTTGTAAAAAAAAATTATCCACTTACTAAAAAAGTAACATTTGTTTTTCTTTGTAAAAACATAATATTTTTATTCTCCGTGAAATAAAACATTGATTTATTATGGAACATTGAATCTGGCAAGTTCGCAGCACGTCAATATAATCAATTGTACAATGTTATGCATATTAAAGTGAAGTTTTAAACTTATCTGACTGGTCCACATTGTTAATCGTATTTTTCTAAAATTTTCTATATTTTTTTCAGAATTTTTTGCGCTCTCTAAATAGTGTATCTTTGCTTATCGCCCGGTTACCGTGACCGATACCGCGATCGAGTTGAAAATCGAGTGGCCGATACCAAGAGTTTGAACCATGATATCTTAAGGTTAATAAATATTTGAATTAGTGATTATCAATATGTTGGGTGAATGTTTTGAGATGTTCAATGAAAAAGAAAGGCTATTTACCTAGCCTAGGGAGGATAAATATGTCGTTGAGGGTATGGAAACAGTAAAACTCAAATTGTTTGATGGGGTGGAGTGCATTTTGGATGGTGTAGCCAGTAGCGGTCAGAATTGTATGTGTGCAATAAAGGAGGCATTTGATTGTGACAGACAGATTGGAAAAATGGAAACATTAACCAATGGCTAATGAGATTCAACGACTTACTATCAATAATGATAGCTTCTCTCTTATATCTGTATTCTAAGAACTGAATAAAAAGAGAAATGATTTCTTATCGGTCGACTGTACCGATTATACGTGTAGCATATATCCTAAAGCTGTGGAATAATTTGATATCCAGCAGCCAATTAGATCCCAAAGATCATTAGATGTCAGTTGCGGGTAGAGTGTTGAGACTTTAGAGTGATACGACGCTATATGGTCATAGGATAATTTGGTCGTGGTTATATAGTCTTAAACAGTATTGGGGCCCGGGACAACAAGATGGAGATTTGTATGGAAAAGTTAATGTGAAGATGGATGAGGTGGAGCTCATTTTTTCTTAAGAGAAGAAGAAATCTTCGAGGGAGGATAGTTGGAGTTCTGCTATGCATGCTCTTAATGGAAAATGAGGAATGAATACCAACCATGGATCATCATGTAGGTCTAAACCAAGGGGTGGTGGAAAAGGCCGAATTGCTAAGAAGGATATAGGTGGCTGCGATTGTGAATCAGTGACATATGCAGAAGAAGAAGATTTTGGAAGCTTTGACACTTTTCAAAGGTGGATCTCTATCGCAAAATTAATGGATATTGGATTCGGGATCATTGAATCATTTTTTCTTCAAGAGAGAATAATTTAAGATGTTCATAGATAAGAAGGTTTCTTGTCTTTACATAATGGGGGAAAATGTGTCGTTAAGGGGGTAAGCACAGTGACGCTCAAAATGATTGATTGGGTGGAGAAAATTTTATGGGGTGTGACCTAAGAAGTCGCGGACAAACTTGTATCCATTAGACACCTGGATTGCAATGGTTACAAGGTGTCGGTAACGGTTCGAGTCTTGAGAATTACACGAGACTGTATGGTCCTAGTAAAGGGAGAGGAGAAGCAATGTGCACAAGGTATTGAGTGCTCAAGGTGTCTGTCCGTGGATAAAAGGCATCGGTTGCAGCAGGCGATGGTGGAAGGAGCCGTTTTATGTGTGGTTTGTTTTTCTTTCATCTCTTGCATTTATTTCCTTGTTTGGTTGGTTGTGGTGGCATTGGTGCACACCGTGCCATATTTTGTTGTCAATGTAAAATTACTCTAAATTTAAACCGCGTCTTATCACCAAAGTAATTAACATTAAAGTTTGCAACAGAAGATAGGGACATAAATTACAAAAGGTTTCTTATGTTTGCTAGTAAAATGAAGATGGATCCTGACAACATGTGCCCTGAGGGCACACATTAATAACCCCAAAATAGTAAGGGGCAGAGTTTCGACATACATTTAATAGGGCACAGATACTCATTTAGAGCTCTCATACTTACTATTTTGAAGTTCAAAACATGTGCCCTAAGGACACGTGTTATCATTTTCCAATAAAAGAGGTCGTGAGCACTTACTGTTTTTGTCAGTTCGTTACCAACTTCCAGGCAGCGAAGGCACAAAGGAAACAATCCTCTTTCAAGAAGATATAACGTAACTTCTGATCCAGTTGAATCATCAACCTGCGCGGAAAGAGAAGATTCAAAACAAAATAACACTGGTAATGTAAGAATCAGATTTATAAACAGCGGAACTAACCTAATATTTATTAAGACTGGAAGAAAATAATATTAATTAGAGGGACAAGCACCTTCAATAGGGCAGCAATAACAGCCAAGCTGGCAAGCCTTAAATTCTCAAATGGCGTTTCGGTTTCAGTAGTATTGATAAAGGGGTACAGACAATCTGGTATCTTAGCTGCATGGGATGGAAATCCAATTAGAAGAGTCGCCACATTATCTAAATTTAATCAACTATATAAAAATTGCACCTACAACAAATTGACAACTAGTCAAGGATTAACTCCACTTCCCCTTTATGGAGTTAATAAACCCTATATGTAATGACTCAAACGTAAAGGTTTGTAATTATGAATACCTTTATGTTTGAACCACTTTCTAAACGTTAATATTATCACGATAAAAATATTTTCAGATTCAATAGCTCTACATTGAACAGATCAGTTGAAAAAAGAAAGAGAAAAAAATCTTTTATGAACTTGTTGATACTAACTCAAAGAATATGTATAAACTCAGTTTAAGTGCAGGATGCCTAATCAATCAGATAATACTCTAACATTAAGACGAAGGCAGTCACATTAAGTTATTTAACATCAAATTATAGATGAAATTACCCCATTATATAAACAAAACAGTAAATCAACAGCAATTCATCCACCAATATAATCATAGATTTATATATTAATTTCATATATATATATATATATATGTGTGTGTGTGTGTGTGTGTGTGTGTGTGTGTGTGTGCGTGTGAAATTACTTCTCAATAATTACCAACCGAGATATTAATAGAACATCATCCAGATCCTGTTCCAAACAGAACTAAGGAAAGTTCCAAATAGAAATAAGGAACATACCCTTAATGAATGACATCTTTGTATTCGGGTGAGAGGCCAAGCACTACAGGATGAAAAAACGCACAAAACGTCAGAAGGATTATAATTTGAATTGGCACCACAGTAAAGCATCCATACATGGCGATATAAACTTAGAGAAAAACATAGCATGATAACACAAGTACCTTTGTAACATTCATGGAAATTATATACAAGTTTCTACCAATTCAAATTTTTGACTTGGAGAAGGCTTCCTCCCTTAGTTGACACGATAAAATAACATTAATACACTCATTAACTTTGTAAGATTAATACACTCATTCACTTTGTTTTACAATATTGATTACCCAACTTCCAATTGCAAGAATAAAACATATTAGAAAGGAGTGATCAATCACTCGTTTGGTTGAGTGGCATCTCAGCAGAACATGCGCCGAGGAAAGTGAAAGGTTCAAGCCCCTATAGGGGCATGGATGAGTGCGTATTACTATCCAAAGAATAAATAAAGCAGTAACCAGAAGAATGTTGTAGTATATATTATCAAGAATGAATCAGGATTGATACATCAATATATTGATTAAACATGAGAGCATAATTGTTACAACATAATACTATCAAAAGAAAAAAGATCATAGTAATGATGGCCTGAAGTAAAGAAAGAGCGTTACAAACTCGATTAGAAGCTCTGGTAGTAAGCTGCCCAGCTAATAGTGAGCTGTATACAGATGTTACTTCCTGTAATTGAGAAAATATTAGCATTAGCCAAAAACCATCAGTCCTAGATCAAGACAAGTATCACTGATTTGCGGATTATTGTATCATAAGTTTTTCAAATGCTAATCTGCATCATAATTTATAGAAGATAGATCCCGTTAGCCTGTGCTTGTATGATTGGTTTTGGGAAACGCAAACTAAATCTTTGAAAGCTCGTATAAGAATATCTCAAAAATCAGCCAGGTGAAGAAAAGAGGGAGGTGGGTTTGTGTAGCATGTTTCTCTTTCAATAAGTAATTCATCACCCATAATGTTTAAGACTAGTTTTCTACGATGCGCGGGCAACTTGTAGCTTGTGGTCGGACCTTCCACAGAACGACCAGGTACACCATCAGCACCCCGAACCTGGCTGGAAATACCCAGATTCCATCGGAAACCACCGGAGACACATCAAAAGGTCCTGATCATGGCCGGAAAACCCCTGGGCCAACCGGAATCATCTCAGGTAGCCCTGATGGAGGTCAGCCGGCCCCCTCTGTGCCGCCCTTGGGTCACGATAGTCTCTCCCTCACCCCCCACCCCCACCCCCCACCCCACCCCGCCCAAGATGCACGGATCTTTCTCCCCCCCCCAAATCTTGAACCCTAATTTCTCCCAAAATCCAAATTCATTTCCCAAACCCTTCATCTCTTCCATGTCTCTACATACCCCCGCCACCAGCCCCCAGAGGCATCACGAACCCTACCACCCCCATTCTTTTTCATCCATTCTCCCAGCCCCACCCACGTATATTGACCCACCCCCCATCCCAATACTACTTTCACCACGCTTCCGCCCCCACCTTTACTTCATACCTCTATACCTCCACATTCCTCACCCGCAATCAGTGTGGGATGCCCATTCTGCACACTCCGCTCCTGTTGATACATTTTGAAAGAGCGGAAGTTGGAGAATCCCCGGGTTTGAAATAATAATCTCAAATTACAAGTGATGGTTCAACAAAATAAACAAGGCCGGGTTTTAATATCATCAAGAAACAAATTAAAACAACATAATTCAAGTCCTAGAATTTGCCTAAGTCATGATTATTCAAATAAACAAAGTTAGGCGAAACCAATTTTAGCAAGTGACTTGAATAAACCAATTTTAACCCAATATTTAATTTAAGTCCCAAATTAAATGCGTGTGATTGTAAAACCAAATTTTATCTTGAAATTAATCTAGCATGCGTTCTAAGTGATATAGAGCAAGATAAAATAAACAGTCACACTACACCGCGATATACGAGGAAAAACCCACTAACGGGAAAAAACCTCGGGACGGCCCTAGCCTCAAATCCACTAAAAACGGTATTACAAAATACAAGACAAAAGACTTACTTCCTAAACTCGAACCCTCTCAAGCCGTGATGCTTCTTCTTGTATCGACCTCCAATTAGCGGATAACCAACGGAGCTCCACCGCGGTCTCGGAATACACCGATGGGACTTTATATGGTCACCGTCACCCAAGCATGGAGCCTTTCTCCTTTTGGGTAAAATCTCAACAAAAGTCTTCTTTGTGATGGGGTGTAGAAGCAAACCCGAAACGTCTCTTGAATTCGGTAGAGAAAACCGGTGCCAAAAACTCCAAGTAAGGATATGTATATATAGAACTTGGAATAAACAACAATGGGTGTAAACTAGAGTGTGTATGAATTTTCCATTAAAAATTAACACTCAAAAACTTGAACATTTTCCCTAAATAAATTTGCTCTCAAACTCTCTCTAAGAGATGGATATGGAATGGAAAAGTTGTCTTGGAAAATGTGTTTCCCGCACATAATATTGCATGAAAAATGTTGGTTGAAAACCAAGTGGAGGAGTGGGGAAAAACTGCAAAAAACTGCCAAATAACTGTTCCCGCTGGAAGTTCGTTCGAACGAACTTGATTCTCGTTCGAACGAGACTTCTAACGAGTGACCAGCCTGGGCTCGTTAGAAGTTCGTTAGATACCTCGTTAGAACGAACATTCGTTCGAACGACTTATCGAACGACATATCGAACGACTGTCCAGTTAGGGTCGTTGGCAAAACTCGTTCGAACGAACCTGGTTCGAACGACAAAACTCGTTCGAACGAACCTGGTTCGAACGACAAAACTCGTTCGAACGAAATCTGGTTCGAACGAAAAAACTCGTTCGAACGACATTTCAAACGAACAGCCAGAAAGATTGAAAAATTCGATTTTGGCCCAGAAACTTTTATATACTTATTTTTAAGTTTCTAATTGATTCTTTCTGAAAAATAAAATGCAGTTTTAATTTACCTAACACCCAATACACATTGTTCCAAGCTCCTATATACATATAAATACATTCATACCTTGGGAGCATGGAACCTAAGTTGATGACGTACAAACGAGGCACATAAACTACGGCATGTTGATGATGCTTTATACTCTTTGCCGCTACGTCTTCAACAAACACTTCATAGGTCTAGAATATTACAATTAAATAAAATCCTATGAATAAATGTTTTTGTCCGGAATTGAGCCAAAACTATAAGAGGACTCAATTGGAAATTTGTGTCCTTACAAATCTCCCCCTTTGGCTATTCCGGGACAAAAACCAAACGAAAATCCTAAAGGGCCGTCAAGCTCTACTAGACTCAAAACATAACCCGCCCAATCTTGACTCAACCCAAGGATTAAACTCTTTGCCATAGAAAGATGCCGCTATAGAATAATTCCTGCACACTTAAGCAAACTCATCAAATGCATAGGGAATATCAAAATATTAAATGCAATTAGTTAATTACTCCCCCTAAATTAATTCTCCAAGTAAACACATGACCTACTTAGAAAGACGTCTCCCCCTAAGATAAATCTCCCCCAAACGAAGATGCGATAATAATAGGATTAGATACCATTTCTCCCCCTATCATCACATTTGAACGAGTTCAAGATTGGCTAGGGCATCCTCCGCAGGACGGACCCCCTTCACCTCAGCCCTAGTCACTCCCAGATTTTGAGCCCCCTCCCCCGACGGAGTGGGGCACTGACATGTCACCTTTTGACTCGTTGAGTCCAAAGGTCACACCATTCGTGCCTATTTTTCAGCAACACTTCTTCTTATGCTATCAGAGAGGAAACTTGATGAATCAGTGCCCACAGAGACATCCAGTGATCGCTGCACCACCTTTCGCCCCTTCAGTGACAGCAATCCCTCCATATATCCCACCTCCAGCTCCGGTTGAAACCCCACCTCCAGCACTAACTCCTACTCATCCACCGTCTCGGAGGTAGCACCATCGAGCCTCAGTTGAGGATCCTCCGCTACCCAGTTGAGGAACCCCCGCTAGGCAAGGACGAAATTTATGAAGATGATTTAGACTTTCAGGGAGGCGACCCCATTGCCTGCATGGCCTTACGAATGCTTTCTCGGAGCATGCAAGGGGATATCCACGTGGATGTGTCAATGTTTGATGGCCATCTTCAGCCGAATGTAGTGATTGATTGGCTCGCTACTATGGAGCGCATTTTTCAATACAATAGGTTAAGTGGTTGACGTTGTGTCCTTGCGGCGACCAAGTTTCAAGGCTATGCGAGTGTTTGGTGGCACGACTTGGAGCAATGTCGAGTCATTGAGGGACAACCCTCTATTCAGTCCTGGGCCGACTTGAGTGCAGCGATGATGGCTATCTTTGTTCATGTCACCTATGAGTGAGACCTCTTCCTCCGCGTTCAGGCTCTCAAACAAGATACATTTGTTTTGGACTATACTAAGTGGTTCTAGATTTTGTGCACAAGTGCTTGGCTGGACGAGACAGAGAAGCAGCGGATTAGCCGTTACATCCACAGCGTTCAGTGGTATATTCAGCGGGACCTGGCTTTACGTGACTTTACCATCTTAGTGAAGGCGGTGGAGTATACCATGAAGGTGGAGGCATATCATCAGACAGCTCCCCCTGTTCGTTCACGCACTATTACTACTTCTGCCCCACCTGCTCCCTCTAGTACTCATACTCCTGTTACAACGACAACAGCACCAGCTACTACTACCCCTCCTCCCTCATCTTCCCATCTGGTGACATTCAAATGTTATAATTGTGGGGTAGTTGGTCACAGGGCTTCAAAGTGTTCCTTGCCACGTCGTCGTGCTTTACTTGCTTCTGGAGATCTCGAGTAGCTAGATGAGACCGAGGATGCTGCGCCCCAGCATGCTCTTATCACCATTCTAGAGGGTGATACCGATGGCATTCACCTTTGAGTTCGAGGACGGGCTCTTTTTTATGGAGGGGAGAATGATGTGGCATGAGGACGCTTTTGTCAATTTTTTAGGCATTTGTGCCATTTTTGTTATTTGCTTTATTTGGATGTATTTTTTTTTGTAGTTGTTTGCTTGGTATTATAGAAAGAAGTAATAAAGGCTAATAAGGGTATACTTGTAATTAGGATCATTTCTTGGAGCCCAAGTTACTTCCACCTATAAATACCCCTTTTGTAGCCTCATTTAAGGCATTATAACAATTTAAGATTTAATAGAGAGAGTTGAGACGAGAGTTTTCTTCTTCTTACTTCCCATTTGACGCTCATTTACGTCACATATGTACATAGTCATTACTTTAAAAGTGAATGCATCTACATTATATATCAAAATAAAAGAAATTTGAAAACGAAGATGATGATCCCTCCCATTTTAACCAAATTTAGAAATTTCGGGAAAAATTAGAGACGGGCAACATCTATTGAAAAAAGCAAAAATGGTACATTTCATTACATTTTGTTTCAGAATAATTGTTGTATGTGTAAAGTGTAAACTACTAATAATTTAAACGTTTCATAGAATCTGATTCGAATTTTAATTGTTTCATATTTATCTTCACAGTAATTATGGCAATAATACCAATAAACTAAACATGTTCAATGCATTACAACAACAAAAAATTGGAATCAAGAACAAAAAACAAGAAGCAAAAGAAAACAAAATTTATAATGTAACCATAAAAAATTAAAATTAAAACATTTAAAAAATGAATACTAAAGGCGATATTTTTTTACAATAAGTGTTTTATTTTTTTTGAAGGTCAAATAATTTCATATTATACTGTGTCTTCTTAAAGGAACAAAGTCGAAGGTGTATCAAAAATCATATTAAAGTAATAATAAATCATCTTTATGTCACGATTTTAGATTAATGAATTTACATAAAAGTAATCAAAATGCATAACTTAAATTAGTATTATACATTTTCACAACAACCCTTCACTTATAAATGAGTTGTTATGATTAATGTTGTTAAAACTTGTCTGCAAATGTTGAAACCGCCCATATCAGCCTACATATTAGTTTATGGGGGTAATTTTTTTAATTGCAAGCCTTAAGGTATAAAAAACAAGACATAGCCGGACAAATATGGGTCATCTGTAGCTTACATACTTATGACATTAGAATTTAATGATTGTCATTTACAATCTTAATCTGGTGTATACAAATCCCAATGACCGTAAAAGGAATAAATAAATTATTAAATTCCTAATGACATGCACAAACATGCCTTAATAAGAATCCAATTGTGAAAGAAATATAGAAAATGTTACATTTAAAAGAAGAAAAGATGATGGGATTCTTGATCTTTCTCACTAAGACACCATAAGGTAAAAATGGGATTGACCTATAGTAAACTGAACGCAATAGAAAAATAACAATTTACTACTTCATATGTTCGGGGCTCGAAATCAACCGCACGTCAGCCGTTCAGTGTTGCTGGCCTCCGACAATGATTTCTGGCCATCGGAGGTGGCCGTTCGACTTCCGGCAGCCTTTGAGGTTGGGATTGAGAGGAGAAGCTGTTGGGTTTAGACGTGGAGGGGAAGTAACTAGGGCTTGTGTAGAAAAAGGGTGCTAAGTTTTTCAATTAATCAGTGTTAAGGGGTTTCTAAATGATAAGTTGGACGATAAGTCTTTTGAAGAGAATGGATTGTCCATATGGACTTTGTTTGACTTACACCCATTTTTAAAAGACAACACACTTGGCTTGGAATTTAATCGCCTAAAAATTAATTTTTTTGGTGTGAAAAAATTTGAGCAGTCCATAATTTTTAAAATGTTGAAAAATATTTTATTTGGATCTTGAAATTTTCAGAAAAATTCTTTTTCACCCCCACACAAAAATAAAAAAAGTCCAAAATATTCAAAGTATTTGTGAATGTGTCATGGACTCTTACAAATCTCCCCTATGGTTCGTAGTAAAGATTTTCAAAGAAGGGTAGGGAACTACTTGTCTAGTATCTTTAACGTTCAAGGCTTTAGCGCTAAGGACGAGCTTTTCGAAGAAGGGGAGAATGATGTGAAGATGGGATAGCACCACGTGGGGCATTTAATTTCAACACATGTCTAGTTTATTTTTAGTATTTATAAGATATATATTTGTTATAATCTAAATTATTATTAGTATTAGTAATTAAAGGTAATTATTAAGTATTAGTTATCTTTTATCTTTTAGTTTCCTTTTTAATTGGGAGCAAGTTTAGGATTATCTATAAATAACGCCCTTGGCCCTCTCTTGTAATCAGAATTATTATTAATGAAATTTATGAGATTGGAGAGAGATGATTTGAGAGCAATGTTTAAAAAGGCGAAAGGTGAGGCAAGGCGTTTTAGTCGCGGCGAGGCAAGGCGTAAGCCTCGAGGCGTTTTAGGAGTAAGCCTCACCAAAAAGAAAAAAAAGAGCAAAATAATATTAAAAAAATACTAATAAA
Organism: Sambucus nigra; assembly: GCA_949130495.1. Classification (NCBI taxonomy): domain Eukaryota; kingdom Viridiplantae; phylum Streptophyta; class Magnoliopsida; order Dipsacales; family Adoxaceae; genus Sambucus; species Sambucus nigra. Next base: position 300,771,621 of record OX422214.1, read on the forward strand.
AACATAAAAATAAAATAACAAATAAATATAAAATAAAACTACAAAAAAAACATCATTGAGGGCTTTCGCACATCGTTTGACATTTTTTTGTTCCCCCGAGATAACTTTTTAGAAAAAGAAAATCAATTTTAACATATTGATTATTTTACAATATGACAATAAATTAATCAATGCAAAATCGTATTGGCAAAATTATTTTTTTAGCTTCATTCACACATTGGTTATTTTATAATATGACAATAAATTAATCAATGCAACTTAACAAGCAAATTTATTAAAAAAACATTGATTTTCAAGCTAAGATTAAAAAAATAACAACTTCATTAAAAATAATAATAATACATATTAACCTAAGTTTATTAAAAAAAACAGCAACCCTTGAAATATATTAGTATAAGTTAGAGAAAACATATTAATCTACGTTGAAAACCAAAAAACAAAAACCTCTTAAAAAAAACAAAAACCTTTTAAAAAAAAGTCATGTTGAAGTTAATTTAGTACATTTATTTCAAACAAACTATATATTTGTAACAAAATATAGTTTCAAACAAATTAGTAAAGAAAAACAAAATTACATGCAACTTTAAAACAAAAAAAAAAGAACAAGAGTTCGTAGATTAAAACAACATTTTTTTAAGTGAAGTACAATTTTAAAAAAATGAAGAACTTTAACCTTTAAAAAAACAGACTATGTGATAAATAAAGAAAAAAGTTTTTTTTTTTTCGCGCCTCAGCAAAAAGGCGTGAGGCGCATCGAGGCGTAAGCCTCAAATTCAACCCTAAAGCTTAAGCCTCGAGGCTTTTTTTCAGCACCCCGAGGCGTACGCTTCGTCCGCCTTTTTAAACATTGTTTGTGAGAAAATATAGTTTGATTAGTATTATTCGTTTGTGTGTAAATTCCGTTGCGTTTCACATCAAATTGGTATCAGAGTTGCGTTCGCTCCTAATTTTCAACATACGTGTGTGTCAATCCATGTGCGTAAGGTTTTGAAACCATGGCGATAGCTTCAAGCAACCGATCGTGCGACGTGTACTCGGCAGCGATAAATGTTCTGAATCAACGAACACAAGAGATGGGCAACGAGACTTAGACGATTGGGAAGAGGGATTTGAATCAACCCCTTCGACTACACGGGGGGATGCGAGGGCCTCCCGTCACCCGCTGCCGCCGCCCCCTTCCCCACTCATCGCCACTAGCAAACATTTTTTCCCACAGTCACAACTACCACAACCCACCTACCCAATGCGTTGTCAATCTGGTCCTACCCATAGCCGTAACCCAATTTATTTTTTACATCGTCCAAACCATGGTCGAAGCCACCCTAAACCCCATATCCGACCTCATCCCACCCACCATACCCGCTTCGACCAGATTTGAAGCCAACCACCTTTGTCAAAACCGAGACCAACCTTCGGTGGTTGATTCCTTTCGTCCGGAGACAACTGAAGAGAGCTCCGATAAAATCGACCCCCCTAAGTTTAACCGGAACGACACAGATCCGATGAAAACCAGACCATCTCCCAAACCTAGGGTGCCAGCGGACCAGATTTGAGAACCTCTGGCCCATTGTCTCCCAGGTCGGGGCTCGAAATCAACTGCACATTAACCGTTCAGTGTTGCCAGCCTCCAACGATGATTCCAGCTACCCGAGATGACCCTTCAACGTTCGGCAGCCTTTAAGGTGACTTAGTTTGGAAGTAAGGCGGTTGGGTTGAGAGATGAAGTTGTTAGGTTTAGAAGTGGAGGGGAAGCATCTATGGCTTGTGTAGAAAAAGAAAGTACTATGTTTTTCAATGGATCAAGTGTTAAGGGGTTTTTAAATATTAAGTTGGGCTTTAAGTCTTTTGAAGAGAATGGCTACCCATGTGGACTTTGTTTGACTTAGGCCTTTTAAAAATGAATAATGCTTTGAGTCCCAAAATCTCCCCTAAATCCTCCCCCAAACAGCATTAAGTGTTGTACCTTGTGGTATGGGTCCCGCCAGGGCACAACACTTTAATGTTATTTGGGAGAGGATTTGGGAGATTTTTTTGAGACTCGTAGAACTACACTTTTAAAAGACAACACTTGGTTTGGAGTTTAATGGCCCAAAAATTATTTTTTTTGTGTAAAAAAATTTGAGTCCACAATTTTTAAAATGTTAAAAAATATTTTATTCGGGCCCCAAAATTTTCATAAAAATTATTTTTCACCCCCAAATAAAGATAAAAAATGTCTAAAACATTGAAAGTATTTATGGATGTGGCATAGAGTCTTACAAATCTCCCCTATAGTTTGTAATAAAGCTTTTTGAAGAAGGGGAGGGCACTACTTGTCTGGTATATTCAAAATTCAAGGCTTTAGTGCTCGGGACAAGCTTTTCAAAGAAGTGGAGAGTGACGTGAACGTGGGATAGCTCCACGTGGGGCCATTTAATTTCAGGACATTTTTATTTTATTTTTAGTATTTTATAAGTAGATAAATATTAGTTGTCTATATTATACCTCTAATACGATAGTATTAGAGGTGTAAATGATAATTAATATTCCCTACTTAGATACGTCTCCCTCTTCCTACACCTAAATGGATTGATAAAAAATCTATTTGAAACCAAATAAATGAATAAATCAAAAGTCTCTTGAAAACTAAAAAGATCATCCATTCTATACTCCATTAATTAATCTTTCGATCCAACATAATCTAGATTCAATTAATCTCTTTTCATCATTCTCCACTCAAATCAAATTACACAATGCTACTAATGTTACTACATCTATATAACGTTTTTATTTCTATAAAAAAAGTTAAAAATAGTTTTCAAATTTTAAAAGTATTTTTTATATAAATAAAAAAGGTTTGGGGTTATAAAAACATTTTTAACATTGTAATTATAGAAAAACCTTCAAGTTTTTATTTATAAATGACATAAGTTTTTTAACTAAAAACAAATAAAAATATGTATAATCATTACGTAGAGTTTTTTTGAAGTTTTTATTTATAAAAAATAGTTTTTAAGAAAGTTTTCAAAATTTCGAAATTGTTTTTAATATAAATAAAAAAATGGTTATAAAAACATTTTTAACGTTTTATTTATAGAAAAAACTTTAAGTTTATATCTATAAATGACATACAGTTTTTTACTCTAAAAACTAATAAAAATATGTATAATTTTTTATATAAAATACGTACAATTGTTTTGAAGTTCTTATTTATAAAAAAAATAGTTTTTATACAATAAAAATATTTAAAAATAATAGACAAGTTTTATTTATGAAAAAATTAACCTTTTATAATGGCTTTAAGATAAGATATTGAATTTATGATATATACACTTTTTTATAATTATTATATTTGTTTATTGTACATCACTCGTGCATCACATGGGTTGTGTTCTAGTTATTTAGATTATTATAGGTATTATTAATTAGAGGTAATTATTAAGTATTAGTTACCAATTTTAATTAGATTATCTTTTATCTTTATTTTCCTTTTCAGTTATGTGTGTGTAAATTCCGCACATGAATAATTGCACTGCTTGTACATCAATTTCTAGAAAAACAAGATGATTTTTATCATCAACTAAACACTTGTGCAGTTAACCAAAGAATATTCAAAGCATGCATATGGAGCAGATTGGCTCAGATCAACCACAAAGTTTTAATAAAGCATACAATTCAAAATGCACTTAACAAATCAAGAAACCACCCAGTAATCGCTATTTTTTTTATGACAAAACAAATGGGAGAATGGTAGACTGGCAGTTTAAGAGGAGGGAGAGAGAGGTAACGAGTACAAACTTGTTGACCCTACCCAAATGAGGGTTAACGTGACCCTCCTATATGACTAGCTGAAATATTAATGACGAAACTATGGGCCCCACAATTTTTAATGAGTTGTCCATATTTTAACCAATCATATTAGAGGGTCATGTTAACAAATTTGAACTCAAGAAGTAATGTCTCTACTTTAAGATTGTGTGATAAATGTATCGAATTGGGAGAATGACTGATTGAGAGGATGACGCTGAAATTTCGTCTACAAAAAAAGAGAGATTGGAAAACAATTGGAAAACAAAAGGAGAGAGTGAAGGGCGGAAGAGAAAATGTGGATATAAAATAACAAAGGGTTATATTGAGGCAGTTATTGCGGTAGTAATATAGCTACGCCACGAGGTAGAACACGGAATGAAGCTTCCATTTTATATAATAATATTAGATTAACCTAAAATTTTAGAGATGTTGATGATATCCTGAAGCAATTTTAGAGAAAATTTACTTTTTGACCTCTTGAATTTGGATAAAACTATGGTCGAGGGGACTGTGCATGGTGGCCGTTGATCTATTCCAGTAGATAAATTGTTTTCCAATTACACTATAAAGAGAATAAGAGAATTACATCAAAAGGAGATAAATATTGGTATATTTAAGATTCATAATCTTGTGATCAAGAAAAAAAATTATAAGCCCACAATTTACAAAAAATGACAAGCAAAACACGAAGGTTATCTTAAATATTTTAAGAATAGTCCTTTGCCCCAATTTGAAAATATCATGGTACTAATTATCTAATAATAATTTGGATATAGAATCCTGATGATAATAAGCCTACCGGTCTCTCTAATTTACGAGACGTGATAAAAGATAATTAAAATGGAAGAAGGCATACCTGTAAGAGTACAGAAATCGTATTGAAAGAATTCCACAATAGTGGACCCAAGTCTTCAGTTGTTTCTCTTTTCTACCAAATAAAGAAAAAACATGTGTACAATTGGTTATCAAATATCAAATGCATCATAGAGAATATATAGAGGCATCTAACAAAAAGATCACCCCTTATGAAACCCAAGATAAAAGTAATCACCAAGAGAAGAATATGTAAATATCAGATAATATAGCAAACGTGCCTATGAAAAAAAGAAAAACACTAAATGAATCACAAAATAATGCTCAGTGCATTTCCTAAAAGAGCATGAGTCACAAACATAGCATAAGTGCTTATATATGGTGCAAAACTGTAGAAAAGCATATGTGAATTTGGAAGTTTATTAATTTTTCTTTATGAGGCAAAATTTGGTAGCTAATGGTTTGTGAATTATAATAAAGACGAGATGTATGGACAATGAGATTGCTGCCGAATTAAACATTACTCAGTAGTAAATTCATTAAGTATGTCTAAATTTAGTAACTAGGCACACATAAACTCAATATCAGAAAAATATGTTGGTGGAAATACCATTTCAATGAAAAGTAGGTTTAGATTAGTAATGACCAACCTATATGATGGAAAAGATTCGTGTAACCGATGATAATAGTTAGAGATATGTTGAATAGATACAGAACCAAGTGAATGTCGCATAAAAGGAACTATTTAAGTTATACTTGTAGCGATCAATGGTAATATCACTTTGTTTTGTTTTCATTACAGTTGGACTTCAGTTCCCACTTAAGTTTTGATGATTAAAAATATAGAATGTTGGTTTGGTAGTGATGTTGTGGTTGAGTACATGTGTTTTTATGACAACAAATTACTATGCTTCACGAGCCACCAACTCAAATGGATGCGAATAATGTAACTCTATCATGCCTACAAAATTGAAGAATATTCATTGTATTTCAAAATGTTAGAGAATGATTACGCTCAAATGAATAATCTTATATTCACTAAATAGGAGGCCTTGAGCTTTTGAAATTTCATAAAATTATTGGGATCAAAATGGTCGACTAGACCTATATGTCTACCTAATTGGATATGATACTAACGTACAAATATTTGCTTATACATATTTATGATACTAAATTATATGAGCTTCAATAATTGTTCTCCAATTACATGCACATATGGAAAGAAAATAAAAAATGTTAACAAAAGTACGATTGCAATGTAGCTTTCAATTGTTTATGAGTGTAAAATTATTAATAAAATAAAAGAGAAACTACAGAACCCCATACATATAGCTTTCAATGTTTTACAAATAAGTAAATAACCTATCAATTTATATGAAAATGTACAAACCCTAATCTCACACACACACACACACACACACACACACATATATATATACAAATGTACATAGATTCACAAACAAATGTTTTGAAACCCAATTTTGTTTTAGGTTTTACACCTGACCTATATGTTTTTTTGTTAAGAAACTAGGTCACAAGCATATATTTGTTCATACATATACACAAAAATAAAGTATTTTTTTATTTTTAGTGTGTGTTTGTGAAATCATTGATTACTTCTCTCTTTATAATTAAAGCTAATTAAATATTAGACTTTAGGGTTTTGAATAAAAATATTGTTGAGCTTATTATATTCAATACTCAATAAAGTCTTTTCCCAATTATTTGGGGTCGACTACATGAATTTTAGTTTTTCATTCCATTTTGTTCAATGCAATATGTTCGGTTTGTTGGATATCATATTAGTACTACTTATTTTATTATTAGGCCCACCTGTTTTGGGCTTTAGTTATTTTGACTCTTTCTATGACTTCTCTTTTACTTTTACCTTGTACTTCTTGACAATTCTATTAGGTAATAATAAATACCAAGTGTGGCACCATTATATGGTAAGCCAACACATCACAAAAATTATCTTGGTATCAGAGCTAAATCAAACCCTAACATCATCCCTACCATACAAACCCTAGCCTCAAACCCTGGCCCCAAGCAGCCCAAACCCTAGCCCCAAGTCGCCGACCTCACTAGGTCTGGCCAGCGACCTCCTTCTGGCCGGAGTTCTCATTTGGCCGGAGTTCTCAACTGGACGGCACCCCTTCTACCAGACATGGCAGACCTAAGGCTGTAGGTGTTGGTTGGATTTGTGGGTTTTATTCTCTACACACTAGTGGGTTTCTTTCTTTACTTAGTGCAACTCATTTTTGTTGGTTTGATTGGGTAAGTTAACCTTGATCTAGGGTTTATACCCTCTTATTATTTTAGGGGGTTTTATTTCCTCTTGCTGTTAGGTTTTATTCCCATGAAGTAGGCTATTAATTGCCTTTATTTGATGATTCCTGAGGGTTTATACCCTTCTATGTTGCTGAGTTAGATCGATTCGTTCATTGCCAATTTTTTGGCCTTATTTGTGTGGGTTTTATTCCCCTCTTTGCTGCTGAATTTTTTGGATTACCCCATTGCCAATTTTTTGGCCTTTCTTGTGTATTTGTTGGGGGGTATATTTGGATATTTTGAAGTTATGGTTGAGTTGAATGGTTCGAAAGATGTCATTTCTACCCAACATACACCTACTCATCGGGTGACTAGTGTATTATTGAATGGAACAAATTTTAATTCGTGGTCTAGATCTCTTCGTCTATTTATTGGGTCGAAAGGAAAGACTAGTTGGTTGTTGGGAACTGAAACCTAATCGAATGCTAAGGATGTTACCATTTTAAATCAATGGCAGATGGACCGTTGCACGATATTAGGGTGGATCTTCAATTCCATGGAGGAGCGCATTTATACTTTGTTCATGTTCTACGAGTCTGTTTCAGGCTTATGGAAGGCTCTTAATCAGATGTATGCTCACGCTCGGAATGATGCCCGAGTATTCCAGCTTTATCGGGAAATCGCTCATGCCTCACAGGAATCGCTCAAACTCTATGTTTCTCACTACTTTGGATATCTATTATGTCGTTGGGAGGAGCTAGCCCAGTTTGAGACTCTCTTTGCCTTTCCACCTGAGGTAGTTTCTATCCTGAGTCAGCGTCTGGATCATCAGCACACTTATCAGTTTCTTATGGGTTTACGATCTGAGTATGATGCTCTCTGTACTCAGATCATAAACACATCCCCTATGCCTCCCCTTCGAGAGGCCTTTGCTTTTGTGGATGGAGAGGAGAGTCGCCTCCAGTTATCTCAGACCTCTCAGGTTGCTGCCCGAGTTCAGCCTCCTCCTACTGACCAAATGGTGTTTGCGACTCATACCGGTTCCTGTACTCGTGATGGACAACTGACATGTCATCATTATGGAGTTTTGGTCATTCCAGAGACCGATGCTTCAAACTTGATCCTGAGTTGAGGTAGAAGTTTGCTAAGGTAGGACTGCTACTCCGCCACCCCCACCCCCATACCGGTTCCCGTACTCATGAAGTTTGCTTCAAACTTCATGAGGATACTCCTTTTATGGTAGGACTTCTACTCCGCCACCCCACCCCCACCCCCTCCTCCTCTTGAGGAAGCTTCTCCGGTGGCCCGTCCTATCCCTTTATTAGATGTTCATCCCTCTCTTCCTGAGGAACCTCCTTTGCAGGTCTATGCTTGTCGCCCTCGGCCGCCCCTACCTCCTCCTCCTACGGACTCAAGTATTTTTTCTACTCCTTCCCCACCCCCTATTCCTTCTTCCCCACCTCTTACTGGTTTTCAGTCCCGTTATCCCACTCATGATCGCCACTTTCCTACTCGTTATGCTAACTCTTATAGCACTAACCATGTTATTCTCGAGCATCTTTCCTATGCAGGTCTTTCAGAGTCCTATCTGGCCTTTTGGGGTTGTCTTGACTCTATTTCTATTCCCCAGTCTTTGCATGAGGCGCTCCAAAATCCGAAATGGGTAGCTTCCATGAAAACTGAGATGGATGGCTTGGAAAACAATGGTACTTGAGAGTTAGTGTCTCTTCCTCCGGGGAGAAACTTGTTGGGTGAAAATGGGTGTTTAGTGTTAAATATTTGGTTGATGGCTCCGTTGAGCGATATAAGGCTCGTCTTGTGGCACGTGGCTTCACTCAGATTCCGATTAAAGACTTCGGTGCTACCTTTGCCCCAATTGCTAAGATGAATTATGTTCGTCTCCTTATATCTCTTGCCACCTCTCACTCTTGGTCATTACATTAATGGGATATTTAGAATTCCTTTCTTCATGGAGATCTTACTAAGACTATCTATATGGATCCTCCCCCCGGTTTTCGGGCTGAGGGGGAGTATAAGGGTAAGGTTTGTCGTCTTCACAAATATTTATACGGGTTGAAACCGTCTCCCCGAGTATAGTTTAGCCGATTTAGTGGGGCGAATTACTTATATGGGATTCTCTAGATGCTAGTCCGATCATACTTGCTTTATTCGACGTCAGCCCGACCACTGGTGCATTATCCTTTTGGTCTATGTTGACGATATCATTATTACCGGTGTTAACGCAAAAATTCTTCATCTACGAGGACCAATCAGAAAAGGACACATGTCATCCTACGTGGCAATATTCGACACCCGAGGAGAGTTGGTCGGCATCCGAGGAGAGTTGGTCGGCACCCGAGGAGTGTTAGTCGGCACCCGAGGAGAGTTGGTCAGTACCCGAGGAGATTAATCGGCACCCGAGGAGAGTTAGTCGGCACCCAAGGAGAGTTGGTCGGCATACCAACCAGGAAGATCAAAAGATAACTATGCATTTAATGTGCATTAATGAAGATGACAACGCATTTAATGAGCCTTAATGTACATTTATACTGTATTAATAGATGACAACACATAGCATACCAAGCAATTCAACAATTAGATTCGTTGAATGTAGACATAAATGTCTACATACAATGAATCTCTTTATCTCCCATCACTATAAATACATGTATCCCCTTAGCCAAAAGGGGAGAGATCCGGAGAGATGGAAGAGAACCTAGAAACCCCATACACAAGATACACATCCTTTCTCTCTCTACACCCTATGGTGCTATTGTAAACCCCTGGGAATAAAATAACAGTGGACGTAGGCTTTATTCATAGCCGAACCACTTTAAAAATCTTTGTCTCTTATGTGCTTGATTGGATTGCTTTCATCTATTTATCTGTGATCATAAAAATGGGATTCGGTCCAATTTTTTACATCAACAGATTGGCGCTGTCTGTGGGAACGTGTTACAAGCGTTGTTCTCCATCAAAAGCTAAGTTTTTATTTTCTCTACGTATAATCAATTATACATACATCTTTTGATTCAATCATGATTTGTATGTTTGTATACATAAATTAATTGTCCAATTTTTATCTGCAAAATGTTGCATATCATGATTTTCAAATCATAACTGTTAGATTAATTCTTATTTAGAAATCTGAAAAAATAGTGAATTTCATAAATCATAACTTTTTACTTGATTCTCAAGTTTCAATTTTATCTCATGAAATCAATATTTTAAATGATTACATATACCAATATATACGACGATGATAAGATTTGATAATTTTCATTGATAATTGTCATTATAAATTTTGTAAGATCTTTGATGTCTATTCAAATTCCCATCATATTTTTAATCAAAGAATGGGAAAAGTTTAAAGACAATAAAAAGTTTTCTCATGGAAATCATGACCCATATCTACTTTCTCTCTCTTCAAGTTTGAGTCTCTTTGCATTCATTTTTATGAACTATATACTTAATTTGGTTCATCTTCCATCTATGTTAATAAAGTCAAATTGATTGATTTTTGATATAAATTTGGTAATTACTTCGATCATTCACCTGAAAACTAATTTTCTCTCACCTGAAAAATAATTGTGGCTGAGCTTTCGTCAGGATTGAATCTCACCTGAATCTCACCATATTTTTATAAATTTGGGGAATAGGAAGGGATCAATATAAAAAATAATTTTCTCTCACCTGAAAAATCATTACCCACCTCTTGTAAAAGAGGATCAATTAAACAATCATGACCATATCAAGACTCTGGGCACAAATTTGAGATGTTGGCTCCTCGTTCATCACATCACAGGGTTTCTTTGTCAGAATCACATGATCTAGTGGATTAGAGAATGGATCATTTAATTAACATTCTTAATGCTTGTATTTTACATCGAATGTTATTTTTCGGATCTATTGGTTCGAGATATTTTGGGACATAGAAATCTCATGAAAAATTCATCACTGCGGCTCATATGGATGTTCGGAATCATCCACTTACAACCCCTATTTCTGGTCAGCCATACATATTGTTGGTCGGCATCATCTCGGGCCATCTTTTATTAAAGGGAAGCTTAACCAGACCATTTTTGTTTGTCGAAGAAAAGATGTGAAGATCCATCAGCAACGTTGAAATAATTTTATCCAACTACGAGGTATCTTATTATTGGTCGGAGCCCCATATTGTAGCTCGGTGGAACCAATTGCAGGTCAACGATCATCTATTTCTTGATCGGCGACATCTTAGTCTTCTTCGGAGGGTTCAATTTACTGGTTGGCAACTATCCAAGCATCCACTTCTTGGTCGACAACATCTGATGTTGTTCGGTGACCATCCAACAACTGGTCTGCAATATCAATACACCATTTTTGTTGATCGACGAAATCGCTCTGCTGGTCGGGGATCATTTGCTTCTTGGTCAGCACTATATATTCTACAACCTGCGACATCCCCAAATGTTGGTCGGCAACATCCATGCCGTTTGTCGGCAGCAGTAGAATCTTGGCGTATTAAAAATGCGGAGCACCCCAGATATTTCTTTAAACACGAGTTCATCTTGGGGGTAAACTTGGGGCTTAAGTTTCTTTTTTAACTTGTGATCACTCCAAAAATATTTTTAAAACCAAATGATAAATAATTTTCAAACAGCAACTTATACCTGTTTAGTTGTTGAAGATTAAATAACTTTACAAAAAACTCTACGTCTTATTAATGATGCATATTTGATAATAATTTGTCCATCTCATACACATTTGGCATAAAACATATTATTTCATATTTTGAAATTTGTTATTGCCTTATGCTGATACACATCACATATTGTTTGGCTGAATAATTATTCTCATGATAATAATTATTTGATCTAGTCTCGACAAGTGCTCGGGCATCTTATTAAAATTTCATAGGGACGAGATTCAATCCTGACGAAAGCTCAGCCACAATCTTAAACCTCTGGAAACTATTATTACTCGACATCAGGCAGTTTTACCTCGACATATCAACCAACATATATTATTTCATTTTTTGAAATTAATATTTTTATTTCTCAAGCATATACATATCATATATTGATTGGATGAGTAAATTATTCTCATGACTAATCAATTCAGCCTACACATATGATAGAGCAAATTATTAATTTTTATAGGTACAAGATTCAACGCCGACGAATGCTCGAAAACAATCTGAAAACTATTATCATTGCTCAGCATTATGAAATTTCACCTCAGCAAGGAACTATATATTTTATTATTGCTTTGATTTGTGCTCAAGCACGAATAGTTCTATATATCCGTTTGGATTCATATTCTATATTCATCTCTTCATGGAGCTCGACGAAATACTTATTATCATATTCAGCTCCGAGGAAAAGCTACAACAGTTATTATATTTCACTCCCAACGGATAGTTGGTCGGGGAAATTCTTAGTTATATTCAGGCCCAGATATCGGCTCAAGCACAAATTATTCTATATATCCCTTGGGATTCATATTCTATATTCATCTCAGCATGGAACTCGACGAGATACTTATTATCATATTCAGCTTCGAGGAGAACTATAACATTTATTATATGTCACCCCCAACGGATAGCTGGTCGGGGTAATTCTTATTTATATGCAGGCCCAGCAAAGTTCTCGGCCATATTCTTATGTTCTGGAAGATCTTATTCTTGTTCGGCATTATATAATTCTACCTCGACAGATCAACGAGGCACTTTATTATTTTTTATTATTCTTTATATCTATTTGGATGCATATTCTATTCTTATTTCAGCATGGAGCTGGACAAATATTTATAATCATTTATTCAGCTCCAAGGAGGTCTCCAGCATTTATTATATCTTATTCCCAACAATCTGTTGGTCAGCTCCGAGGAGATCTCCAGCATTTATTATATCTTATTCCCAACAATCTGTTGGTCAGCTAGAGTTCTCCAGCATTTATTATATCTTATTCCCAACAATCTGTTGGTTAGCTCCGAGGAGGTCTCCAGCATTTATTATATCTTATTCCCAACAATATGTTGGTCATCTCCGAGGAAGTCTCTATCATTTATTATCAAAAATGTATTCCTAAAAATGCCAACTTATGTTGGTTAGGAAGTAAATGTATTCCTCCGGGAAGTAAAACTTGTATTCCTCCGGGAAGTAAAGCTACTTGTATTCCTCCGGAAAGTAAAGCTACTTGTATTCCTCTGGGAAGTAAAACTTATATTCCTCCGGGAAGTAATGCTACTTGTATTCCTCCGGGAAGTAAAACTTGTATTCCTCCGGGAAGTAAAGCTACTTGTATTCCTCCGGGAAGTAAAACTATGTATTCCTATGGGAAGTAAAACTATGTGTTCCTACGGGAAGTAAAACTATGTATTCCTCGGGAGGTAAAATTATTCCAGAAAGTGTCAAAGTTGCTCGTTAAGAAAAAATCCACCAACTCAGGTTGGTCGGAAACATTTTATGAGTATGTGAAAGCGATCAAGCAAAAAGCATTCAAAGATCATATTCCACACTTGGGGGATCTATTAAAAATCCAGTTGTTCATTCGGTGGCACATTCTTATAACCTCATGCAGTCGAGCATCAGATTCAGCCCCAACTAATTATCATTCAGAAGTTATATTTCTTGTTCAGGAGTTATTATTCACATGCTACTGAAGTTCAGGAGGCTATTGAAATTCAGGAGGCATACTCAGGAGTTATTAGGCACATGCTATTGAAGTTCAGGAGGCATATTCAGGAGTTATTATGCACATACTATTGAAGTTCAGAAGTCAAATTCAGCATCTACAGCACTGAGATCTTTACTACTACTGTCCCGACCAACATTGAAGAAGAAGTTGTATGAAAATGTTTTGAAGTCCACCACTAGCTTGGTACTAATCAGATTGAAGAGTTGGGTTCAAAAGCTAGTATGTTACTCAACAAAGTATTCAGAGGATCATAAATCAGAAGAATCAAGCACGTGAAGTTAGCACTCAGATGCTCGGCACAAGAGGCAGTTGGTCGGCTAGCAAACCAATCAACATACTTGAAGATTATGACAAGCTACAAGCTGCATACTATGGCATGGCTGCATCCAAATTCCCAGGGGTGATACATAGCACACGGAGTTCCTCAAAATAAAGATTAGCAACCATCGATCAGCCTGCATCATATGTCGTCCAGGAGATAATGCACTTTATATTGAACAAATCAAGAAGGTAGATCAAGAATTTCACGAGCACCGAGCAACACTGCAGAATAAATACTCCATCCTTTCAAGTAAACCATCAAACATGGAGCATTAGGGGCTTCTGTTAACGCAAAAATTCTTCATCTACGAGGACCAATCAGAAAAGGACACATGTCATCCTACTTGGCAATATTCGACACCCGAGGAGAGTTGGTCGGCATCCGAAGAGAGTTGGTCGGCACCCGAAGAGAGTTAGTCGGCACCCGAGGAGAGTTGGTCGGCATACCAACTAGGAAGATCAAAGGATAACTATGCATTTAATGTGCATTAATGAAGATGACAGCGCAATTAATGAGCCTTAATGTACATTTATACTGTATTAATAGATGACAACACATAGCATACCAAGCAATTCAACAATTAGATTCGTTGAATGTAGACATAAATGTCTACATACAATGAATCTCTTTATCTCCCATCACTATAAATACATGTATCCCCTTAGCCAAAAGGGGAGAGATCCGGAGAGATGGAAGAGAATCTAGAAACCCCATACACAAGATACACATCCTTTCTCTCTCTACACCCTATGGTGCTATTGTAAACCCCTGGGAATAAAATAACAGTGGACGTAGGCTTTATTCATAGCCGAACCACTTTAAAAATCTTTGTCTCTTATGTGCTTGATTGGATTGCTTTCATCTATTTATCTATGATCATAAAAATGGGATTCGGTCCAGTTTTTTGCATCAACAACCGATGATGATCTAGAGGGGATTGCACAAGTAAAGAAGGAGATTTGAGCAGTTTTTTATTCTAAGGACTTGAGTCCTCTTCGGTATTTTTTTGGGGATTGAGGTGGTGAGATCTCGTCGTGAGATTTCCTTATCACAAAGGAAGTATGATCTTGATCTGTTACAGGATACAGGGATGATTGGTTGTCGCCCAGCTTCTACTCCTATGGATCCGAATGTGAAGTTGACGGCCGAGTCTGGGGATCTACTTTTGGAGCCGTCTAAGTATCAGCGTTTGGTTGGTCGTCTCATCTACCTGACCAACACCCGTCCTAATTTGGCCTTTGTTGTGAGTGTTGTTAGTCAGTTCATGCATGCTCCTCGCACCGCCCATCTTGATGTTGTTCATCATATCTTGAGGTATCTCAAGTCTTCACCGGGTCTTAATCTCTTCTATGCTTCAGGAGACCAAAGGGGTCTCTCTTGCTTCACTGATGCTGATTATGCAGGATGCAGAACTGATAGGCGTTCTACTTCTGGCTTTTATACTTTTTATGGTTCTCATCTCATATCATGGAAAAGTAAGAAGCAATCGGTTGCTTCTCGTTCTTCAGCATAAGCAGAGTACCGTGCTATGGCCCATGGTACATGTGAGCTCTTGTGGCTTCGATCGATTTTGGGTGAGCTAGGCTTTACTGAGGATAGTCCTTCTAATTTGTTGTGTGATAACAAATCAGCTATTATGTTGTCATCTGATTCGGTTCTTCATGAGAGAACCAAACACATTGAGGTGGATATTCACTTTCTCCGAGAGAAAGTTTCTACAGGCATCATTCGTCCCTTCATCAGCTCAGACTACAGATTATCTCACTAAGGCGGTTGGACCCTCTTTGCTTCACTCATCTATTGGCAAGCTGGGCTTGGTGGATATCTTTACTCCATCTTGAGGGGGAGTGTTGGATATCATATTAGTACTACTTATTTTATTATTAGGCCCACCTGTTTTGGACTTTAGTTATTTTGACTCTTTCGATGACTTCTCTTTTATTTTTACCTTGTACTTGACACTTCTTGACACTTCTATTAGGTAATAATAAATACCAAGTGTGGCACCATTATTTGGTAGGCATACATCACAAAAATTATCTCAATTAAATCACGTAATATTATATCCTTCTTTACAATATCCCACCAAGTTAATTTAGGCCTACCTTTCCCCTTGCATAACCATCAATACTAACTAAATCACTCTTCCTTACGGAGGCATCCATTGGTCTACGCTTGACGTGTCCAAACCATCTTAGTCAACTTTCTCTCAATTTATCTTCTATAGGAGCTAATTCTATCGTTTCACGAATTTGTTCATTTCTAATTTTATCATTTCGAGTTTTACCATAAATCCATATTTGCATTCGCATCTCCGCCATCCTCATTTCCTGGACATTTTATTTTTTGGTTGCCCAACACTCTATCCCATATAACATGGCGGGTTTAATGGCCGTTTTATAAAAATTTCCCTTTAACTTCAAAGGTATATGCTTATCACACAATACGCCGGTAGCACTTCTCCACTTGTCCCAGCCTACTTTAATCCTATGATTAACATCATCACTAATATATCCATCTTTTTGAATAATCATTTCTAGGTATCTCTTGACCCTCCAACTTCACCAAAGTCCTATATAGTGTTGAGAGTTTTGAATCCCAATATTCACAAACATACACAGAAATGTACAAATGTATAAATACATATAGAATAAATGTACAAACATACACACACGAGGGATACTATGACCATTAAAACATAGTTTTACCAAATTATAAATAATTTATACAAAGATATAGATGTTCTTATACACAAAAAAATTGAAAAACTTTCCACCAGCATTGTCACAATTTTTCAACAACCAAACAAAAGCAATCAAAACATATGCAAATATTACATAATTGGATCAAATTGATCATTGCAGTAGTACCCAATTGGGTATATTCATCATACATCCTTTTTTGTCCTTACTATATGTTTTCCCCAATATTAAAATTCACGCTATATAAAGAAAGATGAAAAAGGACATACTCAAATTCCATGCCTTGCATAAAAGGAAACCACAATAAAAGCATTCTAATTCCAATTCTAAAAAATAACAGAAAATTAGAAATTGGAAACTAAAACCTGTTTCAGTCAAAGTGACGACCTTTAACAACTAAAACCTGGTGGTTTTGTTGTCTTTGGGGGCGTGGTGAAGGGTGATGGTTGTGTTGGTTTTTGCATACGAAGGATGATTAAACTCCTCTCTATCCATCTATCTATCTATCTTTGACTGATTCTGATGGGAATCTATAGTTATTTCCTTTTATTTGTCATTTTATTTCCATTTTTAGTTCCTTTATTTCCTTTTATGTCTTTTAATTGGTCTCCAAGCATGTTTGGGACTAATTAGGTATATTTTTGTTAATGATTATCCTTTTTAGTCTTTTAGGTAAACTTAGCTAGTAAGTAATTCCTCCCATATAAATACCCATGTACTCTTCATTTGGAGATAGCTTTGATTTGAAATATAAGAAATTCTTGTGTCTCTCTCTCTCTAAAAGTTAGGGTTTGGTGTATTTCTTTTAGCCATTGACATGTAGTTTACATCAAATTGGTATCAGAGGGGGTGATGCTTCAAACATTGGTATTCATGTGAATCGGTGTGTAAAGTATCAACAAATTGTATGCTACATTAATGGCTCTCAAGAAAACCAAACAACTAAAAAATGAGATTCAAGAATGAACAAGAAAGTGGGTACAAGTACAACAACACATTTATGCCCTCTCTCAACTTAAATTTCAAAACCCAAGCCCTAACCCTAGAAATCCCTACCCACAACCCCTCCCCTCCCCTACCCTACCCTCCACACTTTTTACCCCACCCCCACTGCTGCCACCCCTTCCTCTCAACACCCCTACCAACCTCACTGCCCTAAACCCACATAACCCGCTGCCCCGAGTCAACATCTCACTCCAATCGCTGCCTACTACCCACCACCCCCATTTCCCCTCCAAAACCCACCTTACCCCTGGCCGCCTACCTCCGGCAGCCCCTCCCAGCCTTCTGAACACACAAACCAGCCCACCCCAACTATCCTAGCCCAGGTCCCAACCCCCGCTCTGCTCGACCAACCCCAGCCTTCTGAACACACACACAAAAAAACATGCATTTTTGTCACGGTGTTTGACTGTGACAAGTGATGTTGTCACGGTCAAAGACCGTGACAACCTTATAAAGTTTTTTACGATCTTTGACTGTGACCCGTCTGTGACAACATACTTAAAATATAACCTTAGCCACTTCAACCTTTCTTCTTTCCCTCGCAATTCTCTCTCTCTCTCTCCCTCTCATACGTCCATCTCTCCTCCCTCTCCTTTATTTTGGCACGTCTCTCTCTCTCTCCTCCCCCCCCACACAATAAAAACACACACACACACAATAGAAACACACACACACACATACAGAAAACACACGTACCACACACACACAAAAGAATGAAAAGCTTAAATTGATTTCAAATGAAAACCCTAAATAACTTGAACTTAATTTGAAAACCCTAAAAAAAATCACAAACCACACGCCACACACACATACACCCTAGAACCAAAACCCTAAAATGATTTCAAATGAAAACCCAAATTAATTTGAAGACCCTAAAAAAACACAACCCACAGACCACAAACACACATACACCCTAGAATGAAAACCCTAAAATGATTTAATATGAGAACCCTAATTAATTTGAAATTAATTTAAAATCTTGAAACTAATTTTAAACACACACACAAACACATGCACTAATTTAATTTTTGTAATTTATTGTGCTAATTTATTATTCATTTATTGTGCTAATTTATTATTTATTGTGCTAATTTAAAAATGATGTCACCTTACTATTTATTGGGATTCTTGAATTATTGTTGATTGGTGGATTTGAATATTTAGATGGCCATTGAGTTGGTTGGCCCTAGGCATTTCTAATATTTCCAATTATTTGTAATAACTAGTAGTGTGTATTCTTCTAGTGCTTTATTATTATCATACGAAATTGAAATAATATTTAGATTTATAATGTCCTTATAATTGTATTCTTCTAGTGCTTTGTTAACTTGTATTCTTCTAGTGCTTTGTTATTATCGAATTTGAATCAAAATTAGTTTTTTGGTTAGTGAATATGTTAATTTGGATTTTAATTAATTTAAGTATCAATTCAAAGTTCGTGACATGACCCGAAATTGAAACAATATTTAGATTTATAATGTCTTTAACTTGTACAATATTTTTATTCATTTGTATTTAATCATTTTCTCATATACATGTTTGTACTAATAACAATTGCAGGAAATGTCTTCATCAGGGCGACGCGGTAGCGGAGGTGAGGAAGATTCGTCTGCCACTAAGCCCTCAAAATAGGAAAAATTGGGGTTCCTCATCGAGAACAAGATGGACTTACAGGCTAGGCCCTTTGAGTTGCTCAAGACGATCGTCACCCTGGGGTACACGGATTGGAGGAAGGTGCTCGTCGAGCTCAAGTTGGCTATCTGGGGGTAACTATAGGTAGTTACTCACGTTATTTTTATTTTTGCATTTATGTTTATATTTTATAATTTAAATACAACTAACACTTACTTTCCTTTTGGTTGGTATTTGTTTGACCGGAACAATTCGGCCTGCCCCTACATGTCTGTGACTCCATGTTCGAACAATTTAGAGAGCAATATAAAACGTGAAAGAAAAACATGAGGCGTGGTACTTTGGGCAAGACCAAGAGTCCATATTGAGGGTCCATGACACGGTACCGTCGAAAGAGTCGATCTCATGGGTAAGCTGGCAACAGTTTGTCAACAATGAGATTCAGGATTGGCAGTTGACATCTCGTCAATCGGGGAGGGTAAATAGGGCCAAAAAGGTCGGCGTGCTCTACTCCGGGCGTACGTCCTACGCCGAGGTGAAGCACAAGATGATAAGTTTTTAATTTTCTTTAATTTTAGTTTTATGTTATTCTAATTTAGAATTACTTTCCATTACTTACTAATTCTGCATTATTTTATTTCAGGAGACAAGGAGTGACTTTGGGAGTAGGCCACATAGGCTCGATGCCTATGTGACAATTTGGACGAAGAAGGGCAAGGATAAGGAGGTGCCCCCGAGCGTGGCAAACACAATTGTAAGTTATAAAAATATCTTCCAATTGTTTATTTTTTTAATTACATTTTAATTTTTTATTAACTTAACTAATCATGTACTTTTTGTCATTTCAGGCAAAGCTTAAGGAAGTGCACAACTCCCAGTTTGATGCCGACAAGACATCTTTGGCTACGAACGCACTAAGCCAAGTGCTCGGGGTGGATCACAAGGGGAGGAAAAGAGGGGTGAGCTCTCGAGTGGGGAAGTCGAGGCTCACCAAGATAGAGACGAGAAACACCGAATTGGCTCGTAAGGTGGACACCCATGGTGATAAGTTAGAAAGGTTGGAGACGACGGTCCTCAATATGTTCGAGTACATAAAGCGTCAGTTGGGGTCCACCTCATATAAAGGCAAGGGTAAGGCGGTAGACGACGATGCCACTGCTCCATCTCTCTCACCCTCATCGTCGATGCGCACCCACTCGTCGCCTGCATACGATCCATTTGTCACCTTGACCCTCGTCGAACGGCCTATGTCAACAATGAGTTAGCCAAGAGTGTATTTAATAGACTTCCGGGGGAACAATCCTATAGCTAGGGGGTTGAAAGACCCAGATACATAGCCGGGTAGTGTGGTTCATGGACATATGTTGCAAGATATTGAGGCAAAGTTTTATGTCACGCATGTTCTGTCCAGAACAGAGAATGAACCTTTGTGGTTAGAAGAGCAATGCGACATTCGGTGAATTGATGGTTGTATCAATTCATATGTAGTGCGGCCTGCCTTCCTCCCCAGGCATGTTCAAAACCCAAACTCTTGACATTATTTGTATTACTTTTATGCTTATGAATATTTTTTGTTGGATATTATTTGTATTATTTCATTTGAATATTAAATATTGGTTAGTTATGAATATCTATTGGTTAATTCATATCTAGTCTTTATGAATTGTTAAATGTTGCTTGATATATATAATGTTTGAACATATTTGCTGTAACAGGTTAAAATATATTGTGGGACAGTGGCAGTGACCATACTGCCCAACAATTTTTTTTAAAAAAATTATTCCCAGATTTGTCAGAAACTTTGATCGTGACAAGTTCGTGAGAAAGAAAAATTGTCACGGACTTATCACGATCAAAATCCATGACAATTTTTACTTTATCACGGACTTATCATGGACTTTGATCGGGACAATTTTTCTTTGTCACAAACTTGTCATGGTCAAAGTCCGTGACAAAATGGATTGTCACCCCAATTCTTGTCACGGTCTTTGACCGTGACAAGTTTGCCTTATCACAGTTTTTTTACTGTGACAACTAGGCAGTTTTGGTGTAGTGATTGAGGGTCATTGGAGAAGATAACGTGATAAATTATCGTTGTCATATCCCATCCTACACAAAAAATCATAAATTGTGTGTTTCTGTTTGAATGTAGATTTGTTTCCTTTCAGTTATTTTACTATAATACAAGCCTATAACTTTGTTTTCAATATTTTAAAAAGCTTACGATTTGATTATAAATAGTTCCTAAAACTTACAAACAAGAAACTTAACCATTGGATACTTTAACTAAGACTAACATGGTTGTCTTGTGGAATTTTAACAAGTAATAACACATATCTAACTTGCTACTATAACGGAAAATCAACTACAAATTCCTATTAATAATGCAAACTTTTGACTTCGAGTGTCTTAAAATATTAGATTCTTCGTTATTTTATATAAGAACCCAAGTTGATACCATTATTTTTTTTAACTAGTAGTCGAACCTATCTTCACTCACATGGACACAGTGCCGGCTCATGCTTTAGGCAGGTGAGGAGGCTACCTAGGACCTCACCATATTTAAGGGCCCCTAATTTTAATATCTATCTATTTATTATATTATATATAAATAAATACATTCATTGAAAAATGTAAAAACTCTTCCTATTTTCAAGGCTATTAAAAACAACTTAAAAGTACACGATTCATTTCTTCTAAACTAACAATCACTTCATTTCTTCTCTCTCTCTCTCTCTCTCTCTCTCTCTCTCTCTCTCTCTCTCTCCTGTCTCTCCACTAACGGTTCATCTCTTTTCTCTCTCTCTCTCTCTCCAAACTCCACTCTCCTCTTCCTCATTTTATTTTGTTCATACAAAGAAAAAAAAATTGCTCATCCAAAAAAAATTTGGTGGCACTATAAAACTTCTCTCATACAAGGTTTGTTTTTTGTTTTATATATATACTATATGTTATGTATATTATATTGTTAATATTATTATATATATATTTTTTTACTTTTTTATTTTATGAAATTGTTTAAACTTAAATAATTATTCTATTAATATGTTTTTAAATGTTGACAGGTTGAAAGTGATTTTTTTTTTCAATTGGAGAAGTTTGTTGTTCGGATAATCAGATTGAATATACATTGGCGTGATCAGATTCTATTATTCTATAATAATATTTGTTTATTTATGTGAAATAATTAGAAGAAATTATATTTTATAGCGGCTAGATTTACTTTTTATTTGTGAATATATTCATATTTGTCGCTAACTATATACATATATATGTCTACAAGAAAATATGAAAGCGGGTGTAAAAAAAGAGAAAAAAAAAGAAAAGCAAATGAATACAAAAATATAATTCATGATTCTCAAAAAGCAAGAAAAATAAATTTTAATTAATTTATTTTATAAAAAAATTATTAAAAAAATGTAACATATATTTAATATAATATAATATTTTTTACAATAAAAGGGCCCCATATTAATTTCTAGCCTAGGGCCCCGATGTTGCTTGAGACGACCCTGCATGGACAACACCCTAGTGTCTATAAGCGTAAAAATTGATAACAATATTCTTCCCCTTTTTTGCCACCCATGTGATGAGCAAGAGAAAAAACTAAAAACACAATAAAACTCTAAAGAAAAAAAAACAAATATAAAAAAAGAAAATCTAAAGCAGAGAACAAAGATAATGGAGTTTTCGAGTGACACAACATATCTATTGAAACAACATTTTCAAATCACCAGAAAAAGTATAAAATTAAAATAACCACGATAGGACATTTTTAGATTGTCAATTATGCACGAAGATGGCAATCAAAATAATTACAATTGGTTTATAAGCATCCTTAATTAGACACAGGATGTCTTAGCTCATCAACACCAATACCCGTACCCCAATGGCAATTCTCACGTGAAAATATAATCAGTTCAACTCCAAGCAAATTGGTGCTTGAAATATTCTACACCTAATGGGTAAGGTTTTAAATTGATGGACATGTTTATAAAGATCTCTCTCTTTTACGTCGCATTTAACCACAACCAATAACATTTGAGGTTATCTAAAAGCATTCACAACGTCATGTGTTAGATTGTATATTTAGAAAAACATTTACAACGCAATGCATTAACATGTGTTTTAGATGTTGTTATGTAAAAAAGGTTGGTATACACATAAGAGGATCAAAATTTACTTGCAATTCATTCGAGACATTGTGTGAGAAGAAAATCTCACACGAAACATTGTGTTTCGTGTGAAGTTAAATAAATAATGGTAAAATTTAATTCTGCAACAAAGCTTTGTGATCATTTTGAGAATTTAGTGTTAAAATAATACCCTCTAATTCTTATTCCAAATCATTTTAGTGTTTTATTTTTACGATTATTGTATTAGAAATATTTACTTGGTACTGTAATGTGACCATGGTCGGCCCTGGCCATGTGCCAAATGGGCAATGGCACAGGACCCATTTTAGAGTATGCACCTATATATGTATGTTTTAGGGGTCCAAAAATATTTTATTTATATTAAAAATGTCAATTTTGAAAATAAGTTTAATTTTTTAGGGGCCCATTTTTTAACTACCCGAAAACAATTTGTACAAAGAATGATTCAACTACCCAAAAATCTTACTCAACTAAAATGGGGCCCTAAAAAATAAGTTTAATGTTTTAAGGGCCCATTTTATGTATTTAATATCTTTGTACAATATTTTTTTAGAAGGGTCCTAAATTGATTTTCGCACAGGGCACTCCCAATCTTAGGACCGGCCCTGAATGTGACTATACCAATCTTGAACTTTTGTAGTTAAATACATTTACAATCGTCATTAATAATAGCATACTAGAGTATCCTTCAAGATCAATTATAACCTCACTCTTTATATTACCTTTGGTTTTATTACTACTGATCATAATCTTAACAGTAAAGAAACTTTTTAGGAATACCCAAATATTCAACAAGTTCCATTAAAATCCCTAAAGAACATAATATATTTATTTATAATTATTCTCTATCATAGCCTCACAATTCACCATTATATACTTCGACCTTGACTTACCACCTTCACTGCATCATATTTCAGTATTATCTATTTTCCTTCTTATCTCGTGATAACAAGTGTGATTCCGAGCTTAAGAAAGCCTCTCAAAAGGGAAAAAATAATTTATGAGATGCACTCATTTCCAGTAAAGTAGAATAGTACTCACACAAACCTTGAACAAGAATAGTTAAAGGGTGTCCTGGAGTAAATGCCAGAAAGAACAGAACATGAAAGACGAGAAATTGTTATGATTTGAAAGTAAGAGGTTGGAAAGGAAAATGGGGAGAATTTTTTTGAGGATAATAAGAAAAAGGACATTGGTTAAAAAAGAATGAATATAATAAGGCCAATGTTACTACTCTGATTAGCCGAGGTGTCGCTTGAGCCTAACCCCGCTCATTTAACTAATACCGATAGGTACCTACACACTCACCCTTTTCTCATTATTCTCGAGTGCTCTTGTGGCCTAAGTTCTCCAAAACAGGTTACATCATGACCATTAAAAACATTTCACAACCCTCCCACACCGATCAAAATATTCAATGGAAACTATTAACTTCACTACAAACTAATGATCCATATCTTTAGAAACATATGAAACATGCCTACATTACAATGCAATGGTAAAATTAATTTATTCCACGGAACAAAGCCAATGCTCCAAACAATAATAAAAAAAACATTGGCTATAAATGATTGGACTCTCTCAAATAAAGATATTACACCTTTCATTTTTAATTGCATTTCTCCCTTGCTTTCCATGTATACCATGCAAAATGACTTTGTTAAGGAATGTATTTGGGATAAAGACATTGTTAGGTTATACATTCACTATCACTTGTGAGACAACTGCGGGAAAATCTATACAGAAAACTCTAAAGATCGTGAATGAGGTAGCCAAGATCATGCAAATGTGAACCTAGCGCTAAGCAGAAATATTAGAATTCAGTAAAATGGCAGCTACATAATAACAATAAATACACAGCAAATGTGACGATGAAAAAAAAGTGAGTGTTTATCAAAAGCATTCATGTATACAGTATATGGTACCTTGTTGAGGAGATGGAGAACCTCCTCACGGTTTTCAGGGTAAGCAAGAGAGAGTATGAGCTCGTCCGTGGTGGCGGAGTGTAGGAGTATGAAGGTGGAGGTCGGAGCACCCCATGTCGGTTGTTGTGAAAAATACGAAAAAGGCAGATTGTTCATCTCCTCCTGTGTTTTGTAGATTGATAGAAGAATGAGCACAAAGCAAAATATATATAATACACGGCTGGCTTTTGAATTTCAAAGGTCTACAAGTCAGAAGTGCAAGTAATGTATTTATTTGAACCTTTGGACCTTCTAATTACCTTAACCGTCAATTTCTTTCTCTCTGTCATCTCAAAGTCCTTTCATCTATCTCTTTCCCTATCAACGTATCTATCTATTAGTTAAGAAATATTCTCCTATCTATTAAAATCTCTGTCATAAACAATTCTTATCAAAACATTCTCCGGTGCCCCGCCCATTTCTCTATCTCCGTCTCCTTATCAAAATGTCCGCGCATCGCGCGAGTTACATAATAATAATAATCAGAAATGAGGAGTGTTCCTAAGCAAAACCTCCCATGTGTTACATTTATGTTATGGTATTCACCTATGATTATATTTTCTACATCTTATCTAATTGAAAGTAATCTTTGAGCAATTATATTTATTTTAATATGTTCATAAATGTTCTCTTTTGAGTTTATTAAAAATAAACATAACAAATCCATTTATTAATTAGTTTTCATTGGAGGTGTGGGTCACACTTTCACTGTTTTTAAGTATTTTAAAAGTTGCAAAAGTTTGCCTGATTTTTTAAAAATAGCAAAAAAAAAAAAAAATTTTGAGTTGAGTTTTTTCATATGGGTCCGTTGTAATGTTTAAATATCACATAAAAAAATCAACTCAAAAATATTTTTCTTAATATTTTAAAAAAAATTGGTGTGTGCCAGTACATGTGCAAACTTAGTGTGCACATGAGCGTGTCCCCCTCTCTCTCTCTCTCTCTATATATATATATATGTATGTATATATTGTTGTACATATATACCTATAGGTATGTGACTCTCTCTCAATTTTTTTCCTTTTTTTCTCTAGTGTCACTCATTTGTTGTGACATCCTCTATTTTTTATACATAGGGTGGCCAGTCCAATGCGCGGTCTATGAAGGTCGTCTAATAATATAATATAATTTAACCATGCACAAATCAAATAACCAAAATATATGATCATCACTGGAAATAAAAGTTGATCGAAATAAGTACATGGATAAAGATGGATGTAACTTGTGACACTTACATGAACTAGATGGTTAAATAGATACAGAAGGAAGCTCGATTTTCAATGAATCAACCCCTGAATCTCTATTGCATTGGACCTGAGAGGTGTTTAACATAAACAGGGTAAGGCCCAATATCCTAACTAGGTGACTAACCCAACCTAATATAACTATATCGTCCTCTTCAATTTCAATGATTTTTAAAACTATTAAGTTATTACAATATTTTTTCAAGTTATTCACTGTTAACATGCATATGAGATTAATTCTACTGATCTCAATTATATAATCCACACATAATATTTAAGGGATCCTTAAAGCCCACATAACAGCTGAATATCCTGACAACTTGCATATAGTATATAATACCTTATCTGCACTATAAGTATAATATATAAAGGGTATCCTAACAACTCTTACCAACCGAGTAGGTTAACACCTTAAATATATAATATAAATCTTACTTAATATAAATATATAATATATAAAGGACAGCCTAACAGTCCTCGAGATAATTAGAGTATCCTCACAATCCACGATTATTAAACAAGGCTTATTTATCTCAATATATAATATACATAGGAAATCCTGACAGTCCTAAAAATGATAGATTGTCCTCACATTCATGTATATTATATAAGACTTATTCATCTTGATATATAGTATACATCAGACATCCTTATAGTCCCAAAATAAATACACAGGCATCCAAACAACCAAACAATAACATATCATAATTTAAGGAATTTAACTACTACTCCAATTGTTAATTTTGTGAAAGGGTTTCACATTAATGTCATTTAGCATGGTACTCACAAGAATTAGAGCATTCTCGAGATTTCGTGAAACAACCTATCTTACAATTTAGGTTATCATTCATTTTTAATCGTAAACTTCCTATTTTTTAATTAAAAGATTTATTAATATCAATTAATAACCCTCTCGAATCAATCCAGAACCAACTTGGATATTATCTATGACCAAAGTGACATTCGGTAAGCTTCCAAGGTCAGTTCGATCCGATTTAAGTTTAGTTTGATCCGGGTTTAGTACCCAATCCAATTTTTCTTCATTTTAATCATATGTTTACCCCAATTTCCAACCTAATTCAATTCGACCCACCTTGAATTTGTTCCAGGGAGTATAACCATTATTTATGGGATGAAAACTAATAATTCTACTAATCTAATTCAGGAATCAACCCACTCTAACAACATTTGTAAACCCAATTTGATCATATAATAATTGAATTATAGACCCTAGATGATGGATTTCATCATCCTAACATAGTTTATAGGTTACAATAGCATGATTTCATGAAAGATCAATTTACATACATTATTTTTATAATGTACCAGTGACCAATTTCATTATATACGTGAAATTGTACTATAATCAATTGTAACATGTGAATGATCAATAATACTATTTAACAAATTATAACATGAGGTCTAATTCATGAGATTCATAACTTATTATGAAAATTCTTGAATTTCTATATTGTTAAATCACATTTTTTAGTAAGGTGAGGTGGGAATCGTGACCAATTTTAAGATCAATACAAAATATGACTCTATTTACCAATATTAAAATCAATTATTCTAATACATCTAAAATGCCTAATTGTTGTGTTCGGTTACTTCTAATAGATCAATTATTAATATTTTAATCTTTTTTAAACAAAATTCTATTACTATAACATGTGTTCAAATGGCAAGAGTAGAACAAAAGTTTTTTCCTTAATTTGAGATGAACCCTTTTTGTGATGATAATCACCCTCCTTTTCTTAGTACGAATAATCCTTATTTAACTTATCTTCTATTACAATTATCTTCTTTAAGATCTTACCTCCCAATTAGTCTCTTATAAGTTTAGTTCATACTTCTAGTTAAGAGAGGTGATATTGTGATGAGGATGGCTAGGTTTTGATGAAGAAGCGAAGTAACCAGGTTAACTAATAATATGTTAAAATACTTGCAAATTAGACACTTTCATTTAACCAAATTGAAGCATTTTTTCGAACCTCTAAACCCATTCCAAACCCAACTAAATTTACCCCAATAATTTACCCAACCCGTGAGGTCACGTTTTCAATGTTTTTACCTTATTTTGGTTCCTAAACAAGCCTTAAAACCCAAGAATATTCATAATAATAATTTTAGGTCCAACTAACACCTTATTATTTTAAATAATAATTTATTAAGTTATACATCATACAAAAACTAATTAATTTAATTAGTTAGAAAGTAAAACAAAACCTAACGTTATCAAGTTACTACTTATTATAATATTTAATTTATCTTTTTAAATTAATATGCTAAAATAATTAAATTATTTCACTAACTCAAATTTTATTCATTTCTTTAATTAATTTCTCCATATATTTAATAATTAAATAACTGAGCTATTACGTTCCTCCTCCTAATAAAGGAATTATATCATCGAAATTAAATGCATAATTGTCTTAAAAATCTGAAGATATCTCTCCCGCATCTTGCTCTCCCACTCCTAGGTTGACTTGGCCTCTATATGGTGAATCCACTAGACATGCACTAACGATATAACCTTGGAGAAAACAACCTAGTCCATACAATATATGATATAGAAAGATCTATCATCATAACTTGCATTTGGTTTCATCTTTGTCTCTCCTATATCTATATGCATGTACGCTAACGCATCGCTTAAAAATCTTCTCAGTATCAACGCATGAAACATATCGTGGACCCGCTGAAAATGGTAGGGTAAAGTAAGACGATATACCACTGGTCCGACCTGATCAATAATAATAAATGGGCCAATGAAACAGGGTGATAATTTCCCTTTTATTCTTGAACCTCATAACTCCTTTCATGGGAAAAACTTGAAAAAGGACCTGATCACCAATTATGAACTCCAAGTGTCATTTACTCTATCTATATATAACTCTCTTGCCCACTTTTAGAAGTTATCATGTGATTCCTAGTAAGGATAACTTTTTTGAGGTGTTCTGAACAAATTTGGGTCGCAACAA
Organism: Sambucus nigra; assembly: GCA_949130495.1. Taxonomy (NCBI): domain Eukaryota; kingdom Viridiplantae; phylum Streptophyta; class Magnoliopsida; order Dipsacales; family Adoxaceae; genus Sambucus; species Sambucus nigra. The sequence goes on from OX422214.1 coordinate 300,801,184, forward strand.
ATTGATATCCCCAGTCTGCAGCCAATAAACCTACGAACGACAAGGACGTCTATACAAAGTCTTATAAGGCACTGTGCCGATAGTATGATGATGACTATCGTTATAAGATAACTTGACTAAATACTACTCCCAACTACCCTTGAAGTAAAAAAATCATTCCCTCGGCCTATGCTCTAATATATGTAACCCTTTCTATCTTCACATCCATCTATGAATGGTACATAGTAGCCAAATTCATCTATACACCCATCACCTCTTGAAAACTAAGATAAAAGTGAGAGATGAAAGTATGGTTCTTGTAGGATAGTATATATAGTGACACCCCATAAAGTCACACTATTTCAACAATGAAGAGTCTAACATACTACTCAGCTATTTAATTAGTCCATACTGTAGGAAAATGAGCCAATAGAGTCAACATTTTAACTATGGTCCAAATGGGGTCATGCACTCGATGTCGCAAGGACAACCAAATAATAAAATCCATTGATATTTTGGGATTTTTTTAAAATCTTCCATGTTAATTATGGCTTCGTACACCAAAGAAATATGTTACAAATTGGGGGTCATTGGTGTAATAGTTGTTTTGGTGTTGAACCCGAAATGGTCAAAAGTAACGAGGGTCATATTCAAGAAATGCTAAATTTAATAATTCATAAAAATGCACTTAAATGCCATATTATTATCTCATTTCTAAATTCTCATGTTGTATTACTATTACAATAAGACATAGTATCAAAGTCCACTACAAAGTATTACAAAAATAATAATATTATAATGACACGTTTAAAATTATTAATAGATTTTTGTGTACAAAGTATACTATGGTATTAAGCCTCAAATTTGATAACGACCCTACCATTAAAATTTTGATAAAAATCCAATAATTAAGTCATAAATTTGATAAATACAATGTACGATATATTTAGTCTCAAAGTTGACTAGTGGTCAAAACCAAAAATATCAACAAACTATGTACCATATTCTTCATTTGGGCAATTTTAATATATTCTCCTTCAATCTCAAGAAAAAATAATCGTACCCATTGGATTACCATTTGAATTTAGATTATTTTACATAACAATCTTTTAGTTTTTTTACCATTTCACATAACAATATGTTTCTTCAAAATACGTGTCCAATTATTTTACTCTATTTTAAATGAAATTAATTTATTCCTTAAATCTATAGTTTTGTTATTATATTTTGTATTTAATTTTATTATGGTACTTTGTTTATGTATAATAGAATTGGTTTTAACTTTTCTTGTCGCTCCGGTGCATGTGAATTAAGTTGGTTTTAACTTTTCTTGTCATGAATGAATGAAAATGTGTAGATTTATTTGTACAATAATTATATCCTAAACGCTTTGGAGAACACATTATACAATGTGCATACTTTGATTAAGACAATTAAAGATTTACCTATACTAATTAAATCTCTAGGATTTTTGAGTATTTATTTGAAAACCGACTTAATTATTTACCTTGGGTCAAGCCCACAACTTATACTAATATATACTGTGCAATCTAGGATTTTAGGCTGAATATTTACCAAAAAGGGTTAGATGGGGGGGGGGGGACAGAAAATACTATTCATGTTTTGTTGAAGAGGATAATAGAGAGAGGTACATATCTCACTCAGAACATAATGTTTTCATTTGAAAAGGTGCTCACACACCTAACTAGCTTTTGGAGGATCATATTATAGAAGATCCAAGCATTTCAGTGTACATAAGCTAGACATTGGGGGAATAAAAGAAGGCATCTCTTTATCTTCAACAGACATATTTCTCCATTTCAGATTGTAATCGGATCTCAAAGGTATTCTAATCGTAACCCTTGGTTTGGGTTTTCAAACCTATTTTTTTTAATTCTTTCTATTATAATCATTCTAAGATAAATGGGATGAATTTTTTATTCCACTTATATCGATCCTAAGAAATTGGTATCAAAGCCCACGTTGTAGAATGATCTTGTTTTAAGAAGACCCATGTTGTCCACCTTAAGACCTTAGGTTGCATATTAGAAATATGTGCGTGTAGGTACGTATATGTGTATTATCATTATTTTTGAGGATATGGTTATATCCCTTTCATCATGGTCACATGATTGTATGTTGTGTGAATGGATCCTACGTTGGTTATTTTTTGGCCTTGATATCGTTGTGATAATTAGGGTTTTGTAATTATTTCTTTTAATTGATGTATTTGAGGGTATTGTGAAGGGATGTGATTTTATTTTTCCTATTCTGTATTGGGTTTGATTATGGAGGATTTTCATGGGATTCTGCTCAAGATTAGCATTCCTTAATGGAGGTTTTGAGAAGTTTATAGAAGTTATATATAAAGAATGAATGGAGAAAGAAAGAAAGAAGAAAAAAAGAAGAAGAAATGACTATAACGTGATTGACAAAACACTATAGCAACTTGACAGCACTGCTATAGTTGTGGGGAGTTTCTCGCGATGGGATTTTTTTTTGTTAGCACATTTTCTTGAGTTGCATATTGCATTATGATTTTTCTTCAACGCTCTTCTTCATCAAGAGCTGTTCACCACAAGTTTTCACCAACAAGGACTCTTCTCCAAAAGACCTTATTCTTCGGGTACTTTATTCCTGGAAGAATTTTGTTTATGATGGAAATGTGCAAGTTATCATTTTATATCATAATTTCATTTATTTATATTTGCTTGTCTCTTTATTATATTTGTTGCATAATTTCGTGTTCTAATTAATTGGATAAATAAGGACACTCAATTTTGTGGACAATATATTTTATTATTTATAGGTCGACTATATCATGCTTTTTCTCGGAAAATTCATTTTATTTATTCTTTTATAAATTGAATTTAATGAGGTAATTAATTTAAAGGTGTAAATTAAATTGAGATCTTTATTTTTTATTTTAAAACATTTTTATTTTTTGAAAATCAAAATTGTGAGATAAAAAAACTCAAGCTATACAAGTATTTAGAAAATTACAAAGGATTTAATTTGGGTTTTTAGAATTAAATGATTTTTGTTTCAAAAACCCTCAAGTTTTAAAATATTAAGTGGGAAGGGGGTTTCAACATAAACCCAATGGTGTCCATTGGTGTTTTAAGAATGTCATGTGATTGATTCCTCGTATCAGCTTATCTATCTCCCCAATGGATGGTTTTATCGATCAGAAAATTGTCCCAAAAAAGGCTTGGTAAAACATTTGACGCCATTCAATGTTATTTTGGGAACCAATATAAGAAATAGAAATCCTAGGGGTTAAACTCAATTACAAATAATTAATAGGATTTTTTACTTAATTACCTGAGATAATAATGTATTTTTACTAACCCCGAAGAAGTTAAAAAATTATACAGAACCCTTAAGATTCAAACGTCCTTATCCTTCCATTTGTAATCCCCCCTGATTAATTTGAGTTTAGCCCCTCTTTTTTCTCGTACCATTTTCCCCTAGTATCCATTACAACTTGTTTCTCCTTCAATATTTTTAAGTAACTAAAAGAGCAAAAACTTAAACAATTTGAGCTTCAATAGGTGGAGGATAAGGGAGATATTCACAATATAATGTTAGTTTTTTTATTCATGTTTACACATATCATAGTTTAGTAATTTTCCATCTTTTATCATCACGTTCATATTCAACACATGAATCAACACATTCTCTCATATAAATATTTATATTAAAAGGAATTTGCGTGCTAGATGTGTGGACTGTTTGTACACACTAGGCCTTCCTTCCCTTTGTCTTAAAGTTGTGCAATAATGGAAGTTGCGAAGGGATTAAAATGCTTTTAACTTCATTTAGTGGAGAACACTAATAGGAAAATCCTAAAGTGTTCATAACAAGACTGCAATAGATGGCAATGGCTTGATGATTCAATGGTAGCTGGTAAAGATAGGGCAAGTTCATCCACAAATGAAAATTTCTACAAATGTGGAGTTGTAAGTCATTTCATGGCTAAATTTATATGGAATAACTTTTAATGTCATAAAGTGAATTATAATGGTGTCGTGAACGTCAAATCATCAAATGACCTAGATAACAAAGGAATGATGTTTTAAAATTTATTAGAATTGAAAACTTATCATGGCTCAGGGATGCAATGAGAGATAGGATAGTGAAAGAATTTAGCATCAACGTAAAGTTTTATTTTAATTAGTTTTGTTACAAATATTCTACAAATGTAAGTATAAACACAAAAATGAAATAGTGAAGATATTTTTTGTTTCAAATTTCCATAATATCATTCAATTAATACTCCATAAGGAACACAATTGTGTTTACATCCTCGCATTTTAAACATAATTAACCCAAAAATACCCTAGTTCTTCATGACTCTGCTCATAAGAATTATTCAAAAAATTCTTTCTTGGTCTCCTTAATCTATATAAGTGTTGTGAGGCGAAAGCCCCCAAATTTTAAACTTCCAAAAATACTAGATGATTCAATGATATACCAAATTTTATATTTCTTTTAAATTTAACAAATGAAAGCCCAATATTATTTTCTTCCAAAAATTAAACTTAAAGTGAAATTAAACTAAATACACATTTTTAATTTCCACTTAAACACAATTCTAATTCAATTCAAGTTAAACAAACCAAGCATGAATATGATCTAGTTATATTAATGCCAACTTGAATTAACTTAAATTAAACTCTACCCAAACTTAATTGACACCAAATTAAACGAAGTTGGGATTTAAACCAAAATTTTTCTTGATTAACCTAGCATGCATCTAAGTGATATTTTACAAGATAAAATAAATCACAAACACACCACGCCGCGATGTACGAGGAAAAGCCACAACGAAAAAAACCTCGAAGGACCCTGCCTACAAGTCCACTAAATATGGTATGTTTACAAATACAAGATAAGAGACTTACAATACATGACACGACTCCTTTCAAGCCTCGACGCTCCTTCTTGCATCAACTCCGCCTAGTCAACAACTACGGACTCCACCGCAGTCTTGGAATCCACCGATGGGGCATAGCTACCATCAGAACGTACGATGGACTTTTCAACGAATGCACATCACGAACCAATAAAATGATCTCCTTTTTGGGTATAGAAGGAAACCAAACAATATCCTTTGATGGGTAGAGAAGAAACCCGGGGACAAACAATCTCCAAGCAAGGATATGTAAATAGGAACATGAATTAAACTAGAAACATGGGTGTAAACATATGTGTTTTGAAGAAATTAATTCATGAAAACTCTCACACAAAAATGGACATTTGGAAGATGAAGTTTTTCTCTCAAAGTGTAGGAAAATATCTCCAAAAGTCTGTCAAAAACTGTAGCCCGAAGTGGTTAAAAACTGCTGGACAAAGTGGGAGAGTGGGAAGTTAAAATAAAAAACCATGAGAAAAAATTTCCTCTAAAATGTCGTTCGAATGACATTTTGGGTTCGTTCGAATGAACGTGTTCGAACGAGAATACAGTTGCCAAGTTTGTTCGAACGAGATTTCAAAAAACTTATCGTTCAATATGTCATTCGAACAACTTCGTTCGAACGACTTCGTTCCAATGACCATCTAATGAGAAAACAGAAAAACTATGCACAATGTTGTTAGAAGTTCATTTGAACGACCTGGGAATTTTGTCCGAACGAGATTCCAGGTTAGTTCGAACGACTTTACAGAAAATCCTTAAATTTCATTTTAATCCCAGAACCTTTTATGAAAAGTTCTAAAATGATTTTCTGGGAAAAATAAAAAAGTCATTGACGATAAAAGTTTATAAAAAGAACACCTAAATTATTTTCTAGGCTCCTATATATATATATTAATGCATTCATACCTTTGGAGATCTTGGAAAATGAGATAATGTTGATGACGAGAAATGAGGAACTTGAAACCGGCAATGATATTTACTCTTTCTCTTGGCCGCATCGTCTTCAACTCTTCAAACGTCATAGGCTTATGGTACAACCAACATCTATCCTATGACTCAATGAGTTTTCTCCCCCCCTTAATTAATTCTCCCATTTATCTAACATAATCTACCTAAGAAGATAGTGCTCTCCCCCTACGTTAGATCTCCTAAACTATAGGTTTAGATACCATTTCTCCCCCCTTTTGTTCAATAATAGACAAAGGTCAAGAATAAAATAATTGATTTCTCCCCCAATTAAAGCAAATACTCCCCCCTAAACTAAACAAGGGATATGAATAAGAAAAAATAAGTTAAATATGCAATGGTGCATAAAGTGACAGAAGCATTTAAGCATATGGCAACAATGAAGTACAACTACTCCATACAAAGATTAATAAATATCCTAAACCCTAAACCCTATATATATATATATATATATATAAATATACCAATAACGCACACACACACATATACATAGGTATAAACCCCACACACGACACAAAATACATTAAGCTTTCCTCGCTCATATGGCAAAAATGTGTCTAAATACATGTTGTAAACAGAAGTAAAGGGGTGTGAACTAGCAACAAAAGAATTTAGACCCAATTACCTAAATATGTTCACGGAGTTCTCATTTGATTGAGAAACTTTATCAAACTTAAATATTACCTCACGTGACAAGATAAAGTAAACTCACGGAACAAACATACACAATGCACACAAGCCTGGAATTTTGATGATTCTAGAGTCATGACAAAATAGCTTAACTAGGATACAAAGTCATTATGCAAACCCGTTGATATATCTAACCAAACTTCCTCATACATATTCATTTTCTTTTTTTTTTCTTTATGAACATACCAACTAAACAATGAAGGCCTTGGTTATATTTTTTTATGCCACATTTTTAGGCCAAAATTCAATGATGGCTTTTCACGCAAAGTAATTTTGTCTTTTGCAGCTTGATTCCACTGATAAACAACTACATCACTGAATAAATATTTTTCTATTATTTTTAAAATTCGGGAAATGGTTATTACATTCATAAATCCTCCATAGTCATAGAAACATGTAGATGACTAAATTGATAGAAGAACATCTCACTTATCTCAAATATACATGAGAAGTTAAATTTCAATTGACCTCGTACATGTGTGAATCGAAGCATATAAAAAGAGAATCCATTAAGCAACACAAAATTGAACTACTCCATGCAAGCATGATAAAGAACACTTCAAGGATTGAAAATCTTAACCAAAAGTTCTAGCCACATGGAAGTGAATAAGATATTGGATTCAAACAGAAGTACATGCCATATAAAATGTGTAAAACTAAAATACACACGCAAAAAAAAAAAATCTTTTTGAGTTTTTCAAAATTTTTTAAACAACCAAAAAAAAATTCAACTCAAAAGAAAAACAAAATCTTTTTGTATTTTTCAATTAGATGCAATAAATATAAATAAATACAAAAGATACATAAGTCATAATTCTAGAAACACTTATGTAATGAAAAAAACACTAGAAAATGACAAACAAACAAACAACTGTATGTAAACAAAGCTAACACATTCAGCCTTTAAATTTAATAAGGGAGGTATCACGTTATGTCCATCCCCCCAGATCCTAGCAGCGGGCGAGCCGCATGAGGGAGCATCCTTAGGTCCCGCGTGTCCCTCTCGGGAGCGCTTCGGCCGGCATCATTTCGGTGAGGTAAAAAATGTAGAGAGATTAGAGTTGTCAGTCTATTTTACTCAAAATAGACAAAAGAAAAGGGGAAGCCATCCCGAAGGACAGCATCCAAAGACATACTGATGCATACGAAACCAAAATATTTCGAAAAGGGTACGGAGGCTAAGTTATTAAATGAGAAGGTGTTAGGCACCCATTCCACCCTTTCGATCTCTCATGGGTAATTCAGAGACCTTCAAAAGTCCTTTGGACTACTCCCGGGTTCGGGAGTTGACTTTGGGTCAAATATGGCTTGGAAGCATTCTTCAGTCTATTGGACGGGGAATCGTCGGACGCAAACGAATCGTTCGTCCGCATGGTAAGTCCGAATTATGCACGGGGCGGACTATTGGAAAGTTTAGGAGATGTAATTCGACATTCCAAAGAGTTTGATATGGTTCGGGGAGTTAACTTTGGTCAACCGGGCTCTGGAAGCATTCGGTGATCTCTCGGAATAAAACGGATCGTTCGTCCGTACCGTAAGTCTGAATCGCGTACGGGATGGACCATTGAAAAGGAGTTTCAGTATCCTTCAAAGATTCATTCAGTCTCGGTCGAGCTGAAGAGTTGACTTAGGTCAAACAGAGCCCGGGAGCGACCGATGGCCTCCTGATTGAGTTTCGAGGAAAACAAGTCATTCGTCCGCATGGTAAGTCAGAATCACTCACGGGAAGGACCGTTGGAAATGGATTTTAGTGCCCTTCAAATATTCATTTAGTCTCAGTCGAGCTGAAGACTTTGACTTTTGGTCAAATGGTGCCTGGGAGTGCCTGATGGCTTGTAGGTCAGTACTCGGGGTATGACCTAGGTTTGTAGTGATGAAGGGAGGTGCTAGGGACCTAAGGAGAGTTCAGGGGGTAACAAAATAGGGTGTCTACACACGTGCAAGCAAATGAGAATAAAAAAATTATATCTTGTAAAATTGCCAAATCTGATCTCCTAACCCAAACTAGTGAAGCGTGACGCTCTCGGGATTTGGGAATTTTGGTGACTCTACCATTGGACTTCCTAGGACCATTTTTAAGATTAAAATAAAATTTCCTAAGATGACCTTTTTGACTACAATGTGTACAAGCAAAGACCCATAGACGTGCAGCAGTTGCTGGGGCTGGATTGTGATAGAGAGCAGATAGAGGTGGATCGTTCTCTGAGGGGGAGGCCGGAGGCGGTGAGGGAGACGCTTGGTAACATAGGGAGGATTGTCTTTGGGGATTCCATCTGGTTGTCCTTGCTTCATGATGTTCTGTTGAGTAGGGTGGTTGATGTGGAGGACGGGCTGCAGGTGAGGCAGATAGCCCGATTGTTCATTTTATTGGTGCTGGGAGGTTTCATGGTGGCGTCGAGTGGCTACGTCGTCCATTTGTGGTTCTTGTCATATTTGAGGATGTTTTTTAACATCCCTCTCTATGATTGGGGGAGCCTGACTTTGGCGACCCTCTATTTTTCTTTGGACGCATTCAGCCGGTGCTGCCGACAAACTTTTAATGGAGCCACGTATCTCCTCAAGGTATCCTTTAATTTTGTGCATTTTCCTTTCATGCATTTGCATTTTCCTTACGCGTCTCTTTTTTATTGTTAATTCTTATCTTTGGCAGATGTGGTTCTATGAGGTGATTGGGTGCAATACCCAGCTGATTGCTCTGAAGGACGATACCGTTAGAGACTTTTGCCGATTGTATCGATGGCGGAAGGCCAATCGATAGTCGAAGGGATCCCTCTCTTTATAGGCGGTGCGTCAGGTCTTGAATGGCCTGACATGTGGTAGGGTAAAAATCTTTCCTTTTCAGTCTTGGTTTTTGGTGTGTTCCAATTTTGTATTGACTTATGCCTGCTGGGGATTTTCAAGTGACTTTTTACCCTTGGGGGACAACCATTCAAGATACGGGGGCGACTGGGGTGAATGCGCAGATGAGGCATTTACTGGCGGATGAGTTCGACCATTCGTGGTATCTTGGGGAGCGAGTGGTTCGATGGATTGCGGAGGAGGAGGTTGTGGTGTCACCTGCGCAACCTCCTATGTCTATGAGGTGGGAGCAACTGTTGTCGGAGGATGCGAGGATCGGCGAGTCCTACCTGTTGTATACTGATACGATCGCACCGTATGACTATATGGACTTTGTGATAAGTTGGTTGATGGCGCACAACATATATGATGCCTTTCCTTTTCCTCCTACGGGTTCGAGTCGGGCAGTGGGGTCTTCTCACAGCGGCGGTGGTCCGTCGGCATCTGCGGCGGCGACGAATTTAGAGGTTTTCTTTTTGCGGTTGAACCCCTTCGTACAACATTCGGCGGGCTGATGGAGGGATAGTGCCTATATTTCACCGTCCTCATGCGATGGATCCGGAGGAGTTGGGTTTGATAGAGGAGGTCCTTCATCCTGCGGTATACCTTCTTCCTCTTTTTGGTTCCTTTTCTATTTTGATCCTTTTCTAATACTGATTTTGCCTCTTCTTTACAGCAAGTCCGGGTGTCGACCACTTGGCCAAGGGACATCAGAGACTGGATATCTTCGACGAATTCCCATATTCAGGATGCGATCCTGGTTCCTTCTTGCTTGGTGCCATCTGCTTTATCTGGAGAGGACTTTGACTCGGGTAGCGATGGTGCATCATCTCACCGTAGGGGAAAGAGAGCCCGTTGCAGGGGTGGAAGCTCTTAGGGGTGAAGTGTAGGTGAGAGAGCGAGAATGTGGGTTCGGGCTGAGTCCCATTATTTTTTTGCTTTTCTTTTATTTCCTGCAAAATTGATGTAACACAGAAAAACACATATATGCAATATAATGTTTTTTTTATCTTCTGTTAATGATGAATGAGTGAATGTATGCACATGCACTTTTTACTTTGCTGCTGAGACCGTCAAAAGAGATATTTTTAGGATTTTGAGGAAAGTTTTAAAAATGAAAAATTATATAGGGGTGGAAGAGGATTTTTGAAATTCTATTAAGAATATTAATTTATTTTTATTGAGTTTTTTTTTTTATTTTGACAAAAGAGGAAAAAGGAAAATTTCCAAAAATAGGGGGTTGCCGATCGGCAAGCCCCTTGTCCTGCCTATCGGCAGTCAAGTCCAGTCCCATCCATTCAAAGCTTTGATTAGTGCCCTCTTCAGCCTCTTGTACTTTATGGGGTAGTATTCCCTCCAATTTCTGCAGGAATTATGTCTTTTGTGAGGGTTCTCAAGTATAAAAAGGGGGTAGGGGTGGAGTGTTTTCATCACACCTTCACATTCTTACTTACTTGCCTACTATCTCTTAGTCCTGCAAGATGGCTCTCCCTGGTAGCATTGAGTTTTCTAACTACCTCGAAGCCTTGGAAGCGATGTGCTCTTATAACGTCGACTACTATGCTTTCAATATGCGTCGAGTCTCTTTGTGGCGCAATCGATCCATTGAGTGGAACATGATGATGGCGGCGGTAAAATTTTGGTACCCCAAAGACCATGTATTTCGCTTTGGGTTGGATGAAGTTTATTCTACCTACGAGGAATTTTCTGCCATGATAGGGATAAATCCCAGTGTTGCTGCGGTTTTACCCGAATTTTCCCATTCTCCCAGGGATTTGATGGCTGGGCTTCTTCGTATTTTGCCTTCGACGACTAGATCACTGGTTGCTGGAGGAATGATCTCCCTCCCGGCGGTGTTATAGTCCGTGCATTTGTGGGAAGTTGGTGATGCTGGCTATGTTGGAGCCATTGCTCTGGGCCTGGTTTCAAAATTGCTTCTGGTGACTGGGGAACTATTGGTGGATTCGCAACTTGCAGCCATTACTTCATGGATGTCATACCATCGCAATCTTGCGGCGGTGATACTGATGGAGACCCTGAACGGTCTGAATGCCTGGCGATAAGGTCGTTCTGACTTCCTGCAGGATAGCCCATGATGTTGTTCATGTGGTTGTCTGAAAGACTCTGCCTGGTGACTCTTCCAGAATATCCTTTATCGGTTGTACCCAACTTCTTTTCGCATCACTTCTTCTGTGTTGGCCTGGATATTGAAAGCTGGGAGAATTGGCTTGTGGAGCATGGGGCTCGGAATGGTCAGTGCCTTGGTGGGGACAGTTGTTGCCTGTTCTGGAGCTAGGAGAATACCCGTATGTGCAGTAGGTTGGTCTCAGACATACCTCTTTTTATTTACTTTGGTGGCTTCAGCGCTAATTTGGCTGGCACAGGTCGTGCCACCTCGAGCACTAAATTTCTTTCCAATAGAGGATTTGACCGAGTGTCTGTGCCTGCGGCTTGGCTCTCTGTGGGAGAGTTGGCGTCCGTCGACCCGTCCCTCTCAGTCTGTTGGGAGAGTTTGGCATATCCCTGGGGATTATATGAAGTGGTCGTGGAGGAGAATAGTTAGCAAGATGTTGGTAGTGGAGAGTGGACAAAAGTGGCTTGTCTATTTTGACACCATAGAAGGAGGTGTTGTGGTTTTTTCGAAGCTGGTTCGAGCTTATCGGTCCATGGAGTGTCTGTGACACTCTGTTCAGGCAGGGAAAACTTGGGGACCCCAGGATGTAGATGATGACGACGGAGTAGGATCCTCTGGTAGCTGTTGATAGGACTCCTGAAGAGTTTATTGTGTAATGGGGGATAAATGTGGTGATTTTATTTTGGCTTTTTTAGGAAGGTAGGGGAAAGGGAGTTATCCATTCCTTTTTTTATGTAATTTGTACCGTAATTTATTATTAGTGAATAAATAAGTTTTTGATCATCCAGCTATGCCCTTTGATGAGTTTTTTGTTGTTTGAATTATCTATACCGATTGTATATGCAACATTTTGCAGATAAAAATTGGACAATTAATTTATGTTTATAAACATAAAAATCATGATTGAATCAAAAGATTTATGTATAATTGATTATACATAGAGAAAATAAAAACTTAGCTTTTGATGGAGAACAATGCTTATAACACGTTCCCACAGACGGCGCCAATCTGTTGAAGACACAAAATGGCCACTGTCATTTTAGTGGCGTCAACAGCAGATAAATGATGAGGATGAGATTGAAGATGAAGATAAACATTCACATCAAACATATAAGAGAAAAAGGTTTTTAAAGTGGTTCGGATATGAATAAAGCCTACGTCCACTGTTATTTTATTCCCAGGGGTTTACAATAGCACCATATGGTGTAGAGAGAGAAAGGATGTGTATCTTGGGTATGGTGTTTCTTGGTTTCTTCTCTCACCCTCCCCCTCTTTTGGCTAAGGGGATACATGTATTTATAGTGATGGGAGATAAAGAGATTCATTGTATGTAGACATTTATGTCTACATTCAACGAATCTAATTGTTGAATTGCTTGGTATGCTATATGTTGTCATATATTAATACAGTATAAATGTACATTAAGGCTCATTAAATGCGCTGTCATCTTCATTAATGCACATTAAATGCATAGTTATCCTTTGATCTTCCTGGTTGGTATGCCGACCAACTCTCCTCGGGTGCCGACTAACTCTCATAGGGTGCCGACCAACTCTCCTCCGGTGCCGAATATTGCCACGTAGGATGACATGTGTCCTTTTCTGATTGGTCCTCGTAGATGGAGAATTTTTGCGTTAACACCAATCGCTAAGGCATACATAATCCTTTTGTTCAAGTATATGCTAGAATGGACTGTCGTTCTCGGAGATAAGAAAAGAATAGTATTTTATGAAAAAGAAAGGGCCGTGCTCATGTAAGGTGTATAAGCTGCCTACGTACCTCTGGGGTTTTTGAAAAGTTTTAATTTTGTTTGAAAATGGTTTTTACAGAGGATCAGGCTCATGTAGTTCTGGGTAAAAGGAAATGAAGAGATTTTTTTTAGAATAGAAGGGAGATGAGAAGAGTCGTAGCGCGCCGAAGTTTCGGACTACGGGTAGAATTTCTTGAGATGGTCCAGGTTGACTGGACGAGCCATCTCTTCCCTATCTAAGTTGGTGATCATGGCAACACCGCCGGACAAGATCTTCTTGACAATGTAGGGACCGCTCCAATTGGGCTTGAATTTCCCTCTGGGGTCCCAGATGGGTTCTAGGGTTTCTTTGAGGGATAGGTCCCCTTCACGGACACCACGGTCCCTGAATCTCTTATTGAATGAACGCACTATTAGGCGATGGTACCCTTGTATGTGGTATAGTGATTTTAATCTCCTTTCGTCTAGGAGGGTCAGCTCGTCAAGATGGCTTTGGCATCAGTCTTCTTCGCTGACCTCGCTTTCAAGCATGATGCGCAACGAGGGTATTTCCATATCCACGGGTAGGACTGCTTCCATACCGTAAACTAAAGAGTAAGGGGTAGACCAGTAGAGGTTCGAATTAAGGTTCAGTAGCCCCAGAGGGTGTACGTGATCCGATCAGCCCAATCCCAACAACTTTTGGTCATCTTATTGATGATGGCTTTGAGGTTCTTGTTAGCGGCTTCGACTGCACCGTTGGTCTGAGGTCAGTAGGGAGAAGATTTGTGTCTCTGAATCCCATACTCATTGACCACCTCTGTGACTTCTTCCTTGAAATTCAACCTATTATCTAATACTAGCTCGTGCAAGACCCCATACCGGCAGATGATGTTTTTCTTGACGAATTTGGCCACTTTTTTAGCGTTCAGCACTGCGTATGACTCCGCTTCGAACCATTTGGTGAAGTAATCAATGGCAACTAGGATGAACTCATGCCCATTGGAAGCCTTGGGTGTAACCTTCCCTATGATGTCGATACTCCAGGTGGAGCACGACCAGGGAGAGGTCATGTTGTATAATTCACGTGGAGGTAGATGCTGAAGGTCGAAGAATTGTTGGCATTTGAGGAATCTTTTTACATAGGCGGTGCAATCCTGGGTTTATGGTGGTCCAGTAGTAGCCTTATCGGATGATCTTCTTGGCAAGCATGTGACCGTTCATACGGGGTTTGCATTCCCCGCTGTCGATTTTCTTCATTACCTCTTTAATGTTAGCCCATGCGATGCAGTGTAAATGAGTTCCATCAAAGTTTCTCTTGAACAATGCTTTGTGACAGATGATGTACTGGGTGGTCAGTCTTTGGAGGGTTGATCGGTCTTTCTTATTAGAACCCTCGGGATAACTTTCATGCTTGAGGAGGTGCCAAATATCATAGTACCAGTAATTGGCTAGCTCAGGACCTTCTGCGGTAACGAGCTCAATGTGGTAGCAGTGGGTTGGTTTATCTTGATTTTGAACTAGTAAAGGGGCCATTGTTATTCCTTAGAACATGTCGACCATGGAGGCTAGGGTATCAAGGGCACCGGCTAGGTTATTTTTTGCCTGAGGTAGGTAGTGGAAGGTGATATCTTAGAATTGGGAGGCTAGTTCTTCTAGGTGGGCATGGAAGGGTTGGAGTTTCTCGTCCTTGACTCTCCACTTTCTGAGCACTTGACCGATAATGAGGGCAGAATCCCTATAGACATCTAGGCATTGAATACCTTTATTAAGAGCAACTTTGAAGTCTACCGTGCATGCCTCGTACTCAGTCATGTTATTGGTGCAGGGGAAATCTAGCTTGATGGCGATGGGAGTGTGAGAGTTATCTGGGGCGATTAGAAGTATCCCAATGCCATATCCCTTTTTATTGGCAGTGTCGTCAAAGAACATTTGCCACCGAATATTATCCTGGGCAGTGCAGAGGATGTTTTCATCTGGGAATTCGAAGATCTAGACATCAGCTTCATCCATGGGGTAATCAATGAGGTAGTCAGAGATGGCTCTACCTTTTATGGCTTTTTACGTGATATACACGATATCGAACTCAGCTAGGAGAATCAACCATCGAGCCATTCGGTTGGACAAGACAGGTTTCTTGAGAAGGTATTTGATGACACAAGTTTGATGGGGAAGATGAGCATGTAGTGCCGTAACTTTTGGGTGACCTAGATAAGTACGACACACGCCTTTTCTAAAGCAGTGTAGTTAATCTTGTACCCAGCCAATTTGGGACTAGCATAATAGATGGCTCTTTCTTTGTAGGAATCTTCAAGGTATTAGGCTAGCAAAGCCCCAACTGCAGTGTCGGTTATAGTTAGGTATAGGAGCAAAGGGAGACCAGGCTGTGGTGGCATGAGTACTGGGGGTTGGGTCAGATATTAATTAATTCAGTCAAAAGCTTCTTGGTAGACCTTATTCCAAATCTTGGTTGAATCCTTTTGGAGGAGTTTGAAGATAAGTTCGCAGATGGAGGTTAACTGGCTGATGTATTATAATTTGCCAAGGAAACTTCGGACTTCTTCTCTGTTCAGGGATGTGGCATCTCAAGTATGGCTTTCAGCTTGGCAGGGTCTGCTTCTATCCCCTTCTCACTAACCATGAATCCCAAGATTTTTCCATTTGTAACGCCGAAGATGCATTTCTACGGAGTCTCATCTGATACTGTCGCAGACGTTCGAAGAACTTTCTGAGAGCAGGAACATGACCTTCTCTAGTTTTGGACTTAATAATCATATCATCCACATAGACCTCAACTTATTTATAAATCAGATCGTGCAGGATGGTTGTGGCATCCCTCTGGTAGGTAGCCCCAGCGTTCTTGAGACCAAATGGCATAACGGTGTAGCAAAAGGTTCCGCATGGGATGATGAATACGGTTTTTTCTTGGTGGTCTGGGTGCATTTTGATTTGGTTGTATCCAGAAAACCCGTCGTCTAATGACTTAAGAGCATGACTGGCTGTGTTATTCACAATCATGTCAATATTAGGTAATGGATAATCATCCTTTGGATAGGCTTTGTTCAAGTCTCGATAGTCTACACACATCCGAACCTTTCCTCCTGATTTCGCTACAGGCACTATATTGGCTAACCATATGGGATATTCGATCACACGAATGAAGCCTACGTTCAACTATTTGACCACCTCTTCTTTGACCTTGAGCGACCATTCGGTGTGGAGCTTTCTCAACTTTTGTTTGATCGTCTTGTAATCTGGGAGAGTGGGGATCTCGTGCTGAGCTATTTCAGGATCAATGTCGGGCATATCGTCATAGGACCATGTGAAGACATCCACAGATTCCTTTAGCAATTCTTCGAGTTGTGCACGCTCATACTCGTCGAGGGTAGCCCCTATCATAATCTCGCACAGTTGGCTACTAGAACCGAGGTTAATAAAAACAGTCTCTTCTTTATTAACTTGAACGCTGTTATGTTGTTTACTATTAACCTTATTTAGATCAGTTAAGACTTGTTCATTTACAAAATCATCATCATTAAAAGTTTGATTAGAATCCAAACAGTTAATGTAAGGCACAACAAGATACTCAAAATCTTCATTTATTTCTTTGATAGGGAAAATAACATTGATAATCTCGTCAAAAGATGACTCGATTACATTTGAACAAGGATAAACAACAGAAGAAGAAATGGGGTAAACATTAAGATTTGGGGAGATTTCAACAGGTAGAACTAGCGCAGCATGCCAGTTGAGGAGAGATGTATCAACAACTTTAATTAATTGGGATGGATCCGGTGATGTAGTGCCTAAGTGAACCATGCAGAGTGTCATCCCCAGTGTCTGTAGGAATCTTCAGAGTCACTTTCCTCAGTCTCTTCGGTATCTTTGATGAGCGGTTGTACTTGGTGTTGGGAATCTTCGTCCCATGGGTAGTTTTCTTGGAAAAAGATCTCCATTACAGGCTTCATCTTCTTATCTGTATGGTTATACCATGGTTCTGGAAAGCCGCAAAAGGGGAAGTCTTTACCCTTTTTGATGAATCGTCCGTTCAAGGAGTCACCTGGGATAGTCTGGACGTGGTCTAGTCTTCTCTTTGGTCGATATAGGTGGATCATTCTGCGCTCTTGTTCTAACGGTTGATACCCCAAACCACAAGGAGGGAAAGCCTTATTTAGTTCAATCGGCTCAAGTATCCCTTGCTATCTTTGTCATAGCCCCAGTCCGAGCATGAAGTTCATGTTTCTGAATATCTGAATCACATTGACATTGCCGTGAGGGTCATATTATGGACAAACCCTTTATTTGAAGTTATCCCCTGTCAGGAGTAGAAATGGTTCAACTCGGAATCCTGATAGGAGCATATCATTTGAACCGTGATGTATCTTAAGAATTGGACTGCTGGTACCTGCACCATCGGCATTATCGTCGTCGTCCAAGATGGTAATGACCAGTTCATCGGCGAAGAACTTTAATTTCTGATGGAGTGAGGAAGACACGCCGTTGATACTGTGGAGCCAAGGTCGACATAGCAACAGGTTGAATTAAGGTGGGATGTCAATAACTTGGAATTAAACGACATGGTTTATAGGGCCAGCCCCTATTACAAGCTTTATGGATCCCATCACCTCCCGGCGGGTATTATCGTAGGCATGCACAACAGCGGAGGTTGGAGTGAGATCGCTTTCTTTTAGGCCTAAACATTTGAAGGTTCTCAGTGGGTAGACATTCAAGGCGGATCCATTGTCGACAAGAGAGAGTGGTACGACCTTCCCCATAACTTCGATGGAGATGTTGAGTGCATGATTGTGGTTTGGCCCAATCGATTTCTTCTTCGAAAAAGGATAGCATTCGGGCAGAGGTCAAGGATCCGACCAAATTTATCGCTTCTTCTGGTGTGGTAGAAGAAGGAACTGTGGGTCCAGTGAGCAACTTAATCAAAGCATTTATGTGCAGCTGGGAAGACATAAAAATCCCCCCATAGAGTGATGTTAGCTTGAGTTTTCTTCAGTTAGTCGAGGATCTTGCTGTCCTCGAGGGTCATTTCTGGCATAGGAAGGTTTTCCACTCCCTTACCCTTGTCATTGGCTAGTAGTGAGCTTGGGATCTAGTAATGCCTCCCTGATCTGGTCATATGATTTACTAAAAAAGGGAAGAACATGAACCCCATTTTCTCATCAATCTCGAATTGTTCTTCCACCTTATTTATTTCTCCGAGGAGTTTTTTGAATGATATCATTCCACATATGTCGTCTACTGGGCCAGTTTTTTCTAAAACTTACTCTTCATTCGAATCTTCGAATTCTTCCCCCAATCCGATGGCAATAATTCTTTCTTTCCATGTAAAGTCGATGCATTCCATAACTTCAACGGCCTCTTCATACAGGTCTTCCCAATCGGTGGGGATGTGTAAGGGTGGAGGGACTAGGCGACCCTGTATCTTCAAAGCATCAAGTAACTCGGTCATACTACAAATGTTGTTGGTTTGTCTGAATAATTTTACCATAATTTGGACAACATCATCCAGACTGACTTCATCGATTGGTACTACCCAACTATCTGACTCTCGGTCCCATTTTTGTGCTTCCAAGAATAGCGCACTAAACCTCTAGCAATCAATGACCATTTGTGAGGGCAATTTCAGCCCGAACTTTAGGAGTTAGTTTAGAACTTTTGACAATTCCATGCTTTCATTTTCAGAATGGGTATGGACAACAATGCATGCTCTAGTAAGGAATGACAGTGCCTGATCAGTGAGGTTAGTAGTATGTAGGAGGAAATATGGGCAAATTTGGAGAGGTTTAGTAAAGTATATGGGTGTGATTTGAGTTGAGGGATCAAATTCTGAGTTCTCTTCTAGAAAGATGGCATTGGCATGATTTGGAAGTGGGTTATGAGTAGTGTTTGGCTTAGGATTGGCTGGTGGGGCAATGGTATTCCGGTCAATTAGACCTTGGATTACGTTTCGGAGGTGAAAGCATTGGTCGCTGGTATGGTCAACAGTTTGGTGAAAGGCAAAATGAGCATCTGCCTTGAAGTTTCTTGGGAGTGGATTTGGCAATGGATGGGGATCCAAGGGTTTGATAAGGTTTCGGCTTAACAAGGCTTGATAGACTTTGGAGAGAGGAGCATGGAGCTCGGTGTATTCTTTTTGGACCGAGATAGGGCGGCTTTCTGGTGCCCATGATGTGGTTGGTTGAGAGATGGTGTTGATGGTTGAGACTCTAGCACTGACAGGTTTGTCATATTTTCTGGGGGTGAACTGTCTGGACACCTTCTTTGGTTAGACATCTATCTTGGCAAGACCTTCCTCGATTTCTACTCATGATTCTCTGAGATCTCGGAAGTGGGGATATTATTGTCCTCCCATAGTTGCTCGAACATGGGGTAAGAAGTTCTTCTTCACTATGCTGACTTATTCTTCCTCTGAAGGCCGATTGGTCATGGTTGCTACTTTTTCCCTCCACCGAGCGATGAGGTTACTGACTGATTCTCCAAGGTTCTATTTGAGCATCTCTAAATCACGGCGGGTGACCTCAATCTCCTCATTATATTTGTACTGTGACATGAATTCTCGAGCCACATCCTCCCAACTACAAATCCTGTACTCTTCGAGAGACAAAAACCATCGGAGGGCGCTATCCTTCAAAGTTTACTGGAACAATTGGGCCATCACTTCTTCAGAAGCCCCTAGTAGAGTCATGGAACGGTGACAACTTTGGAGATGAATAATCGGGGGTCCACTTCCTCTGATTTCTCGATATTCGACATCTTGAACTTCTCGGGTAACCTCTCTTTACGATAAGGAGACATGTGGGTGTAGTCCATGTAAAATCCTGAGATTCTGACTTGGTCAAACTTCTTGGTGAGCATCTTGAGGTCCTCTTTGACCTTGTTCAATTCTTCTTCCTTCGGACCAACGATCATAGGCAAGTTATCCTCAGGCTGGGCAAGGTTCGGCATCAAAAGCTGGGCAGGCGACGGCCCGTTAATAGGAGGGGCACGTGGAATGTGCTGATATTCATCGGGAACCCAGATGGGCTTGGGTGGATCCATAGCATGAGGGAATATGGCCTTGGGCTCTTGAGGAATGGGAACCTGGTTTGGTTGCATCCCTCGGACCTCGATTTGGAGGTGGTCAATCTTGGACATTAACTGCCGTCAGATTCGGCTGCACAACGGGTACTTGATCTATGTTCTCCATGGAAAGTGGATGGATTCCGGACTCGAAAGAAGTAGCAAGGGAACGGGCGAAACTCCGGGGTGATCTGACTAAAAATCGAAGCCAATAAGGAGCCAGGCCAAGGGTTTGCGATCTACCTGAGAAGGCGTAAAATAGGATATATTTTTTAGGAAAAAAGGACAAATTTTTTTTTTTGAGATTTTTTTTTTCTTTTGAGATTGAAAGACAAAATATTTTTGGATTTTTGATAAAGAGAGGAGAAATGTTTTTGGATAAAGAAAAAGGAGAATTTTCCCTTTGGAGATGGTCACAGCATGATTATTATATTTTCACTTGTATTAGTTCTCCTAAATGCAAAATGAAATGCCGGACGGGACCCGAGCCTAGAAAAATTGGGTTTGTAATATATGCAAAGCTATGGCTGGACTTGTGGCCAGGCTCACGGGCAGTGTCCCGTTTTAAAAATGCGCAAAAATTTGGGTGGCAGGCCGACCAGAAATTTTGGCAGAGTTTCGGGTAGAAACCAACAATCTAACATGTGTGTCCTGGGCTTGACACCTATATGCGGGTTTGCAGTTGGTTGGGTGAATCGAAAAGGGTTCCCCCCTTTGGCGTGACTTCCACGATATACGTCTTGCTCTTGCGGGCAATCGGTACGCGTGGACAAGCCATTTGATATACCTGGGTGTACGTGAATTGCCTCACCATATACCTCGTGGGGACGGTACGTGTGAGAGAGAATTCAATACACTCGGCGTACATGAACGAGTTCCCTGCAATATACCTCCCGTCATGACTTTAGTCAAGCGGTACAATGTAGAGGAACCGTTCGATATAAGTCGAAGGTACTTGGCCAATGGAAGGTGAGAGTCATATCGCTTAGGCTAACTGCGCCCTTCCGGACCAGCGCCCATCACGAAGTGACCCTCCAGTTACTGGGTAAAATTTGGTCAATAACAATGCTCTTTGGTGATGTCGTGTGAATCATGCATGATTCTCTTATTAGTATCTTATGAGAATGTCTTTTTCGATTATGCCAAACATGGAGCAAAGTACAACTACCAACCGTTCACCAAGTATGGATAGATGATGCGTGCAACATGTGGATATACGTGACCCTAGGTGGACGTGGTGTGAAGTGTACATGGAGAATTTTCTACAAGTGTGTGAATAGAAGCATAAGTATGGGATATACATGAGAAAGGGGAACATGCAAAATTGGGGGAATATATAAACGAACATAACATCCATGTAAATAGAGTCTAGCCCTCATGAAACATCCCCAGCAGAGTCTCCACTGTGGCCATCCCCCCGGATCCTTGCGGCGGGCGGGCGGCATGAGGGAGGATCCTTAGGTCCCGCGTGTCCCTCTCGGGAGTGCTTCAGCCGTCGTCATTTGGGTGAGGTAAAAGATGTTGAGAGATTAGAGTCACCGGTCTATTTTACTCAAAACAGACAAAAGAAAAGGGGAAGCCATCCCGAAGGACAGCATCCAAAGACATACTGAGGCATACGAAACCAAAATGATTCGAAAAGGGTCCGGAGGCTAAGTTACGAAATGAGAAGGTGTTAGTCACCCATTCCGCCCTTTCGATCTCTCATGGGTTTTTTGCTATTTTCCTTTTATTTTCCCCGTGATGTGTGTGCATGTGTATATATAGTGGAGATAGGAATCATTGACTTGTACCATGGAAGAGGTAAAGCGAGTCATCCATAGGAAGGCATAGAAATATTAGAAAATAGGATTTATGTGGTTATCCTTACGTTGACCGTTATGATGGAACGATAACGCATGTGGAATAATAAGCCGGTAAGAACAAATATATGTATATATATAATATAAGAGAGTTGAGTTTAGAGAAAATAGAAAATGAGAGAAAAAAGTAAAAATAGGACTCGAGTCTCGGGTTTTACCCCGAGATGCCTACGTAGCCTATAGAGGCATCAAAGTCCACGTAGTTCGCATGCAAAACGAGGGGTGGGATTTATCCCATAAATCCAATCGGGGGATTCTCTTGTTTTTTTTTTTTGTGTGTGTAGAAAAAGTATTTTAGTTGTGAGAAAAGTATAACAAAAGTATGAGAATTACCGTTTGGAATTTATGAGAAAACCCTCTTTTTCTTATTTTTTGGGTTTTTATTTATATGAAAAATAAGATATGTATGATAATACTAAATAAAAAGTATATTAGGATGTGTGAGATGAGATAATAAAAGTGGTAAGTAATAAAACAAGTTATTGCAAATATATGAGAATTCAAGGAGAGAGTTGAGAAAATTGGACCTTCTTGAAGATCTTGAGCTTGATCTTGAATGTTAAAGAGCAATCTGTGACAACCCGCCTAATGGGATACCGGGCGATCACTCCAATATTAAATTAAAATAGGTGTCTCATATGGATCATTCTTAGCATCACTGTCGAAAATCCATTTTGTTATTAATAACCTATTAGGCCGGTGTAAAAATTTTAACTTTACTACTCTTTTTAACAACTTTAAATAAAACATCCACACAGTTTTACGAAAATGAACTGAAATGAAAATGAAATAAATTAAAATAACCGAACACTCGGTTCAAATTATACAACCATATCGAATAACGTGTGAAGAATAAATAAAAACAGTTGGACTATGGGCCCGAATGTTTGTACAATACCTCATATCTAGAGTACAAGGAACGAAGCGTCTACCGAGAACCCGCAAGCATCCACAGCTACTGCAGCAGACGTCCGACTCGAAAGAATTTCCATCCAGGCATCCCTGTGTCTGGACACCTATATAATATATATATATATACAACAAGAGAGGAAAAGTAGATAGGCGGGTCAGAGCCCGAATTTTGAAAATATTTTGCAAGTCCATAAATGCTTTATTTTTAGAAAAATATTTTTTTATCTCATATTTAAATTGGTATCGCACTCCCATGAGATACCCCTCACCTCTCCCCTAATAGTGCACACCTAACGCACCCTAACGACATGCCCTAGTCAGGCTATCCCTGCCTAACTAGTCTAATTTACCCATCTACTATCTACCCTAGATAGTCCAAGTGCTAAGGGCTAAACTTTCCTCCATTCTCAACACTGCACTAAGTTCGTGCGTGGGGTGTCTCGCAAAGCGAAATCCAAACAAGGAACCCCCCCGATACACTACTACTTGGCAGGGTTAATGGTAGAGATCCATTAGGCCCATAGCACAAAACAATCTGTAAATACATACTATATATTAGCATACATATCATACTCATTCATATTACAATATACATCCAGATATATCTCCCGGAATGAGAATTACTTCATTTTCATTTTTATATAATACATATCCGGATCTATCTCCCGGAATACGAATTACTTCATTTTCATTTTTATAATACATATCCGGATCTATCTCCCGGAATGAGAATCCATATACAAAGTATTTATCACTACTTTCATTTTCTCAAAACTTCCCATTTCCTTTATTATATCAAGGAAATGTAAATATAAAAGCCAATTCATTATCATGAATTGCTTTAACAAATCATATACTTTTAAAAGCCAATTTTATTATCATAAAAATGCTTTTCCGTTTCAAAATATCTCATTTCCATTTTTATATTCAGGAAATGTATTCAAAGCCATTTTCATTATCATAAACATGCTTTGATTATATCATATGCTTCCACTTCCCTTCTTCCATCCGGGAGGTGTTACCGAAGCCCAATTCATATAACCCATTTCCCTTCCTATATCCAGGAAATGTAATTAAAGCCAATCCATTATCATGAATTGCTTTAACATAACACGTTCTAAGACCGCCCGTCCGGGTTTCCCCACTGTGCGCGCCCCTAAATGGCTATCATCTTCTAGGGCCTATCATCAAGACAACCTGGGATCCTATATCGTAAGACGTCGGGAAGCGGTCATATGCCTGCGGGATAGTCAAGACCACACCCCGAATCTCCTAACCAACACATAAAAAAATACAATAAACGCTCATATGGCCTATAGGACTATATCCACCCTGCATTCATTAGCCAGGGGACTTCACCATACGCACGCAACTTCCCTTATGATAGCGATTTAGAGAGGTGTGTATCCATATTTTATTAATTATGAAAATCATTTACCTTTCCATTTTGAAAACATTTATCTTTACATTTTCAAAAGTCATTTACATCATAACATATATATACTTTATTCACATAGTATATACATATACCATATATTCCTCCTAGAATATATAAAAATGGCCATATTTGCCAAACCATCTATCGATGGCCAATAATCCCAAAGATTCTCTCAAAGAATCATAATCATGCATTCATATATGCATAATACTAAACCCAAAGTATATTCTTACTTAAATAAGTAATATATACCAAAATCCCATCTACGGATTCATTTGGATATATCCAATTATACTAATTCACTCTTAAGTGAATATACACATATATATATTCCCAATTCCTCAAGTCCTTTAGGACATAACCCTCTATAATACTCTAATTTAGAGGGCCCTTAAACTTTAGACTCAAAAAGGAAAAATAATCATAATCTCCAAAATCTTGGGCTGAAAACAGGGCACCGATCGACCGTTCCTAGACCTCCGGTCGACCGCGGGTTGCAAATAAGCCTACGAAACAAAGCAGTAAGCCCTTTCTTCTTGACGCGGTCGACCGGCCATAGGGGCGCGGTCGACCGGTCACACCAGGTCCTCAAAACTTTAATTCCTCAAATCCTTAATCCAACAACCCAAATTCATTTTCGTGGTTTCTAAACTACCCTAAAAATCATCCAAAAAATCTATACGACAAATCCTAGCTTGTATTTTTCCAATTCCCGATTTGATTTCCGAGTTGATGATTTCAACCCGGAGCTGCCATCTTGTAAAAATCATATCAAATCGAGGAAAAATTAGAAAAATACGCGGTCAGCGTTCACGCGACCGTATCGAAAAGATCTACAACTTTAGTGTTTTGTCCGAGAGCTAAATCATTTCTCTTCTTAGCCTAAAATGACCCCAAAGGCTACGGGTTCACTATTCATTATCTTCCCCAAACTCCCAAACTCCATTTTCCCCCATTTTTGTTGTCTTTAACCTCATCCAACAACTCAACCAACATCTAATCTATATTTTTCAACTAACACATCAATTAATTTGGGGTATTAAACTACTTTCTTAGGTTTTGGATCTTAAAACCCCAAAACCCTAGATTTGACATTTCTCCCATTTCAATTCCATTTATTACTCCATTAACAAGGTTTTAATACTAGAAATCATTAAGTGTTTACATTACATCAATATGTAAACTCATATCTAAGTTTTCCCAATTTTATTTTAAGGGTTCTAACCCAAAATCATATTTTTACCAACTATGATATGAGATTAATGCACAAAAGTAACTAAAGGAAGTAAACACTTGCCTCGTGGATAAAATCCGACGACCTCGAGTTGAATCCGACGGAGTTTGTCCCGAATCTCCCTTTTTCTCTCCACTTTCTTCCTTCCTCTCTCTTTTCTCTCTTTTCTTTCTATTCTCTCCCTCTCTCCCTCTTTATAAAGAAAGAAAAAGGGTTTAAACCCTTAAAACCCAAAAACGACTCGTTTACCCAATTACGAATTACTTTTACCTCTAAAATTCCCCAAAGCTCAATTTCGACAAGCGGACACTCTTTTTCGACTATCTCAGACATTCTGAGACTCATGGCGCAGTCAAAATTTCCATCCGAGGCACTTGACCACAAATCACTATTCTAACCCAAAATAATTAAATGCAGTCTTCTACTCAAAATCTTACCTCTTTTGTTGCTATACTCCACAACGACATATAATTAAATTATTTCGACCTATATAGTCCCAAAATAATTTATAACACCCTTCGAAAATTATTAAATCCTCGAAAATCCCAAAAATTACTATTTCGAGAAATTCTCCAAATTTCGAATTATACTTAATTATGGAATTTAATTGTCTCCAAAAGGACGGGTTGTTACACAACCCTTAGACTTGGATGATGATGGAGGGTAGTGAATTCACCAAGCTTGATGAAAATGATGATGAAAAGTGAAGGTTGGAAAGGGATTTGGGTGTGGAAATCACGCTGGCTTCGAGAGAGGTTTTCTAGATTTTCTGAGAGTGATACCTATCAGATCTGGCCTCTTTTTGCAAGTGAGGTCAGACCTCCTTTTTATAGGCCCAGGGCATTGTCGATCTTCATATACCTGTTCCTACCAATCGACAGGTGTGTTTAGGCACACTACCGATAGGCAGGGCCTGGGACCTGCCGTTTGATAGTGTCTTTCAGGCCTTTTCAAAAAATCGATCGCATTACACAAACTATTGATCATAATTTCACACGGGGTAGACCATTGGAAAGGTAATTTAGAGACCTTTAAAGTCCTTTGGATTTCTCTCGGGTTCGGGAGTTGACTTTGGGTCAAATATGGCTTGTAAACATTCGTCAGTCCATTGGACGAGGAATCGTCGGACGCAAACGGATCGTTCGTCCGCATGGTAAGTCCGAATCGTGCACGGAGCGGACCATTGGAAAGGTTAGGAGATGTACTTTGACATTCCGAAGAGTTTGATCCGATTTGAGGAGTTGACTTTGGTCAACTAGTCCCCGAAAGCATTCCATGATCTCTTAGAGTAAAACGGATCATTCGTCCGTACCGTAAGTCAGAATCATGGACGGGATGGACCGTTGGAAATGGGTTTCAGTGCCCTTCAAAGATTCATTCAGTCTTAGTCGAGCTGAAGATTTGACTTAGGTCAAACAAATACCGGGAGCGCCGGGAGGCCTCCTGATTGAGTTTCGAGGGAAAACAGGTCGTTCGTCCGCATGGTAAGTCGGAATCGTGCACGGGATGGACCGTTGGAAAGGGGATTCAGTTCCTTTCGACGATTCATTCAGTCTTGGGCGATATAAAGACTTTGAATTTTGGTCAAACGGAGTCTGAGTATGCCCGATGGCTTCTAGGTCAGTTCTCGGGGAATGACCTGGGTTTGTAGTGATGAAGGGAGGTGCTAGGGACCTAAGGAGAGTTTAGGGAGTAACAAAATGGGGTATATACATGCGCAAGCAAATGAGAATAAAAAATCCTATCTTGTAAAGCCGCCAAATCGGATCTCCTAACCCAAACTAGTGAAGCGTGAAGCTCTCGGGATTTGGGAATTTTGGTGACTCCATGATTGGACTTCGTAGGACCCTTTTTAAGATTAAAACAAATTTCCTAAGATGACCTTTTCGACCACAATGTGTACAAGGAAAGCTCCGATGAAAAGTTGTTCCTAAGGATTGACCTCTAAAAGTGTTCCTAGTAGATTCTCTCAAACTTATGGTTTTGGCTTTATTAATTGAATCATTTTGAGTATCAAAGCCAATACACACAAGTCATTTTTAATTTGGATGGTTCCAAGTATTTATCTAATTTTTTGGACCTATATTCCAAATCGAATTTGACTTGACTTGAGTCTCTCAACTTTTCTTCTAAATCTAAAATACGTGACTCAAGAAAATACCTAATCTCTTCAAACCCAAGAAGCTCTTTCTTCATAGCCTCCATTAAACCTATAAGTCTATCTCTCTCACCTTCTATATACTCAAGCTTATCACGAAGAGATCTCTCACGTGTACTAAGGTCTTCCACTGAAGAACTCTTATTATTAACCTTGGCACGTTCTCTCAAACAAGCTTTTAACTTCAAATTAACCCTTTTTAAGTTCATCGATTCGGCATACAACTCTTAAAAAGCTACTTGAAGTTCACTCACATCAACCTCTTCATCATTCTCACTCTCACTTTCAACTCCAATCTTTATACCATCAAATTTTTGGGATTAAAAAATAATGTCCTCAGAAATGTCATGTATTAAAATGTCATCATTGGATGATTTCTCACTTTCACTTACATGACTTGCCATGAACGCGGTAAAGTTGCTCTCAATGGGGGAATCGAGTTCCTCTTTCTTTTCACTATCACTAAGGGTGGCATTGTATGAAATTGGTTGCTTTCCCTCCCTCCTTAGTTTAGTGGGACACTATCTTGTTATGGCCCCTCACAACCATAACATCTATTCGACTCGTCCCGATTAAGGTCTTCATTATGCTTTGTAGGGAATTTTTCGGCTTTGTTATACTTAGACTTATTTAATTTCTTAAAATCCTTTTTAAGATTGTCTTTATTAAACTTAAGAACTTTTCTAAATTTCCTAGAAAACATAGACATCTCATCAAAATTGATGTCATTCTCTTCATCCGAAACCTATTTTTCCTCCTTTCGGGCTTTCAAGGCGATGCCCTTATCTTTCTTCTTCTTATCCTTAAAGGTAAACATGTCAAATTCATAGGTTTGTAAGTCACCTACGAGATTTTCAAGTTTCGTAGAGGCTAAAGTGGGTAAAGAATTTAAAACGGTCACTTTTAGAATAAACCAATTAGGTAAGGACCTCAAAATTTTCTTTACAGCATGGTTGTCGGGTATCTTTTCTCCCAAGTTAAAAAATGAATTAACGATATCGAAAAGTCTAGTATATAATTCATTAAAAGTCTCACTTTCAAGCATTTTAATGGTTTGAATTGAGTGGTGAGGTTTTGAAGTTTCGAAGATTTAATGACACTTATTCTCTCATGGGTGAGTTAGAGAATATTCCAAGCCTTCTTAGACGTTTCACACATCATAATCCGGTGGAACTCATCGGGAGTAACCGCACTAAAGAGGGCATTCAAACCACAGGAATTAAAATTTGTTAATTTAAGTTCATTCTCACTCCGTCTCTTTACGGGTTTAGGTACACGCTCATTTTCATCTAGATATGTAGGTGGGGACCACCCATTAACTACAGATTGCCAAACGCTCTCATCTAAGGAATTAAGTGCCGATTTCATTCGCGCTTTCTAATACGTGTAATTTGAACCATCAAAAAAGGAAATTTTGAAAATGGTGAATTTTCCATTTTTAAACCAAACAAAAATATAACGCAATAATTTAGCGTTCCTGCTCTGATACCACTTATTGTGAGGCAAAAGCCCCCAAATTTTAAACTTCCAAAAGTACTAGATGGTTCAATGATATACCAAATTTTAATTTTTCAAAAATTATTTATTTTTCTTTACTGTAAAAGCACAATCAAACACTTGAAAAATTAAATTAAACTTAAAGTGAAATTAAACTGCACAAACATTATAAGTTTCACTCAAACAAAATTCAATCCAATTCAAGTTAAACACCAAAATTTATCTAATTAATTTAATTAGATAAATTTATATTTCTTTTAAATTTAACAAATGAAAGCCCAAATATTATTTTCTTTCAAAAATTAAACTTAAAGTGAAATTAAACTAAACACACATTTTTAATTTACACTTAAACACAATTCTAATTCAATTCAAGTTAAAAAACCAAGCATGAATATTATCTAATTAAATTAATGCCGACTTGAATTAAATTAAATTAAAATCTACCCAAACTTAATTAGCACCAAATTAATCGAAGTTGTGATTTAAACCAACTTTTGTCTTGATTAACCTACTGATGATGCTAAGATTTAGCACCACCGGGTAAGTGATAAGGATCTCAAACAGTAGTAACCATGGCAGCCATAGAGATGTATAAGTGTATAATTATGTAGAAGGTGATGAGTAAGAGGAGATAAGACAATGATGTATAGTGGTTCAGCCAATTTGGCCTACATCCACTGTGAGTGTGTGATCCACTAAGTATGGGCACTAATGGCCTTGGATACAATGCACATAATCTCACTTTATCTCTCTACTGTGTGTACAAGCAGAGTTTTAGCTAGGGTTACAATCAATTGATCCATCCCTTGTAGGGTTGTAGGTGACAAGTATATATAGGTCTTGGGGGGTGTAGTGTACCCCCCAAGTATGCATGGTGCATGTGAATGATGATCTAGACAATCCCCTGTTGACACCTGTAGATGCCAAATGATGACATAATATTCCCTCACGTGAGGGTGTGATTTTGTTATAACGATCTCCCATGTGCCATGTGAGCCTCACGCGCACTGTTACATGCGTCTCCCAAACCACGCGCTGCGATGATATCACCCTCGGCCTATGAGACGAGGCCGAGGGCAAAGTTCCTTCCGGTAGTGAGTCTGGCCTAATTTAGGCCTCGTACTTTCGTACCCTCGGAGGGTCGTCCGGAGCCTGATGAAGGGTCGGCCCCTCGGAGGGCCGTCCGGAGCCTGATGAAGGGTCGGCCCCAGAGGGGTCGTCTGGAACCTGATGGAGGGTCGGCCCCCTGAGGGGTCGTCTGGAACCTGATGAAGGGTCGGCCCCCCGAGGGGTCGTCTGGAACCTGATGAAGGGTCGGCCCCCTTAGGAGTCGTCCGATTTGGAGGGTATATATGGGTATATCAATCACTCCCCAGCCCTTAGCTATAGGTGCTGTTGAGATGGCTGAGGGATTGTGTTGTAATTAAGATGTGTGTATGATCAGTTAGGTGAGTGACACCTGGGCAGATACTCATTGTTGTTCCAGTTTCCAAGGCATGGCGGTTGCATACTTTGCCTGGGGCTTTGTGCCCTAATGATGCCTTCCTCGTGGGATGTGCCCTGCCTTGGTTAATGGGCCCACTCATTACTAAGGTATTTAAGAGATTTTTGAACTCTCTCTCTTCTTCTTCTTCTTCGCGCCCAAGTTCTCTAGCCTTTCACCAGTCTTCATTGCCATTTCTGCAGTCTTCGATCCTCCAAGCTTAGCAACTTTGGTAGTCTTGCTCTCTCTTTATCAGGTAATCCCTTTGCTCCAGCGCTCTCTTTTATCTTCATTTCTGTTTGCTTTTTAGGCTCGTAGGGATGCATTTTCCTTGGGTTATCTTATAACTTTTTCCGGTGTCTTCTCCGACAACTTGTTCTTGAGTGTTCTTGAATAAAACCCTTGAATTCCTTTGTTTCAATCCAAAAGTCCAATCTGGTCAACTGCCAACTTGTTTGTAGCTAAGTTTAGTTAAATTCTCTAAGTGTAGGGTCCTCCCTTTAATGCTTAGGAGGCTTTATAGTTTAGCATCTGAATTCCCATCCTTGAGAGAGAAGCTCTTTATAGAGATCAGAAGAATAGAGGAAGAGGAGGAGAGGAGACGAGGGGTCGACCCTAATTGGGTACGACCCATCTTTCCCATTCCTCTAGCCATAATAAATCCATTTGAACCTTCTGAGTCTTGTGGGTCGTCCCATCGTTTAGTCGAGTGTCATTCAAGTGAGATGGACGAGAGAGCATCTTTGCCAATTGGCGCTGGACCTTCTGGTAGGAGAGAGACATCTGATCTAAGCCCAGGCCGAGATGCCGAGGGTATGGTCCCCTCCGAGGCTATCCCTGTGACAGCCCTATCTCCACATGCCTTCCGGATGTCCTTTCCCCACGACCCTCTGGCAGATGACGAGGCCGAGGGAGAGGGGACCGAGGACGAGGGTGATGATACAGATGACCAGGTTGATACCTCCCATGCCTCTTCCTATATCTCCTCCGTTAGGGATCGCGACCTCTTGATATGGAGGCATGCCTATGGAGTGTCCCCTAATATAACTATGAGGGTTCCCTCTGAGTCTGAGAGGGTCTTCGAGGGTGAAGAGGGAGAGGTTACAGTATACGAACAAATGTTCAAGGTTGGTGTCAGATTCCCTCTGAATCCTGCCATCGTAGATATCTTGTCAGCCCTTGGTGTTGCCCCCTCTCAGCTTCCTCCCAACTCTTGGAGGACGATCCTGGGCTACATCTCCCTGTGGAAGAATGCTTTCACTGATGAGCCCTCGGCTGACGTATTCTTAGCCTGCTATAATATCACCTCTTCGTCCAAACAGCATGGGTACTATCATCTAGGGCGAGGAGGTCTGAGAAAAAACTTCTCCACGTGGCACAAACCTCCAACCACGATTGGAAGAAGAGATTCTTCTTTATCTCTAGGGAGTGGGAGTTCACCGCCGAGGCTCAACTTGTAGCCGATGGTTCGAGGGTCCCCAAAAGATGGTCTAACCCTTCAATGAAGGCCAGGTCAGACCCCGAACTTAGTCTGGAGGATAAGGACATCATTGAGTATCTGAGGGGACGAGGGAGAGGTGGTGAGCTTGAAAAATTTGAAGATTTGATGACCCCCCGGTTCCTCAAAGAAGCTGGTCTGAGGGTCGGCCCTCTGACAGAACTATGTGAGTTATACTGAACGTTTTCCATTCTTTACTTATTTTTGAAGTGTTTCCTCTTTATCTCTGCATTTTTCTGACGTGTCGTACCATTTTCAGGTCGTCCTGCAGGTGTATCAGACTATATTTGGGAAATGACTGTTCCCAGCTTATTATCAGGCTTGGCCAGGAAGAAAGGAAAGGAGCCTCAGTAGGCTCCGAGGAAGACACAGGACGCAGGGCTGACCCCTGCTGAGCCGACCGTCGTTACACAAAAGAGGAAAGAGCCCGAGACCCCCGTAGACCCTCGGCCAAGATCACGGATGAGGGCAAGGGTTGAGGGGTCTGAGGGAATCGCCTCCTCTTCTAGCATGGGGGCCTTCTGGTCTCAAACTTGGCACATCTGAGGGCCGAGCCCTCATCACTCATTGCAAACTTGAGGGCAGCCAAGGTCTCAATGTTTTCTACTCCCTTGGCCGCTGATTACGAGTTCCTGTCAAAGATGCCTCCTGCCAAAGTGTACGACTATGGTCTGCATGCCCTTGCACAGGTATTGGTCTTGACCCACTTCTTTAATTTCATTCTTTCACCAACTGTTTCCTCGACCTCTTGACATCTGTTTATTTTTCTTGTGCAGTCTGTGTGCGCCTTTACCTCGGCAACAAAATGGATGGCTGAAAATCAGGAGAAATTCCATGACGCCGAGAGGGCCATCCAGCATGAGGTCGACCTGCAGGCTGACTTAGATACTTTAAAGGCTGAGTTAGAGAGTGCCAGAACTGAGCATGCATGAATTATGGATGAGATGACCAGGCAGCATGATGAGGATCTGAAGGCTAGAGACTTGCTTTTGAAGGAGAAGGATGAAGCCATGACCCATCGGGAGGCCCAGTTTAAGATTGAGCTATCTGAGGCTGTGAAGAAAGCCGAGGCCGACGCTGTTGAAGCCTATAAACTCTCAAATGAGTTCCAAGGTTTCGGCCTTGAGTACTTAGAGAGAGGGATAAGGACGGCTTGTCGGTGGGTAGTCCTCAAGTTTGGCGACGTCGTCTCTTCGGCCCGCCCGTCCCTTGAAGCAGTTCAACTGGACGACCCTCTGATTGCCGAGGCTCTGACCCAGGTGGAATCCCAACATGCAGAAGGCACAGGCACGTCTGAGGCTCAGCCTCTCATAGTCACAGAGGAAACCTCTCTTATAGATGTTGAGGCCCTGCCCTCTGATGCTGTTCCATAGGGTGGCTGTCTGTAGCCCATACCCTCTTGATGTAATTAGCATTTTTGTACTCTACTTGTAGAACACTTGATATTTCATTAATACTATCGTCTCCTTTGCTGTCTTCCATATTTGCTTCTTGTACTATTTGTGTTGTATTTGTTAATGCCACTAACCTCTCCCTCGTCTTTCTTGAGGGCAGTGGTGGGGTCACCCCCTCCACTGGCCCTCATTATAGACGAGGGATCAAATTACCAAACTAATGGTTCTTAATGAAGTTTTTCCTCGTCTTTCTTGAGGACAGTGGTGGGGTCGTCCCCTCCACTGGCCCTCATTATAGCCGAGGAATCAAATCACCAAACAAATATTTTTAAATAAGTTTTTCCTCGTCTTTCTTGAGGACAGTGGTGGGGCATCCCCTCCACTGACCCTCATTATAGCCGAGGGTTCAACTTACCAAATTAATGGTTTTTAACAAAGTTTTCCCTCGTCTTTCTTGAGGACAGTGGTGGGGTCGTCCCCTCCACTGGCCCTCATTATAGCCGAGGGATCAAATCACCAAACAAATATTTTTAAACAAGTTTTCCCTCGTCTTTCTTGAGGACAGTGGTGGGGTCGTCCCCTCCACTGACCCTCATTATAGCCGCGGGTTCAGCTTACCAAATTAATGGTTTTTAACAAAGTTTTCCCTCATCTTTCTCGAGGACAGTGGTGGGGTCGTCCCCTCCACTGGCCCTCATTATAGCCGAGGGTTCAACTTACCAAATTAATGGTTTTTAACAGAGTTTTCCCTTGTCTTTCTTGAGGACAGTGGTGGGGTCGTCCCCTCCACTGGCCCTCATTATAGCCGAGGGTTCAACTTACCAAATTAATGGTTTTTAACAAAGTTTTCCCTCGTCTTTCTTGAGGACAGTGGCGGGGTCGTCCCCTCCACTGACCCTCATTATAGCCGAGGGTTCAACTTACCAAATTAATGGTTTTTAACAAAGTTTTCCCTCGTCTTTCTTGAGGACAGTGGTGGGGTCGTCCCCTCCACTGACCCTCATTATAGCCGAGGGTGGTTCTCTATAGATGTTTCCATGCGTACTAGAACTGATAACCACAGGATGAGGGGAAGCACTGATATTTTTCATTAATTTTCCAAGTGTTCTGTTGGAGCAACTCTTATTACAATTATGGTCTATCAAGACCTTACAACACTACTGATAGTATTTCTTCAAATTATCTGCATTCCAGGGGTTGGAAAAAGGTTCCCCTTCTAGGTTTTCTAGTCTATAGGTCCCAGGGACGACTTCATCGATGACCCTATATGGGCCATGCCAATTGGGATGGAGCTTGTTGGGCTTTTGCCAAGTCTTCTTGAGGACCAAGTCCCCCACTGCGATAGGCCTTTGTTTCACCCTCTGATTGTAAAACCTTACGGTCCTCTGCTGGTAGGCTGCCTGCCTTATCTCAGCGTCCTCCCTCCTTTCCTCAATCAGGTCTAAGTCGAGTCTCCTCTCTTTCGCATTTTTCTGGGGGTCATACATTTGGACTCTATGCGTAGGAAACTCAATCTCGGTGGGGATGACGGCTTCTGAGCCATAATCTAGCATGAATGGGGTCTCTTCGGTAGAGGTCCTCACTGTCGTCCTGTATGCCCACAACACGGCATATAACTCCTCGACCCATCTTCCTTTTGCCTCCTCAAGCCTCTTCTTGATTCCATCTAGGATTGTCCTGTTTGTAACTTCTGTTTGCCCATTGGCCTGAGGTCGGCCTGGGGTGGAGAAAAATTGTTTGATACTCACCCTTTCACAGTACTTCTGTAGAGAGGTATTCTTGAACTGAGTCCCGTTATCCGAGATGAAGGTGTTGGGGAGACCATATCTGCATATAATATTTTTCCAGATGAACTGGAAGGTCTTTTACTCTGTGATCGTCACCATCGGCTCCGCTTCCACCCACTTTGAAAAATAGTCAATGGCTACGATGAGGAACCGGTAGTTATTAACGGCCCTAGGCAAGGGTACTACTAGGTCAATTCCCCATACTGCAAATGGCCATGGGGATGTAACGGAAGTAAGAGGCTGATGGGGCTGGTGAGGGATGGTGGCAAATCTTTGACATTTGTCACACTTTTTTACATATGCCACTGCATCTTTCCCCAAGGTCGGCTACCAGTACCCCTGGGTGATCACCCTCTTCGCTAAGGATCTGCCCCCGATGTGGCTTGAGCACGATCCTTCGTGCACATCTTGCAAAATGGAAGGGACTTCTGAGGGGTGCACATACCTAAGTAAGGGGAGCAAAAACCCCTTTTTGTACAAGGTGTCTCCGATGACAGTGAATTTTGCAGCCCTGTACCTCAGCTTCTTCTTTTCTTGCCTTTCTTCTGGAATCTCACCCTCTTTAATGTATCTGATCAAAGGGTCCATCCATGAAGCTTCTTGAGAAACATTTAGGCAATTGCGAAGTGTTCCCTCGGCGTCTTCAATAGTTGGCTGAAGAAAAATTTCTACTGGGACCGTCCTCCTGATGTCTGTCCTAGTTGCCGAGGCCAACCTCGCAAGGGCATCAACACGGCCATTGTCGAGCCTAGGTATCCTCTTTAATTTCACTTCTCTGAAGCCTTTCAGTAATAACCTCACTTTCTCAAGGTACCTAGCCATCCTCTCGTCCTTAGCCTCGTAGGCTCCTAGTATCTGATTCACTACTAGCCTTGAATCACCATGGACCAAAATTTGGCCGACACTAAGAGACTTGGCCAAGGAGAGGCCTGCTACCAAGGCCTCATATTCAGCCTCGTTGTTGGAGGATTTGAAGTTGAACCTCAGGGCGTATTCAACGTCTGTGCCATCGGGTGCTGATAGTATCAGTCCAGCTCCACTTCCGTTGTCACAAGAGGACCCGTCAACGAAGAGGCTCCATCGAGTCTTTCCCTCTGAAAAATTTCCCTCGGAGAGGGATCCTTGTCTAAAGATGTATCTTCCTTCTTCATTTTCAATCGCTTTCCTTCTAGCGGTGCTTGTCTCAGTCCTATATGCGGGTGTGTCGGTGGGCCTGTCTTGTTGTGTATCTGTCTTCCCGAGGGTCTCACCCTCGGCTTCATCACCTTCCCAAGTAAACTCAGCCATGAAATCCGCCAGCGCTTGCCCCTTAATGGACGTCCTAGGCTGATACACTATATCAAACTCCCCCAGCTCTATAGCCCAGGCCATTGGCCTGCCTGATTTTTTTGGCTTGTGTAGGACCTGCCTGAGAGGAGAGTCGGTGAGGATGACCATTGTATGGGACTGGAAGTACGACTTCATCTTCCTTGAGGCATGGATCAAGTCGTAGGATAACTTCTCCATCCTCGGGTATCTTTGCTCTGCCCCCTGGAGTGCCTTACTGTTAAAATACATAGGCTTCTGTATTCCATCTTCGTTTCTTATAATGGATGCACTGATGGCTGACTCTGAGATGGTGAGGTATACATAAAGTCGTTCACCCTGCATCGGGTTGTGACAGCAGCAAGGGAGACCCTAAGTATGACTTTAGGTCCCTGAAAACCTCATCACACTCTTCACTCCATTCGAAGGCCTTCCTAAGGATCTTAAAGAATGGCAAACACTTGTCTGTGGCCCTAGACACGAACCTGTTCAAGGCAGCAACTCTCCCTGTGAGTCTCTGAATGTCTTTAATGGAATTGGGGGTCTTCATCTCAACAAGGGCCTTTATCTTTTCAGGATTGGCCTCGATGCCTCTTTGGTTGATAATAAACCCCAAGAACTTCCCTGCTCCGACCCCGAAGACACACTTGGCTGGATTAAGCTTCATCTTGTATTGGTCCATCGTATTAAAGGTCCTCTCCAGGTCTGCCACATGATCCTCTGCCTTCAAACTCTTAGTCAGCATGTCATCCACATAGACCTCCATAGACTTCCCAATTTGGTCTTCGAACATTTTATTTACCAGGCGTTGGTACGTTGCCCCCGCATTTTTTAGGCCAAAGGGCATGACCCTATAACAGTATGTCCCCTTGTCAGTGATGAAGGCTGTCTTCTCTGAGTCTTCAGGGTTCATGAAGATTTGGTTATACCCTGAATAGGCATCCATGAAGCTCATGAGCTCATGGCCTGCGGTAGCGTCTACCATCTGGTCAATGCGAGGGAGAGGGAAGCTGTCTTTGGGACAGTTCTTGTTGAGGTCTGTAAAGTCCACACACATTCTCCACTTCCCGTTGGCCTTTGGGACAATGACTTCATTGGACAGCCATTCAGGGTTGATGACCTCTCTGATAAATTCAGCGTCTTCTAATTTTTTGACCTCATCCCTGATGACCTCATACTTTTCTCTAGAGTAAATTCTCCTCTTCTGCTTTACCGGCTTCACTCCCTCTACCACATTGAGCTTGTGGCACATGATTTCAGGGTCAATCCCTGACATATCTACATGACTCCATGCGAAGACGTTTCGTCTTCTCCTCAATAGTTTAATGAGGTCTTCCTTGATGTTGGGCTTCAAAGACTTGCCGACTTGGACGGTTTTTTCTGGGTCATCCTCATCGAGGATGATGGATTCTACCTCTTCCGCGGCCTCTCCTTTCTTTAGCTTCGTCTCATCCCTGGGGTCTAGGGTATCAGTATTGTAAGTGGTCGTAGCCCTCTTGTGTGCCTCCCTTTCTTCAGCGGAGTTGTAGTAACATTCTTGCGCTGTCGTCTGGTCTCCCTGAAATTCCCCCACCCTGTAAGGGGTAGGAAATTTAATCATCTGATGGACCTTAGACGGCACAGCTTCAAACCCCTTGAGGGCCACACGCCCCAGTATGATGTTGTAAGACGAAAACACATGTTCATCCATCACAAAGAAACTGACCTTCTTGGTAAGCCATCTCGGCCACTCGTCCCCCATCCTAACATCAGCCCCATATACCCCAAGGGGATGAACCTTTTCCCCACTGAACCCAATCAATGGATGATGGTATGGGACGAGTCTAGCACGGCTGAGGCCTAAGGCTTTGAAGCATGGCCAAAACATCACATCTGCAGAGCTACCCCCATCTACCAGGATCCTCGGCACCTCACACCCGTGCACCCTGGTAGTGATGACGAGAGGGTCATCATGTGGGGCCAAGAGGCCTTTGAAGTCCATTCTTGAAAATCCCACTATCAGAGTGTCCATATCAACCTTCTTCCTCTTTTCTGACTTGACCTCCAGAGAGGTTGAGTGTACCGTCTTCGTCACTGCCTTGGCCTCAGCCACATGGGCCTTCCTGTCAGCAACCTCAGACCCTCCTCCTGCTAGACCCCCGGATACCATTCCCACTCCGAGCGAGATCATATTAAGCCTCTTGACAGGGCCGTGGTCGTCTCTCGAAGGGGGGTCAGGGTCGTCCTCATCATTAGAAGGGTCGTCCCCTCTTTTTTAAGGACCTTCTCTGCATGCATCGCCTCGCTTCTTTCCGGGGTCGTCCTCTCGGCCCCTCTTGAAGGCACCTTTGTCGGCGTACTTTCTGAGCTTCCCTTCTTTCATCATCTTCTCAATCTCATCTTTCAGAGCAAAGCATTTGTCTATTACGTGGCCGTGGTCTTGGTGAAATTCACACCACAGGTTCTTATTCCTCTTGCTGGGGGCTGCCCTCAGCTTCTCAGGACACTTCAGGGACCGATCACTCGTTATCTCATTGAGAATCTGTTCACAAATGAACGTTAGAGGGGTGTAACCAGCGAACTTGTCATCCGTTGACCTCTTCTTCCCCTCTTTGTTCTTCTTAGGGTATTTACCCCCAATAGCACCTCCTTTTTCGTCTTCATATTTTGCGGCCATGGCCTCTTCAGCGTTCATCACCTTTCCTGCTGTCGACAGCAGCTCAGCCATCGTCCTCGGAGGTTCTTCAGCGAGCTTCCATAACAGCTTCCCCTTTTAGAGTCCTCCAATCAGGGCTGTCATAGCTATGCTCTCCTCATAGTCTTCCACCTCCAGCTTCTCTTTATTGAATCTGGCTATGTAGTCCCTCAGGCTCTCACTCTTCCCCTGCTTAACATAGAGCAGGTGGGTGGTCTTCTTCTGTGGCCTTACCCCAAAGCAAAAGTTGTGGATG
Organism: Sambucus nigra; assembly: GCA_949130495.1. Lineage (NCBI taxonomy): Eukaryota > Viridiplantae > Streptophyta > Magnoliopsida > Dipsacales > Adoxaceae > Sambucus > Sambucus nigra. Next base: position 300,841,016 of record OX422214.1, read on the forward strand.
AATAGGTCTGCCAACTGCTTAAAGTTTTTAATGGAATTTTTTGGAAGAGACGTGTACCAGACATGTGCAGCCCCTGTCAGGGTACCAGAAAAGGCACGACACCTCATCTCATCTGAGATAGAGTATATATCTGCTGCTGATTGATACATCTCGACATGGTGGATAGGGTTGGTGCTCCCGTCGTATCTTGGGGTCACCTCAGGTGGCTTGAACCTTGATGGCGTAGGGAAGTTGACTATCTTTGCCACAAAGGGTGAGCCTATGGTGTATCCCTTCTGAAGAGGGTCCCGGCTCTTCAGTATATCACCAATCTTATCCTCTAGTTGCTGGATTGAGTCATTCCAGGGCCTCACAGGGTCGGCTTGGACGATGTTATCCCCTGCCGCCTCTTTAAGGTGGACGGAGGGTTCTGCTGCGGCAGGCCTGTGTCGGCTGCTTACTTCCCTTTGGCCGTCATCCCGTCCTTGGGGTCGGCCATCTGCTGCCTCCCTCTTGGACCTCGCAGCACTTCTTGACCTGGACAATTGTTCCCGCAGGTCATTTACTGGGCCTAGCCTCTCAAAGGCTGACCCCCTGCTCAAGCGATCAAAAGAAGAGCCTCTCGGGCGATCATCAGGATTTGGTCTCCTGCACTTTCCTCTACTATCCTGGAGAGATCGTACAGTATTGTTGGAGACCTCATATGGTTCCCAGCATTCTTTAGGGGACTCCTCTCCCTCCAGATCGTCATACCTGTCCTCAGGGCAAGGGTTTCCTTGCCTCCCCAGGCGTAGACGCCGAGGGTCAGCAACATCCCTACGCCACTGAGGGGGTGGCAGGTCTTTGTGCGGTGCCTGGGGTGGTCCCCTGGCCTCATGCTGTCCTGGAGCTGCTGCTGGAGTAATCATCTCAGGTGAAACCCCTAGTGGTCTTAGTATGCTCTGGCTTAGAGCTGTGAACTGCTCCTGCATCATCCGCTGGCTTGCTGCCAGAGACTTTAAGGCTGCCGCTACATCAGCCATCTCAGACTGAGGCGGCGGCTGACTGGAACTGGGTCTTTCCCCATCATCTGGCCGGGGAAGTGGTGGTGGTGGCACTTCAGGTGCCATGTGTTTGAGCTATGAAAAGCTAAACTGAAGAAAATACTGGTGAGCTTGAGAACCTTAGTGGGTCTCTTTCAATGGTGAAACACCTCCTCTCATGGGGAGTGCTGGCTCACCACCAGAGTGCCCAGTGAGGTCAAGCTGTACAGAGGAAGAGATATCTTCTCGTTCCCACAGACGACGCCAAACTGATGATGCTAAGATATAACACCACCGGGTAAGTGATAAGAAGCTCAAACAGTAGTAACCATGGCAGCTATAGAGATGTATAACTGTATAAGTATGTAGAAGGGGATGAGTATAAGAGGAGATAAGATAATGATGTATAGTGGTTCAGCCAATTTGGCCTACATCCACTGTGAGTGCGTGATCCACTAAGTATGGGCACTAATGGCCTTGGATACAATGCACATAAGCTCACTTTCTCTCTCTACTGTGTGTACAAGCAGAGTTTTAGCTAGGGTTACAATCAATTGATCCATCCCTTGTAGGGTTGTAGGTGACAAGTATATATAGGTCTTGGGGGGTGTAGTGTACCCCCCAAGTATGCATGGTGCATGTGAATGATGATCTAGTCAATCCCCTGTTGACACCTGTAGATGCCAAATGATGACATAATATTCCCTCATGTGAGGGTGTGATTTTGTTATAACGGTCTCCCATGTGCCATGTGAGCCTCACGCGCACTGTTACACGCATCTCCCAAACCACGCGCTGCGATGATGTCACCCTCGGCCTATGAGCCGAGGCCGAGAGCAAAGTTCCTTCCGGTAGTGAGTCTGGCCTAATTTAGGCCTCTTACCGTCGTACCCTCGGAGGGTCGTCCGGAGACTGATGAAGGGTCGGCCCCTCGGAGGGTTGTCCGGAGCCTGATGAAGGGTAGGCCCCCCTGAGGGGTCGTCTGGAACCTGATGAAGGGTCGGCCCTCGAGGGGTCGTCTGGAACATGATGGAGGGTCGACCCCCTAAGGGGTCGTCTGGAACCTGATGAAGGGTCGGCCCCCCGAGGGGTCGTCTGGAACCTGATGAAGGGTCGCCCCCCTTAGGAGTCGTCCGTTTTGGAGGGTATATATGAGTATATCACCTACCATTCATCTAAGTGATATTTTGCAAGATAAAATAAATCATAAACACACTACGCCACGATGTAAGAGGAAAAAAATGGGAAAAACCTCGGACAACCCTGGCTATAAGTCATTAAGTATGGTATGTTTACAAATACAAGATAAGAGACTTACAATACATGACTCAACTTCCTTCAATCCTCGACGCTCCTTCTTGGATCAACCTCCACCTAGTTGATAACTACGGACTCCATCGCAGTCTCAAAATCCTCCGATGGGGCACAACTACCGTCAAAACATACGATGGCCTTTCCAACGTATGCACACCACGAACCAAGAAAACTATCTTCTTTTTGGGTAGAGAAGTAACTCAAACAATCTCCTTTTATGGGTAGAGAAGAAACTCGGTGCCAAACAATCTCCAAGTAAGGGTATATAAATAGGAACATGGATTAAACTAGTAAAATGGGTCTAAACATGTGTGTTTTGAAGAAATTAATTCATGAAAAGTCTCACACAAAAATGGACATTTGGAAGACGAAGTTTTTCTCTCAAAGTGTAGGAGAATCTCTCCAAAAGTCTGTCAAAAACTGTAGCCCGGAAGTGGTTAAAAACTGATGGACAAACGGGAGAGTGGGAAGTTAAAATAAAAAACTGTCAAAAAAATTTTCCCGCTAAAATTTCGTTCGAACGACATTTTGAGTTCGTTCGAATGACCGTGTTCGAATGAGAATACAGTTGCCAAGTTCGTTCGAATGAGATTTCAAAAAACTTCTCGTTCGATATTTCGTTCAAACGACTTCGTTCTAACGACCATCTAACTAGAAAATAGAAAAATTATGCACAATGTCGTTAGAAGTTCATTCGAACGACCGGGGAATTTCATTCGAACGAGATGACAGGTTCGTGCGAATGACTTTATAGAAAATCCTTAAATTTCATTTTGATCCCAAAACCTTTTATGAAAAGTTCTAAAATGATTTTCTGAGAAAAATAAAAAAGTCATTGACGATAAAAGTTTATAAAAAGAACTCCCAAATTATTTTCCAAGCTCATATATATGTATTAATACCTATAGAATCCTTGGAAAATGAGACAATGCTGATGAAGAGAAATGAGGAACTTGAAACCAGCAATGATATCTACTCTTTCACTTGGCCACATCGTCTTAAACTCTTCAAACGTCATAGGCTTGAGGTACAACCAACATCTATCCTATTACTCAATGAGTTTTTTATGGAACTAAGCCAATACAACAAATTGACTCGATTGGAAATTTTCCCTTACAATAAGTATAGTCTCATATAGGTGGCATCAGGTAGATAACCACAACATAGTCTCGTCTCACAAACAAGACTAGTCTTCTCACCCATACCTAATATGTACAAGTATGCTCTCGTCTAGATGGCACTTTAGTAGTCAACCAAAGATGTCAGTCTCATCTCGTAAATAGGACCAACCTCTTCGTTACCTGTGGAAGAATGTCGGATTCAAATGACACTCATGTGATAATCCATTAAAGGTCCAAGGATAGATGTGTTTGGCACAAATTAGAAAGTATGTTCATATGGATAATCCGTATATTAGGTAACGCACACACAAGATCCAATTTTTAAATAATTTTTATCTTGATTAGTATTAGGTGTGCATGTGAGATAGAGTCCAAATTTAAATATTCCAATCCAAACAAACAATCAAACCACCCCAAGTAGAGCAGAAGAAGAAACCAAGAAAAAATCCCTTTTGGGCAAAACCTATATTTTAGCATTGTAAAGAATTTGACAGAATCGATGACTTACAGACTACTTAGAGATCCACTAATTGTAATGTAAATATTTTCAATTCTTCAATAGATACGACACAACCTAGCACCCTCCGTAACAAACAGCTCTTTGATCAACCTCAAGATATTATTTACCTTTCTTCTTCAGCAGTAGAGTCACAACTCTACAATCAAAAGTAGAGAAAACTCTACAAGGGTTTGATGTAGTATTTATAAATTGGGTTTGACCAAACTCAGCAAATCATATTAGGTATGTATAAAAAAGATAAATGTTTTTATACAACACAAAGATAAAACCTTTTGGCAAGGGTATAGTAAAATATTTTTGCTAAAAGTTCTAAGTAAAATAGGTCAAAAGAATCCCTTTTTTTTTTATAGAAAAACACATTTTTTGAGGCGACAGTTTTGTTCGAACAAAATTCAACATAGTTCTAACAAAAATATAGGTTTCATTCTAATGAGATTCAATCTTGTTCAAATAAAAGGCTAATATTGTTCGATCGTCTTTGTAACGAGCTTCTAATGAGAATTGTTCTATCAAACAGAGACCCTATCGTTAGATGTTCATTAGAATTTATTCTAACAAAATTACTATTTTTTTCCAACGAAATAAATTCATGTTAGAACAAGTATCGTTCTAATGAGATGACAATCTTGTTCTAACGAAGTTAAAAATAAAATAAATAAATTCAAAAATCATTTTACAAAAAAAATGCCTCGAGTATAAAAATCATCCCAAAATATAATTCGACTGAGAAATAATCAAAACCAAAAATTAGTATACATCCATAAAGTGTTAGTGATGATACCAATGGATTGAAATATAGACACGATGCTCGGTCAGTAACAAGTCTTCAAAGATCGTGGAGGCCAATGTGGATGTAGTGTTTGGTTTGAACTTAGATTTTTAACAGGATACACCAAAATACCTAAGCTATGACCAATTATAAAGTCTTGCTCTTATACATATCCCCCTTTATTTATCGCGGCACAAAAATAAAAACTGAAAACAAATTACAATAAAACACCTCAAACAACGTATCCTAATGTCCTCCCCAACCCTAAAACGAAACAACATTCGAGGCTTTAACTTCAACTGAAATTCTACATCTTGTGTAGTCCATGACATCATCATCAAAGCGGAAGAGACCTGGACACATGAAATAAAATAATACCGTGACACATACGAGTTTAAATAATAATTAAACTCCCCTCTCAATTTGTTCTCTCCCCCTTTTTTGTTTGTAATAGGCAAAGGGTTAAGAAACTAACCATGAGTAATAACATCCCTTGAATCTAATAGAAATAATATCACAAAATAAGTACAAAATACATAACACCACGGAATAACACAAAAATAATCGAATCATGAAAGTGGAATGTAATTGTGTGAACATTCTCCATAGGAAAATCAACAAAGGCATTCATAACATAGGTGCACGAAGTCATGATATACTTCTAAAAAAGAACTCAATTTCAACCTTAGGTGTAAAAATGTTGATCTTAAATGAAATTGAATCGCTTATGCAACATGCCATGAATTTAAATGATTATCAAAACAATAACGCCAAACTATTTAATGCTTTTCAAGAGAGTCCGTTGTGAAAACCTATTGATCATCTACTTTATAACACCCTCAAAATCTCACAGATATAAGACTTCACTCTCAAATTTTGAAGATATCATAATGCTCATACATAGAGAAACATCAATGAAAAAGAAATTAGCCTTGGCACTTCTATTTTTGTGTGCCGTTAATCTTTTAGTATCCTTTTGAAAATGGTGGCTTTTAACGCAAAGAGTCATTTTCTCTTTCGTAGCCCCTTTCCATTGCTTAACATATAATAAATTTTCTGGGAAATGAAATTCGGTAAATGGTTCTTACAAGCACAACTTATCTTATAGTACATTCGACTCGTTATTAAACACTATTGTGATGAGAACACCATATTCGACACATGATAGCAAGTAAAATGTTCAAAAAGTCTGTGCATGTGTGCAATAAAGGTGAAAATGAGTTTAGTTTGAAGAAAGTAGTCATAATGATCAAAGAAATATTATCCACACATTATTAAGCACATTAAATAAGTGAAGCCATGGATCAAAACACCATGAAAAGGACACATGAATAGATGGAATGTAGGGATGATCCAAAATCTTAAATTCCTATCCATATATGGTAAAAAATGCAAGTATAAAAATCTTTTTGTTTTTTTCCAAATTTGTTATCAAAAATTAAATCTTTTGGAAATTTTCAAACTTTTTCTTAAAAACCAAAAATCTTTTTGGATTTTTTCAAAATATATCAAAAAGAAAAAGTATAAATACAATCTAACAATAGGGATATAAGATATGAACATGATAATCACCCTACACTATATAAAGTACCCGAACTCAATCAACGGAGCAAATACCCAAAGGCATCCTAAGATTATCGAATATAAGTGCATCTAAAGGTTTCTGGAAGATATTAGGTAACTGGCATTCGGTTCTCACAAAGCTCAAAGACACGACCTTCTCCTCTACAAGATCACAAATTAAATTCTCACGTATCCTTATGTGCTTTGTGCGGGAATGTTAGACTGGATTACAGGATATATGAATAGCATTCATATTATCACACGAAAAGTCACCGTGCCATAAAAAATTCCATAACCTTCCAACATTTGCTTCATCCATAAGAGTTGCATGCAACAACTAACGGCTACTACATACTTGGACTCCATCGTGGAAAAAGATATGGAGTTTTTCTTCTTACTCAATCAATAGACAAGAGCACTCCTATGGACATCCCCGATCCTCGCCGTGTGGGTGAGCGCATGGAGGAAAGGATCCTTCGGGTCCCGCGCGTCCCTCTCGGGAGCGCTTCGGCCGACGTCGTTTGAGATGTGGTGTAAAAATATAGAGAGATTCAGAGTCGCCAATCTATTTTACTCAAAATAGACAAAAGAAAAAGGGGAAGCCACCCCGAAGGATGGCATCCAAAGACATACTGGTGCGTACGAAACCAAGATGATTCGAGAAGGGTTCAGAGGCTTAGTTAGGAAATGGGAAGGTGTTAGGCACCCATTTCGCCCTTTCGGTCTCTCATGAATATTTGCTATTTTCCTTTTGTTTCCCCCCGTGATATGTGTGCATGTGTATATATATAGAATGGAGGTAGGAATCCTCGACTTGTATCATGGAAAAGATAAAGCGAATCGTCCGTAGGAAGATATACGAATAATATTAAAAAATAGGATTTACGCGATTACCCCTACGTTGATCGTTATGATGGAACAATAACGTATATGGAGTAATACGTCACTAAGGGCAAGTATATAGAATATAAGAAGATTAGATCTAGAGAAAATAGAAAATAAGAGAAAAAGTGAGAAAAAGGACTCGAGTCTCGGGTTTTACTCCGAGATGCCTACGTAGTCTATAAAGGCATCAAAGTCTACGTAGTTCGCATACAAAATCAGGGGTGGGGTTTATCCCATAAATACAAATGGGGAATCTCTTATTTGTAAGTGTGTGTGTGTGTAGAAAAAATGTTTTAGTTGTGAGAAAAGTGTGGAAAAAGTGTGAGAATCCCTACTTGGAATTTATGAGCAAACTCTCTTTTTCTTATTTTTTGGGGTTTTATGAAAATAAAAGGTGTACAATAATACTAAATAAAAAGTATATTAGGATCTGTGAGATGAGATAATAAAAGTGCTAAGTAAGAAAACAAGTTATTGGGACTTTAAGAGAATTTAAGAGAGAGTTTGAGAAAGTTGGACCTTTTGAAGATCTTGAACTTGATCTTGAATGTTGGAGAGCAGCCCTTGCACTTGGATGATGTTGGAGAGTGGCTAATTCACCAAATTTGATGAAAAGGATGATGAAAAGTGAAAGTAAAAAAGGGATTTGGAAGTTGAAATCACGCTGCCTTCGAGAGAAGTTTCTGGGATTCGTTCAGAGAGATTTTTATCAGATCTGGGTCTCCCTTGCAAATGAGGTGAAGGCCTCCCTTTATAGGCCCAGGTGAGTGCCGATCGGCATAGACCTATTCCTGCCTATCGGCAGGTGCCGATAGGCAGGGTCTGGAACCTGCCATTTGGCAGTGCACTTCAGGCTTTTTCGGAAAATCGGCCGTTGAGGGCAAAGCGTTGGTCAGAATTGTGCACAGGTCATACCATTGGAAAGGTAATTTAGAGACCTTTGAAAGTCCTTAGACCTCTCCCGGGTTCAGGAGTTGACTTCCGATCAAATATGGCTCTGAAGCATTTGTTGGTCCATTGGACGGGGAATCGTTCGTCCGCATGGTAAGTCCGAATCGCGCACGGGATAGACCGTTGGAAGGTTAGGAGATGTAATTCAACATTCCAAATAGTTTGACCTTGTTTGGAGAGTTGACTTTGGTCAACCGGGCCCGAGAAGCGTTCGGTGACCTCCTAGAGTAAAACGGATCGTTCGTCCGCATGGAAAGTTGAAATCACGCACGGGACAGACCGTTGGAAAGGGTATTCAGTTCCCTTCAAAGATTCATTCAGCCTCGGTTGAGCTAAAGAGTTGACTTAGGTCAAATAGAGCCCGGGAGCGCCCGGTGGCCTATGGGTCAGGTTTCGGATGCAAACGGATCGTTCGTCCGCATGGTAAGTCAGAATCGCGCACGGGGTAGACCATTGGAAAGGGTATTCAGTGCCCTTCGAAGATTCATTCAGTCTCAATCGAGATGAAGTGTTTGACTTTTGGGTCAAACTGAGCCGAGGAGTGCCCGATGGCCTCCAGATTAGTACTCCAGACATGACCTGGGTTTACGGTGATGAAGGGAGGTACTAGGGACCTAAGGAGACTTAGGGGGTAACAGAATGGGGTGTCTACAACTCCCAAAGTAAAAACACCCACCTGAGGTGATCTTATAATTATCAATCCAAAGTCCAATCGATATTCGAATTGGTGAACAAATGGTCATCGGTATCAAAATAATACCAAATACTATAGGAAAGAGTGTCCCTCACATATTTAATGATACGTTTTAAGTGCAACCAAGTGAGACTCTTTCGTGGATGCTTGGTATTGCGCACAAACTCCAACGCTAAAGGAAATGTCGCGACGACTTGAGGTCAAGTAGAGAAGACTACATATCATGCTCTTATAAAGGGTTTGTTCTATGTCCTTTCCTAAAGCCTCTTTGCTAAAATTAGTTGATGTACTCGTAGTGGTGTGTGAGTGCTTAGAGGATTCTTAACCGAACTTCTTCACTAGGTCTTTGTATATTTGGAATGAGATATGAATATCTTATCCTCAGGCTGACGCACCTAGAGACCTAAAAATAACGTAAGCTCACTAGTTATGCTCATCTCAAACTCACTTTTCATCTCCTCCTCAAAAGTGTGATAATATTTTGAGCAGGTGGATCTAAATACTACGTAGTCCACATATACTTAGGAAACCAATCTAGAACATCTCTCTCTCCTCACAAACAACGTCTTATCCATTTCTCCTATTTTGAAGCCACAAGATAAAAGATAAGAAGTGAACCTCTCGTACCAAGCACGAGGTTCTTACTTTAAACTATACAAGGCCTTCTTAAGATAAAAGACGTGTCTCGACTGCCTGGGTCTTCAAACCCATTTGGTTATCTTATGTACACTTCCTCCTATAGAATGCCGTTAATGAAGGAAATCTTGACACCCATTTGATATAACTTGAAGCCTAGATGACATACTATGGCAAGTAGTAAGAGTATGGACTTAAGCGTAGCAACATAAGCGAATGTCTCGTCAAAATATTCACTCTCAATCTGTGCATAGCCTTGAACGACTAACCTGGCCTTATTACGATCTATAGTACATTCTTATCCATCTAATTATTGTAAATTCACATGGTACCAATCACATTAGTTTTTTTAAGCCGGGGGAATAACTCCCAAACATTATTCTTGTGAAATTAAAGCAACTCATCTTGCATATCGGATATCCAATGATCATCCTTGAGTGTTTCTTTCATATTCTTAGGGAGGTGTAGCAAAGGTAGCTAACCACATTCTCAAGTTGAGTGATCACCAAGTATAGTAGAAGGGTCATAACTTTTTCGAACCTAAGAGGGTGGATCCTCTAAATCAAGAGTGGGGTCCACCTGGGTAGTATGAGGAATGATGGGATAATTACTGAGGGTGCATATTTCTCACACTCGAGACTAGGGTCAATAGACACCAATGGCTCATCGTCTATAATTGTGACGTTTATTGACTCCATAAACTTTGATCTTGCAAAGGATAGACACTTATAAGCCCTACTCGATGATAAATAACCTAAAATTATCCCCTCATCGCTCCAGGAGTCAAACTTTCCTAAGTGCTCTTTATCTCTCAATATGTAATAAGGATCCCAAAGACATGAAAATATGATGGGTTAGGTTTTTTCTCAATTTACAACTCATATAATGTGTGTATCAGGTGACGACGAAGATATAACTGATACAATATATGGCATGCGGTATTAACCACCTTTGCCAAAAATGTCTAGGCACATTTTTCTCAAGAAGCATAGATCTAGACCTTTTTTTAATCGTCCAGTTCTTCCTTTTAACTATACCATTTTGTTGATGAGTACAAATGGCCAAAAACTTGAGTTTGATGCCCACGAGATCACAATAGCAAACCAGTCTGTCTTATTTAAATTAAGTATCATTGTCTCTATGCATTTGGATAATAGTGACACTGTGTTGGTTTTATAGGATACGACACTTGGTTGTTAGGAACTCAATCGCATCGGACTTTTCTCTAAGAAACCCCACACTATAGTATCTCAAAAAGTCATTGACCATCACGAAAATGTATCTATTACCACCTAAGATCTTTGTATGATTATGAACCATAAGATCCATTTGTATAAACACCAACACATGAGAAGTGGTAATGGTATTCAACATCTAATGGGGACTTCAAATTTGTTTTCCTTATTGGCAAGGACCACAAATCGAGAAATTTGATTTCCCAAGTGATGGAAAGCCATGCACTAGGTATTTATTCACTAAAATCTCAATGTCTTTAAAGTTCACATGACCTAGGCATTAATGCCAAATGTCCATAAAGGATACCATGACATTATTTCATACAAAGGAGGATTTGGGAATGATCACATAGAAATTGTCATAAGTCCTCACTCTTTGTAGTAATAGTTCAATGAATTAATCATATACGTTATACTCGGACCGGTTGAACTTTACACCAATGTTTGTATCATTAATCTATCTTATGTTAATCAAGTTTGCTTTTAACCCTTTGAAGTACAGCAAATTATCTAGTTTAGGAAATTTGGGTATCTCAACACAACCATATTCTTAAATACTAGACCTACTCCCATCTCTAAAGGTGACTTTACCTTCCTTGCGATACACAAGGTTGGTAAAACATGACTTGTCACTTGTCATGTTCTTAGAGCTCCCACTATCAAAATACCATTGGAAAGTATTTTGAACCTTGAGAGAAATATGAATAACAAGGCCTTTGTTGTCTTACTTAGGTACCCAAGTGAATGTAACCCTTTGTTTTCCCTTTTCGTTGTTGGCTCTAGTTGTAGCGTTAAAAGAATTCTCAAAAGGCATAGACATCCTTTGAAATTATTCCATTAATCTTTGCGAACTTGTGACTATGAACTCAACTTGCTCTCGAAAACTAGCAACATTGCTATAGTGGTGCGCGGGAGTATGTGTACATTTAGTTCTTCCTAACATGTAGAAAAAATTCTTAAGGCGACCTCTCCTTTTCTAATAGGTGCAAATATAGACTTGTTTGGGTATACTTTAATTCGCTCATTTAGGTTAAACTCTCTTTGGTGGGTTAGTTTGAGGCTCTTATGGATCCATAAAAAACTTAGGTACCGATTTTGGTACGACATGCAAAGTGGCTGCACCGTCGTAAACTATTCCTTGGATCTCTCTAAAACCTAAAGCGGTATCAAAGAACATATTTCCAACCTTCTTCGATGTATCCTATATAATAGGCTTAACTCCTGGGAAAATTCTAGATCTTTCTCGAGTTAGGATACAAGGGCTTCAAGTTTCTCACGAGTCTCAAATGAATCTTGAATATCACTCATAAGACTATCCACTTTGTTGGCCAAGTCGCCATTTTCCCTCTCTACTAAAACAACTCTCTTTCCCAAAGAAATATCAAAGAGGACTCACCTTTTATTGACTCTCTTAACTCTTTCTCCAAAGCTATAACCCTAAGCGCCAAACTTTTATTTTGCCTTTTCATTTTAACAAACTTGGCATAAAGCTCAGTGTAAGCACACTGAAAGTTACTCTCTCCCTTACTCCAAACGTCATATCCTAAAATCTTTTCGGAATGACTAAACTCATAGTCGAGGTCATTATATTTATAAACGTCCTCATTGGCGGGAGGTGTACTTGATGTACTAACATGATTAGCTATAAACGTGAATAAATTACGTCCATACGGTGATTCATCCCTGGAATCTACCGACTCGACATCACTATTACTAAGCATGGTAGTGAAGACAAATTTGCCTTTATCTTGTCTCTTTAATCTCGTAGTACACTCATAAGATTTGTGACCCTTGCCCTAACACTCATAGCATCTCTCCTAATCTTTCTTAGGGTACTCCCCTCTTGATTTTTCAAAACTTTTCTTGCCTGATTTATTCTTTTTTATCTTTCTTAAAACTTATATTTTCTTTGTAAGTCTTTTCTTTTGTTAGCTTTAGAAATTTTTTGCAAGAAAGGCAAGATCATCTAAATCAAAATCATACTCAGAGTCAAAAGAAACCTCGTCTTTCTCTTTATATTGTACTTTTAAACCGATCCCTTTTTCCTTAGGTTTAACATTTTTGGGAAACATATCAATTTCATAAGTTTGGAGGTCTCCTACAAGTTCTTTTGACCTAAGCATATCTAAGATTACCAAAAAATTAAATACATTGATCTTAGGAATAAATCAAGACATAAGGGACAACACGTGTCTTAGGAATTATCTGACCTAAATTAAAATTAGATTAACGATATCTGATAATCATGCATAAAATTCATCAAACATTTCATCCTATAGCATAGTAATAGTCTCAAACCGCGTGGCAAGATTTTGAAGCTTAGAAGCTTTCATAGTGTTTGAACCCTCGTGAGCAAGTATGAGGGTATCCCATGCTTCCTTAGATGTTGTGCATGTTATGATGCGGCGAAACTCACCAGGGGGCGACGATCCCATAAATGGCATTTAAATCGCATGAGTTAAAATTACTCCATTTTAGTACATCCTCCGTCTATGTGGTGAGGGGTTTAGGACTTATGATATCGCTATTAGTGACAGTGGTGGTGTCCACTCTCTTTCACAAAAAATCCAGACACGCTCATCAATCTCTTTCAAATCCGACGTCATTAGAGTTTTTCAATAAGCATAACCCATAAAAAATAGGTAGCATATTATACAAATTATCCATAAAAAATAAAATTTAAAGATCACCAATTTACAAAATTGATATCTAAAAAAATTTCCATAAAAATGATCACATGATATTTTAGTGCAACCAACTCTGATATCAATTTGAGAAAGAAGGTTCGTATGGATAGTTCGTATATTAGGTTATGCACACACACGATCCCAATATTTAACCATATTTTATCTTGATTAGTATTAGGTGTGCATACATGATAAAACCCAAATTTAAATATTCCAATCTAAGAAAATAATCAAACCAACCCAAATAGAGAAAAAGAAAAAACTGAGGAAAAATTACCTTTTGGGCAAAACCTATATTTCAACAATGTAAAGAATTTGAAAGAATCGATGACTTACAAACTACTTAGAGATCCACTAAGTATAATGCAAAAATCGTCATCCATTAGAAATATGTTCTAAAATAATTACCATTTTTTTCAAACAAAATAAATCTTCTTCAAATGAGAACCAAGTCTTGTTTTAACGAAATGACAAACTCGTTCTAACGAAGTTAAAAATATAAAAATTATTTTCAAAAATCCTTTTACGAAAAATGCCTCGAGTATAAAAATCATCCCAGAATATAATTCGATCAAGAAATAATCAATACCAAAAATTCATATACCTCCATAAAGTGTTTGTCACGATACTTGAGGCTTGAATTCTGAAAATGATTCTCAACCACTAACAATTCTTCAAAGATCGTGGAGGCCGATGCAGATGTAGTGTTCGGTCATATCTACATAAAACCATTATTAGAGATCAATAACCCAACGTGAGGGAATATTCACCATGATGATATTGATTTATGGACAAATAATTATTTCTCTCTCATAGGCCAGGACCTCATCTGGAATAGGACACATGATGGGGTTGAAATTGCGAATCCACAACCTATAAAAAAAATACTTTGTCTTCTTCATTTGGATCAAATTCAAAAAATCCTACTATTACTCTATTAAACTTTTTATACAGAGAGATATATTGTGTATGTGTCTTCCATGTCCATTAGTGGCCTATTATAGTGAAAACACTCTCGTACTTTGTACAGTGGACATAGGCTAAGTCCGAACCACTCTATTGCATTAATTTCCTTTTCTCTCATCTCTTCTGCTAGATTATTTGTCAATTACTCTATTATAATGTTTTTATATAACTCTCATAATTGGAGTGCATCCAATGCACGATCTTGGTATCATCAATTTGATTCTGTTTGTGGGAACATGTTTACTAATCTCATATTTAGCTTGGATTTCGTTCTCATCTATGGTTGTGATTAAACTTTACCATTATTGGATCTAAATCATCATGGAAAGAGCTTGGGGGGGGGGGGGGGGGAGTTCATCAGCTTCCTATTTTATCTATCCTATTTTATGGGTTTTTACACCCATGTACTAATGCTTGATTTATCTGATCGACGATGTCTTCTGATCCACCAACAAATGTCGGGGCTGGTTCCAGCCAACTGAATCCTTAGTCTGAGATGGGCGACATAGTGACAGCACTGAGATCTCTGGTGCTAGCCATTAGGATATGCAATTACAGTTGTTAGCATTCAACCAAGATATAATCAACTGGATTCCAAAGAACCTAACCATGAATCTAATTATACCAACTGTCATGAGAGGGGATGCACCAATAGTAGCTGGGGGGCCAACATCATCTCCAACCGTAGAGTTTCAGTGTAGCGAAAGGACAAAAGAGATTACTGATCCCCATCTTCTCCGCCTTCGTAAGGAGCTTAAAGGCGTACTTGAGGAAGTGGCATACGAGGAGGGACACAGTTAGGACTGTGGCAAACAATATAAGATAACATAATCATCATAGCGACCATGTAAAACTATTCATCCGACTTACCATGGTAAAATTATTACATATACTCCTCAAAGTCAACATAGGAATGATGTCTTCACAAGACTTAAAAGAGGGTCGACATTTGATTGACTCTGCCAAAAGAGCATTATAGTCGAGACATCATACCAGATAACATCTGTGGGATAGAGATCACTGGTCATCTCGAACAATCTCATCCAAAGAACCATCCAAACCAAAGGGAATGTCGAGAGGTAAAAAGTTCAAAAAGGGGCCTAAGTAGAGGATCCACATGCAAAGTCGTCTATGAGGTGGAAGGTCCAGGTGACAATATTATTGAAGATGATAAGCCTTTGAAAAACTTTATCCATAGGGTGGAGGATAAGATCAGATGCCTTATCAAAAGTCGAGAGCCCAATCAAAAGGGATATATGGAGGGTTATCCTTTTGTACAAAATATTATCGACTATCAAACACTTGAAAAGTTTAAACCACCAATTGTAATGCCCAAATATGATGGGATCTCCAACTTATTCAGTAAATAGAAATATACCAGTCAACGGATGACATCTATTCCACTTCAGACGAGAAGAGATGCTAGGTATTTTATAGTATTCTTCCTGCTGCTGCCTATATATGGTATACGGGTTTATCCAGAGGAGGGATATATAATTTCAAATAGCTGGGTGAAATATTTATCCATAATTTTTATTTCAGCATGAAATATGCAAAGTGTGTAACTCACTTGTCGAATGTAAGGAAGGGGGAGAATAATACATTGAGAGATTTCATATCTTAATTCAATAAGGATAAATCAGAAGTTAAAGATTTCGATGACAACAGTGATTAGTGGGATCCAACAGAGAAAAATCTATTAGAACCTCTCCCAAGATCCTCCAAAATCCATGATAGAACTTCTAGCTAAGGCCAGGTGAATCATAAATCTGGAGGAGGTCGTGGCAGCTAAGAGAAAAGACTAAGAGGAGTTAGGCAACAACAAATCTGGGCAAAGCTGAGGCAAAGACAATGAAAAGCGGGGAAGAAGATTTCAAATGATGACAAGTTTGAAAATTACACCCCATTTACTCTTAGTTCCAATCTCATTTTGACAGAGATCAAAGACGATATATAAGTTAGTTGGTCTGAGAAACTAAAGGCCCCTTTACACAAATGATACAAGAGCAAGTGGTGTGAGTTCCACTAGGATCATGACCACATAACATATAAATGATATGATTTGAAAGACAAGATTAAAAAGTTGATAAAAAACGGGAAGTTGCGAAAGTGAGTCAATAAGGGAAGAAGCCAAGATGGCAATAGGAAGAGGTACTCCTCATCAAGGGATTACATGCCAAATAAGAAATAAGTTCATATGAATAGAAATGAAAAAGAATGAGATGATGATAAGGAGAATGACCCAAATCTCTAAGAAAATCTCTAGAAATTCAAATGTAATATCCACTGGATTTCAATTAATGTTAAAATGATCTCAGGGGAAATATCATGTGGAGATATAGAGCCAACTGAAAGAAAGTCCCACGTCGTCGAAGCCAAAGCTGGATCAAAAGGAATGGATATTAACCTGGCAGAGTTCGCGGGAGAAATAGGAAGGATGAAGAAGGTGGACATGGTGAGTCTCATGGCGGGGTTATCTAGGATGGATTTTTAGGGTATCCTATCCCTTCACGATGACCCACTTATTTTCAGCACATAAGTTCACGACTATAATGTGTCTCGTATCCTTATTAATTGGGAAGCTCAACCGATGTTATGTTCTGGGACTACTTTACTGGTATAAAAGACAATAAGAAGAGATTCATCCCATTCCATGCTACACTGATTGGATTTAGCGATAAGAAGGTACACCCATTAGGAATGTTTGAGATGTATGTCTAGATGGGCACATGGCCGATATGTCCAGGAATAAGAATAAATGTTTTTGTAATGGATGAGAATGTGCTCTTAGCACATAATATCCTTTTGGTAAGTTTAGCATTGAAGGTATTTTAAGTTGTTCCTTACACTATATATCAAATAATGGAATTATCTACACTTTATGGAGTAGGGGAAGTTAATGGTGATCAAGTGGAAGCACGCGAGTGTTATTTCACCTCGGTCAAGGAGAGTGAAGACCATAAGAGGAAAACCACATCTTATAATATTGATACCCTTGATCCAAGAGATGAATATAAGTTAAAAAAGGGAGAGCCTACGTAAGAGGTAGAATCCATCGTCCTTAATGAGGACGAACCACAAAAAATTGTCTAAATTTTCTCATTCCTTCAACCTTTCTTAAAGAAATAACTCGTTGAATTACTACAAAAGAGGTAGAGAATCTTTGCATGGAGTTATAGTGACATGCCATGGATTGACCCCGATGTCATCTTTCACAAGCATATGTTGACGATAAGGTAAAACCAATGAAGCAAAGAGGATGAAATTTTTCTTAGGACATATATGAAACAATCTTGGAAGAAGCTAAAAATTTACAGAGAAAAAATTCATCAAAAAGGTCTAATACCAAGAGTGGCTATAAAATATCATCATTATACCAAAATAGAATGAAAAGTGAAGAATATGAGTAGACTTTAAAGATCTGAACAAGGCATGTCCCAAAGATAATTTCCCTTTATTAATAACTAATCAAATTGTGGATGCCACGATCGTGAATGAACTTATTTGCTTCATGGATGCCTATTCAGAATGTAACTAGATCTTGATGTTTAAAGGAGACACCGAGAAGACATATTTAATTACAGACAAAGCGACCTAGTGTTATAAAGTGATGCCTTTCAGGCTGAAAAAATAAGTGCCACTTACTAGAGACTTGTTAACAAAATATTCAAAGATCAAATTAGTAAGACGATGGAACTGTACGTTGATGACATGCTAACAAAAATTTTAAAGGTTGAGAATAGTGTAAAGGATATGGAAAGAAATTTTGACACTATGGACCACTACTGGTTGAGGATGAATCTAACCAAGTGTATTTTTGGTGTTATCACTAGAATTTTTTTAGGTTTCATAGTCAATCAAAAGAGAACTGAGGCCAACCCAACCAAGATAAAGGCATTTAACAACAAGAAAAACCCAAGAAACACGAAGTACATTCAATAACTGACAAGTAGAGTCACGGTGCTTACCACGTTTATCTTGCTACTAATTGATAAAAGCCTGCCTTTTTAAAAAAAATAGCAAAACCTTTTTATGAGGTATGGAGAATGTAAAAAAGTGTTTAAGGAACTGAAATTCTACTCGGGCTCACCAATGCTTCTATCTCTGCCAATTCAAGAAGAGAAACTGTATTTGTACCTGTCTATCTCAGAATCGAGAGTCAGTATGGCGATCGTCTTAGAAGACAATGGGACCCAGAAGTAGGTGTACTATAATACTAAAGCATTACAAGGGGATGAAACTAGATACCCAAAGATGGAAAAACTTGCATACGCATTGATACATGCATCAAGAAAAATGAGTCCTTACTTCCAAGCTCATACGATGGTAGTACTCACCGACATACCTCTTCGATAAGTCATTCATAGAATGAGAAATTGGGTAGTCTAATGGGTTAGTCAGTTAAGTTAGACGAGTTTAATATCATCTAATAACTAAGAAATGTAATCAAAGGACTCATTTTGACATATTTTATAGCAGAGTTCACTTGGGAATCGGTGGATGAGACAAAAGTTAAAATACAAGTTGAGAGTCCAAAAAAATATGAAAGCATGGAATTAACCATAAAGATTGTGGAAGCCAAGCCTGTTGTTGGGGTTCTAGAAATTTATTTACTAATAAAAAATGGTGTCCTTGCTGAAGCCCTATTCTCGTAAAAAATGCTTGTATGGAATTTGTTTATTGATGGCTCATCCTGTGCAACTGGTAGTGGGGTTGGGATAATTATGTTGGCCCCAAACAAGATCGTTATTGAGTATACACCAAGGTTCAATTTCAAGGCGTCCAACAATGAGGCTAAGTAGGAGGTCTTGGTAGCAGTACTATTACTGACGACGACTCTAGGTGTTGGCCAACTTCTTTCCCATAGCTATTCATAATTGGTAGTGAACCAAATTCTGTGAATCTATGAGGCAAAAGATGAAAAAATGTCAAAATACTTGCAAAGAGTGAAGACAACACTTTCAAGTTTTTAGGGAGTAAAAGTAAAGAGAATCTTGAGAAGTTATAATGAAAAAGAGGACGCCCTTGTAAGGCTTTCTTCAACTACAAAGATAAAAATTTGAAGAATTATTCCATTGAGTATCATCGATTGTGAGGAGGCTAATAATATAAAATGTGTTAGCTTGAACTTGGGACCTCTTAGATGGACCCAATCATTGAGTACTTGATGGATGAAAAGCTCCCAGAGGGTAAGGCCAAAAGAAGAAAGGTACCCTACTGAGCCGTTAAATTCATCATCATAGGGAATGTGTTATATAAATAGGGTTATGTTCTACCACTCTTGAGATGTGTGCATTCGACAAAAGTAAGTTATGTCCTCAAATATATATACGAGGGTTGTTGCACGAGCCATATCTAAGGAAGGTCATTGGCAAAGAAAATTATAATGCAAGGCTACGCTTGGTTGAATAGATCGAACCACACATTACAAAGGGCATGTTCATAAATGCAATAAGTGTCAGTGCTTTACCAACATACCTCACCATCCTCATCACCCATTTTCTCCTATGCCGGCCCATGGCCCTGTGCAATGTGTGGGATTGATCTGGTTAGCCTACTATCAAGGGTTAAAGGGGATTTTCACTTCCTTATCATCGCGATTGATTATTTTTTAAAGTGGGTAGAGGCAAAGGCTACAATAACTATCCCTAAAGAGAAATATTTCAGATTCATTTGGAGAAATATTATCTGCCAGTATGGACTCCTAAACACTCTGATATTAGACAATAAAAAGTAATTCAAGAATACGTCTCGAATTGCTTACTGTGGTCGGGTTGGCATAAAGCAGTTCTTATTGGCACTAGGTTGACCTCAAGTAAATGGGAAAATCGAGGTGACGAACTGGAAAATACTAGATAGAATAAAGAAAAATTGGAAGAAGCCAAAAGAAAGTGGGTTGATGAGCTGCACAATGTTCTATTGGCATATCGGACCACTGAAAAGATGTTCACAGGAAAAATGCCTTATATGATAGAATATAGGTTGGAAGCAGTCATCCCAACCAAAATAGGGTTGCTAAGTCATATAGTCCAGACATACGATCCGAACAGAACTTGGAAGAGAGAAAACTTAATTTAGGCCTTAATGAAGAGCATTAAGAAGACGCAAAAATGCAAAAATCAGCCTATCAATAGAGAGCCACAAAGTTAAAGTCTGTCTAATTAAATTTGGTGATCTTTTACTAAATAAGGTGATCTAGAAAGCTAACAAATTCCATCCAAATTGTCATGGGCCATATAAAGTCACATAAGAAGTATATCCAGGTACCCATTGCTTGGAAAAATTTAAAAGGGCAACTATTCACAAATCTATGGAACAACGATCATGTGAAGAAATATTATCATTGAAGAAAATATGTGATAGCTTGAGAGAATTTTCATCAAATGTAATTGAATAATGTTACGAGAAATATGAATGAAATAAAGTGTTCTCACGTATTATGCAAGTTTTAGTTTTTTTATCGTATACTCATGAAATATTGCTCTCGGTGGTACGAGAATGGTCTTGTCTCCTAGGTGTAGACACCCCATTCTAGCCCCCTACATCACAACGAACCTAGGTCATACCCCGAGTACTGACCTAGAGGCCATCGGGCACTCACAGGCTCTGTTTGACCAAAACTCAAACTCATCAGCTCGATCGAGACAAAATTAATCTTCAAAGGGCACTGAAACCCCTTTCCAATGGCCCGCCCCGTGCGCAATTCTGACTTACAGTGTGTACGATCGACTCATTTTCCCTCAAAACTTGATCTAGAGGCCATCAGGCACTCCCAGGCTCTGTTTGACCAAAGTTAACTCCTTATCTCGAACTAGACTAAATGAATCCTCGAAGGTCATTGAAACCCCTTTCCAACGGTCCGCTCTGGGCCTAATTCTGACTTACGATATGGATGACCGATCTGTTTTACTCCGAAAGGTCTCTAAATACTTTCAGGCCCCGGTTGACCAAAGTAAACTCTCCAAACTAAGTCAAACTCTTTGTAATGTTGAGGTACATCTCCTAACCTTTCCAACGGTCTACCTTGAGTGCAATTCCAACTTACCATTTGGATGAACGACTTTTTGCTGTCCGACGATCCCCCGTCCAAAGGATCGACGAGCGCTTCCGAGCCACATCTGACCCAAAGTCAACTCCCATACCTGGGAGAAGTTCAAGGACTTTCGAAGGTCTCTAAAGTACCTTTACATCGGTATGCCCCATTCGTGATTCGGATCAAGGAATTGTGTTTTATGATCGTTTTTCTGAAGGAAGTTGAATGAGACTACCAAACGGGAGGATCAAAATCTTGCCTATCGGCAGCGTGCCTAAAAACACCTGTCGATTGGCAGGATCAGACCTATGTCGATCGATAATGCCCTGGGACTATAAAAAGGAGAGCTTGACCTCATTATAAAAGGACCCCCAGCTCTGAGATCCATCGCTCTCAGCGAACTCAGATCACCTCTCTAGAAGTCAACGGTATTTCTAAATCCAAATCCCTTTCCAACCCTCACTTTACATCATCCTTTTTACAAAACTTGGTGAATTAACTATCCATCATCATTATCCAAGTGCAAGGGCTGATCTTCAACATTCAAGATCAAGCTTAAGATCTTCAGGAAGGTCCAACTTTCTCAACTCTCTCTTTAAATTCTCTTAAATTCGCATTAACTTGTTTTATCACTTAGCACTTCTATTTTCCCCGTCTCACATATCCTAATATACTTTTTTATTTAGTATTATTGCACATTTCTTATTTTTTATATAAAACCCAAAAAAAGAAGAAAAAGAGGGGTTGGTTATAAATTCCAAATGGGGATTCTCTCACCTCTCTCACACTTTTCTCACACTAAAACACTTTTTACACACACACATATAAGAGAAATCCCTGGTTGGATTTATGGGATAAATCCCACCCTTCGTTTTGCATACGAACTACGTGGACTTTGATGCCTATATAGGCTATGTAGGCGTCTTGGGGGTAAAACTCGAGACTCGAGTCTTATCTTTTTTAATTTTCTAATTTTCTATTTTCCTAATTCTTTAACTTGATTATCTTAGATTCTCATCTCTACATATTTACATATACATATATTTGTTCTTATTAGCGTATTATTCCATACGTGTTGTCGTTCCGTTATAACGACCGACGCAGGAATAATCACGTAAATCTCATTTTCTAATATTACTTTTATAAACATCCCTACGGATGACTCGCTTTATCTCTTCCATGATACAAGTCGATGATTCCTATTTCCATTACATATACACATGCACACATATCACGGAGAAATAGAGGAAATAACCAAAAATCCATGAGAGACCGTAAGGGCGGGATGAGTGCCTAACACCTTCCCATTCGTAACTTAGCCTTTGAACCCTTCTCGAATCATTTTTGGTTTCGTATGTATCAATATGTCTTTTGATGCTGTCCTTCGGGATGGCTCCACCTTCTTTTGTCTCTTTTGAGTAACATAGACTGGCGATTCCATCTCTCTATATTTTTCACCTCACACATTGCCGATGACGACCAAAGTGCTCCCGAGAGGGATGCGCGGGACTGAGATCCTCTCTCTCTATCTCTGTCTCCCCGAGGATTGGGGATGGCCATAGTGGCGACTCCATTGGGGATTTTGTTTTGAGGTATAGACTCTGTTTACATGATTATTTGTTTATCTATATGTTCCTCTATCTTCTGCCTACTAGCACACACCTTTACACTTGTATATATCCATGCTTAGTATAGATTTACTTCTCATAGTCATACTTTCCCCCTGTTTAGCATGATGTTCATCAATGAAATATACATCTCTCCATATGATACTAATAAAAGGATCATACGTTTTGAACACTACTCCACCGAAGAGCATTGCTATTGACCAAATTTTATCCCATAACTAGAAGGTCACTTCGTGATGGGCGCTGGTCCGGCAGGGTGTAGTTAACCTAAGCTATATGACTCTCACCTTCCATTGGCTAAGTACCTTCGACGTATATCAAACGGTTCCCCTGCATCGTACCGGTTGATCAAAGTCATGACGGGAGGTATATGGCAGGGAATTCGTTCACGTACGTTGAGTATACCGAATTCTCTCTCACACGTACTATCCCCATGAGGTATATCGTGAGGCCATTTATGTACACTCAGGTATATCAAATGGCTTGTCCACACGTACCCATTGCCCTCAAACTCAAGACGTATATCGTGGTAGTTATGCCAAAGGGGGAACTTTCCAATTAACCCAACAAAACTTCATACCCGCATATAGGCATAAGACCTAGGGCACTCTTATTAATTTGCCGATTTCTACCCAAAACTCTGCCGAAATGACGGGCCGATATGTCGCCCAAATTCTCAAGTGATTTCACCTTTTTTAAAACGGGATCCTTTCCATGAGCTTGGTAACAAGTCCAACCTTTTCATATATTAATTAAAACCCCAATTTTTCCAAGCTCGGGTCCCGTCCGACATTTCCTTTTTGCATTTAGGTAAACCTAATACAAGAGAGAACATAATAATTATAATAATCATGCTGAGACCCGTCTCCCATTCATTCTCTCCTCCCTTTATAAAAAAACAAAAAAAGACATGTTTCTCATTTCTTTACCAAAAATCCAAAAACTTTTCTCCTCTCGTTATGAAAAATCCAAAAATATTTGTCTTCCAATCTCAAAAAGAAAAGCAATGTAAAAAAAAATGTCTTCTTTCCTTTTTTTCAAAAATAAATCCCATTTACACCTTCTCAGGTCAATTGCACACCCTTGGCCTGGCTCCTTATTGGCTTCGGTCTTCAGTCAAATCGCCCCGGAGTTTAGTCCGTTCCCCTACTACTTCTTTAGAGTCTAGAATCCATCCACTTTTTATGCAGAACACTGATCAAGTACTAATTGTGCTGCTAGATCTGATGGGAGTCTTAGCTCAGCTCATGTCCAAGATTGACAACCTCTAGACTGAAGTTCGCGAGATGCAATGAAACCAGGTTCCTATTCCCTCATGCTATGGGACCACCCAAGCCCATCTGGGTTCCTGAAGAGTATCAGCACATTCCACGTGCCCCTCTTGCTAATGGTCCGCCACCTGCCCAGCTTCCTATGCCAAACCTTGCGCAGCCTGGGGCTAACTTTACTATAACCATTGATCCAAAGGATAAAGAGCTAAACAAGGTTAAGGAAGATCTCAAGATGCTAACTAATAAGTTCGACCAAGTCAAAATCTCTGGAAATTACATGGAATACACCCATATGTCTCCTTATCCTAAATCAAGATTACCCGAGAAGTTCAAGATGCCAAATATCGAGAAATTCAGAGGAAGTGGACCCCCGATTGTTCATCTTCACAGCTATTACCGTTCTATGACTCTCCTAGGGGCTTCTGAAGAAGTGATGGCCCAATTATTTCAGCAAACTTTGAAGGATAGTGCCCTCCGTTGGTTTTTATCTCTCAAGGAGTCCAGAATCTGTAGATGGGAGGATGTAGCCTGAGAATTCATGTCTCAGTACAAATACAATGAAGAACTTGAGGTCACCCGCCGTGATTTAGAGCTGCTCAAACATAACTATGGGGTATCAATCTGTAACTTCATAGACCGATGGAGATAAAAAGCATCTACTATGACCAGTCGATCGTCCCAAGAAGAACAAGCCAGCATAGTGAAGAAGAACTTCTTACCTCATGTCTAAGCAACAATGGGAGGACAATACTATCCCCACTTCTAAGCTCTCAGATAAGCAGGTGTATAAATCGAGGAAGGTCTTGCTAAAACAGAAGTTGAACCAAAGAAAGTGTCTGGACTGTTCACTCCCAGTATATATGATAAGCCTGTTAGTGCTGCAGTCTCAACCATCAACAATATCTCTCAACCAGCCACCTCATGGGCACCAAAAAGCCGCCCTATCCCAGTTTGAAAGGAATACACCGAGCTCCATGCTCCCCTCTCCAAAGTTTATCTGTCCCTGTTAAGATAAAATCTTATCAAACCCTTGGACCCCCATCCATTGCCAAATCCACATCCAAAAAACTTCAAGGCAGATGCCCATTGCGTCTTTCACCAAACTATTGTCCCACCCGCCAATCCTAAGTCAAACACTACTCACAACCCACTCCCAAATCATGCCAATGCCATTTTCCTAAAAGAGAACCCAAAATTTGATCCCTTAACTCAAATCACACCCATATACTCGCCCAAACATCTCCAAACTTGCCTATATTTCCACCTACACCCTACTAGCCTCGCTGATCAGGCACTGTCACTCCTTACTAGAGCATGCATCGCTGTCCGAACTCGTTCTAAAAATGGAAGTATGGAATTACCAGAAGTATTAAACCAACTCCTAGAGTTTGGGCTGAAACTTCCGTCGCAGATGATCATTGATTGCTATAGGTTCAGTACGCTATTCTTGGAAGCACAAAAATGGGCCCGAAAGTCAGACAATTGGGTGGTACCAACCGATGAAGTTAGCCTAGATGACATTGTCCAGATCATGCCAGAATTATTCAGGAAAACCAATAATATTTTCAGTATGAATGAGTTGCTTGATACTTTAAAGCTATAAGGGCGCCTAGTCCCTTCACCCTTACATCTCCCCGCAGAATGGGAAGACCTGTACGAAGAAGCCATTGAAGTCGTGGAATGCATTGACTTTATATGGAAAGACATAATGGTTGCCACCGGATGGGGGGAAGGATTCGAAGATTCAAATAAAGAGTAAGCTTCAGAGAAGACTGGCCAGGTAGCCAACATGTGTGGGATGATATCATTAGAAGAACTCCTCAAAAATATAAATAAGGTGGCAGAACAACCCGAGATCGACAAGGAAACAGGGTCCATATTCTTCCATTCTTTATTAAATCACATGACCAGATCAGGGAGGCATTACCAGATCCCAAGTTTACTACCAGCCAATGACAAAGGGAAGGGTGTTAAAAACCTTCCTATGTCAGAGATGACCCTCGAGAAGAGTAAGATCCTGGATCAGTTAAAGAAAACCCAAGCTAACATCACTATATGGGGACTCTTTATATCTTCCCAGCTGCACAGAAATGCTTTGATCAAGTTGCTCACTGGACCCATAGTTCCTCCTTCTACCACACCAGAAAAAGTGATAAATTTAGTTATATCTTTGACCTCTACCCGAATGCTATCCTTTTTCAAAGAAGAAATACCCAGAATTGGGCCAAACCACAATCATGCACTCAAGATCTCCGTCGAAGTTATGGGGAATATCATACCACTCTCTCTTATCGATAATGGATCCACTTTGAATGTATGCCCATTAAGAACCTTCAAATGCTTAGGACTGAAGGAAAGTGACCTCGCTCCAACCTCCGCTGTTGTACGTGCCTACGATAATACCCAGCAGGAAGTGATGGGATCCATAAAACTTGTAATAGAGCTGGCCCTATAAACCATGTCATTGAATTCCAAGTCATTGACATACAACATGTTTCAACCTGTTGCTTGGACGACCTTAGCTCCACAGTATCAAGGGTGTGTCTTCCTCGCTCCATCAAAAATTGAAGTTCTTAGCCGATGGACGAGTCATCACCATTTTGGACGACGACAATAGTGCCTAGAATGCAAGTACCAGCAATCCAATCCTTGAGATACAACACGGGTCAAATGATATGCTCCTATCAGGATTTCGAGTTGAGACACTTCTACTCTCGGTAGGAGACGCCTTCAGAGAAAGGGTTTGTCCAGAACACGACCCTCATGGCAACATCAATGTGATTTAAGTGTTAAAAAATATGCACTTCATGCCCGGAATGGGTCTAGGATAAAGATAGCAAGGGATACTTGAACTCATTGTGATGAAAAAAGCTTTCCCTCCTTGTGGTTTGGGGTATGAACCATCAGAACAAGATCTCGGAATGATCCGTCAGTCTCAACCGAAGATAAGACTAGACTGCATCCAGACTGTCCGATGTGACTCCTTGAATGGATGATTTATCAAAAAGGGTGAAGACTTCCTCTTTTACGGATTTTTGGAACAATAGTATTACCATACAGATAAGAAGATGAAGCCTGGAATGGAGATCTTTTTCCAAGACAGCTACTCATGGGCCGAAAGTTCCCGACACCATCTACAACCACTCCTCAAAGATACCAAAGATTTTGTGGAAAGTGACTCCGAGGATTCGTTTAACTTACAAACACTGGGTCTGACACTCTGCATGGTCTATTTAAGCACTACATCACTGGATCCATCCCACCTGATTAAAGCTGTTGATACACCTTTCCTCAACTGGCATGCTGTGCCAGTTCTATCTGTTGAAATCCCACCTAACCCCAATGTTAACCCCATATCTTCTTCTGTTGTCTATCCCTGTTCTAATGTAATTGATACCTCATTTGATGAGGTTCTCAATGCTGTTTTTCCTATTAATGAAATAAATGAAGATTTTGAGTATCTTGTTGTGCCTTACATTAATTGTTTAGATTCTAATAAAACTTTTGATGATGATGATTTTGCAAATGAAAAATTCTTAACTGATCTAAATAAGGTTAATAATAAATAACATAACCGCGTTCAAGTTAATGAAGAAGAAACTGTTGTTGTTAACCTTAGTTTTAGTAGACAACTGCGCGAGAATAGGATAGGGATACCCTTGAAGGGCATGAGCGCGCATAACTCGAAGAATTACTAAAGGAATTTGTGGATGTCTTTGTGTGGTCCTATAACGATATGACCGACATTGATCCTGAAATAGATCAATATGAGATCCCCACTCTTCCAGATTATAAGCCAATTAAATAAAAGTTGCGAAAGCTCTGCACCGAATGGTCGCTCAAAGTCAAAGAAGGATTGGTCAAACAGGTGAACGTGGGTTTTATTTGCGTGATAAAAAATCCCACATGGCTAGCCAACATAGTTCTTGTGTCGAAATCAGGAGGGAAAGTTCAGATGTGCGTAGACTATCAGGACTTGAACAAAGCCTCTCTGAAGGATGATTACCCGCTACCCAATATCGACATGATCGTGGATAACACAACCAGTCACGCTCTTAAGTCATTCATCGACGGGTTTTTTGGATACAACTAAATCAAAATGCACAGAGATCACCAAGAAAAAACCGCGTTCATCACCCGTGGGGAACATTTTGCTACATTATTATGCCATTTAGTCTCAAGAATTCTGGGGCTACCTACTAGAGGGCTGCCACAACCATACTGCATGATCTGATTTACAAAGAAGTCAAGGTTTATGTGGATGATATGATTATCAAATCCAAAACTAGAGAAGGTCATGTTACTGCGACGGTATAGGATGAGACTCAATCCACAGAAGTGCATCTTCAGCATCACCAAAGGGAAACACCTGGGATTCATGGTTAGCGAGAAAGGGATAGAGCTAGATCCTGCCAAGCTGAAGTCCATACTTGAGATGCCAGCACCTCAAACAGAATAGGAAGTCCTAGGATTCCTTGGAAAATTACAATACATCAGCCGGTTCATCAGCCAACTAACCTCCATCTGCGAACCTATTTTTAAACTCCTCCTAAAGGACTCAACCAAGGTTTAGAAAGAGGCCTACCAAGAATCCTTTGAACGAATCAAACAATATCTTACCCGACCTCCAGTACTCATGCCACCGCAGCCTGATCTCCCCTTACTCCTATACTTGACCATAACCGACACTACAGCTGGGGCTTCTCTAGACCAATACCTTAAAGAATCCCGTAAAGAAAGAGCCATCTATTATGCCAATCGTAAATTAGCTGGATACAAAGTTAACTACACTACTTTGGAAAAACCATGCGTCGCACTTATTTGGGTCACCCAATAGTTACGACACTACATGCTCACCTTCCCAATCAAATTTGTATTCTTAATGGACCCCATCAAGTACCTGCTTGAGAAACCTGCCTTATCCAGCCAAATGGCCTGATGGTTGATGCTCCTAACTGAGTTTGATACCGTGTACGTCACGCAAAAATCCATGAAAGGAAGAGCCATCTCTGACTACCTCACTGACAACCGCATGGAAGAAGCTGATGTTTGAATCTCCAAATTCCCATATGAAAACATCCTTTTCATCACTCAAGATGACCTTCGATGGTAGATGTTCTTCAACGGCGCTGCCAACAAAAAGGGATATGGCATTGGGATACTTCTGATTGTCCCAGATGACTTCCACACTCCCATCGCTATCAAGTTAGATTTCCCCTGCACCAACAACATGACTGAATACGAGGCGTGTATGGTTGGCCTCAAGGTTGCTCTCAAGAAAGGTATTCAATGCCTAGATGTCTACGGGGATTCAATCCTCATCATCGATCAAGTGCTCAGAAAATGGAAAGTCAAGGATGAGAAACTCCAACCTTTCCATTCCCACTTAGAAGAGCTAGCCTCCAAATTCCAAGATATCACCTTCCACTACCTACCTCGAGCAAGGAATAACCTAGTCGATGCCCTTGTTACCTTAGCCTCCATGGTCGACATGCCCGAAGGAATAACAATGGCCCCCTTCCTAGTTCAAAAGAAAGATAAACAAACCCACTTATACCACATTGAGTTCATCACCAAAGAAGATCCCGAGCTAGCCAATTGCTGGTACTATGATATTTGGCACCTCCTCAAGCATGGTAAGTATCCCAAAAGTTCCAACAAGAAAGACCAAGCAACTTCCGAAGACTAGCCGCCCAGTAGATCATCTGTCACAAAGCACTATTCAAGAGAAACTTCGATGGAACCCATCTACACTACATCATATGGGATGACATTGAAGAGATAATGCCGAAGATCCACAATGGGAAATGCGGTCCCCACATGAACAGTCACATGCTTGCCAAGAAGATCATTCGATAAGGCTACTACTGGACCGATGATGCTGAAATCTAGCACCACCAAGTAAGTGATGATGAGCTCAAATAGTAATAACAATGGCAACCATGGTGATGTATATGTGAAGTGTATAGAAGGTGTGGGTATAAGAGGAATAAGATAATGATGTATAGTGGTTCAGCCAATTAGGCCTACATCCACTGTGAGTGTGTGATCCACTAGGTATGGGAACTAATGGCCTTGGATACAATGCACATAAGCTCTCTCTCTCTCTCTACCATGTGTACAAGTAGAGTTTTATCTAAGGTTATAAATTATCGATCCCTTTGTAGGGTTGTAGGTGACAAGTATATATATGTCTTGGGGGGTGTAGTGTACCCCCCAAGCATGCATGGTGCATGTGAGTTATGATCTATCCAATCCCCCATTGACACCTGGAGGTGCCACCTGTGCTTAATAATGACATAATATTCTCTCACGTGAGGGGGATATTCTTATAATTATCTTCCACTTGCCATATGATCCCCACGCGCACTATCCCACGTGTCTCTTAAATCACGTGTTGTGGTGATGTCACCCTCGGCCTATGATATGAGGCCGAGGGCAAAGTTCCTACTAGCGGTGATCCTGGCCTAATGCAGGCCTTGTACTGTCGTACCCTCATAGGGTCGTCCGGACCATGATGATGGGGGTAGACCCCTTGGTGGTCATTTGAGCCTGATGAGGGGTCGACCCCTCGAGGGGTCGTCTAATCCTGATGAGGGGTCGACCCCCTGTGGGGTCGTCTGAGCCTGATGAGGGGTTGGCCCCTTAAGGGGTCATCTGATCCTGATGAGGGGTCGGCCTCTTGTGGGGTCATCTGAGCCTGATGAGGGGTCGGTCACTTGAGGGTTCGTCTGAGACTGATGAGGGGTCGGTCCCTTAAAGGGTCGTCTGATATATGATGAGAGATCTTGGCCTTGTCCGGGTGGAGGACACCCTCGGCCTGGCCGAGGGTATATGTGGGTATATCAATCACCCCCCTGCTCTTAGCCATCGAGATTGTTGACATGGCTAAGGGATAGTGTTGCTTTTAAGATGAGTGTATGATCAGTTTGGTGAGTGACACCTGTCAAGCTGATGTGACACCTAGGCAAATATCCACTGTTGTTCCAGTTTCCAAGGTGCGGCGACTGCACACTTGGCCTGGGACTTTGTGCCCTAATGATGCCCTCCTCGTGGGCTGTGTTTTTCCTTGGTTAGTGGGCCCACTCATTAGTAAGGTATTTAAACAATTTTTTAAAGTTTATTCCCCTTCCTCTTCTTTTTGCCTGAACTCTCTCTCTCTCTAGCCTCTCACCAGCTCCATTTCCATTTCTGCAACTTCATCATTTCGAGCTTTGGCAGTCTCGCTTGTTCTTTATCAGGTAATCCCTCTATCCTAGTGCCCTCTTTATATTCCATTGCTTTTTTCACTTTGACTATTTTAAGCCTGTAGGGCTAAATTTTTCTTTAGCTGTTTCATAACTTTCCGGCGTTCTTCTCCGGCGACTTGTTCTTGAGTGTTCTTGATTAAAACCCTTGCTTTCCTTAGTTTCAATCCAAAAGTCCAGCTTGGCCAACTGCAAACTTGTTTGTAATTAGCTTAGTCAAATTTTTTTAATTGTAGGATCTTCCCCTTAATGCTTAGGAGGCTTTATGATTTAGCTGAGGAGTTCCCATTCCTAAGAGAGAAGTTATTCGTGGAGATTATACGAATAGAGGAAGAGGAGGAGAGAAGACGATGGTTCGACCCTAATTGGGTACGACCCATTTTTCCCATTCCATTAGCCACTATCATACCCCCTGAGTCCTGTGGGTCGTCTGGTCATCCAGCCGAGAGTCAATCGTGCGAGGGAGAAATGGATCAGAGAGCATCGTCACCATCAGGTGCTTGCCCTTTTGGGAGGGGGGAGACATCGAGTCTCAGCCCAGGCCTACAAGCCGAGGGCACATTACCTTCTGAGGATGTCCCTGTAACAGCGTTGTCCCCACTTGAATTTAAAGTAGCCTTTCCCAATGGTCCCCCAGTAGTTGGGGGATCTGGGAACGAGAGAGATGAGGACGACAGTGAGGGCTCATCTGAGGTTGATGATAGTTAAGTTGACACTTCAACTGCTTCGACTTACGTATCGTCAGTCAAAGACCGTGATCTCTTAGTATGGAGGCATCTCTTTAGCATACAACCCAACATAAGTATGAGGGTACCCACTGAATCTGAGAGAGTCTTTGAGGGTGACGAGAGAGAGATTGCTGTTTATGAGTATATGTTAAGGGTCGGTGTTAGGTTCCCTCTACACCCTTTTGTAGTCAACATCTTGTCTGCCCTTGGGGTTTCCCCTTCTCAGCTTCCCCCTAACTCATGGAGGACTATTCTTGGCTACATCTCGCTTTGGAAGAATTTATTTACCGAAGAGCCCTCGGCCGATGTATTCCTTGCCTATTACAACATCACCTCATCGTCTAAACAGCCTGGGTACTTCCATTTGGGGGCCAGGAAGTCTGATAAAAAGCTTCTCCATGTGGATCAGACTTCCAATTATGACTGGAAGAAAAGGTTTTTCTTTATCTCTGGGGACTGGGAATTCCTCGCTGAGGGCGAGCCCATGGAAGATGGTCTGAGGGTACCCAGGGTATAGTCTAATCCCTCAATGAAAGCGCGCTCAGACCCTGGACTTAGCTTGGAGGAGAGGGTCATCGTTGATTATCTGAGAGAGTGAGGAAAAGAGGGTGGGCTTGCAAAATTTTAAGATTTGATGACCCCTCGATTCCTCAAAGAAGCTGGTCTGAAGGTAAGCCCCTTGACAGAATTATGTGAGTAGTTTTTTTTGCTCAATCTTTGATTTTCTCCAAGTGTTTTATCTTTGTCTCTGTATATTTCTGATGTGTCGTTTCCTTTTCAGGTCGTCCAAAAAATATCTCTGACCAACTTTGGAAAATGACTGCGCCAAGTTTTCTATCTGGTCTCGGCAAGAAGAAAGGCAAAGAGCCTCAGCAGGCTCCGAGGAAGTCAAAGGCCGTAGTGCCGACACACGTTGAGCCGACGGTCGATAGTCATAAAAGGAAAGAGCTAAAAGTCCCGTTGACCCTCGACCGGATTCTAGGATGAGGGAAAGGGTGGAGGCGTTTGAGGGGACCGATTCCTCTTCTTGTATGGGGGCCTATTGGTCTGAGAAATTAACAATACTGAAGGCTGAACCGTCTTCTTTCATTGCTAACCTGAGGGTAGCCAAGGCCTCGATGTTTTCTGCTCCCTCGTCTGCGGACTATGACTTCTTGTCAAAGATGCCCCCGGCTAAGGTTTATGATTATGGTCTGCACACTTTAGCCTAGGTACCTCTCTTTTTACTCTTTTTGATTTTCCAGAATTTCATGAACTGTTCCCTTGACCCTTCTTAGCATGTGTTCCCTACTGCAGTCTGTCTGTGCCTTTACTTCGGCCACTAAGTGGATGGCTGAAAATCAACAAAAATTTCATGATGCCGATAAGGCTACTACTGGACCACCATGATCCAGGACTGCACCGCCTATGTCCAGAGATTCCTCAAATGCCAATAGTTTTTAAACCTTCAACACCTGCCTCCACGAGAATTATACAACATGACTTCTCCCTGGCCATTCTCCACCTGGGGCATCGACATAATAGAGAAGGTTATACCCAAGGCTTCCAACGGGCATGATTTCATCATATTTTCCATCGATTACTTCACCAAATGGGTCGAAGCAAAGTCATACGCAATTCTGAACGCCAAGAAAGTGGAAATATTCATTAGGAAGAACATCATCTATCGATATGGGGTCCCGCACGAACTAGTGTCAGATAACAGGTTGCACTTCGAGGCAGAAGTCACAGAAGTGGTCAAAGAGTATGGGATTTAGAGACTGAAGAGTGCCTAATATGTGTTTTAAACAAAACCAACTCTTCTTCGAAAAAGATCCAACTTTTAATTATGCACCAAACCAAGTTGTGAAAAACCCAATTCTTACTGTAAACCAATTATATCTTGATTAATCCTAAACATGCATCTAGTGATTAAAGCAAGTAAAGTAAAGTAAATAATAGTTACAACGTTGGATGTACGAGGAAAAAACCCAAAACGGGAAAACAACCTCGGACAACCCAAGCCAGACAATCACTATGAATAATGGTTTTACAAAGACAGATTAGCCTTACACTAAGACTCGATCCCCATGGGTCTTGATGCTCCTTCTGATCTTCAACCTTTCTTCAATAGTGCCCATGCATAAATTCCATCTTCCACGATACCTGTCCACAACACACACATCCACGTATGTCTCGGTGTCCACCGAATGGCTTTGATTCGTCTACGATGTTGAACACGATGTTCGTCGCTTCTTCACCATAAAACCCTTTGATGTTCAATGTGTAGAACAAATAACTTTGGTGCAGCAAGATCACGTAAACATATAAGAATGATATCTAGGATCTTTACAAACTTCTAAGGATGTGTTTATGCTTTGTAAACCTTACAAAATATGTGCAAATAATGTTCTGGTTCGTAAAACTGTTTTTCAGAAAGCACACTTACAAAACTATGATGAAAACACTGTTTAAATAGGATTTAAACGCTGCCTCAAAAAATGTGTCATTCGAACGACTTGAGGAACTCGTTCGAGCGACATCCCATCTCGTTCAAACGAGATTGGATGTCGTTTGAACGACAGAGCGAAAGTTTGACTTTTTGACTTTTTGTTTAAAACGTCTCTTCCAATGAGAGATCCAAAAATGTCAAACTCTTTTACGATCTTATCATCATAAAACGTCGAGTAAACCTTTAAAACACTTTTAAAACATTTAAAAAAAAATTCTTTATAAAAATTACATCCTTATCTTTTATAAAATAATTCCGAGCACCATTAATTATACGCATTCATACCTGAGTGATCTCGGAATGAAATTATCTTTGAAGGCGATTAAACTTGCACCAATTAAACATCGACATGATTAAATCTTTGAAGCTTTGCCGCAATGTCTTTAATTTCTTCAATACGTGATAGACCAAGTGGGATCAAGGAAAAATAAAATTCTCCCTATGACATACTACAAACACAGTTTTGTTCACGGAATTAAGTCAAAACAATACATGGACTCAATTGGAAATTTATTTCCTTACAAATCTCCCCCTTTGACTATTCCGGGACAAAACAAAAACAATGAAATGCCTAACCGGTCCGTCAATCCATATGACGCCTAAATCCCATCCCATAAACCTAAAATCAAAAATAAAGGACACATACTAGAATATGTAGCACCGTCAAGCATGAACTGTCTGAATGTGATGTAGACTTGAAATCTCGAATCGCTGAAAGTATACCTACACACATGAAACAGACAAATAGATACCCTGTGAAGTATGGAGGAACACATGATACCAATTTATATTTCTAATAAGAAAAAATCATTTGAAACATGTGAGCAATTATTTGATACTAATTTGAAACAGATATAATCAAACAATATGTAAATCCAGATATCAATAGAAGCACTCAAAATCTCCCCCTACATCACATACATCTTTCCCCCTTTTTGTCTCGAATAGACAATCCGGTGAAAAGATAAACCAATTTGAAATATCTAGCATGAGAATATGATACCAAAATGAATCAAGTTGATACCAATTTTGAAAACCGAAAAATGCTAGATAAACATGAAACAACCAGCTATGAAATAACCAACTAAATAAGATCATGAAATGACAAATCAGTAGCTAGTAAACCAAGGAATCACACAAAGAGTATACCAATCAAATCAAGTGTGATAAACGGACTCATATGCAAAAAATACCAATTTGGAACATAAAATAACCTACATATAAACCATTCAGTCCAAAAAAATGCCTCATGCAGTACCAAAAATATACCAATTTGAACCTGAGGACTGCAAACCAATCAGAAGCCATTTTTGATTCTGTCGTTCGAATGAGCCAGGGTCATCGCTCAAATGAGATGAGGATGTCTCTCGAACAAAGTACATAAGTCGTTCGCGTGAGATGAGTTGTGTTTTGAACGACTTGCGTGACCTGTCAAAATTTCCCACTTTCCTAGAAATATTATAAAGTATTGCCCAGTGAAAAAAATTCCACAAAAATATTCCAGGAAGGGGCTGAAAAAATAAAAACAGTGTTAAAACAGTAGGCTTTTAACACAAAGCACAAAAACTCATAAAAACTTAAAATGCGAGTTACATGCAAACATAGTACCGATGTGCTCAAACATGGATATGGAATAAATGGGCGTAAAACTACAACAAATGAGTCACAATTACAACACATCGAAATGATCAAGAAGCTCTAATTGATAGATATAAATCATCAAACTTTATCATAGCCATATGACAATTAAAGTGTGAGCTTAATGAACTAAACATACTACATGCACACAAATCCAGAATTTTGACGATTCTACAAACAATAGCGTCAAATTGCAATGTTTCAACATTAGGATTAGTTGTGCAAACCCGTTTAAATTTTTAATCCATCCAAACTCCATCAATAATATCATATTTTCTTTGGAATGAACTAAACAAATTTGGCCCTTTTTTTTAGCATATTGCATTTTCTTTTGGGCTCTTTTAAACGGTGGCTTTCACGACGAGTCAATTTTGAACTCTCGCAGCCCTTTCCCGTGAATCACTCATCATTTTTACCAATTTTAAATCCTCACGGTAAACGGTTATTATATGCACACTTCTCCTTAAGTCTACTTACACATAGATGACAAGATTGAGATAAGAACGCCTCACCAAATTCAAATATGCAAAAGAAGTCAAACATTCATATAAACTCGTGCATGTGTGCAATGTTGGCATATATACAAAGTCGAATCAAAATGCATATCAACTTTGAAACAACCCCATATAAACAATGGTTAAGATCATTCTAATCATTGATAATAATGACCAAATGTCCTAGCCACATGGAAAATGAAACGATGGGGGGTCCAAGCACACCAATAGGCCACATTAAACATGTAAACTAAAAAACAAAAACATAAAATCTTTTTGGCTTTTCAAACATATTTTAACAAAAAGAAAAGAAAAATCTTTTTGTATTTTCAAAAGTTTTCTCAAAAACAAAATCTTTTTGTATTTTTCAAATAGGACTCAAACAAATGAAAACACAAAATGATACACATGTCATAATACTAGCAATGAATATATCATGAAGCAAACTAGTATATGACAAACATGGCAACACTATCATCATTTCGATTTAGCATGGGAAGAATCAAGTGCACCCAAACGAGAATCATGAACTTTAATTTGAAAAGCCACTAAATCCGATTTCTTAACCCAAATAGGTGTAAAACGACGCATGGGGGTTTGGGTAATCGGTGCAACTTTATTCTTAAACTTCCTAGGAGCTTGTCTAAGTTTGCAACAATAACGTCTAACGTGACCTTTCCTACCACAAAACGAGCAAGTGTAGCGGTGGTGGGAATGATTACCTTTATGTAGACCTTTTCTGACCATCCTAGTGTTTCTCACACGTGCAGGGGGAATGGGAACAACTCTCTCACCAAAACTTGTACCTCCCCTATCTTCCTTAATTTGGACAGTGCCTAGGATCTTATCTAACTTCTCCAACCTAGCCTCCAAATCAAACTTGATTCTAGACGAGTCTATCAATCTCTCCTCCAACTCGTGAATCCTGGACTCAAGCAAACGTCTAGACTCCTCAAACACTAAAATCTCCTTTTTCAAGTACTCCATCAAACCAAGGAGATTATCTCTCTCTTTCTCAACAAACTCCAGTTTCTCCCTAAACTTCTTCTCTCGTGACCTAAGATCCTCAATCAAACTATCATTATTTTCTATGGCACGCTCATTCAACTTAGCTTGTAATTTTGAGTTAGCCTTTTTCACCTTCACCATTTCGGCATACAACTCATTCAACACATTTTACAATTCTTTCACACTAACCTCCTCCTCGTCACTCTCTTCACCCTCACTAATATGGGATTCACTCAAAACCTACTTGGAAGTTTCATTCACATGAGTTGTATCGTCGTCGCTCACATGACAGACCATAAACGCAACAAAGTTACGCTTAATGGGGGAACTCTCTCCCTCTTCCGGATCACTATCACTTAAGGTGGCATTATAGACAACGGGTTGCTTGCCCTCTTTCTTAAGTCTAGTGGGACACTCCTTAACCTTGTGACCATACCCCTCACACCCAAAACACTTATCCAACTCATCTCTCTTAGGCTTCTCAAACTTATCCTTAGAGGCAGGATTTACTTTCTTGTTCTTGAATTTTTCAAATTTCTTGGCATCTTTCGATTGCTTTTGAAACTTAATAAATTTTTTAAATTTCTTTGCCAACAATGAAACTTCCTCAAAATCGGAATCTAAATTGGAATCCGAAACTTTAATTTCCTCCTTTCGGGTTTTCAAAGCAATACCCTTTTCTTTCTTAAGCACTTGCTTAGAGGTAATCATGTCGATTTCATAGGTTTGTAAGTCACCTACAATCTCTTCTAGTTTCGTTGACTCTAACCTACCCAAGGAGTTTAAAATGGTCATTTTCGCATCAAACCTACTAGGCAACGACCTAAGGATTTTCTTAATGACACGGTTGTCGAGAATTTTCTCACCTAGGTTAAATGAAGAGTTGAAAATATTGGACAACCTAGCATAAAACTCATTAAAGGTCTCACTCTCTAACATCCTAATGGTCTCAAATTATGTAGTGATATTTTGAAGTTTTGACTCCCTAAACGTGCTAGTGCCCTCGTGAGTGAGTGCCACAATATCCAAAGCCTCTTTTGATGTTTGACAAGTCATAATTCTGTTATATTATTCCTGTGTGACATGTGAAGAAATAACGTGCAGACCCTTAGAATTAAATTGTGCAAGTCTTTGTTGAGTTTCGGTCCATGACTCAACAGGCTTTAAACTAGTGACCTCACCTAGAATAGTGACAGGGGGTGTCCAACCTTCTCAACTGCAAGCCAAACACGCTCATTATAGATTTTAAAGCATATCTCATTCTCATCTTCCAATAAGTGTAATTATTGCCATAAAAAATAGGAGTTCGAGAAAATTCATTATATCCAGAGTTCATCTTTGAAAACACACGGGATCACAAAACAAATAAAAATGTTTTCTAGCTCTGATACCAATTTGAAGACGTGAGTAGACAAATTGTATCAGAAAGTAAATCCTAAAAAAATCAGGATCACGTAATAAATTAGCGTAACTCGCTTTGATACAAATTTGAAGAGTGCCCAATATGTGTATTTTAAACAAAACCAATTCTTCTTCGAAAAAGATCTAACTTTTAATTATGCACCAAACCAAGTTGTGAAAAACCCAATTCTTACTTTAAACCAATTTTATCTTGATTAATCTTAAACATGCATCTAGTGATTAAAGCAAGTAATGTAAAGTAAAGAATAGTCACAACGTTGGATGTACGAGGAAAAAACCCAAAACGGGAAAACAACCTCAGACAGCCCAAGCCAGACAATCACTATGAATAATGGTTTTACAAAGACAGATTATCCTTACACTAAGACTCGATCCCCATGGGTCTTGACGCTCCTTCTGATCTTCAACCTTTCTTCAATAGTGCCCACGTGGAAATTCCGTCTTCCACGATACCTGTCCACAACACACACATCCACGTATGTCTCGGTGTCCATCGAATGGCTTTAATTCGTCTACGATGTCGAACACGATGTCCGTCACTTCTTCACCGTAAAACCCTTTGATGTTCAATGTGTAGAACAAATAACTTTGGTGCAGCAAGATCACGTAAACATATAAGAATGATATCTCGGATCTTTACAAACTTCTAAGGATGTGTTTATGCTTTGTAAACCTTATAAAACTTATGCAAACAATGTTCTGGTTTGTAAAACTGTTTTCCAGAAAACACACTTACAAAACTATGATGAAAACAATGTTTAAATAGGATTTAAATGTTGCCTTAAAAAATGTGTCGTTCGAATGACTTGATGAACTCATTCGAGTGATATCCCATCTCGTTCGAACGAGATTAGATGTCGTATGAACGACATCATGAAAGTTTGACTTTTTGACTTTTTGTTTAAAACGTGTCTTCCAATGAGAGATCCAAAAATGTCAAACTCTTTTACGAGCTTATCATCATAAAACGTAGAGTAAACCTTTAAAATACGTTTAAAACATTTTAAAAAAATTTCTTTATAAAAATTACATCCTTATCTTTTATAAAATAATTCCGAGCACCATTAATTATACGCATTCATACCTGAGTGATCTCGGAATGAAATTATCTTTGAAGGCGATTAAACTTGCACCAATTAAACATCGGCATGATTAATTCTTTGAAGTTTTGCTTCAATGTCTTCAATTTCTTCAATACGTCATAGACCAAGTGGGATCAAGACAAAATAAAATTCTCCCTATGACATATTACAAACACAGTTTTGTTCACGGAATTAAGTTAAAACAATACAGGGACTCAATTGGAAATTTATGTCCTTAAAGAGACACAAATCTTTTCCCTACCGACCTCAAACCAATGATGTAGTCAAAGCCGCCAATAAGAACCTCAAAGCCATCATCAATAAGATGACCAAAAGCTGTTGAGATTGGGCCGACCGAATCCTTTACGTTCTCTGGGGCTATCGAACCTCAATTCGAACTTCTACTGGGGATACCCCTTACTCTCTGGTCTACAGAATGGAAGCACTCCTACCCGTTGAGCTAGAAATTCCTTCGCTTCGCGTCATGCTCGAAAGCTAAGTCAGTGAGGTGGACTAGCATCAAAGCCGTCTCGATGAACTGTCACTCTTGGACGAAAGGAGATTGAAAGCATTGTATCACATACAAGGGTACCATCGCCGAATAGAGCATTCATTCAACAAGAGAGTCAAGGACCGTGGTGTTCGAGAAGGGGACTTAGCCCTTAAAAAAATCATAGAACCCATCTGGGACCCTAGAGGGAAGTTCAAGACCAATTGGAGTGGCCCCTACATTGTAAAGAAGATATTGTCAGGAGGTGCCGCTATGCTCACCGACCTTGATGGAGAAGATATGGATCGTCCAGTCAACTTGGACCATCTCAAGAAATTCTACCCCTAGTCTGAAACCTCGGCGCACTACGACTCTTCCCATCCCCCTTCTATTCTAAAAAAATAAATAAAAAAATCTCTTCATTTCCCTCTACCCAGAACTATGTAGGCCTGATCCTCTACAAAAAACATTTGCTTTCAAAAAAATTAAAACTTTTTAAAACCCCAGAGGTACGTAGGCAGCTCATACATCCTACATGAGCACGACCCTTTCTTTTTCACAAAAAACTATTTTTTTCTTATCTCCGAGAATGACAGTTCACTCTAACATATACTTGAACAAAAGTATTATGCATGCCTTAGCAATCAGTATAGATAATTCAAAATATAAAATTCATCAAAAGGCACAGCTGGATGATCAAAAACTTATTTATTTCACTAATAATAAATTATAGTGCAAGTACATAAGAAAATGGACGGATAACTCCCTTACCCTCCTAAAAAGCCAAATAAACTCCCAAAATTTATTCCCCATTACAAAAGTAACTCCCCAAGAGTCCTACCCACATCTACCAGAGGAGCCCTCTCCATCATCATCTACATCTTGGGGTTCCCAAGTTTTCCCTATCTAAATAGAGTTCCACAGATGCTCCATAGATCGATAAACTCGAACTAGCCTCAGAAAAACCACAACACCTCCCTCCATTGTATCAGATAAGAAAAATTACCTTTGTCTAGTCCCCACTACCAACATCTTGCTAACTACTCTTCTCCACAACCACTTCATGTAATCCCCATAGATGTGTCAAACTCTCCCAACAGGCTGAGAAGGATGGGTCGACGGATGCTGACTCTCCCACAAAGAGCCAAGCTGTATGCTCAGACACTCTGTCAGATCTTCTACGGGAAAGAAATCTAGTGTCCGAGGTGGCAAATTTTCTCCCAGCCAAATTGGCACAGAAGTCGCCAAGGGAAATAGAAAGAGGTCTATCTAAGACCAACCAGTCGAACGTACACGTATTCCCCCAGTTCCAGAATAGTCAGCAGCTGTCCCCACCAAGGCACTGACCAATATAGACTTAGAGCCCCGTGCTCCATAAACCAGTTCTCCCAGCTCTCGATGTCCAGACCAACACTGATGAAATAGCACGAAAAGAAGTTGGGCACAACCTATAAAGGATACTATGGAGGAGTCACCAAGTGGAATCTTTCAGACAACCACATGAATAGAATCACATGGCTATCCCTCAGAAAATCAAAATGACCTTCCCGCCAGGCATCCAAGCCATTCAAAGTCTTCCCCAGTATCACCGTCGCAGGATTGCAACGGTATGACATCCATGAAGTCATGAATGCAAGTTATGGGTCCACCAGCAGTTCCCCAGTCACCAACAACAATTTCGAAACCAAGCCCAGAATGACAGCTCCGGCATAGCCAACATCACCAACCTCCTGCAAATGCACAGACCGTAGCTCCGTCGGAAGGGAAATCATTCCTCTAATAACCAAAGGTCTACCCATCGAGGGTGAGACGTAGAGAATTCCAACCAATAGATCCCGAGGAGATTGAGAAAACTGAAGCATAATAGCCACCACATTAGGGTTTATCCCCATCATAGAAGAAAATTCCTCATAAGTCAGACAGACTTCTTCCAAGCTAAATCAGAATACATGGTCTTTGGGGTACCAAAATTGTACCACCGCCATCAGGATGTTCCATTCTATGAGCCGATTACACTATAAAGAGACTCAACGCATGTTGAAAGCATCGTAGTCGAGACGTTGTAGGAGCACATCGCCTCCAAAGTCTCGAGGTAGTTGGAAAACTCAACACTACCAGGGAGAGCCATCTCACAGAATAAGAAAGTAGGAATGTGAAGGTGTGATGAAAACACTCCACCCTTCCCCGTTTTTATACTTGAAAACCCTAACAAAAGACACAACCCTTACAGAAATCGGAGGGAATCTTGCCCCACAAGGTACCAAAAGACGAGGAGGGTACTAATCAAGGCCTTGAATTGATGGGACTAGACTAACCTGCCAATATGCAGGACAAGAGGTTTGCCGATCGGGAACCCCCTATTTTAGAAACTTCAAGTTTTCCTCTTTTGTAAAAATCATAAAAACTCAATAAAAATAAATTGATATTCTTAGCAGAATTTCAAAATCCCCTTCCATCTTTATGTGATTTCTCATTTTAAATAAATAAACTTTCCTTCATTTACAAGAAACTTTCTTTTTACGGTCTCAGCAGCAAAGTAAAAAGCGCATATGCATTCATTCATTCATTACTAACAGAATATAATAAAAAAACTCCATTGCATTGCATAGATTTTTTTTCGTGTTACATCAGTTTTATAGGAATTAAAGAAAAACAGAAAAAGAACGAGACTTATCCCGAACCCACATTCTCTCTCTCTCTCTCTCTCTCTCTCACCTACCCTTCCCCTCTCTCTCTAAGAGAGTCCATCCTTGCGATGCATTCTCTTTCCCATGCAGCGAGACAACGCACCACCACTACCTGAACTAGACTCCTCCCCGGATAAGGCATACAAAATCAAGCACGAAATAACAAGAACCACGTCCCGAATATGGGCAGTCGCCGAAGATATCCAATCCGTAATGTCCCTTAGCCAAGTGGTGGACACCCGGACTTGCTGCAACAAAGGCAGAATACGTATCAAGCAAATAAGAACAAAAGAAACCAAAAGAAGAAGAACAAAAAGGTATAACACTGGATGAAGGACCTCCTCTGTCAAGCCCAACTCCTTCGGGTCCATCGCATGAGGATGATGCAACATAGGCACCATCCCTCCATCAGCGTGCCGAATGTTTTAAGAAGGGGTATGTAACCGCATAAAGGGAATCTCCAAAGACGTCACCACCGCGGATGTCGACGGACCACCACCACTGTGGTAAGACCCCACTGGCCGACTCGAACTCGCATGAGGGAGAGGTAGCACAACATATATTCTAGGCACCATCAACCAACTCATCACGAAGTCTATATAATCATACGACACAACCATGTTGGTATATAACAAATAGGACTCTCCAATTATTGTCGCAATCCGTGCGTCCTCTGGCAACATCCACTCTCACCTCATAGACATAAGGGTTTCACAGGTGGCACCACCACCTCCTCCTCAGCAATCTGTCGGACCACCCTCTCCCCTA
Organism: Sambucus nigra; assembly: GCA_949130495.1. NCBI lineage: Eukaryota > Viridiplantae > Streptophyta > Magnoliopsida > Dipsacales > Adoxaceae > Sambucus > Sambucus nigra. The sequence goes on from OX422214.1 coordinate 300,885,345, forward strand.
GATACCAGGAGTGGCCAAAATCATGCGTTAGTAAATGCCTCATCTGCGTATTCCCCGCAAAGTCTCCAAAAGATATAAAAGTTTCCCCAATAATCAGCTCCCCAGCTCAAATTAAAATCACGAGGTAATTTCCCGGTTTGAGTTCGCTGAGGTCATCTAAATTTAATTCCTAAGAATTGGCTTTGACCCGCATAATTGGTCATCATAATTTAAGCCCTCAGAATTGGCTTCGACCCGCATAATTGGTCATCACAATTTAAGCCCTCAAAATTGTCTCCGACCCGCAACATTGGTTATCACCATTTAAGCCCTCAGAATTGGCTTCGACTCGCAGAATTGGTCATCACATTTAATCCCTCAAAATTGGCTTCGACCCGCAGAATTGGTCATCACAATTTAAGCCCTCAAAATTGGCTTCGACCCTCAGAATTGGCTTCGGCCTGCAGAATTGGTCATCACAATTTAATCCCTCAAATTTAGCTTCGACCTACAGAATTGGTCATCACAATTTAAGCCCTCAGAATTGGCTTTGACCCACAGAATTGGTCATCTCAATTTAAGCCCTTAGAATTTTCTTCGACCCGCGGAAGTGGTCATCTCAATTTAAGCCCTCAGAATTGGCTTCGACTCGCTGAATTGGTCAACTCAATTTAAGCCCTCAGAATTGGCTTCGACCCGCAGAAATGGTCATAAAAAATTAATCCCTCAGAATTGGCTTCGACCCGCAAAATTGGTCATCACAATTTAAGACCTCAAAATTGGTTTTGACCCGCAAAATTGGTCATCTCAATTTAAGCCCTCAGAATTGGCTTCAACCCGCAAAATTGATCATCTCAATTTAAACCCTCAGAATTGGCTTTGACCCGCAGAATTGGTCATCTTAATTTAAGCCCTCAGAATTGGCTTCGTCCCGCAGAATTGGTCATCTCAACCTAAGCCCTCAGAATCGGCTTCGACCCATAGAATCGGTCATCCTCAGCATTGCTTTAGGTCCTCGAAATTAACCTCAATCTTTGGTCAACACTTCCTTTAGACCATCCCCAATATGCCCCTTAGGTCCTCATAGTTGGCCTCGACCCTCTGAATCGGTCATCCTCATCCTTACGTCCTCAGAATCGGCCTCGACCCTCTAATTTGGTCATTCTCAAATCTGCTTCGACCCTCTGAATTGGTCATCCTCATTTCCTTAGGTACACAGAATTGGCCTCTTTCGAAAGGCATCATGTGCTGTCTATTCGATGGCTATCATTTATTCCAAACTCACCCATCGAGGGGCTCTATATACAGCCCATTCTAGCCCCCTACATCACTACGAACCTAGATCATACCCCAAGTACTGACTTAGAGGCCATCGGGCACTCACAGGCTCGGTTTGAATAAAAGTCAAACTCATCAGCTTAATCGAGACTGAATGAATCTTAAAAGGGAATCTAAACCCCTTTTCAACGGCCTTCCCCGTGCGTGATTCTGACTTACGGTGCGGATAAATGACCCGTTTTCCCCCGAAACTTGATCTAGAGGCCATCGGGCACTCCCAGGCTCTGTTTGACCAAAGTCAACTCCTTAGCTCGAACGAGACTGAATGAATCCTTGAAGGTCGCTAAAACCCCTTTCCAACAGTCCGCTCCGAGCCAAATTCTGACTTACGGTACGGACGAACGATCCATTTTACTTCAAAAGGTCACCGAATGCTTCCAGGCCCCGATTGACAAAAGTCAACTCTCCAAACCGAGTCAAACTCTTTGGAATGTTGAGGTACATTTCCTAACCTTTCCAACAGTCCGCCCCAAATGCAATTCTGACTTACCGTTTGGATGATTTTCCCTGAAGTACCTTATCAACGGTATGTCCCGTGCGCGATTCGGATCAACGAATTGCATTTTACGACTGTTTTTTCGAAGGAAGCTGAACGAGACTGCCCAATGGAAGGTTCAAAATCCTGCCTATCAGCAGTGTGCCTAAAGACATCTGCTAATTGGCAGGACCAGACCTATGCCGATCGGTAATGCCATGGGCCTATAAAAAGGAGGGCCTGACCTCATTGCAAAAAGATCCCAAATCTGAGATCCATCACTCTCAGCGAACTTAGAAAACCTCTTTAGAAGTTAGCGAGATTTCTACATCCAAATCCCTTTCCAACCCTCACTTTACATAATCCTTTTAACCAAACTTAGTGAATTAACTATCCAACATCATTATCCAAATGCAAGGGCTGCTCTTCAACATTCAAGATCAAGCTCAAGATCTTCAGGAAGGTCCAACTTTCTCAACTCTCTCTTTAAATTCTCTTAAATTCGCATTAAATTGTTTTATCACTTAGCACTTCTATTCTCCTCGTCTCACATATCCTAATATACTTTTTATTTAGTATTATTGCACATTTCTTATTTTTCATATAAAAACCAAAAAAAAAATGAGAAAAAGAGGGTTTGCTTATAAATTTCAAATGGGGATTCTCTCACTTCTCTCACACTTTTCTCACACTAAAACACCTTTTTACACACACACATACACACACACACACACACACATATACACACACACACACACACATACGAGAAATCCTCGGTTGCATTTATGGGATAAACCCCACCCCTCTCTTTGCATATGAACTACGTGGACTTTGATGCATCTGTAGGCTACATAGACGTCTCGGGGTAAAACTCGAGACTCGAGTCCTATCTTTTTTAATTTTCTATTTTCCTAATTCTTTAACTTGATTATCTTAGATTCTCATCTCTACATATTTACATATACATATATTTGTTCGTAGTAGCGTATTATTCCATACATGTTGTTGTTCCGTTATAACGATCGGCGCAAGGATAATCGCGTAAATCCCATTTTCTAATATTACTTTTATGAACATACCTATGGATGACTTGCTTTATCTTTTCCATGATACAAGTAGATAATTCCCATCTCCATTACATATAACACATGCACACATATCATGTAGAAATAGAGTAAATTGCAACAAATCCATGAGAGACCGCAAGGGAGGGATGGGTGGCTAACACCTTCCCATTCCGTAATTTAGCCTCCGAACCCTCCTCGAATCATTTTTGGTTTTGTATGTATCAATATATCTTTTGATGCTGTCCTTCGGGATGGCTCCACCTTCTTTTGTCTGCTTTGAGTAAAATAGACTGGAGACTCTATCTCTCTACATTTTTTACCTCACACATCATCGATGATAGCCGAAGCGCTCCTAAGAGGGATGCGTGGAATTGAGATCCTCTCTATCTACCTCTCTCTCTGCGAGGATCGGGGATGGCCACACTAGGCATGCATGAATATAAACCCGGAGACGTGGAAAAATTAACATCATCTTTTTATGGTGACACTTAAGATCATTATTTATGGTGAAATAAAAATAAAATATCTCTCTCGGTGGTACGAGAGTGATTGGAGTCTCATCTCCTAGGCATGTCTCTATATAGACACTGAGAGGTGGGAAAGTTAAAATCATTATTTAATGGTGACACTTAACATCATTATTTATGGTGAAAGAAAAATTATACTCTCGGTGGTATAAGAATGCTTGGAGTCTCATCTTCTAGTCATGTCTTAATATAAACACTAGGAGGTGGTAAAATTTAAACCATTATTTATGGTGAAAGAAAAATTAAATCTCTCTCTCGGAGGTACGAAAATGCTTGAAGTCTCATCACTTAGGGATATCTAAATATAAACCTTGAGAAGTGGGAAAATTAACATCATTATTTAAGGTGAAAGAAAAATGAAATCTCTTTATCGGTGGTATCAGAGTGCTTGGAGTCTTGTGTCCTAGACATGTCTCAATATAAACCCTGGGAGGTTAGAAAATTAACATCATTATTTTATAGTGACACTTAACATCATTATTTATGGTGAAAGAAAAATAAAGTCTCTCACTCGAAGGTATGATAATGCTTGAAGTCTTATGTCCCAGGTATGTCTCAGTATAAGTCCTGGGAGGTGGTAAATTTAACATCAATATTTTATAATGACACTTAACATCTTTATTTATGGCAACAGAAAAATGAAATCTCTCTCTTAGCGATACGAGAATGCTTAGAGTCCCTTCTTCTAGGCATATCTCATTATAAACCCTGGGAGGTGGGAAAGTTAACATCACTATTTTATGGTGACACTAAACTTTATTATTTATGGTGAAAGAAAAATAAAATCTCTCTATCTGTGTTACGAAAATGCTTAGTGTCTCGTCCCCAAGGCATGTTTCAATACAAACTGATATGCCTAAAGTGCACCCTCCTACTCTGAGTCACCAACCTCAGCCTGTCTCATAGTCGAGTTGACAATAAGCTAACTGCCATCAGAAGGGTCATATTATGCAAGGTTGACATTCTACCACCAACCTCGGCTCTGTAGCAGCCGAGGTCAGCAATGCCTTATGAGGACAAGTTAGTGTCAACATCCTACTCTGTGTCAGACGACGTTGCAGATTCCTCATACCCAACCTCGGCCAGCCCTCCTGGCCGAGGTCATCGTGGATAATGATAAGACAAAGCAACTATCGGACTTCACCAACCTCGTACTCGTCCAGGCTAAGGTTACACCAGTCAAGGAAACAGCGCCGAGCATTTATAAGCACATGTAAGGTTTTGGAACATGTGGACAAATATGTTATAACCCAATCATTCCCTCCATGTGAGGGAATATTGAGGTCATCATTATCTACATAAGGTTAGCCAAGTGTCATTATCATACTGGTTCGATCCTCATGCACATGCTCATTGCTTGATTGGGGGGTACATTACACCCCCCAAGCACTATATATAGAGGTCATCCTCTACCTTGTAAAAGGACCCATAATTGGAACCCTAGCTAAAACTCTGTTGGTTTACACAGTAGAGAGAGAAATCTTGAGAGATTGTATCTATGGTCATTTGTGCCTTCATCTAGTGATATTACTCACACACTCACAGTGGACGTAGGCCAGATCGGCTGAACCACTTACATACAAGTGTTCATCCTCTTCTCCTTATCTCACTCTATTATAGATATGTTCACTCTTGTGCTGCCATTTTTATCACTAGTTTGAGCTTGTCAACACCTTACCTGGTGGTGATATTTACAACATCATCATTTTGGCGCTGTCTATAGGAAAAATAAGATTCATCTCTTCCTTTTTATAGCTTAACCTCATAGGAGACTCTGGTGGTGAACCAGGCCTCACCCTTCGTGTGAAGATGTGTCACCAATGAAAGAGGTCCTTTAAGGTATCAAGCTCTCTAATATATTCATTGCAAGCTCTCTACTCTCAACATATGGCACCAAAGTTAACACCACCTCCTCCACCATCTAGTGTTAAAGGACCTAGTTCGAGCCAGGTACCAACCCAGTCCGAGATGGCTGAGGTGGCAGCAGCCTTAAAGTCCTTGGCTGCAACACAGCAAGAGATGCAAGAATAATTTACCTATCTAAGCCAGAATATAATAAGACCACCTAGGATCTCAGTGGAGGTGATTACTCTGGCAGCTGTTCAACCTCATCTTGAGGCCAGGGGACCACCCCAGGCATCGCAAAAAGACCAACCTACTCCTCAACGGAGGAGGGATGTTGCTAACCCTAGGATTTTACACCTGGGGAGGCAAGGAAACGCTTGCCCTGAGGATAGGTATGATGACATTGAGGCAGAGGCTTCTCTAGCAGACTGTTGGGAACCATATGAGATTTCAAACAACACTGTACATCCCATACAACAGAGACGAGGTTAGTGTGAAAGACGAGATGGAGATGCATAAAACGGGTATCAACTTTTGATCGCTTAAGTAGAGGGTCTGCCTTTGAAAGGCTTGACCGAGTTAACGATTTGAGGCAGAGGCTATCCAGGTCAAGGAGCATAGCTGGCTCACGAAGGGGAGGTGACGAACATCGACCTCATCATGGTCGACCCCCACATGGCCGAGACTATGGTCAGGGGGAGGTCAACAACCGACGTTGTTCAGTAGCTGGGGAATCCTCGCTCCACCCCTCAGAGGTGGATGGGGATAACCTCGGCCAGGCCTACATTGCTAAACCATGGAATGACTCCATTCAATGGATGGAAGAGAAAATAGGGAACCTCATAAAAAGCCGAGACCCACTACAAAGGGGGTTCTCAGAGGGCACCCCTTTTGTGGAAAGGATTGTCAACTTTCCAACCCCTACCAAATTTAAACCACCAATGGTGTCTCCCAAGTACGATGCAAGTAACAACCCAATACATCATATTGAGATGTATCAGTCTGTAGGAGACATATATTCAATCCTTGATGAGATGAGGTGCCTAGCTTTCTCAATCACTTTAACAGGAGTTGCTCATATTTGGTTCACTTCTTTTCCTAAAAATTCTGTTGAGAACTTTATGGGGTTGGCCGAGCGATTTGTACATAACTTTGGTTTTGGGGTTAGACCTCAGAAGAAGACAACCCATCTACTCTATGTAAAGCAAGGCAAGAATGAAAGCCTCAGAGACTACATTGCGAGATTTAACAAGGAAAAATTGGAGGTTGAAGATTATAACGAGAATATAGCTATGATTGCCCTTATAGGAGGACTTCAGAAGGGGAAGTTACTTTGGAAGCTTGCTGAAGACCCTCCTAAGTCTATGGTTGAGTTGTTAGAAATAGCTGGTAGGGTCATGAATGTTGAAGAAGCAATGGCTACAAAGTATGAGGATGATAATGGAAGTAGTAGTGGAAAATTTCAAAGGAAGAAGGATGGAAATAAGAGGATTGTAGACGATAAATTTGCACACTATACTCCTCTAACTGTGAGCTACGAACATATCCTCAATGAAATGAAGAATGATAGATCCATCAGATGGACGGAGAAGCTAAAGGCTCCTCCACATAAGAGGAATAAAAACCTATAGTGCGAGTTCCACCAGGATCACGACCATCTAACCGACAAGTGTTTCACCCTAAAGGACGAGATTGAGAAAATGTTGAAGTCTGGAAATCTTAGAAAGTATGTGGATGGTAGATCCCCTAAGGGGGGAAGAGAAGAACCTAAAAGGAAGAGAAATGGTAGATTCTGGGAAGATGCCCCTACTAGAAGAACTGAGGACTCAGATGATGATGACGATGACCCTGACCTCCCACCAAAAGACGACAATGTCCCAGTGAAGAGAGTTGGTATGATTTCTTTCGGGGTAAACACCATCTGTGAAGGACTGACAGGGGGAGGTTCAGAGGCAGCTGATCATAAAGCCTATATGGTAGAGGTCAAAGCAGTGGCTAAGGCTAAGGTTATGAACTTGGCCTCTACAGAGGTTAAACAGGAGAAGCGAAATAAGGTAAAAATGGATACCCTCGTAGTTGGCTTCTCACGACTTAATTTTAAGGGTATCTTAGATCCTTGCGATGATCCTCTAGTAATCACCATAAGGGTGCATGGGTGTGAAGTTCAGAGGATCCTCATTGATGGGGGAAATTAAGTAGACATTATGTTTTGGCCCTGCTTTAAGATCCTAGGACTCAACAGAGCTAGGCTTGTCCCTTATTATTATCCCTTGATTGGCTTCAGTAGTGAAAAGGTTCATCTATTGGGCATATATGAGATGTATGTAAGAATGGGAGATGAGTGGCCTAAGAGATTGCCCAGAAAAATTAATTTCTTTATGATGGATGAAAACTTCTTCTCAGCTGACAACCTCATTACATGACGAGTAGCCCTCAAAGAATTTGAGGCAGTGCCTTTAACGGTCCACAAAATGTTAAAATTCCCTACTCCCTATGGAGTAGGGGAAGTGAAAGGTGACCAAACATCGGCACGTGAATGCTACTTTAACTCTGTAGAAGAGAGAGAGGCTCATAAGAGGGAAACAACCACATACACCATCGACACACTTGATCCTAGAGATGAGACAAAGCTCAATAAGGGAGAGGCCACGTAAGAGGTAAAATCCAAAGTCCTCAATGAGGATGAGCCAAAAAAACCATCCAAATCGGAAAAGCCCTAAGACCTGAGATTAAGGAAGAACTGGTAAAGATTTTAAGGAAGATACAAAGTGTTTTTGTTGGGAGCCATGCAAACATGACAAGTAATGACCCTGATATTATGTGCCACAAGCTCAATGTTCTAGAAGATGCTAAGCCCATCAAGTAGAGAAGAAGAGTCTACTCAAGAGAGAAGTATGATGTCATCATAGAAGAGGTCAAAAAGCTTGAATAGGCTAAGTTCATCGGAGAGGTCATATACCCTGAGTGGTTATCTAACACCGTGAACGTGCCAAAAGCTAATGGGAAATGGAGGATTTGCGCAGGCTTCGCTGATTTAAACAAGTCTTATCCAAAAGACAGTTCCCCCTGCCTCGTATCGATCAGATGGTGGATGCCATAACAGGACATGAGCTCATGAGCTTCATGGATGCCTATTCCGGATATAATCAGATCTTTATAAATTCGGAAGACTCAGAGAAGATAACATTTATTACAGACAAGGGGACCTATTGCTACAAGGTCATGGCCTTCAGGATGAAGAATGCAGGGGATACTTACCAACATCTTGTAAATAAGATATTTGAGGATCAAATAGGAAATTCCATGGAAGTGTATGTGTATGACATGCTGACGAAGATCCTGAAGGTCGACACTCACATGGCTGACCTTAAAAGAACTTTTGACACTATGGACAAGTACAAAAGGAAGCTCAACCTGACCAAATGTGTCTTCGGGGTAGGAGCAGGAAAGTTTTTAGGCTTCATTGTCAACCAAAGGGGAATAAAGGCTAACCCTGAGAAGATCAAGGCCTTGCTAGAAATGAAGATACCCAGAACTATCAAAGACGTTCAGAGGTTAATCGGAAGAGTTACTACCCTTAATAGGTTCGTCTCAAGAGCTAAAGACAAGTGTCTTCCTTTTTTCAAAGTGCTTAGAAAGGCCTTCGAATGGGATGAGGAATGCGATAAAGCTTTTTAGGAGCTCAATTCCTAACTCGGGTCCCCCTAGTCCTATCTCGGCCCATTTTGGGGGAGAAGTTATATGTATATCTAACGGTCTCAGAGTCATCCATTAGTGCTGCAATAGTAAGAAAAGATGAAGGAGTGAAGAGGACAATAGACTTCAATAGTAAAGCTCTTCAAGGGTGTGAGAATAAGTATCCTCAAATTGAAAAATTAGCCTATGCCCTGATACATGCTTCTAGGAAAATGAAGCCATACTTCTAAGCCCATTCTATGGTCGTCCTCATTGATTCCCCACTCAGACAGGTCCTCCATAAGCCTAAGAAGTCAGCATCGAGTTGAGGGAATATGAAATTAATTATCAACCGAGGATTTCCATCAAGGGATAAGCACTCACAGACTTTGTAGCTGAGTTTACATGGGAAAAGGTCGAGGTTAAGATTAGTCAAGAAGCTGCAAATGAACCAAATAGAAATATCTTACAAGACCTGGATGAGGTTGAGTCAAGAAAAGCCAGAAAAAGAATAGTTGATAATGAGGAAAATATGTACCTCTTCAAGCAAGGGGACCTATCACAGGGAAACTTCTCTTCAAATGAAGCTATTTGGAACCTCTTTATTGATGGGTCGTCCTGTGAAAGCGAAAGTGGAGCCCCAAATGGTATCGATATTGAATATGCGCTAAGGTTCAACTTCAAAGCTTCAAATAACGAGTTAGAGTATGAGGCATTACTAATAGGTCCTTGGTAAAGGCCCTTAGTGTTGGCCAACTCCTAGTCCACAGTGACTCAAGGTTGGTCGTCAACCAAGTCCTGGGAGTGTATGAGGCCAAAGATGAAAGGATGGAAAAATACCTGAAGAGGGTGAGAATGATACTAGAAAGCTTCAAGGAAGTTAAGATGAAGAGGATACCTCGGCAAGACAACAGTCGAGCCGATGCACTCGCAAGGTTGGCCTCAGTAACAAGGACAGACATAAGAAGAGTAGTACCCATTAAAATTCAGCTCAAATCGACCATTGAAGAATAAGAGGTTACCAGACCTTGCCTTAATTTGAATATGGGAGCCTCATGGATGGATCCTCTTATCAGATACATCAAAGAGGGAGACCTACCAGAGTAAAAGTCAGAAAGAAGAAAGATGAGGTTCAGAGCTGCTAAATTCTTAATTGTAGGATATGTCTTGTATAAAAAAGGGTTCCTACTCTATCTACTCAGATGTGTCCACCCTTTAGAGGTTCCACACATCTTTCAAGATATGTATGAGGGCTCTTATTCCAGTAACATAGGAGGAATACCTTTAGTTAAGAGGATAATCACTCAGGGGTACTAGTGGCTGACCTTGGCCAAAGATGCTGCAGCGTACGTGAAGAAGTGTGATAAGTGCCAGAGGTTCTCCACTATCCCTCATCAGCTTCATCAACCTATGACTTCAATTAACTCCCCTTGGCCATTTACAATATGGGGCATTAATTAGGTAGGACCCTTGCCAAGAGCTGTAAAAAACTATCTATTCTTAATAGTGGCAATTGATTAGTTCTCCAAATGGGTAGAGGCTGAGACAATGATCACAATCACTAAGCAGAAGAACTTCTAGTTCATCTGGAAGAACATCATATGCAGGTACAATCTTCCAAACACCCTCATCTCAGACAATGAAACCTAACTCAAGAATGTTTCCTTCGAAAAATACTGCAAAAGAGTAGGGATCAAGCCGTTCTTCTCTTTTTCTGGACGACCCAGGTAAATAGTTAAACCAAGGTCACAAATCGAACAATCCTTTATGGGATAAAAAAGAGGTTAGAAGAGGTCAAAGGGAGATGTATAGAGGATGTATATGCCATGTTATGGTCTTACAGGATGACAACAAGGACACCAATAGGAGAGACCCCATTTATGTTAGCCCATGGCTCAGAAGCTATCATCCCTACAGAGGTAGGACTTCCCACTCATAGAGTTCAAACTTATGACCCTCAGAGGAATGGGGAAGAGAGAAGACTTGATCTTAATTTGATTGAGGAAAGAATATAAGATGCAGAGATAAGACAGGCGGCATACCAGCAGAGAACTGCAAAATTCTATAATCAAAGGGTAAAATCAAGGCCTATAACTATGGGAGACCAGTCCTAAAGAAGACATGGCAAAAGGCAAATAAGTCCATCCAAACTGGCATGGTCCTTACAGGGTAGTTGATGAGGTTTTGCCTAGTACCTACCGACTAGAAAATCTCGAAGGAAAACCTTTCTCCAATCCATGGAATGCCGATCACTTGAAGAAATATTACTTATGATGTTACAGTTCTTATCTTTTTGTAATACATGTATCAATTTATATAGAGGATGTTAATGAAATTATAACAATGTTGTGCTGATACTTTTGTTATATACTTTAAACATCATTAGTTTGGTGAAAATTTATGAGGGTAAACATCATTATATGGTGACCTCAGACCTTAAACATCATTAGTTTGGTGAAAATTTATGAGGTGAAACACCATAATTTAGTGACCTCAAACCTAAAACATCATTAGTTTGGTGAAAATTTATGAGGGTAAACATCATTATATGGTGACCTCAGACCTTAAACATCATTAGTTTGCTGAAAATTTATGATGGTAAACATCATAATTTGTTGACCTCAGACCTTAAACATCATTAGTTTGGTGAAAATTTATGAGGTGAAACACCATAATTTGGTGACCTCAAACCTTAAACATCATTAGTTTGGTGAAAATTTATAATGGTAAACATCATTATATGGTGACCTCAGACCTTAAACATCATTAGTTTGGTGAAAATTTATGAGGTGAACCATCATAATTTGGTGACCTCAGACGTTAAACATCATTAGTTTGGTGAAAATTATGAGAATAAACATCATAATTTGGTGATCTCAGACCTTAAAAATCATTAGTTTGGTGAAAATTTATGATGTGAAACATCATAATTTGGTGACCTCAGACCTTAAACATCATTAGTTTGGTGAAAATTACGAGGGTAAACATCATAATTTGGTGACCTCAGACGTTAAAAATCATTAGTTTGGCAAAAATTATAAGGGTAAACATCATAGTTTACTGACCTCAGACCTTAAACATCATTAGTTTTGTGAAAATTACAGGTGAAACATCATAATTTGGTGACCTCAGACCTTAAACATCATTAGTTTGGTGAAATTTTTGAGGGTAAACATCATAGTTTAGTGACCTCAGACCTTAAACAACATTAGTTAGGTAAAAAAATGAGGGTAACCATCATAGTTTGGTGACCTCAGACTTTAAACATCATTAGTTTGGTGAAAAATTTGAGGTGAAACATAATCATTTGGTGACCTCAGACCTTAAACATCATTATTTTGGTGAAAATTTAAGAGGTAAGACATTTTAGGCATAATATCGTAAGAAGCAATAGAATCTGAAGAATATTGGACTAACAATTATCATTAAAAAGATGGATTACAAGTCAGGGGCATCAAGAGGCCATCAGAAGCTCATAAAATTTAAGAGGTACCGAAAAGAAGGGAAATTTAAATTATAACTTTTAAAAGGTTAACAAGAAGAGGGCTTATGTATCTGTAGTTGCAGTCATTTTGCCATGGCCTATATTTATCACCTCGGCTCCATCATCATGATGGGTAGCATCTTAGTCTTAGTGACTTCTAGGGGAGCAGTCTCAGTCGGAGAGGCATCAACCTCCTCAACTTCCTGCAGAGCCTGAGCAAACCAAGGATCTCCAAAGCCAAGACCCACAAAGTTTGAAGCAGTCAAGCTCCCAAACTCTTTCTCCTTTGAATCTCTTTCTCCTTTGAATCTTCCTATTTTCTAGTTGCTTTGATACCTCTTTCAAGGTATTCAAAACCAAATCTGACAAATTCATCAGAGACCTTGTAGTCTTTGATGGTCTTCTTAGCAGCGTCTTCTAAAGCAGCCTTGATTGCAACGTCCACCTTAGACTAGAGAGCATCATCCTTAGCCTTCAGAGCTACGTCATGTTCCTTCTTGATCTTATATATGTCATTGTCCCTCTACTTGAAAACTCCCTTCATCTTTTCAACCTCTGCATTCAAAGAGGCTTGAACCTTCTCAGCTTCTTTACCCTTTTCTATAAGGGGAATCTTCTTCAGAGTCCAATAAACAAAGTGATGGAAAGATAAGACACCCTATAGAAGAAGGTTAGAGGTAAGAATATATGATCTATGATCTCTAAAAAGTCGAGGTTACACCTATGAAGAGTAAATGGTCAAATTAGCAAAAATTAGTACCTGAATTAACTTGTGTAGAGCAAAATCGACCAACAACGGGGCGTCCAACGCAGGTAAGAAATTCTTATCCTTTTCAGTCATTATTGTTCCTATAGCATAGGTAACCTTCAGACTATGGCCGATCAAGCCGTCACTGATCTTCAGCTGAGAAAGACGAGCATCTAAGGCATCGTCTGTAGAGATGGGGATAGCATGATCCCTAGACTGAACCTTACTCTACCTCGTCTGATCTAGGTCGACTATGGATTTCCTCTTTTTATCAACATCGGCCTTAAAGGTGATGACTTTCTTCTTGGTGGAAGATGGGGGTATATTTTTGCCACCCCTTTTCTCCATCAGCTTTATAAGTCCAGAAGAAGACATTTCCCAAAGGTCGTCTGATATACCTGCTGGGCGCTCTACAAAAGATAAGTTTCTGAGTTAGTAAGTCAGAGAAATAAAAAGTAAGAGGTATAACTTCAGAAAAAGTAAGACTTATGAAGCTCTTCCAAGGGACCACCCCCTAAACCTGTCTGAGATAGGTAGTAGGGGGTCATCAGATGTTCATATTTTATAAGTCGACCCTTCTCATCCTGACTGCGAAAGTCTTCAATATTTTTATAATTGTCCTGGATAAGTCCAGGGTCGACTTTGGAAGTAAGGTCAACCTTCCCCCATCTCAGAGGGGTCCTTGGAACCGACGTTCTAGAGGCCTCATTTGGACAAAATTCCTATGCCCCGAAAGCAAAAAAATATTGAGGTTTCAAGTTATGGTTTGAAGTTTGGGTAACCAGTGAAATTTTATTCTCTAATTTCTTGGATAAGAAGTGGTAATAGATAGGGTGTTTTTGGCAGAGAAGGGCACATAACAACCAGTGAAAACCTTAACTGGAAGGTATGAGTGGTGGATAATCCTCCAAAGGACTATAGGCCCAATCATAACCCTCCAGGCATTAGGGGATAGTTGGGAAGGGGCAAGATTTATATGGGAGATTATATCTCTGATGGAAGGGTGGATAGGAAGACGAAGGCCTAATTTGAACATATGCTCATAAATGCAGATATCTTCATCTCGTCCATCAAAGGCCCTCTCATCCCTCAGAGGTTTCCTAAGGATGATGGAAGAATTTATGTAATAGAGGTGCCTAAAAGTAAGAAGGTCGTACTCACTGACGTTACTCTCATACTCGACAACCTCAGATGTATCAAGATCACTCTCCTCACCATCATCACCGTCCCCCAAAACATCGGCCCGACCAGGTGTTGGAGCACCACCAGGAAACCTCTAAGCAAATTTGGCCTCAGTGGCAGCCGACAGGGGAATGGCCTTAATAAGAGGAGTAAATGTCACACTTGGCCTTATGATTTCAACATCAGAAGACCTATGAGAAGTTCTAGCACCTTGGTGAGATGACGCACGACTCGAAACCTCGGCTTCTTCAGGAACCTCACCCTGCCCAGGAGAGCAATCCATAGCCTTTTGAAAAGAGTCTACAGACATGGGGTCTGAAGAGGACGACTCAAACTCAGACATTGGTGCTGGATCCTCAGGAACCTCTACAGGCTCAGTAGGATCGGTTGGCTCAGGGTATATAACCCTCAGGGGTAGAGGAAAGATGGGTCTAAGAGGAAAGGCCTCAGCCCTACGAGCTTCCTCTTGGGCTAGCTCTATTTGTTTAATTTTCTCGAAGGTCTTCTCACGAAGAGATGGGAACTCTTTTATGAGTTGGTACAAGGGCCTGAGCATAAGTGAGACGACACTACACTTATAAGGACTCAAACCACAAATAGGTACACAACTTAAAAGAACTCAAACTCAAGATTAAAAAGTGAAAGTTTGAAAGTTTCAAATGAAGAACTTCAAGAACAAGGTCATCGGAGAAGGTGACTGGAGGTTCATGGGAAACCTAAAGTAGGGTTGTTTGTGGCTAAAACAACCTACAACTAGCCTAAAACCACCTAATCACTACAAGCCTAGCCTAATAACCACTGGGTAGTAGTTCAAAGCTTCACCAAAAAAGCAAAAGTTCATCGAAAACTCAGAAATGATGATACTGTAACTAAAAATGGAAAAGAGAGGTGGAAAATAATACCTGTCTGATCGCAAAACAGAGAAGAAGAGGTTTAGGAGAAAAGATAACTCTGAATCACATCAACAATGGAAGTCTTGAAGAGAGAGGGAGTCGCCGAAAGCCTAGGCGGGAGAAAAAAGGAAGAAGAAATAGAATGGGGAGAGAGAAGAGGTTTTTTAAACCTATCCAATCATGGGGAGTGAGTCCCAATGCCCCATAATTGCCTTAGGGAACCTAAAAGACAAGTCAGAATCACCTCACCTTTGGGAACACGCTTCACTTCAATAAGTGACATGTGTCAAGAAAATGTTGACACCCAAAGAGACTCAGCCTCGTCCTAACACACATACCCCTCAATCATCTATTTTACATAGAAGACTAAGGGCTAAAGGGTGATTGATATGCCCAAAGTGCACCCTCGTACTCTGAGTCATCAACCTCTGTCTGTCTCACAACCGAGTTGATAAGAAGATAACTTTCATCAGAAGGATCATATTCTGAAAGGTTGGATCTCTACGAGCAACCTCGGCTCTGCAGTAGCCAAGGTCAACAATGCCTTATGGGGACAGGTTAGTGTCAACATCCTACTCTACTTAAGACGATATTACAGCTTCCTCATACCTAACCTCGGCCAGCCCTCCTGGTTGAGGTCATTATGGATATTGACAAGATAAAGCAACTGTTGGACTTTACCAACCTCGTACTCATCCAGGCCAAGATTACACCAGTCAAGGACACAGGGCCGAGAATTTACAAGAACATGTAAGGTTTTGGAACACGTGGAAAAATATGTTATAATCGAATCATTCCCTCCACGTGAGGGAATATTGAGGTCATCATTATTTACATAAGATCATCCAGGTGTCATTTGCATACTGGTTCGATCCTCATGCACATGCTCATTGCTTGCTTGGGGGGTACATCACACCCCCCAAGCACTATATATAAAGGTCATCCCCTACCTTGTAAAAGGAATCATAATTGGAAACCTAGATAAAACTTTGTTGGTTTACACAGTAGAGAGAGAAAGCTTGAGAGATTGTATCTATGGCCATTAGTGCCTTCATCTAGTGATATTACTTACACACTCATAGTGGAAGTAGGCCAGATTAGCTGAACCACTTACATACAAGTGTTCATCCTCTTCTCCTCATCTCATTCTATTATATATATATTCACTCTTGTGCTGCCATTGTTATCACTAGTTTGAGCTTGTCAACACCTTACCCGGTGGTGCTATTTATAGCATCATCACAAACCCTGAGATGTGGGAAAATTAACATCATTATTTCACAGTGACACTTAACATCATTATTCTATGGTGAAAATTAAATATCATTGTTATATGGTGAGTAAAATAACAAAAAACTACAAGTATGTAGGCATAATGATGAAAATAAAGTAGAGCATATCATTATCATTCACAAACCATAAGAAAACACTGCAATAAAGGGGCACAAAGCATTATTGTGATGAGATTAATGTTTATAAAAAACAAGTTGGGCATCAGAGACCACAAATGGTCACCTAAAAAAATCTAAAATAGAACAAGTTAGGATTTGACCACCAAGTCACCAACAACTTTAGGGATAGTCGACTCCTCTTGAACAGTTGCGGCATCTTCCACCTCACCAATCCCTTTATTGGCCTCCTCAACCTAAATCTCCTCCAGAGTAGTAATAGTTTAAGGATCAGAGAAGCTAAAAAAATTGAGAGTATCGGCCACTTCAGGGTATCTCATAGAAAGGCGAAGAAAGTGGGTCACCATCCTCCGATACATGGACTTAGATCCCTTATCTAGGTATTGAATGTTTTACCCAAAAAAATTCTTGAACTGACCCACAAATTCCTCACAACTGGTCATTAACAACTCTTTTTTGGCCTCATCCCTCTTCCTCAGAGCTTCTTTGTGATCGTCTTTCAATGTAACAAGATGAGTCCTATATCGATCTCAAATCCTAACCTGATTCTCTTCACAAGAAGTCTTATCATTGGACACCTTTTTCTCATCCTCCTCATCAAGTATGACCTTTGGCTCACTCTTCATGACCAACTGATGAAGGCGCTGAAGAGAAATGACAAACTTTAACAAAGCAGATATGATAAATAAAAGTAATTGCATGGCAAGAAAACACTTCGTAAAAAAATATGAAGTAAAATTATTACCTGGGTGACCCTATGAAGAAAGAAGCTGGAAACTTGAGTGCTACTCTGAGCATTAAAGAAACGACTATCGTAAGGAGGAATCACTGATGAGATGACCAGGTGTTCGATGTTTTGCTTGATATAGCAAATGAACCTTAAAAATTATGAAACTTTAATTTTGTATTTTTCAATATGTTTATGGATGTTGGGTGAAATATCAAAGGAAGTTATGATGCATAAAAAATATAAAAATTCTTCGAAGTTGACTGAACGATAAAAGAGTCTATAGGGCAGATTTGATTTGTAACAAAGAAATGGACACATCTTGCTCTAGGAAACTTGAAATGACGCGTTTTCTATTATATTGGGAACCTAATATGATAAGAATTGAATTAACAAGAATAAATTAAAGTATTTTTGGGCTATGGATTGGATATGTTAAATAGTTTAACATGAAATTGGATGAGACTTCATTTATGATAAATGATTCGAATAAGTTGATATGATGCTTACGAATTCGGTTAAGGTTAAGTCATTCTTTGGATTGTAAATATCCTTACGATGATACTAATATTTTAAGACTTTATATGTGAAAGGGAAGAAGAACCGGTTGAACAAGTGTGAGACAAAGGCAAGGGAAAAACACATGAAGTGGCCAAGGTGAGTGTACTCACTGTAAAAAGATTTATTATACATGGCTATGGAGATGATCTGAATATCACTCACGGGTAAGTTGTATTACGCATGGTTATGGATATGATTTGAATATAACTCACGGGTAAGATGTATGACGCATAGTTATGGATAAGATCTGAATATCACTCACTGGTAAGAGGTATTATACATGGTTACGGATATGATAAGAATATTACTGATTATGAATTTGTTCATTTCGATTTACCGAAATGGGAGGTTACTCCACGACCCGGAATGGGGGAGATTTATCTAGTAAAGACAATGGGTTACTCCTCGACCAGGAATGGGGGAGAATTATCTATTGCAGTCAGGATATGTAAATCATGATTCAGATAAGTTGGTCATTCTTTATGAATGAGACATATAAGTATATAATTGGTCATTCTTTATGAATGATCCAGATAAGTATATAATTGGTAATTCTTAATGAATGAACCGAATAAGTAATACATAATTATGAATGGGTCAGATAAGTATACATAAATTACCACATGAATATGATTTACTGCATTTAATTATATGCAATAGTTTAGTAGTGATGCATTTAGTGGGCTATTTTGCTCACGATTACTATGGTTATGTGTTTCAAGTAACGTGATGTCACTGCCAAATCTAGGAAGTCGGGTTGGGTTATCAAAGGATGCATAAAACCATAATTTTGGTCAAATGGAAAAGGGGAAATTTAATCCTACTTATCCTTTAAGAAAGTTTGAATAAGCATAATTACTTTAAAATTGTTAAAGGTTCTAGTTTTATTACTTCATGTTAATAATTAAAAAAGGATACTCGTGTTTATGGTTTGCTTAAGGTAATTATGATTTGAATCACTTTTACTTTCAAACTTAATTATAAGTAAATGGGCCGGGGTGTGTCAACTTTGGTATCAGAGCCTAGATTTTAGAGAATCTGGGGTGAGGAACGCCTAGATTTGGCAGTGGAAGTAGAAATTGTTTTGAGTCATAAATAAATTATTTTTTGTTAACTAACATTTGTTAGTTATACATACATATTTTTGTAAGATATGTGAAATTCAAGGATCTTGCAGGAAAGGAAGATGTTAAGGTTTATTCGGGGATGACAACGAATACAGGCAGTTTTGTATGAATCATTGCATTATTTTACTTATGGTATGGACAAACATGTCATTGAAGGAAATTTTTTTAAAGACAAAATGTGGTATATGAAAATTGTGAAGTACTGGAAGTAATACTTTCTTATATTGGAATATGTAAACTTGAGTAGTGTCACTTATTAAGCCATGGTTTAGTGTGTGCCCATTTATGTGGGAGTGTGAGGTACGGGAACCCATATTCCGTTAAAGGATGAGATGGTAAATTATTAGAGTGTGAATCAAATGAAGATTTACATGGTAAAGGTGAAGTGAAAAGATTAATAGTTGTGTATGTTTAAATTTAATATGTGAAATGGTCTGAAATTCAATTACTAGTCAGTATATCACAATTGATCCGAATATGGGTTCATACTGAATTATGATAAGTAGAAGAAAAGAGTAATAAGAGTTGAGATGTATTTTTTTATAGTACGTATAGATGTAGTGAATATTACTCCTGGGATGTTTTGAAATGCTTATATAAATAGCAGAGTTGAGACGAAGTGTTAAAGAGTTGGAAGTTTAAAAATATTAGAGAGCCCTTTTAAGAGTATGTGTTGTATATGAGTGTAGGAAAGATGCTAATCGGGTTTGAATATCGACAACTAGTTTGGGTGGATATTGAGTTATGTTTGTCATTGTACGTACGTGTTATCACTAAGAGTATGGCATATAATGAATATGATTGACATTATACCGAGTCACCAAGAAGTATGTCTAAGGTTTATATGCTATGTGAGATACCGTAAGGGGATATGTTAACGTATTTGTATAGGTTATTTGAAATAAATACGACATATAATAGCTAGAGAAGTATTATGGGGTTGGTAAGTATGGTTAAAGCTTTTAGTGGTGATGGTACGTTTAACTTCCATGTTACTAAACATGTAGGATGCGTGTGTTAATGATATTGCATAAGAATATCATGTTAATAAACATTGGGATACGATTATGATTGTAAAGTTGTTGTGTTGGATAAATGACTTATTAAGGCCATTGTATGTTTAGTTAAAGAACAATCAAATGACACTGAAAAAAGGAATATAGTGAGAAATTAGATTGAGTTCATAGTGCATGACTGCATAATATACATGAAGGTGAATATGAAATCTTAGTTAAGAATAAACATTGAGTGAATGATTGTTCAGTTTTGATATATGAATAGTAGTGAGGATATATTTGAATTAAGAAATTGTAAGGATGATATTTAACATACTCTTAAACTTCAGAAATAATTTAGAAAGTAGTTAAGGTCAAACACATGTATTTGGTGTTGAATGGAAGATGAGAAGATGGCCTATAATAAGCTAGTCTTGTAATATGATAATTATGAATTGAAATATTGAATGGAAGTTGGAAAAAGGAACATAAGAAGTTAGTCTTGTAATAGAATATTTATTATTTGAAATATTACACGATAATAAGAATGGACCATAGGAATGAAGGTATGAAGTAATATATGAGTTGGGAATTGACTTCCATTTATAATAAATCATTAGATGATTATTCTTACGTGTAAGTGATAAATAAAATGAAGATTATATGAGAGAAGATTTTTCAGGCATGAGGAAATAGTATTCCCAATTGGTTGATAAGTGAAATTCCTCCTAAATTTCGGGGACGGAATTTTCTAAGGGGGGAAGGTTGTGACGACCCGAATATGATTATGATAAACCATGTTTAAATCATTCTTACCGTATGGGATGGGGATAATGTGTTATTAGAATATATAATGTTAAGTTATTGTGTTTAATCTAATCCTACCTTCATAACTTATGAAATATTGAATTAGTCACAAACACAAATTTGTGAAGTCTTTGGTAGGAATGTTCAAGTTCGGGACTAGTTTTGGCCACTATAATATAATAATTGACTTGGGGAGAAAACTATATAATTGTAGATATATGAGTTAAGTTTGTAACACAATAAATAGTGTATAACACAAAGGTCTAAGGAAGGAGTTATACTGAAATTACGAATAGGGGGTAAAGTAGTCATTTAGCTTTAAAAGATATTTTGTCTTATATAGCGACACATGTCATATTTTGATTGGACCAAGGGGAGGTGAATTATGCCGAGTTTAAAAACTTTAAATGACCTCCTCATTCTGCTAAATTCAGGCATGAGAGATTTTGGCTTGAGGAGAGAGAATCGGGAAGCTCGGGAAGTAGAAAGTGAGGAGAAAAATTCTTAAGAAATTACAAAAAAGTCCCTAAGGTAATTCTAAGAATAAATCTTGTTATTATTTTGGTATAATTTATTGAAATGATGGAAATCATTGATTTTTTTTTGAAATTTCATGACTTGGTGTATATTTACGAATGGATACAAGTTTAAGCAAAGTTGAACGTGTAAATCATGTATATTGCTTCGATTGGAAACCTTGTGTATTCAAACTCCTATAACTTTTTATATATTATTGGAATTGAATAATTCTAGTTGGATATGAAAATAGACTCATATATGTATAACATATCCAAATATTATGTGAAAATACCAAGAAATGAATTTCTGGTGATAGTTTGATGTTCATGTATCAAATCTGCCCCAAAGGTGTAAGTATGTAGACCAGGTGTTCGATGTTTTGCTTGACATAACAATTGAACCTTAAAAATTATGAAACTTTAATTTTGTATTTTTAAATATGTTTATAGATGTTGGGTGAAATATCAAAAGAAGTTATGATGTATAAAAATTATAAAAACTCTTCGAAGTTGACTGAACGATAAAAGAGTCTATAGGGCAGATTTGATTTGAAATAAAGAAATGGACACATCTTGCTCTAGGAAAATTGAAATGACGTGTTGTATTTTATATTGGGAACCTAATATGATAAGAATTGGATTACCAGGAAGAAATTAAAGTATGTTTGGGCTATGAATTGGATATGTTAAATAGTTTAACATGAAATTGGACGAAACTTCATTTATGATAAGTGATTAGAATGGGTTGATATGATGCTTATGAATTCGGTTAAAGTTAAGTCATTCTTTGGATTGTTAATATTATTATGATGATACTAATATTTTAAGACTTTATATGTGAAAGTAAAGAAGAATCGGTTGAACAAGTGCGAGACAAAGGAAAGGGAAAAACACATGAAGTGGCCAAGGTGAGCGTACTCACTGTAAAAAGATATATTATAATGGCTATGGAGATGATCTGAATATCACTCACGGGGAAGTTATATTACACATGGTTATGGATACTATTTGAATATTACTCATGGGTAAGATGTATTATGCATAGTTATGGATAAGATCTGAATATCACTCACTGGTAAGAGGTATTATACATGGTTACGGATATGATCAAAATATTATTAATTATGAATTTTTTTTATTTCGGTTTACTGAAATGGGAGGTTACTCCCTGACCCAGAATGGGGGATATTTGTCTATTAAAGACAAGGGGTTACCAGGAATCGGGGAGAATTATCTATTGCAGGCAGGATATGTGAATCATGATTTCGATAAGTTGGCCATTCTTTATGAATGAGCCAGATAAGTATATAATTGGTCATTCTTTATGAATGAGTCGGATAAGTATATAATTGGTAATTCTTTATGAATGAACCGAATAATTAATACATAATTATGAATGGGTCGGATAAGTATACATAAATTACCACATGAATATGATTTAATGCATTTAATTATATGCAATAGTTTAGTAGTGATGCATTCACTGGGCTATTTTGCTCACGGTTACTATGGTTATGTGTTTTAGGTAACGTGATGTAACTGCCAAATCTAGGAGGTTGGGTTGGGTTATCAAAGGATGCATAAAACCATAATTTTGGTCAAATGAAAAAGGGGTAATTTAATCCTACTTATCCTTTAAGAAAGTCTGAATAAGAATATTTACTTTAAAATTGTGAAAGGTTCTAGTTTTATTGCTTCATGTTAATAATTGAAAAATGATACTCATGTTTATGGTTTGATTAAGTTAATTATGATTTGAATCACTTTGACTTTCAAACTTAATTATAATTATCTGGGTTGGTGTGTGTCACATCATCTCCAAACTCCCATAAGTTTGAGATGAAAAAATACCAAGAGTTCTTGTCACGATTGGATGTCTAGTTCACGTGCAATAGTTTTCAGGAGACGAGGCGGTAATAACAAGGGTTAAATTTTGTGGAAATAGTTTAATATCATTCTTGAAATATGTTTGGGCATAAATCCTCCTTATAGAAAGCCTCTAGAGAATGAGTGATCCAATGATAATCCTCCAAGTGTAGGAGTTAGTTGAATTGGGGCATAGCCGAGAGCAGAAATAATACCGTTAATTTTTGTTCCAAAGGGAGGATAATAGCCTAATTTGAACATTTTTTCATAAATTACGATCTCGTCGCCATTCTTAAGGTCGCAGGTACTCTCGTCCTCAACTGAAACTCTCATATGTATTGTTGTGTCAATACCATATAAGTGTTGCACGATAATAAGATGAGTCTCTTGTACGTCACCCTTATAGGACGAGGGAACACTCGTGTCAACCATAAAAATATTCTCATCTTCATACTCAACAACAAGCTCCTTGACACAATCGTCTCGATCTAAATAAGATTCCTCAGTCATTCTAGTTATGTGTTAGGGCATTATGGGGGTGGAAGTATATTATGTCCAGTCTCATCCAAAAAAATATCATAGATTGGGGGATCAGGATCCCCATGATGACCAAGATGAAGTGCTAGGATAACCTTTGTTACTTGATCAAAAAGTGTGTTGTCTTGTCTTAGACAGAACGAGCAATAGTCACTCTCATGGCCTCATAAAAGGAATCAGAATACGGAGTTTCAACAGGAAGGCTCAAGCTCGCAAACGGGTTATAACCTTTAAAGGTAGACATACTATCACTACGAATAATTATAATACTTGGAGAATTAACTTCAAGTGTGGTGTCCGAGTTGGAAAAGTTGGTAAGATAGAAGGAAAGAGGTACTACTGATAACTTTGACTTTTGTGTGTAGTCGTTGTTGAAAGCCAAGTCAATCAAAACCTCAAATTACCTACAAAATATAACAATCTAAAGTGTAGAGGTAAGTAAGGGTATCAATCCAAATCTAAGGGTGAAACACAAAATTGGAGAGGACATATATGGATTCATTTGCATTTTATTTTATTTATTTTATTTATATTTTTTAAGGGATTTTTATAACTCATAATTTTTATAACTATTAATTAAGAAGTAAAAGCTAATTTAAGAAAAGTGAGATAAAAAAATTGTGCTAAAAAATAAACTAACTAAATTGGACTCATGAGGGCTTCAAAATTTCATCCCATAAATAGAAAATTAGCCCTCAATAATCATCATCCAAAAAATAAAAATAAAAGTATACAAAAAAAGCATGTGAGGATTAAACTAAAAGTAATCAAGAGGAGGAGATCAAACCCATTTAAGCATTGAATTGAAATGGAAACTTCAATTACATCAACAATCTCTCAAATACAATCCCTCACTCATGTATTTATTGAATCTAAAATAAAAATTACAAAATAAAAATAAAAAGGATAGGATAGTGGATGAACTCATAATGGACAATTAAAAATAAAAGAAATTTGCTAAAAATGCAAATCCTAACATTATAAAATTGTACATTAGAACTCACCCAAAGAAATAAATTCTATATCATTACTTTATATAGAGATAATTGCTAAAAATGCAAAATCTCAACATAAAGGAATGGATTCGAATTTACCTACCATAAGGGATGAATTAAACTACATCAATCTATTTTGAAATAATTGCTAAAAATGAAAAAAATCATTATAGAGGGGTGGGGATGAATTTATCCTAGAGATAAATTTCACTACACACCTCTATATTGAGATATTTTCTAAAACCGCAAATACTCAACATAGAGGGATGGAGAGAATTTTATCACACAAATCTTAAAAACTAAGTTTGAGATCTTTAAAAATGGGTCTTCTTCTTCTTTAAATAGTACGCATGGAGCTAAGGGTAATTTTAGGAATTAGCATGAGTGTGCATGGAGATGGTGAGAGGAGAATGGGGTGTGTGCACATGGGGTCAAAATAGGGAAATGCACAAATGTGCATGGGTTGTGTGAGGTCATGTGGATGAATGAGGTAATGGGATAAAACAAATCAGATTTATTAAAAGAGTGTTTTTGGGTAAGAGGTGTTAGTTGGGGGTTAATTTGGGAAAAGGGAATAAAGGAGTTTTAATTGAAATGTGGGGATTTTATTTGGTTTTGGCAATTGGCAGGTAAGAGAAACGTGTAAGGGCTTAAAAATTGGAACATGTGTAAGATTTTAAAATGGGTTTGGGCATTGGTTCAACTGAGTTTTGGGGTGTGGTTGCGGGTTGAAGTGGGCAGACTCGGAGATGGGTCTCAGGTGGTGCCCGGGTTGAGTTGGGCCGGACGCAGGAGGTCCGTCGGCCTGGGTTAGCTTTAGGCTGGGTTGCGATGGTAGTGGCCGAAGCCAGGTCCGAAAATGGGTCGGCTAAAGCTGGAATGAGATGTGGTTTGGGGTGTTGATGCCTTCAGATTTGGTTGTATGCGGGTTAGGGTCGAGGGTTTGGCATGGTAAAAGGGGAGTGGTGGTGGTTTGTTGAATGGGTTAATCGTGGATGAAATGGGTATTTGAAGGTGTTGGGTTAATGGGGGAAAAGAGAGGAGAGAGAGTCTTAGGATGAAGATGATGATGACTAGTAGAGGGGCTGGTTTTGGGTGTGGTAGGGTGTAGAAGAGAGAGATAGAGGTGAGTTTTGAGTTTTTTTAATGGAGGTATGGAGAGAAGATTGGGATTGAGGTTGAAGATGAAAGGTGGGGGCTTGGTGTGAGTGTGAGGTGTAGGGTGTTAGAATGTGGGTGAGATGAGGGTTGGTTTAGGTGTGTGTGAGTGTGTAGTAATTGAGTGTGAGGGTTGTGTGTGTGTTTAACTTATGACCCCTAAAAAAATAAACTAAAAATAAAAATAAAATACAATAAAAATTTAACTAAACTAAAAAAATAAAAATCAACTAAACATAAAAATGACACGACACGAAACACTATACAAACTCTAAAAAAAAACTAAACACAACTAAAATAAAAACTAATAAAAAAAATGAAATAATAATAAACTAACTAAAAACTAAGAAAATAAAAGAAAATATAAAAACTAATACACGACGCGTTAAAAATCCTAAAAATATATACATGATGCAATAAAATAAAATAATAAAATAATAAAATAAATCCTAAAAATAAAATGACACAAATAAAATAAAATGGGACAAACTAAACACACACGGTTCGGGACAGGGTTAGGTAGGTTTAGGGTAGGCTAGGGTACGGGACAAGGTCTAATTACCTCCATAATTCGCACAATTACCTTGAAATACGCATTTGAACACCGCAATATGCATTCGACCTACAAAATAGAAAATAAAGCGCATAAGACCCAAGTTTCCGAGAATTAGCAACTAAAATACGTCTATTCGGGGTGTAAATGTACACTTTTGGGTGCTTATCAACTACAACTAATGGTGTTAGAGTCAGGGGTGTCGGAGGGACTCCCCCTCGGTGAGATCTATATTAGTTGAGTTCGACCTTGATCTCTTCCATCTCTCAAGCATCTTCATGTATCTTTTTCAATCCGTCGAAAAATGTTTTGTTAGCCACCTCTGTTTGATTATTGCATTGAGGATCTTCTGGGAAGAGTGAAGTTTCTAAATTTTGGACTAGACACAATAATCTGTAAATTATTTATTATTAAATTTAGTGCCATGGTCAGTGATGAAGGCATACGACATCCCATATCGGCATATGATATGCTTCCATATGAATTGGAAGACTCTTTCATTGGGCATTTCCACCAAGGGTTCAACCTCCACCAACTTGGTAAAATAATCCACTGCAACCACCCGATATTTAAATCATCCTTTTTGTCTTCGGCAATGGGCCGACCAGATCAATTCCCCAGAAGGAAAAAGGCCACAGAGATTTGATTGGAGTTAGGCTAGCCGTCGATCTTGTATCTATTGTGGTGAATCTCTAGAACTTTTCACATTTCCTAGCAAACAGGGCGCAGTCTCCTCTCATAGTTGGCCAGTAATACCACTGCATATCTATTAGTCTTACTAGTGATCGACCTGTTGAGCGAGATCCACATGACCCTTCTTGTACTTCCTTGGTTAAATCTTGCACTTCGGTGGGTTGTACACATCAAAGAAAAGAAACAGTGTATCCCCTTTTATATAAGACTCCCTTTTCCAACATATAAATAACTTCTTTGCACTTGAGTTTTCTCACCTCTTTAGGATCGACAGAAAATAGACCCTTGTCAATGTAGCCTTTGATAAGATCCATCCATGAGGGTCCTAATTCCATGGATATTAAGTTGACAGTATCCTCATTTATGCTTATGTGTGCAAGGATCTCCACTAGAATAGTCCTTCTAAGCTCTGTCTTGGTTGCTGAGGATAGTCGAGCAAGTGCATCCCCTCGGGCATTTTCAATTCTTTGTATTCGAACCATCATCATAGCCAATAGTTTTGAGATAACCTCAAAAGATTTAGAAAGGTACTTCACCATGATCTCCCCCTTGACCCCATATACTTTTAGTCCTTAATTAAAAATTAATTAGGAGTCAATATGAATTATGACGTGTTCGACACCCAATTATAAGGCTAATTCCAAGCCGGTGACCAGTGCCTCAAATTTTGCTTTATTATTAGAGGATTGAAACTAGAAACGAAGTGCATATTCGATGTCTATGTGATCAGGAGTGTTGATAATAAGCCCTGCTCGACTGTCCATACCGCATGAAGATCCATCTACATAGATCTTCCAGACAGGGATGTTATTAGAAAAATTCCTTTCACTTAGGGTTCCTTACATGAATAACTTTTTACTTTGTTCTTGATATCGCTGGGTGATTTCTTGCACAACGGATGTCTCAGGTCTGTCGATTGTAGAGAATCCTTTTAGAGGAGTTTACTCGATTTTCTTTGGGACTAATTTCTCTTCTAAGGAAATCTACTCGGTGGGAAAATTCAAATTATCCTCTTAGTAAGTGAATTCAACTATGAAATCTTAAACAGCTTGTCCCTTCACTGTCGTTCTCGACTCATAGAGTATATCATATTCTCCTAACGTCACTGCCCAGACCATCAATCTCCCTAATTTTATTGGTTTGTTAATTGCTTGGCGCAAAGGCAAATCTATGTAAACCACTATTGTATGTGCCTGGAAGTAGGGTTTTATTTTTCTTGATGCTTTAATGAGGGACAAGGATAATTTACGTAAGCAAGGACACCTGATTTCTTCTCCTCTAAAAGCCTTACTGGTGTAATACACTAGCTTTTGTATCCCACTTTTCCACCGAACTTGGGCTGAGCTAACGATAGATTCCCATTAGTGGTTAGGAGAGTAGTGGTGGAGATCCCAAGTACCTTTTTAGGTATTAAAAGAATTTTTCTCATTCCTTATTCCACTCAAAGGTTTTTTAAGTACTTTGAAGAATGGAAAACACTTATCGGTAGCCTGAGGGACAAATCGGTTTAGGGATGCTACCATTCCAATCAAATTTTTTACATCTTTCTTTCATAAAAGAGATTTTTTTTATCAATTAATGCTTTGCTCTTATACGAATTGGCTTCAATTCCTCTCTAATTCATGATGAAACCCAAGAACATCCCGTCTTGTACACTAAACACGCATTTAGTAGGATTGAGTTTCATCTCATGTTTCTCAAGATGGTCAAATGTTTGACTTCCATCTTTTATGTGGTTAGCGACTTTCTTGCTCTTGGTGAGCATGTCATCCACATAAACATTCATATTCTTCCTTATTTTCTCCTTTAAAACTCTGTTCACTAGCTCTGATATCTTTCTCCATCATTTTTTTTATCCCAAAAGGTATAACATTGTACAACAAGTACCTCGAATGGTGATGAATAATGTATTATCCCTATCTTATGGATTCATCTTGATCTGGTTGTACCCTAAGGAAGCATACATGAAGTTTAGGAACTGATGTCCTATCGTGGCATCCACCATTGGTCAATCCTTGGTAAAGGAAAGTGATATTTGAGACAGGCTTTATTAAGGCCAGTGAAGTTAACACACATACGCCACTTGTTTTCTTCTTCTTAACCATCACTACAATAGCTAGATAATCTGAATATTTTACGTCTTCAATGAATTTGGTCTTTTACAGCTTGTCCACCTCCTTCTGGATGGACACATTCTTCTCAATACTAAACACCCATCATTTTTACTTGATCGACTTAACATCATTGATGATGTTTAGCTCATGGCATATAAATTATGGATCAATTACCAACATATACTCATGGTTCCAGGGGAATACACTTTTCCTCTCTTTAAGGAATGTTATCATTTCTTGATTAAGGGACGTTCTAAGGTTGAACCAATTTATGTGGTCCTCTCAGGTCTTTCATCATCCAGTATGACTATCTTAGTGACTTCCACATCTTTCTCTTTAACCAAATCGACTTCCTCCAGGGGATCTAGGGTCTCAATCTGGTAAGTGTTGGTAACTTTATTTAACTCCTCTTGGTCAACAGATATATAGTAGCATTCTCTACCCTCCACTAGATTCCCCTTTACTACACCAACACCATAATGAGTGGGGAATATTAGGCATTGGTGAACTATGGATGATACTACTTCAAATTTCTTCAGGGCGACTCTGCCGAGGATCATGTTGTCTGTATATTTTTATCAAGGATGAAGAAATGAATCTTCTTAGTTCTACTATCTAGCCAAGTGCCGATCAAAACTTCCAACTTGACAGTTCCCAAAGGATAGACCTTTTCCTCTTAGAAACCTATTAAAGGTTTATGATAAGTTTCCAACTTACCGTCTCTCAGTCCAAAACCATGGAAATAATTGTAAAACATAACATCAGTCGAGTTGTCGTTGTCTACCAGGATCCTAACAATCCTTGCTTCATGTACTCTAAAGTTTATGAACATATGATCTTTATGTGGGTGGAGTATTCCTGATAGGTCATTCTTGGAAAATCTAATGACTATCTTGTCTTTATTTATTTTTCTGGTCAGGCATCTACCTCATTTCATAAGTTGATTTGCCGAATGTAAGAATAAACTTTGGTCTCATTAAAATAGGCTTTTCTTTCAACTGTTTCATATCCATCATCAACATATCCTCTTGAAATAATATGACAATTAAAGGACATCATTTATATATCAAGCTATGGTTCCGAAGGTTTCTTTTGCTAGTCTGGATTATCTTCGGAATCGTTATCCTCACCTCTCTCTTCTTGTCATCTCTAACTTTTCAAGGGGATTTTGATATTCTTATGGAGTCCTGATATTCTGTCCGATCCACAAAATTGGTTAAATTTCCACGACAAATGAAATATTATATTTCATTTTTAGGGCAATGCAATTATCGGTGTTATGTCATTGAGCTTTATGAACTCAAAATATTTAGACTTATCCGTCCGATTAGGGGGTGATTTTAACTTTTTAGGCTATTTCAAGTCTCTACTTCCCCTTTTTCCTTCCAAGATGTGATGCACATTAATGGTGAGAGGAGAGTATTCCTCATACTTTTTAGTGTTCTCGACTTTCTTGTCTTTTAACGGATTTTTCTCGAAAATCTTTTGATTGTCAACCCTGGTTCTTGGAATTTTCTTGGTAGCCATAGATTCCTCGTCATTCATAATTTTTTCAGCCTTTGCCATTAACTCTATTATGGTTATAGGAGGCTCCTTTGACAATGCATAATATAACTTCTCGAGAATTATTCCACTCATGAGAGCTGTGATGGCAGTCTTTTCCTCATAGTCCACTACTTCTAACTTCTCATTATTGAAGTGGGTAATGTATTCACATGTAGTTTCTACTAGGTGAACATTTAATAAATCATATACTCTTTTGATAGTCTTAGCTCCAAAATAGATATTACTGATGAATAGTTCATCGAGCTATTAAAAACTAGAAATTTATCCTCAGTTTAAATTTTTGTACCTAATTTGGGTGGAACCAGTGATGGTACTTTAGAACGCTCAACAGTGCATCTCGTCAGGGATATAATAAATATCAACGATGACCTGATATTGTTCAACATGGAGTACATGGTCATTCTTACCATCATATTTAGGAGTAACTACTGGTGGCTTGAATTTGGAAGGTGTGGGGAAATCCACAATGGATGGAACAAAGGGACATCCTTTCATAAAGCTCCTTTGTAGGGGATTTTTAGTCTTACATATCTCCCCAAAGAGATCTTCCAATCGTTGAATCGATCCCTTCTTAGAATGATCTTCTGGCTTAGATTTGGTCGAGGCAACTTTTGTAGCTCTATCCAATGTTTGTGCTGAGCTATCTTTTTGAGAAGTCTACTCGTCATACACGAATCCCCGAATGCTAATTCTGGACCTAACTAATCCTTCATGATGCTCGACACGATGATCATGCGATCTAGTTGGCTCCCTAAAATGGCCTCTAGTTTCTCGAGGACTAAGACAATCAAAGACAGAGGCCTTGCTCTACCTTTTCAAAGCGCTCAAACGTTCTGGAGTGAAAAATCGCCCATCATAGTATTCAGTGGATCTAATTGAGGAATTTGGTCATAGTCGGTAAGACCTATCGCGTGAAGATCTAAAATATGCATTCCTCTCATTTCTAGGAGGTGGAGGTGGAATTTCCCTCTGAGAGGATGGAGCAATAAAAAATCTTTCTCTAAGTGTTGGAGTTAGCTGCCTCATTATTTCTTGCATCGCCTCTTGCCCTTTGGCTAGGTTGAGTAAAATTCCTTACAAATACCCCTCGCCGGGTGGAACAAAAGGGGTAAAGGTGTTGCCCCTATCAAGACTACTTTTTTAGGATTTTAGCCATCCTTGAGTAGAATTTAAGGATAGGTCTTTGAAAGAAATTAGTGGAAAACGACTATGACATGTCGTTCCCACAAACGACACTAATTTATTGATGTCTAAATTTGGAAAAGGTATTTAGGGTATGATCTTAGTTTTGATTAACCGAACTTATAATCACAGATAAATAAGTAAAGGTGAAGAATAGAAAAGGTGCAAGAGATAGATGAGTGTTACATGGTTCAACTTTAGGAATAAGCCTACATCCAAGAGGAAGGTTGGTTAAGGTTTGTATTTCTATCACTGGGATACAATTACAAAGTGAAATTATGTTGTAAAAACTTATCCCTTAGCCAGGGGAAATGGTGCATTGGTAGTAAGTAGTAAGCTAGGAGGTGTAATGCCTTTATAGATTCAAGCATTTACACCTTTACATAATAATAGATAGCTGGGTGTCTTTTCACATGCATATGCATGGTGACTGTTGAATATCCCACATGTGGATTTCCATCTGATTGATGGTTCAACTTATTGAAAGTGGTCGACTAGGTAGCCGACCAACAAGTACTTGCGCTAACTAGCTCTGATCTAGCATGGCCGATCTCAGGGTAACGTTGACATGTGTCACTGTGTTATTGGTCTATGTGGTTAGATAATTTTAACCTACAATAAAAAGTTTATCTAGAATTTGATTGTAGTTACTTTTGTGTTAGACTATATCTATTTATTGATATCTAAGCTTAATCATGTATGGAATATGATTTAAAATGATTAATTTGGTAATTTCAAAATTAACCTAATCAAGATGATGATCTCGTTAATTTCTATCCTATATTGATTAATTTTCCCATTAATTAAACTTTAAATGTTTATTGAATGATTAGAATGTGTTTTCTATTATAAATCACTCAAAAGCCTCTGATGATTTGAATTTATCCATAGAAATCATAAGTTAATTGAAGAATTTGATAAATTTAGGGTTCTTGAATGGAACTTGGATTTTTCCTTCGAATATTTATATAAACATGCGGATTCATTGTTAGAAATAGGTTTTAATTAATTATATGATGTGTTTTTGTTGTTAGGATGTTTGGTAGGGCTTAGATGAAGCTTTTTGAGTGATTGATGGTGGTTTTGGAAGAGAATTTGGATGATGGAGAAGATGAACCCCATAACCAGATGTTTTTTTTAAATATCTTTAGTGATAAATTGATCGACCCTTGATTGATCGATTGGTGATCCCAGTTTGGTGACATTGGGGTTTATGTTTTGCTTGGTTGGATTGTTAGATTTTGGGGCACGGGCTAGCATGGATTGGACATTAGGTTTATTATACTTGTAGAATAAAGTGAATTCTAATGTTTTAAGTTTATGAAATTTTTGTTTGGGTTAGATGGATATTTTGACCTCGGTTGGTTTGAAGGGGTTAATTTTAGTATAACGCGTTGGTTTGCAAATTTGAGTCGGAAGGGTCGCTAATTCCGATTTTAGGAACTTAGTGAATTGGGCTTTTTAACTGAGATTATTGGAGTCATTTTGTCAAATTAGCGTGGCAATTACGACTTGGGTGAGATTAGGATTGAGTTAAAAAAACATAGAGTGGTGTAGTTATTATGTTCGAGGGTTATATATAAGTTACGTGTGGGTTGATACCTAGACATGAGGCCTTGGGAAAATATTCTAGGGTTATATGAGATTTAATGTAGTTTATATACGTGTTTTTAGGGTATGGTAGGTTGAGAATATACCTAGACTTGGGAACCTAGGTTCTAGCGTAATATAGTATGGGATAATATAGGGTTAATGATGTTTTTTACCATTTCATGATAGTGATATCAATGTGGCTCAGTAGCATTGGGTCTGTATGTGTATGTATTTACTTGAACCCATTAGTGAGGGTTGTAATTTATTGCATGTTTATTTACAATGCATACCATGTGTGAGCACTCACGAAGAACGTATTGGAAGGGATATATGTTATGGGGGTGTATGATGTGTACCGCGCCGATGACCTAGTGATAGAGATGGAATTTACCTTGGTCATTTTACCCTGAACACTATTGTCTACATACTCAAAGGGGGATACATGGGGGAGTCAACATTTAGTCTTGGGTATGGTAGGAGTGACAGGGAAATCATAGTGATTATTCCTTGTTGATGTATTTTGGGTTATAGAGGTGGGACCTCCTATAAACTTGTCCAGTATGCATGAGTGTCCCTAAAGGCAATATGGATAGGCCTTCATTATGCGTGGACGAGCAAATAACCCATTTACTTGTACATGCTGGGGTTTTTACCTTAGTGTGGATGTTATACGTGGAGGCCGTCTTTCTTCTACCACGGATGATTATGTGTTGCGACACTAGAGATAGTTGTACTAGCTTTTGTGCTATATTAGTGATGTATAGGACTATACTAAAGATGTATACTTTAATTTTTATGACATGGGAGTCTTGTATCCTATATATTATAGACGTATATTATTTTGTGGAGTGAGATATCCCTAAATAAATAGACTTGATATATATTATTTAACCATGTGAGTGGAACCTTAATTATTTATTGAAACGTATTGTAGCATTGAAACTACTGTATAACTTATGATTCATGAGAAAGTAAAGATTAAAGAATTTAGAGATAAAACTTGAATCACCTAGGCTATATATTGGTTTGAGATTAGAACCACGTGTTATTTTAGGTTGTTAGGTTGGGTAACTAATAATTTAAAATCCACTAAAAGATGAGAGGAAGATGTGTAGCTATATTGTAGACCAAATTCAGTTATAACCACATTCTTTATAAACTTGATGTTTATATTGTTATTTTATTTATGTTTTCACTGGTCTTAAATTGTTGTTCCTGCCATTCGTCGAGTTCATCATTGGAGGATAACCTCTAAAGTCATCCTATCCTTCATTCCTAGGATGTAGTAGTTGAGCACCGCCACTCATTCTCTTCCTTTACTACTTTATATTTGTAGCAAACTTGTATGTTGTATAGTTGATACCGAGTCAACTTTTGTACATATGATATATTGTATTCCAGAGTTGGATTATTATATCCTAAGTTAATGGTATCGGAGTTGGATTTATTTTATTTCAGTATTTTATTATCTCGTTATATTATTTATTTAGTTTTGTTTATTTCAATAAGATGAGGATGTTACCAAATGTTTTTTTATTCCCATGACCTCATCAATCTATTTATAAATTTATGGGTTGCCACAAATCTCTTGTAATTGATCATGATGACTTATGTCTATCTCAATCTATCTCTTATTATTCTATGTTTAAACATATGCAATAAGCACACTAGTTTAGTTGAGTGATAAAGGACTATTGCGATCATTTTGGGTGTAAGTTAATGGCCAAGATTAAAAGAATCAGTTAATTACAAATAAACCTTATAAATTACGAAGTTAGCCCCAATAAAAATGATGTAAATCCTAAAAATACCAAACAAAATGTAAAATTACAATAATATAATAGTAAGAACAATATATTGTGGCCTTTGTTTAGACCCTTATGAGATAGTTAGAGACTGTGTGTATGTCTTGTTGTCTCCTTATATCTATTTGATTTCATCATACGCTTATGTATTTTAGTATAGTTTTACACATCGTGTAAAGTTAAGTCTAAAACAAAACCACTATGGTTGAGTTATCTTGGTAGGACCCATAAATCTTGAACTGATACTCGTATCTATATAATATTAGAAAAATCATCTTTACATAGTTTGACTCATTAAGTATAATACTGCAACATATGTTTATAAATGAGTATGGAAACAGAATCACCGAGCCAATACAAGGTGGTCGAGACCATTTGTTTCCGAGAACCTTTTGCCCCCCCACTGGCATGTGGAACAAAGGGTACCAATGCACGAATAGTGCAGACATTATTCATTACAAAATAATAATAGATATAAGGGTTAGCTAGTTAGGGTCCATCTTCCATATAGCTTCAGATTACATGTCTAAATGATATGGTGGTTCTATCAATTCTAGGATGACTTTTCCATTTTGTCATCAGTGACTTCTATATTCTAGCCTCCAAGGACAATATCCTCAGAGAATCCTAATATGTCCCACCTCTAGATTAAGAACATTCCAATACGGACAAGTAGGGAGTGGATAACCTGGAAGAACAAGACTGGGGGGAATCAAATCTCCAATGGGCCCTGTGAGGTTAACATATTATATTATTAAATGGAATTTAAGATTTTTTTAGACTTTATTGTCATCACCCTTGACTGGTGAGTCACGACTTCGTCCGAGCCTTAACATGCTTTTTTATATGAAATGTGAATACTCGTCATTTTTCATATTAGTAGTTAGTTAGGGGGTTATGGGGATATTTTGTAATTAAGAATATTACATACCTTGTGATGTCATGGACTATGCCATTTTTTATGTTTTCATCCACTACCTCCAAGGTTCTAAAAGGTGCGAGGCGTGGTCGAGGCGTAGAGGTCAAGCCTCAAGCCTTAGGAGCCTAGGTGCGCCTAGGCGAAGCCTAGGCGTAAAAAGGCGTTTTTCCTCTTTTTATTATTTTAATTATTCCAAGGCTAATAATATAATAAAATAGTACATACCTTGAATTTTGAAAATATATCCATATGTTTGGCAGCCATTTTTCTCATATTCATGCTCCATAACCAATATTTGTCAACTAATCCTTTGTTTTTTTGTAAAAAAAGTGTGCCTTAAGCCTTTTACCAAGAATAAGGCGTAATAAGGCATAAGTGATGCATTTCTCTCAAGCCTCGAGCCTAGGCGGGCCTTTTAGAATAGAGACTACCTCACATGGATGTTGTAATCTACATTTACATCTAGTGGTAATGACTATGGTGTCTAGAACATTCCTTACATAAGATGTATAGTGTACACCACATTTGTGGTCATTAATGCTTTAACAATGTCTGGAACACAAGAGTCCCCAATCTCACCAATAACACGCTTACCTATGTTAAACGTCGATTCCAAAGCAACCATGGTGGCGGGAATGACTAAGATATTATTAGCTATAATTGGAAGTTTATGGTAATACAGTTTCCACCCATTCAAAATATCAAAATTATCCTTTCTTACGAATGTCAGTTATTCAAAATATTTTTCAACTTTTGACTTTTGCAATGCACTAATGTTGAAAAATTGAGTTTGGAATAACCATTTATCAAAAACAACATAACTATGATTTTTAATTGGATCCAAGAATGAAGAACTAAAGTGTCCATCATCAACAACATTAAATGGTATACTATCTATACATTTAGAGGAATTACCATCATACTCATGAAACAAGTCGACAAAACACCCATGAACTCTAGCTACGTAACCACCAGTTAAACTACTATAAATCATATTATTGTAATAATCAACATAAACTATACGTAGGAGTAAACATAACGGGTTCTTTATGGTTCATATATTATAAACCAAACCAAACCCATTCCATTTAATAATCAGGTAATCGGGTATATGGGTCTACAACTTTAACTCATACCCATTTAAACTTTAGGGGTTTGAGTATGAACCCAACCCATTGGTAGTCCTACACCTACATGGACCTAGCTCGATTGCTACTGAGACCCTTAATATGGCCTTACTTCAGCATTCAGTGTTGTACATGTTGATTTCTGTCAGGTTCTTAGCCTGACTGAACCTTATTTTAAGAATTTTAGGTTTTTAGAAAATGAGAAATGATAGAGATGAAGAAGAAGATAGAGATAGAAGAGAAATATAATAGGAAAGACACAAAGAAGATTTCATTTAATTCTTGGATACCCTTACAATTACAACAATATACTATATAAAGAACAAGTGTAACTACCTAACTAACAATTGATGAGCTGTCCTAACTAACTAACCATTTCTGTTGCAATATACTATAACAGTACCAACTGATTTTACAATGATCTGACAATAGCTCCTCCTTTAAAGCATCCTTGTCCTCAAGGATTTAGAGTAGGAAATTGCTGAGTGATCTTGTCATAGTCCTCCCACGTCTCATCAGCTGGTTAAGTATGGGCCCACTAAACAAGGACTTGTGTACTATCATGGTTACCCTTTCGCACCATCCATCGGCCCAAAATAGCAACTGGATCCAGAAGAAATTAACCATCACTGCTAGTAGGAGGTAGCTGGGGCTCAGCTACGATGTTTTTGCCGATTTTCTTTTTTAACATGGATACATGAAAAATAGGGTGTATGAGTGATGAAGAGGGTAAAGCTAGCTTATAGGCTACTGCACCAAGTTTTGTAATCACTTGATAAGGCCCATAAAACTTAGGAGCTAACTTGAGATTGCATCTGATGGCTACAGAGCACTGTCTATAGGTCTACACAAATAAACCCAATCTCCCACACTAAATATCCTCTCAATTCTGTGCTTATCCATAAAAAACTTCATACGTTCTTGTGCTTGTTGCAGTCTGTCTTTTAGTAGCTACATAGTTGCTTTTCTTTCAGCTAAAAATGTGTTAACCTCCTGATTTGGTGTGTTGGTTATTTGGGGAATGGCTAAGTGTGGTGGAGGATAACCATATAGTGCTTCAAAGGGAGTGGTTTGGAGAGAAGAATGGTAAGAGGTGTTATACCACCACTCAGCTAGGGATCGCCATTTAAACCAATTTTTTGGTTTGTCACTACACATACACCTGAGATAATTATCAAGACACTGGTTAACCCGCTCCGATTGGCCATCGATTGAGGGCGATAAGCTGTAGAATGGTTTAGAGTAGTACCAATCAATTTAAAGAGATGAGTCCAAAAATAGCTGAGAAATAATGGATCTCTATCCGAAACTATAGATGAGGGCAGACCATAAAGCTTATGGATATGATCAAAGAAAAGTTATGAAATTTGAGAGGCTGTATAGGGGTGGGTTAAGGCTATAAAGTGGGCATATTTGGTGAATCTATCTACTATGACATAGATAGAAGTTTTTTAGTTTGAAATATGGAGACCTTCTATGAAATCCATAGCAATATCAGTCCAGGGTTAGTTAGGTATTGGAAGAGGGTTTAGGAGTCCGGGGTAAGGAACATGTTCTCCTTTATTCCCTTGGCACACATCACACTCAGACATCCATTGTTTCACATCCTGTTTAAGGCTTGGACAGAAAAAGAATTATTCCAACCGCTTGATTGTAACCTTACAGCCTGAGTGGCCACCTGTTCTAAATTGATGTATCTCTTTAATGACCCACTTTCTCAATTCAGTAATGCAACCAATATAGAGCCTCCCTTTAAATCTGAGGGTATCATGTACATAGGTATAACCAGTTGCGAGGGAAGATTGAGAGGCTATTTGCACCATAACTTCTTGTGCTAGTTCATCACCATGTAAGCTGTTGTGGATGTCGTGTAACCAAGATGACTGGAGACAAGATAGCACCTTGCATTGACCTTCCTCTTCTCTTCTGGATAAAGCATCAACAGCCTTATTTTCACTCCTCTTCTTATAAATGATAGTGTAATTGAATCCTAATAACTTGGTGAGCCATTTTTGTTGTAGCATAGATGACACCCTTTGCTCCATTAAGTATTTAAGACTCTGATGATCAGTCTTAATTATGAATTGTTGCCCCTACAAGTAGGATCACCATTTCTCCACTACATATACTACTGCCCAAAGCTCTTTCTCGTAAGTTGACAAGCCCATTTTTCTAAGAGGTAAGGCCTTGCCCAAAAAGGATAATAGTTTACCTTCTTGCATTAATATGACACCAATTCCCTCTTTACTAGCATCAGTTTGTACGAAAAAAGTCTTAGAGAAATTAGGTAACACTAGTACAGGTGTAGAGGCCATAGCTTGCTTAAGTGACTAAAAAGCCTCACTAGCAGCTTCGGACCAATAGAATTGATTATGTCGGAGCATCTGTGTGAGGGGCCTACTGATGAGGCCATAGCCTCTAACAAACATCCTGTAGTAACCTGTGAGTCCAAGAAATACCCTTAAAGCCTTGATAGACTTAGGTAAGGGCCAGTCAAGCATTGCCTCCACTTTAGTGCGATCAACAGCCACTCCTTCATAGGATAAGATATGACCAAGGTATTCAGACTTATTTTGGACGAAAGAACACTTGGATCTCTTTGCATATAGCTGATGTTGCCTTAGAAGTTGGAGTGTGATTTGCAAATGTTGCACATGAGTCTCTAAAGAATGGCTATATACCAAAATGTCATCAAAGAAGACTAATATGAACTTTTGTAAGTACAATTTAAAAAGAGTGTTCATGAGTGATTGAAAAGAGGTGGGAGCATTAGTGAGGTCAAAGGGCATCACTAAAAATTCATACTGGCCCTCTTGTGTTCTAAAAGCAGTCTTGTGAATGTCTACGTCATTAACTCGGATCTGGTGGTATCCTGACCTGAGGTCGAATTTGGAAAACACTTTAGCACCTTGGAGCTCATCCAATAGTTCCTCAATGACAGGGATTGGAAATTTATTTTTGATAGTAATAGAGTTTAGTTCCCTATAATCAATACACATTCTCCATGTTTGGTCTTTTTTCCTCACCAACAAGACTGGGGAACAAAAGGGACTACATGATGGTCTAACACCCCAGATTGCAATAGTTCATTTATGATTTTCTCAATCTCAGTCTTTTGAACATGAGGATATCTATAAGGTCTCACACTTACATGGGTACTGCCTTCTTTTAAAGGAATGTGGTGATCTTGTACTTGCTTGGGAGGTAACCCTTTTGGTTCACAAAAAACATCTTCAAATTCTTGTAAAAGAGACAGCAATATAGGAGGAGTTTCTACCTCTTCCCATGGTGTGGAAGCCATATAATAGAGATGTCCCATGATGGTGTATTCACTTTCCTTACATAGCTTGTGCATATCCTTGCTACTGATGATTTTGAGTTGTGCTTTTTCCCTTACTCCTAATAGTTGCACTGGTCTACCATCCCTCAAGAAGCTGAGTCTTAATTTCTTGAAATTGAAAAATACATCCCCATGGCTCTCAAGCCATTCAACACCTAATACCATGTCACAACCTCCCAATTTAAGTATTCTCATATTGGCCACAAATTCTTCTCCTTGCATTTGCCAACAGAATTCTGGACATTTAGCAGTGTTGGTAACCTTGTTCCCATCAGCTATGGTTACCCATAATTTGGAAGCAGGGAGCACTACACACCACATTTGTTTTGCAACTATGGGGTCTAAAAAATTATAGGAACTACCAGAATCTATCAGGATGCTAAGATCTCGTTTCTTGGACTTTCCTTTAATCATGATGGTTTGATGTGTGGGTGAACTAGACATGGCTTGCAAAGATATTGACATATCAATCCCTTCTTCCC
Organism: Sambucus nigra; assembly: GCA_949130495.1. Taxonomy (NCBI): domain Eukaryota; kingdom Viridiplantae; phylum Streptophyta; class Magnoliopsida; order Dipsacales; family Adoxaceae; genus Sambucus; species Sambucus nigra. Next base: position 300,926,632 of record OX422214.1, read on the forward strand.
TTTGTTCTTCATGTGTGTTTAATTCCTTATCTTGGAGGCCTTCTTCTATGTGATCTTCCTCCGGAATGAGCATGTGAATACTCATGTTCTTACATTTATGACCAAAAGAATAAGGTTCATCGCAGTGGTAGCACAAACCTTTCTCTTTTCTTGCTTTCATCTCAGCTGGAGTGATTCTTTTGATAGGGGGTAGGTGTATAGGGCTCTTGACATGGTAAGTTAGGGTATTGTTAGGTTTATGGTTATTTTTGTCTATTGGGTTAAAACTCGAGGTGGTAAGTTAAGGGCTTCGTGAGTAGTGTGGGTTAAGGTATGGTGTTTCTCTGTTTGGGTGTTATTTTGGTTCAAGGATAGATTCTTGGAGTTTAGAAAATGACATGGCATGGTTTAGTGACCCGGGTTCCATCATTTTTACCACCACTTTGATCTCATATTTGAGACCACTGATGAAACTAGATGTGAAGTAACTTTCAGATAGGCCTTTATTCTGTGCTATTACTAAAGGTTTTAATTCTTCAAACCTTTCTTGGTATTATGCGACAGTTCCTTCTTAGTACAGTTTACTGAATTCAACAACGATATCATCGAATCCATCAGGAGCAAACCTTAGGCAAAGTTGTCCTACAAATTCTTCCCACTTTATTTTGTCTAGTGTGGGGTAGCAGTTTAGAAGGTGGATTTACTGTAGTTATTATTAGTGGGTTAGGATAAAATAATGAATCTAATTGATTGAAAAATATTTTCCTCGTTGTTTAGCGGTAAAGTAGGTGGATTTTGAATTTATTTCTATTTGCATATATGATTAGATTATAATACATGACTTTACAATTCTTCAACCCCACATCCTTCAATGTTGCATAAACAATAAAAAGGACTTGGTTTATCGAAAAAGGATTGCAATCCGCAAAAAGAAATCAAATATGTTTTATTCATTTTAAACTTCAAAATGTATAAGTGTATTAATTAAATGCATTTTTTTCATGATGAATATATATATATGTTTAGATTATTATTTATTAATGCATTTATGTTATAACTTTTTCTACAAGTCTCATTAGATTTTGGTTATTGTTGATCTCTCTATCATGATTGTTTATTGGTTAGACATAAAAAATACTTAACCAATGAAGAATAAAATTCTATACTACAACATGAGTAACCTATGATTTCTACTTCATTTTACATTTATCGTCATTACAAATTAGTGTTTGCAACTTATCATAATATTATTTTTTAAAGTGGGGTAAGCACATTCGCCATTGATGGGAAGAGGTATATGCTAACCTAGAATTGTGTTAAGGTAGATAAATAGTCTAAAACTAATTTTTTGTTTTAGTTATTTTTTAAAACAATTACTAACTACCTTTACAATACATATCTCATTCAAGTGTCCAATGCAAGAAAAAAAGAGTCATGTGTGTAGATATTTATGATGATGTTCATGAAAGATTTTATGGAGAATCCTTCCACATATATTGAAATAAATGTGATAATATTTTATATTGTTTTGGCCATATTGATCGTTAAAATCTTTAAAGGTTTTATTATTTGGTTATTTAAATTTATCAAATGAGGATGGTGAGCAATAAAGAGATGTACATAATAGATGGGATAAATGATGTTAGAATAGAGTTCATTTATGACTATGTTAGGTAACTTCTTAAATTTAAAGTTAAATTTAATTTTGTTGCATAGTACGGGTCGATATTTTTCTATTTAGAATTTTTTTTCCAAGCGGCCCGGTGATTTGAAACTGCTCTATTTTAAAATTTTATACTTGGATATAAGTCTCGTCATTGGATTCAAATTGTTAATTTGTTTTTGAAGTTAGTGTGTATATTCTTGATAGAATGAACACATTGGTTTCATGTAAAAACAAAGGAGACTATATGAAAAAAATATAAAAAGTCAAGATTTATACTTTCTTCAGTCGTGTAGGTTGCTATTTATTATTTATATACTTTTTTTTATCAACATCGTTAGATATTAACTTTTTTTATTTTATATATGCATATTTACATTATGCTTGGCCGTGACCAGAGATTGAAATTTAAATTACTGGTTTTTAATATGTATATTCTTAATAAATTAAACAAGTTGGTTTCATGTAAAAACCAAGGATAAATTGTATAAACTTTCTAAAATGTAAAGAGACGGTATTTACTGTGTTGGATTGTGCAGGATGATGTTTATTTTTTATATCAACTTAATTCTATGTTTTTTTATTGTTTGTATATGTTATGATGATAATGATGTGGTTCACGTTTTATCATTTTAGTCAAGTAATGAGTTAAGCTCACTTATTTCACATATTATCAATGTAACACCCATGCTAGATAATTTTTACCTTATCCCGTGGAATTTGTAAGCCCTTGGGCCTTGTACTGAATATAATGACAAGTTATCTACTTTGAATTGTCCTTGTAGCTTTTGTGCAATTACAATGGGAAATATTGGGCCAAAAATCAAATTTGGAAAACATGAGGATTGTTTGAGTGAAAAAGAAGGCCATTCGAACGATATGGGATTCTCGTTAGAATGACTGTTTTAATGACCTTCGAACGACATGATCTCTGCCTAAAAATCCATCCTTTTTAGATGCTCATTTGATCGTCGTTCGAACGAGAAGTGTAATCTCGTTCGAATGAGATTCAATTTTGTTCGAACGATCTGTTCAGAAAAATCATATTTTGCACTTTCTTGTGTGTTGTCAACCTGTGGACCCTTAAATCTTTGAGCTGTCAAGAACCTGTAGTAGCTAAAAAAACGTGGGTAATGAGTTTGGGTGGGCCAATGGTTAACGGATTAAGGGTTTTAAGGTATAAAAGAAAGGTGGGAGAGTGTTAGGGTCATTACCAAAATTATCATCAGATTTTTATACACTCTATCCCTCTCTCAAGGTCACCTTCATCATCTTCAACCTCCTTTCCACCATTCCTAATCCATAAACCCTTATTTCTAGCCAAAGTCTAGAAATTTCCAAGCATTCTACACTCATTTCAAGGTTTGTTTAAGGTAGAAGTTTGTCTAGAGAATTTTAGTTGAAGATTTTAAGAAGGAGTTGGTATATTCTTGGAGCATTTGGAGCTTTAATGATTTTAGTAACTTTCAAGTCTTTTTTTCTTAGTTTCTCCTCATCATCTTCAAGGTAGGGTTTTCCTCTCAAGTTTTCAAGGTTTCAAACCTACGTATATATATAGGATGCATGTTGACAATTATTATGCAACACAAATAGATAAGAGAAACTAAATCACCAAGTAAGAATAAGGAATGTAGAATGACAATCACACAACAAAGGATGTACGTGGTTCAGCAAATATGCCTACGTCCATGGTGGTGCAGTCATTATTATTTCTATGTTCTCCGGAGAGTGGTTATAAAGAATACAATGTGTCCTTTGTCTCGGACCTAGGGTTTATTATATACATGTTCATTTTAGTAAGTGGGGGTGTTGGACTCCCCCACGTTTTCCATCTCTCCCTAGAACCTCTCTTATTGGGAATGTGGGAGGAGACTAGATCATAATCGGTTAAGATACGGAGGGTTTGGACTTTGGGCCACCTCAGTTGGGCTACTCATCCAGGCCCATCATTCTAATTTCGGGTACCCACAATTGCCCCTAAGTTTGTTGGGACATGCTTTGGGCTCAGTAAATTTAAATGATTTGTCATAATGGCTTTCTCGTACATCGTGCAACTCTTCAAAAGTTAGAGGACTGATTCTGGCAGCACCCTCTTCGTGGCCCATGCACTATGATTAGCAACAATTAAAGGTTTTCTAGAGCAGTCATTTTTCGAACGTCGTTTCAACCTTCTCAGCATTCTTCCATTTCCCGTGAGCTCCATCAATTCACACTTTCTTCTCTCGGTCTCCATTCTTATTACTTCCTTGTTATTTGGGCTCATGATTCTTCATCGTGCGAGTCGAATTTTCATCTTGTAAGTTTTCTGTGCCTTCTCTTTGTATTTCTCTTTGAATTTATAGTTTTCTAGGGTTTCCTAATGGCAAATATTGGTAATAGGTTGGTGTCTGAGTTTAGGAAGTTTTATAACATCCCAGAGTGGGTAGAGATTGAGTGTGTTCCTCCCCCTAGAAATGTTAGAGACATAGAGGGTTCCCATTGGATCCATGTTTTGATGCTTTCCCAAGGAGGACTTACTTTTCCTCCCAACGACCTGTTCTTGCACTTCTTTGGTAACTTCAATATTGTTCCTGTATAGTGTTCGCCCAATGTGTGGAAGATAATTAATGGCGTCCATAAAATCAATCAGTTATATGGTACCAAGTTAGGGCTTGCCGAGGTCTATTTTCGCTATTCTTTTTCTTGAACTAGTTATGGTGTTCTCTATCTCAAAGCCAGGAGCCTTGACAGGGTATTGGTAGTAAACCTACCTGATTCCCATAAGGACTATTGGCAGGAGGGTTTCCTTGCTAGAAACTGGCAGTTTTCTCCCCAGTTTGAAGGGTCGAGGTCTGATAGGTTCTCTGTTCCCTTTTATGGGGAAGAATACATAGGTAGACTTTTCTCTGTTCTTTTAATTTTTGTTGATTTGTGATCTTTCTGATTTTTCTCTATTTTTTCTTCAGCGAGGTCGAAGAACTTGGAATCTTCTCTCAGCGAGGTTCGTCTCTCTGAATTGGTCAAGGCCTGGAATATCAGGGAGCCCTTAGCTAACGACGAGCATCCCCGATCTGCTGCTTTTTTTCTTGAATATAAGAACGTTGGTTCTAGTTTTATAGCGATGCCGGTGGCCAGTATCCCAAAGTTTGATACCTCTGAAGAGACTATTGCAGATCCTATTCAGTTAGACGAGGAGGAGATCAGCTCTGAAAGCGATATCGTAGGTGGTGCTGGAGGCAATTTGGGTGAAGGGATCTCCAGCAGTAGCAGCTCTTCTGATTCGGGGGAAGTTTCTGAAGTTCGAGGATCGTCGAGCACATCTAGCAGTTCAAGCGAGGAGATGGTTCCTCCAAGAAAAAACCTGATTCGGGATGATGATGACGACGATCACGTGCTCCTCGCTCAGAGGTCAAAAAAGCAGAAGTCTAGTATCGGGGCTGTAGTTATTGGCTCTCGGTCTTCTACTCTGGAGCAAGAGAGGAAGTGGAGAGAGGAAGAGAAGCTGAGAGAGAGGGAGAGAAAAAAGGAGGAGGAAAGAAAAAAGATAGAGGAGAAGAAGAGGATGGAGAATGAGAAAGAGGAAGAGAGGAGAAAGATGGAGTCAAGGATGAAGGTTGGGCAAGCCTTAGTCCCGGTGTCTGCTTTGCCCGAGGGAGCCTCAGTTGCCGTTTCCCCTCAACTGGCTCCTACGCTGCTCGAGAGGGCAGTTCTTCCAGCAGATCGCAAGAGGGCACTGGGGTCTGATCAATTGGCCCTACCCTGGTAAGATCTTTTCCATTTTCTAATGCTTTAACAACTTTTGACTATTTCTCCTTCTTGATCGTTCTCCTTTTTGATCTTTTTTTTTATTTCTGGCAGTTTGTAACTGACTTCGCCGTGATCTATCGCTCTCGCGATGCGCTGGTGAGAAGGAATAGCGAGCTGGAGCAGCAAAAGTCTGCTCTAGAAGTCAGGGGTACTCAACTGGAGGCTGATTTAAAGACTACTGATGCCGCCTGAGTTTCTTCTGACCTGGCCCTCGTCAATTCCAATCGGGAGAGGGATACGGCGGTTAAAGAGCTAGTCGAGATGAAGCAAGCCTATGACTTGGTTTGCTCAATTAAGTTGGCCATCGCAAAGGAGAATAAGGTGCAAGCCGAGTAGCTGAAGGAGAAGGAATCCTAGGCAATCACCATCAAGGAGGATTCATACAACTCTGGGTGGTCTGCTGCATATGAAGACATCGAGGTCCAGATAGGCTACATCAGTCGTCTGGACTTCAAGAAAGGCTAGAACAAGGCCCTCCTAGCTGCTGGTGTGGATGTTTCATCTCCTCTGTTCGATGAGCACTACCCAGGGCCGAGGCCAGTTGTGGATGAAGTCCCTGCCCCTTCTATTGAAGGAACTGACCCTGTCTCCCGGATAATCTCTGCTGACGTTCCCCTTATTGTGGTGACATAGGCTATCCCTGCTGAGGGGGGGTGCTCCTACTGATGCTGATAAAGGGAAGCAGCCATCGACTTCTGGGTAACCTGAGGTTGCTAGTTAACTTATTTTTAGGACTATTTTTGTACTTTAACTTTTATTAATGAAATGAAAAGGCTTCTTTTTCTAGTGCATTGATTGATTTTTCTCTCCATTGCCCTTTATTGCTTATAGTCGATTGGTGTTGATGATTATATTCCTGCCCCTTCTCAATTGGGAAGGATGCTTGGGCCTGATGTAAGCTCTGAAGTTCGTCATACTTTTGTTAGGATTTGCAAATCACTGATGTTAAGGAACAAGTGCTTCGTAGAGCAGACTAAACTTGTTGCTAAGCTGAAGGACAGGCTCCAAAAGATGGAGGATGTTGGTGCCTCAGTCCAAGAGGAGGTTAATATGCTAAGAACGAAACTATTAGAGGCTTTTGAGATCAATCAAGTTGGGGGAAGTTCTTCAGTAGGAGAATGAGGCTTTGAGGAGAGAGGTCTCGTGACTTAGGGAGCATGCACCGAGCACTTCTCCAGCAGTATTACGAGGTTCTTCCTCATAGCGAGCTAGAACTGGTCAAGGTAATGTCCCTCCTATATTGCAAGGCTCTTCTCTTTCAGCCATTCCGCGAGCTCACAGGAACACTAGAGGTTCAACTAGGGAAATGAAAGAGCTTCGTGATGATGGCCAACGAGCGTATGTGATTGATGCTGGGCTCTAGAGGGACGCCACTCGGTTGCGGCACCTATTTAGAAATAGACCTCGGCGAGTGTGGGCCGACGGCTATGACCAGGGTTGGTCAGATGCTCCGACAAGGCTATTAGAGTTTGAAGAGCTTTCCTTTATTAGGGGTGGCTGAGTGCCTTGAGGGAGCTGCAAGTCTCGAGGAACTCGATGCTCTGGTACCGTCATGAGATTTCTCCTTCCACCCTAATGCCTAACCCCTTCCGGAGAGATGATCAATGGATCCCCATCGATGCCATCCCTCGATAATTATTGGATTCGGATGCAAATGAAGCCAAGGAAGAGTTAGTCTCTGCTCCCGATGATGGATCAAGAGATCAAGTGGCTGATTATCTCGTTCAGAGGCCTCACCCCCATTAAGATTTTGCCAGTAGTTACTCTATGTATTTTGTATTGAAGTGATGTTATGTCAATATTTTGGGCGAGCTCGCCGACTAAACATGTACTGTACTTGTTGTAAATATGGTGGATAATATATAAAATTTATATTTTGGGCTGATTTAGCCGACTAAACAAATGTATTATATTATCCATATTCTTGCTCCTTTATGATCTCTAAATTTGTATTATTACGCAAGTGTCCTTCCAGTCCAGTATACTATCAAGATACCGTTGTGCATCACTTCCTTTTAGATCGTGTCATCACACTCCTGATCGAGATACTAATGATCATACTAATGATTTTCTTTAGAACAACCGTTCTATTGACCTTCAAACGACATGATCTATGCCTAGAAATCCAACCTCATTAGATTCTCGTTTGAACGTCGTTCGAATGAGAAGTGTAATATCATTCAAACGAGATTCATTTTCATTGGAACGATATGCTCAAAAAGATTAAATTTGTGCAATTTCTTGTGTGTTATTAACATGGGTACCCTTAGGTTTTTGAGCTCTCAAGATCTTGTAATAGCAAGAAAAACACGGGTAATGGGTTTGGATGGACCAAGGGTTTTGGCGTATAAAAGAGAGATGAAAGAGTTTTGGAGTCATTTCTAACATAATCATGAGATTTTTATGTACTATCTCCTCTCTCAAGGTTCTCTACATCATCTTCAACCTGCCTTCCACCATTCCTAATCCATAAACCCTCATTTCTAGTCATAGTCAAGCCATTTCCAAGCTTTCTACACCCATGTTGATGTCTAAAAATGGAGTAATTAAATTTTATAATCATAGGTAAATAATTAGATCAATCTTAATCAAACACAGAAGAGATAGAGATGGTTCAGCTATAAAGAAATCCTACGTCCACTGTTAGTTTTGTTTATTCTGATTACAATAGCTCAATATAGTGTGCCTGATAATAATTGAACTGTTCCTTGAGCTAAGGGAGTATTTTGTATTTATAGTGGTGTAAAACCCTAGATGGAATGCCCTTATATTTCCAGGCATTTACATATGTGTACAATAAACGAGACTCTTGGAATTTAGGGCTGGTCACCATTTCGACCGAGTAACTTTCAAATATTCTTGATGGTTCAAATTCTGGGGTTGGTTGGCCTTCCAGCCAACTAGGTTCTTTTGATGACGATCAAGAAAGCTATAAGTCCACCTAAGATGACAGGTGTCCATATTTCATTTATCCACGCGGAGAGATAATTTTGACATACAAAATTAGCCCCCACTTCTCCATGCTTGATGATTGATAAAAAGTATAGAGTCTTTTTCTCCGAATGTTGCTCGGCGTACTACTTTAGTTTGTGGTCGGCAACCGACTTTCCAGTCTTGTAAAAATTTTCACTGAACTGTTGATAATGGCATTTTTATGAATAATTCAAACTTTTTTGAAGCGCCAAAGGGTACGATGGTCTTTGAAGCTTCAGGAGGCGTGCAACCAATGGTAACTCAATCTTCGTTCAGTTAATCATTTTGTTCCCGTTTATCGAGGCAACTTATAAATAGGTAGAAATTTCCATCCATTTCTCTTCACCTCAACTTTTCTGCACAAAAAGTTTCCTTCGCTCTCAAGATTTCTTTGTACGATCTTTTGTTGTTTGTTTTTTCACCATTATTTTCTTCAGTTTTTACGGTTACCTCTAGCCCTATAAGCCTTCTTTTCCTATTTCTTTATTTTCCCACCATTTTCTCTTTTTTCACCATGGTTTACATTTTGGATGGGCGTTCGTTAGCGGAGTTTAGAAAAAAGAGAAAGATCCCTATTTGGGTAGATTTAGAGATAGCCCAGGGTCTAATAGACATGTATTCTCTTCTTGAGGATCACTAGGTTCCCAATTTATTTATTCCTGAGTGTGGCATCACTTTTCCACCAAACCCCTTTTTTCTTCAATTTTCTCAACACTTTGATGTAGTTACTGCTAGGGTAGCACCAAACACTTGGAGGATTTTGAATGATGTTAATAGGTTTAATCAGATTTATGAAACTCATAGTGGGATTTATAAGTTAATGTTTTGCTTTAAATAGGGCACTATTGGAGAGAACACGTATTATTTTAAGACTAGGTAAGCCAATAGGTCTTCAATAGTGAATCTTCCAGACTCCAATAAAGACTATTGGGATTATGGTGTAGTTGTTAATAATTGGCAACATGATCCCCTTCCAAGGGGGTGTCCAACATTGGTCCCAGGTTCCCCTAAGAAGGGTGTGGCATAGGTTATAATTCAGCTCTTTACTTTTCTCCCTTCTGTTATTTGTTTCTGAATTTTTCTGACTAACTTTGCTTATCTTTTGTACCGCAGAGGAGAGTAAGAAAAGGTGTCCTAAACAAGGTGAAATTAATATTCAAGAGCCTAAATTGTTGTAGGGAATTAATCACAAAATTGTAGAAGAAAATCCCGAGCTTCTTCAGTGTTGTTAGAGTACAAGATATCTATCACTTCATTTATTTCCCGACCAATACTTACCCTGCCACACGTTGCCATCAACTTATAAGAAGAACCTTTGTCTATGTCTTCAGCTGCAGAATCAATTGGAGTTGAGTTCATGCAGGGAGGAACTTCTTCTTTATTTGATTCCTTTGATATATCTGACATCCCTAGCTCTCCTATGGATAACACGGGGAAAAGAAATATGCCCAATTTGTTGAGTGAGCCATTATCTCCCCCTCCTAAGAAGAATGATAAAACTGGTAAGAAGCTAGTTGAAAAGAAATCTCAGGCCAATAAAAAAGGCCCCAAGTTCTTAATGCTAAGGGGATCCAAGCAACTGAACCTCAGTACAAGAGGTTAAAGAAAGGCTTTCTCGATCCCCAGAAGTAAGAAAAGAAAAGAAAATCTGACCAACAATAGTTGGTTGCAAAGAAAAATCAATCCGACTAACAAGAGTTGGTGAAATTGTTTTAGGCCGACGTGGGTGACATTGAGTCAGCTTCTGTAGCTATTAATCCTAGATTGGCCAGGTGTTTAATCAAGGCTAGAACTGGAAGCTTCTGTAGCTATTAACCCTAGATTAGATAGAAGTTTAATCAAGGGTGAATTCTTCCAGCTGATAGGGTAGCCTCAGTTCCCATGCCTAGACCAAGGCTAATTGAGAGAGCTTACCATAATATGGAACTGGTAGTTGTCATATCTTTTATTTTTTCTTTATGTTTCTGAACTTCTTCTGATGTCTTATGTTTGTTATTTTGCAATTTCTATTTGTTTTTAACCAAATAATGGAGAATGAAGACCTACTGAGATCCTCTCTGAGCGAGGTGGAAGAAGTATTTATAGGTCTAAAATGGTCTTTAAAGGATTACCGAAAGGCCTTGGAATTGAAGTAAAAATTCAGGGATGACAAACAATAGGAGGACGAGAATAGGGCAATTGTAGCAGAAGGTAAAACAAAAACTGCTGAATAAAAATCCTTAGATACCGAGAATAAAATGAAGGAGGTCGATGCTAGGGCCAAGGATGTAAAGGACAAGCTGACAGAGTCCCAAAATTTGGCAAAAATTTTTGAGGATAAAGTGGTTGGCTTGACTGCTTAAGTTGCATCTTTGAAGGCCAAAGGCAATAAAGATGAGGATGCTACTTTTGACAAGGGTTGGGAGAAAGAATTTTTTGAAACTTTTCCCCAAATTGAGTATGCTAAGAAACTATCCTTCAAGGAAGTCTAGTCGGAGGCGTTGAAGGTGGTCGGCATAGAGGCACACTTTGCCAAAGGCATGACCTAGGAACTCCTCCTAACTTGGATGAGGAGTTTCATGATGAGGAAGGCTCTAGAGATTCCTCAATGATGCCTACTGATTCTTCAGTGGGGCCATTTACTATTATCGAGCTGCCTGCTGCCACCTAGGACCAAACCCAAGACAAGACGAATGTTTAGCTCATTTTTAGTCAATTTTTTTTGGTCCTTTCTTTCATGTATTTTTAATTTCCCCTTCTTTGGTCTTTTTGATGTACCTATTGTTGTAAACACTATTTTGATTAATGAAAGAACCTCTTTTGCTTAGTTTTTTACAATCTTAAAATGATGTTGATTTCTTATTGATTGATATCCTCTATGCTGTTTATTTCCTATGATTTTGCCATACTTATAAATTTCTAGTTTGATGCCAAGAAAAAAGATATTATTTGTACTAAATCCGACCTACTTAGGCGGTACAAAAATCTATTTAAGGCTGGTCATGTCCCTTTATCCAAGGAAAATTATTAGGGTTACTCTACCCGGATGTTTCTAATTAAGTTAAAGAGTCTTACATCCATCTTCATTGCCTCTTGGATAGAGCTGTAGATAATAATGCTGGTTATTATGAGATGATTGAGTAGATGCTGAAGGATCACAAAATTTCTAAAGAACTGCTCCCTTCTGACTATGAATCCAAATATAAGGCATTAAGTGAAGGATTGAGATTTAATAAGAAGTTGAAATACATCACTTTTTCTTTGAATACTAAGGAATTGGACTTGAACCAAGATCTAAAGAATTCTCGATCAATTGCTGCCATTCTGGAACGGGAAAATAATGTAGTGAGGAATGAACTTGATAGTTTGAAGAAATTAACCACTATAGGTTTGGATGAAGGAGTTTCATTCTCGAAGACAGATAATGCCAGGATTTTAGAGGATATGGAAGCTTTATAAAAGAAAAAAGACCAAACCCGATCAAGCCCACATGTAAAGTATAGTTGTTCAACCAACCGTTGATGAGGAGATAACCAATAAGACTCTGGAAGACCAAGATTCCCAGCTCAAAGAGAAAGACAAGGCCATCAAAAAGCTTTAAGATAATGCAGTCCAACTTACCTTCCATTTACACAAGCAATCCAAAGCAGTTTGGATGGATGGGTATAATGAAGCTTTGACTTATTTGGATATGCATATGGAGAAAGCCAGGAATAAGGGTTGTAAATGGGTTGGTTGAACCTACTTTCTTTGTTGAAAATACCCAAGAATGATGAATTTTAGAAATGGCATACTCTAGGGATCTTAGACTATCCATAACTTCATTTTGTCCATTGATTTTAGTTGGATCCCTCTTGATGCCATTCCTCAGAGTTTGATTCAAAAATATATTGGGGACTTTGGCCTTGAAGGAGAAGTGGAATATGTTCATCCTCAACATCTTCTTGATCAACCAAACGATGTAGTAGGTGCACTAGGAGGAAGCCTTCTGGTTCTATTAATCATCCGAGAATTTTGGATGATCCTCCTGTCGAGATGATCAAGGTTGATGGGAAGCGTCCAATGGAATAATTTGTATCTAGTGTGTGATTGATCTTTATTTTGTAATTCAAGCTCATTGAAATGAAATGAATTTTTTAAGACACCTTTGTCCTTTATATTTAAGGTTATGGTTACCATTAATCTTGTTGCCGACTAGATAATATGTATACTGACTAGTTAATCATCCTATTGATTAAATGTCCCGCTTAAATGTTAGATGTTTGAATCGTAATTGAATCTAGTTATAATGCCTTAGATTTTACTAACGTTGTTCTTAGATAAAACTGTGAATAATTTTCTTTAACTAAGTTGTAGCATCAGTTATTAGTGGCAATCAAGTGTATTAGGAATGTATAATTATCACTGTATTTTAATTTACTCAGGTAAAACTTCTTGTGTTTGACTTTAAGTCTCACAGGAGATTTTACTAACTTCTAATTTGTGATTTCTCGAGGACGAAATCATACATGAAGTTATTAGTGATGAATTTTTCTGAAGTTAGAAAAGTTTGATGAGGAAATTTTTTGAAGTTGGAAAAGTTTGGCAAGGAACTTTTTTGAAGTTGTAAAAGTTTGAACTTTTGAAGTTGGAAAAGTTTGACGTGGTACTTTTTTGAAGTTGGAAAAGTTTGGTAAGGAAATTTTCTGAAGTTGGAAAAGTTTGAACATTTTTTTTTAGTTTGAAAAGTTTGACAAAAGAACTTTTCTGGAGTTAGAAAGGTTTGAAGAAGAACTTTTCTGAAGTTGGAAAAGTTTGATGAGGAACTTTTCTAAAGTTGTAAAATTTTGAACTTATTTTTTTTGTAGTTGGAAAAGTTTGACGAATAACTTTTATGAAGATGGAAAAGTTTGACCAGGAACTTTTTTGAAGTTGGAAAAGTTCGAAATTAAAACTAAGGGTTTAATTTAAGGTAGGTGGTAGTGGTGTACCACACCATACTCCAAAAAAAAAACATAAAATGGTAGTATAATGAGTAGAAACATGCAATTTCATTAACTTGAATAACTGATTACATCAAAAACAAAATTACTGATAGTATTTTTGAAGATGATCGGTATTATGGGCTTCTTACATACTTTTCCCTCTAATGTCTCTAGGAGATATGTTCCTGGTCGGATTTCTATCGAGATACGATAGGGACCATGCTAATTGGGTTCCAACTTATTATATTTCTGGATCTTTTTATTCATTATAAGGTCTCCCTGCTTCAAGTTGGTCGACTTAACATGTCGATTATAGAACCCACCAATCCTTTGTTGGTAAGCAACCATCAGAATAGCAACATCTTCTCTAACTTCTTCCATCATATCTAGATCTAATCGACTCATGAGATCACTTTTGGGTGAATTAAAATTCAACACTGTGTAAGTCGATAGACCAATATCAATTATTACCACTGCCTTAGTGCCAAAATCAGGCATGTATGTGGTTTCCCCTATTGCTGTTCTAGGAGTGGTTCCATATGCCCAAAGAACACTGTGGAGTTTATAAATTCAGTTTCCTTTAGAACCTACCAACCTTTTCTTCAATCCATCTAACAAGGTTTTATTGGTGATTTTTGTTTGGACATTACACTGTGGGTGTCCAAGAGCTGAATGAAGTTTCTGAATACTGGACCTGATGCACAATTATTTAAATTCCTCATTATCAAATTGAGTGCCATAGTCGGCGATGAAGGCATAAGGCATGACATACCAATAAATGACCTTCTTCCATATAAACTGGAAAACCCTCTGATAGGGATATCAATCAAAGGCTCAACCTTCGTCCACTTGGTGAAGTAATTGATTACTACAACCAGGTATTTAAACCTTCTTTTGGTAGTCGGTAATGGTCCGACCAAATTGAATCCCTATATGGCAAAAGGGCATGGAGAAGTGATGAGCAATAGAGTCTCTGCTGGTCTTATATGGATGGTGGCAAATTTTTGGCACTTATAACATTTCTTGGCGAAGGCAACACAATCTGCCTTCATTATAGGCCAGTAATAACCTTGCATTGCTACCCGTTGTCTTAGAGATCTCCTAGATACATGAGATCCACATGATCCTTCTTGTACTTCTTTAATCAAATCATTTGTTTCGGGTTTCCCCCCTCTAATAACATGTTTTTAAGCTAAAGTTTAGATATTTCAAAGGTATCATCGTATTCTCAAACAGGGAGTCCCATGACCTCGCGATCAGTTAATACACGTTATATTGGTCCCGTTCGAGGTGTTGGTACCTCTCACCAGGCCATTTAGGGGATGCTTCAGGTTTCCCTCTTTAAGTCCATGTTTTTAAACCTAAGTTTAGATATTTTCAAGTTATCATCATATATACAAATTGTGAGTCCCATGACCATGCGGTCACTTCATACGAGTTATATTGGTTCCGTGCCAGATGTTAGGGCCTCTAACAGGGCTGTTTGGGGGATGTTTCGGGTTTCGCCCCTCTAAAGTCATATTTTTAAGCCTAAGTCTAGATGTTCTCAAGTTATCGCCATATTTTTAAATAGGGAGTCCCGTGACAACGCAGTCAGTTTTTACGCATTACATTGATCCCGTGCGAGGTGTTGTTGCCTCTCACGGGCCATTGGGGGGGGATATTTGAGTTTCACCCCTCTAACCCCATATTTTTAATCCTAAGTCAAGATATTTTCAAGTAAGTGTTGTGTTCTCAAATCTGAAGTCCCATGACCACGCGATCAGTTCCTACGAGTTACATTGGTCTCGTGCGAGGTGTTGGTGCCTCTCACATGGCCGGATGGGGGATGTTCTGTATTTCCTCCTCAAACGCCATGTTTTTAATCCTAAGTTTAGATATTTTGAAGTTATCATCATACTCTCAAACTGGGAGTCCCGTGGACTCGCAGTTAGTTCCTACGAGTTACATTGGGCCCGTGCAAGGTGTTGGTGCCTCTCACGGGGCCGTTTATTATTTGTTTCCAATTTTCCCCATCTAACTTAATATGTTTAAGCCTAATTCTATATATTTTCAAGTTATCGCCATATTTTAAAATCGGGAGCCCCGTGACCACGTGGTCAGTTCCTACGAGTTACATTGGTCCCGTGTGAGGTGTTGGTTCCTCTCACGGGACCGTTTATTATTTGTTTCAGGTTTCCCCTCTAAAGCCATGTTTTTAGGCCTCTAAGTATAGATATTTTCAAGTTATCATTGTATTCTTAAACTGAGAGTCCCGTGACCACGTGATTAGTTCCTACGAGTTACATTAGTCCCGTGCGAGGTTTTGGTGTCTCTCACGAGCCCGTGTCGGGTCTGTTTTGGGTTTTACCCCTCTAGCGCCATGTTTTTAAGACAAAGTCAAGAAATTTTCATGTTATCATCCTATTCTCAAACCAGTAGTTCCGTGACCACGCGGTCAGTTCCTACGAGTTATATTGGTCCCGTTCGAGGAGTTGGTACCTCTCATCGGGCTATTTGGGGGCTGTTTTGGGTTTCCCCATCTAACGCCAAGTTTTCAAGTGTAAGTCCTGATATTTAAAAGTTATCATGAATAAGCACCCAAAAGTGTTCATTTTATACCCCGAATAGACATATTTTAGATGCTAATTCTCGAAAATTTGAGTCTTATGTGCGTAAATGTTCAATGTGCAGGCTTGATTGCAGTTGCAGTGTCAAAAGAGTTATTTCGAGGTAATTCTTAATCAAATGGAGCTAATTCCTCATTCCCGTAACCTCACCCGAGCCTAAACCTGTCCCCAAACCTTCCCCGAAGCTCGTGTGTGTTTAGTTTATGCCTTTTTTATTTTTCTTAGATTTTTAGTTCACGTCGTTTTATTTTTAGTATTTATTTTAGATTTATTTAGAATTTCTTGATTTTATTTTCTATTTTTCTATTTTATTTTTATTAGTATAATCTTATTTTATTTTATTTTGATTTTTATTAGTTTTTAGTTCTTATTAGGATTAGATTTTTTTTAGTATTTCATTTATTTTTAGTTTTAGCTTTATTATATTTTACTTTTTAGGATTTTAGTTTTAGTTTAATAGATTTTTATTTTTATTTCTTTTTAGTCTTATTTTTTTATTTGACTCTTTATTTTATTTTTAGATTAGGATTTTATTTTTAGATTGTTAATTTTAATAATTTTATTTTTTAGTTAATTAGTATTATTTTTAGGTGTCCAAATTAAACACAGACACTCATAATCCTACATGACTCACTCACACCTTAGTTGCCTACACCACAAACACACCTAACTCACCTCTCCCTCACCCACACTTTACTTCCCTACAGTCACCCACACCATCATCGCCCATTCATAGAACGGTCGTGTGATTTTTATGAGCCCCACCCCATTACACTTTCCACTCCCTTCCGCCTCCCCATCCAACTGGAGCACCATTTTTATAGGGCCCTAGTTGCCCTCACCTTTAAGCTCATTAAGGCCTGTGGCCGATACCTTTTCACCCTTTCCACCCTCACCCTTAACCTAATACCCACCCACCAATGGTCCACCGATGTTTTGCATCGTGTGATGCACTTTGCCATACAGGTGCATTGACCACTTTAGCTTGTTTCTAACAAGACTAGCACTTTAGTCTTGTTTGGGAGTGGTTTTCATGACCCAATTTTTCTGCCGCCTGTGCTTTCATAGTTCTTATCCTTAGGTGAGATCCCTTCGGTCGGGTTGAAGACGTTAAACTTAGCGTACACGCACCCAGGAGGCATCCCGTGATTTCTTGTACTAGTCTCATCCTGTTTGGGGGTGGTGTTTCACACCACCCAATGCTTTACAATGTTTATAGACTTGTACATATTTTTTTCTTCTTATCATTTATTCAGGTTCATTTTGGCTACATATTTCCACTTCATTACCGGTTGGTTATGGTAATCTCTTTCCTACCTTATGCTCTCAATTTTAAAAATCATTTTACTTAACATCGAGGACGATGTTCCTTTTTGCTTGGGGGTCGGGAATTTTATCAAAATCGTACATCTTTTCAAAAATTTTGATTTTTAACCTGATTTTTAAAATTTCCGTGTAGTTTCTTTCATCTCAATTCATTGGCGTGAATTTTCTATCATCCATCTTTTTAAGTCTAGGAATCAAGCTAGAAAATATTTTGTTGTAAATAGCTTATGTAATACATAACAAGGCATGTTGCACCATGAATTTCTAGACTCAACAAAAATTTGCGCACTTATCACGTCACTGCGATTTAGAGTTGAAGAGTACTATAATTCCCAAAAGAACCTTAAGGATCACTAGTGGAGACTTTAGCTTGTGAGATTTGTGCCTTTCACCCTTTTAGAGTGTTTTACGCAATCTCCGAGTCACAAGTTGATTTAACTTCCTTTGGGTCAGTTCTTAATTGTTGTATGATCTCATTATTCTTCAATTTTTGGCTTTATCACAGAGAACGACCTCACTTTCGAGTTGTAAGAAACACGTGTCTTGAAATATGTCCCGATCGCTAGATTTTCCCCTATATCACATTCTTATTTATTTCACCCATTACCTTACCATATTCCCACATATTCCTCACACCATTTATATACATACCCCACTCCACCTATATATCATCTCTACATCATCTTTCATTTTCAAATAAAAGAGTGTAGATTCCAAATGTTAAATGTCTTCAGTGTTGGTTTGAAAAGAGAGAGAAAAATAAGAAAAAACGAAGAAAAAAAATAGCAAAAATAGAAAAAAAAATAAAAATAAATCGAAAAAAGAGAGAAAAGAAAAGAAAGAGAGTTTGTAGTTAGTTTTATGTAATAAAGACATTTGTTCTTCAATTATAGAACACTCTTCTATCTCATCCATCACTCATCATTCATCCATACATCACCATCCAACCTCATATCTCATCCTTCACCATTTCATTTCCCCCTCACCCATTATCATGCATGTTACCCTAGGTGTTCGGGCAAATGAAAGTCAACATGGTGAATAACTCGACGTTCTCACTATAGTGGTTAGCATTCTTTCATGAGATCATTTTCTTTCTTAATGTTCGTTCTTTCTTTATGTGTGTGAGACAATTGAACTTGATTACATTTACTCACCTCCTCACACACAAAAACGATACACTTACCCTAATCTCGAAATCTCGTTTGAGAGAGTTATATCTAGTGAGATTTTAAAGTTGAAGCGTTGATTCCGAAGAGGCAATCTAGGAATTACTCTTGTGATACTCGACCCATTTGACTGATTCACAGTACACACGTTGAGTTTTAGGAGGGATTTTCCTTGTGTATTCACATAGCTAAACTTTTTACACATTTTAGCTTGTATTTCTGAAAATATTTATCTCATGTGATGGATTCTGCGATTATTCTATGTCTAATAAGAGATTGACTGCCTTTTGAAAATAAAGAATTTCGTGGGTATATTCCCTGCAAACCCTCACGAGACACAACTCGTCTTGTAGGGCAACCTATAGGTTTAAAGGCTTGTTGCACATGCTAAGTGCAATCGCAAGTGCCCGCGAAAGTGGTATACTTTTGGTTTCTTATCCTTCTCTTTCTCTCTATCTTATTGCTCGAGGACTACCAACGCTCTGTTTGGGGGTGGTGTGATAAGCACCCAAAAATGTACATTTTATACCCCGAATAGACATATTTTAGTTGCTAATTCTCGACAATTTGAGTCTTATGCGCGTAAATGTTCAATGTGCAGGCCTGATTGCAGTTGCGGTGTCAAAAGCGTTATTTTGAGGCAATTCACAATCAAATGGAGCTAATTCCCCATTCCCGTACCCTCACCCGAGCCTAAACCTATCCCTAATCCTTCTCGAAGTCCGTGTCTGTTTAGTTTGTGCGTTTTTATTTTTAATTATATTTTTAGTTTGAGTCATTTTATTTTTAGTATTTATTTTAGATTTATTTAGTTATTTTTAGTATTTATTTTTGATCTATTTTTATTTAGTTATTTTTAGTATTTATTTATTTTAATTTTAATTTTATTTTTTAGTTAGTTAGTGTTATTTTTAGGTGTCCAAATTAAACACACACACTCATAATCCTACACCACAAACACACCTAAGTCACCTCTCCTTCACCCACACTTTACCTCCCTACACTCACCCAAACCAAATCAACACCCAACCACTATTCATCATCATCATCATCATCTTCCCCCACTCTCTCTCTCTCTCCTCAATCCCTCATTAACAACATTTCCAAATACACCTTAATTACAAAACACCACCAACACCCATTTACCCACTTGCTGACCCAAACCCATTTTCACCTGTAACTTGAACCATCTAATCCCCCTACACCAAAAGCAAAACCTGGACCCATCTGCACCCGATTTTGACCCCCTTATCCCGAAACCTCCCAAACCCGGACCTCCCTTCTGTCCAAACCCGCGACCACTAACCTTTCCATCCTAACCCGATCCGAAACTCCCATAGATGACCATCGAACCTCAAACCCGATTGGAGCCTACACTTGCAGCCCGACATCCCCAGCCCAAACTCGCCCAGACCAGGAAGACCCTCATCACCTGAGCTCATACCCGAAAACCTTCCTTAACCCCTGTTTAAAAAACTCAGCATCAAACTCATTTACCTAATTTGTCAAACACGATTTTTTCTTCTCTGTATAAAACTAAGACAACCAAAACAAGAATAAAATTTAAAATCCACATGTGCCTAATAAACCTAATTTAATCCTTACCCATTTTACCCCCAACTAACTTAATTCCCCTTTTCCATAAATAACCCTCACACCTCTCATTCCCCATAACCAAATATGATTTTTATTCCCTCACCCAAAATACCCTCACAACACACATGCATTTGTGTGTGTCACTTAAAATACACTCCTCTCACCATTTCATTTCCCCCTCACCCATTATCAACCATGTTACCCTAGGTGTTCGGCCAAATGAAAGTCAACATGGTGAATAACTCGACGTTCTCACTATAGTGGTTAGCATTCTTTCATGAGATTATTTTCTTTCTTAATGTTCGTTCTTTCTTTATGTGTGTGAGACATTTGAACTTGATTACATTTACTCACCTCCTCACACACAAAAACGATACACTTACCCTAATCTCGAAATCTGGTTTGAGAGAGTTATATCTAGCGAGATTTTAAAGTTGAAGCGTTGATTCCGAAGAGGCAATCTAGGAATTACTCTTGTGATACTCGACCCATTTGACTGATTCACAGTACACACGTTGAGTTTTAGGAGGGATTTTCCTAGTGTATTCACATAGCTAAACTTTTTACACATTTTAGCTTGTATTTCTGAAAATATTTATCTCATGTGATGGATTCTGCGATTATTCTATGTCTAATAAAAGATTGACTGCCTTTTGAAAATAAAGAATTTTGTGAGTATATTCCATGAAAAACCGTCACGAGACACAACTCGTCCTGTAGGGCAACTTATAGGTTTAAAGGCTTGTTGCACATGCAAAGTGCAATCGCAAGTGCCCGCGAAAGTGGTATACTTTTGGTTTCTTATCCTTCTCTTTCTCTCTATCTTATTGCTCGAGGACTACCAACGCTCTGTTTGGGGGTAGTGTGATAAGCACCCAAAAATGTACATTTTATACCCCGAATAGACATATTTTAGTTGCTAATTCTCGACAATTTGAGTCTTATGCGCGTAAATGTTCAATGTGCAGGCTTGATTGCAGTTGCGGTGTCAAAAGCGTTATTTTAAGGCAATTCGCAGTTAAATGGAGCTAATTCCCCATTCCCGTACCCTCACCCGAGCCTAAACCTATCCCTAATCCTTCTCGAAGTCCGTGTGTGTTTAGTTTGTGCATTTTTATTTTTAATTATATTTTTTGTTTGAGTCATTTTATTTTAGTATTTATTTTAGATTTATTTAGTTATTTTTAGTATTTATTTTTGATTTATTTATTTAGTTATTTTTAGTATTTATTTTAGATTTATTTATTTTAATTTTAATTTTATTTTTTAGTTAGTTAGTGTTATTTTTAGGTGTCCAAATTAAACACACACACTCATAATCCTACACGACAAACACACCTAAGTCACCTCTCCTTCACCCACACTTTACCTCCCTACACTCACCCAAACCAAATCAACACCCAACCACTATTCATCATCATCATCTTCCCCCACTCTCTCTCTCTCTCCCCAATCCCTCATTAACAACATTTCCAAATACACCTTAATTACAAAACACCACCAACACCCATTTACCCACTTGCTGACCCAAACCCATTTTCACCTGTAACTTGAACCATCTAATCCCCCTACACCAAAAGCAAAACCCGGACCCATCTGCACCCGATTTTGACCCTCTTATTCCGAAACCTCCCTAACCCGGACCTCCCTTCTGTCCAAACCCGCGACCACTAACCTTCCCATCCTAACCCGATCCGAAACTCCCATAAATGACCATCGAACCTCCAACCCGATTGGAGCCTACACTTGCAGCCCGACATCCCCAGCCCAAACTCGCCCAGACCAGGAAGACCCTCATCACCTGAGCTCATACCCGAAAACCTTCCTTAACCCCTGTTTAAAAAAGTCAGCATAAAACTCATTTACCTAATTTGCCAAACACGATTTTTTCTTCTCCGTATAAAACTAAGACAACCAAAACAAGAATAAAATTAAAAATCCACATGTGCCTAATAAACCTAATTTAATCCTTACCCATTTTACCCCCAACTAACTTAATTCCCCTTTTCCATAAATAACCCTCACACCTCTTATTCCCCATAACCAAATATGATTTTTATTCCCTCACCCAAAATACCCTCACAACACACATGCATTTGTGTGTGTCACTTAAAATACACTCCTCTCACCATTTCATTTCCCCCTCACCCATTATCATCCATGTTACCCTAGGTGTTCGGGCAAATGAAAGTCAACATTGTGAATAACTCGACGTTCTCACTATAGCGGTTAGCATTCTTTCATGAGATCATTTTCTTTCTTAATGTTCGTTCTTTCTTTATGTGTGTGAGACATTTGAACTTGATTACATTTACTCACCTCCTCACACACAAAAATGATACACTTACCCTAATCTCGAAATCTGGTTTGAGAGAGTTATATCTAGTGAGATTTTAAAGTTGAAGCGTTGATTCCGAAGAGACAATCAGGTAATTACTCTTGTGATACTCGACCCATTTGACTGATTCACAGTACACACGTTGAGTTTTAGGAGGGATTTTCCTTATGTATTCACATAGCTAAACTTTTTACACATTTTAGCTTGTATTTCTGAAAATATTTATCTCATGTGATGGATTCCGCGATTATTCTATGTCTAATAAGAGATTGACTGCCTTTTAAAAATAAAGAATTTTGTGGGTATATTCCCTTCAAACCCTCACGAGACACAACTCGTCCTGTAGGGCAACCTATAGGTTTAAAGGCTTGTTGCACATGCTAAGTGCAATCGCAAGTGCCCGCGAAAGTGGTATACTTTTGGTTTCTTATCCTTCTCTTTCTCTCTATCTTATTTCTCGAGGACTACCAACGCTCTGTTTGGGGGTGGTGTGATAAGCACCCAAAAGTGTACATTTTATACCCCGAATAGACATATTTTAGTTGCTAATTCTCGACAATTTGAGTCTTATGCGCGTAAATGTTCAATGTGCAGGCTTGATTGCAGTTGCGGTGTCAAAAGCGTTATTTTGAGGCAATTCGCAGTCAAATGGAGCTAATTCCCCATTCCCATACCCTCACCCGAGCCTAAACCTATCCCTAATCCTTCTCGAAGTCTGTGTGTGTTTAGTTTGTGCGTTTTTATTTTTAATTATATTTTTAGTTTGAGTCATTTTATTTTTAGTATTTATTTTAGATTTATTTAGTTATTTTTAGTATTTATTTTTGATTTATTTATTTAGTTATTTTTAGTATTTATTTTAGATTTATTTATTTTAATTTTAATTTTATTTTTTAGTTAGTTAGTGTTATTTTTTGGTGTCCAAATTAAACACACACACTCATAATCCTACACCACAAACACACCTAAGTCACCTCTCCTTCACCCACACTTTACCTCCCTACACTCACCCAAACCAAATCAACACCCAACCACTATTCATCATCATCATCTTCCCCCACTCTCTCTCTCTCTCCTCAATCCCTCATTAACAACATTTCCAAATACACCTTAATTACAAAACACCACCAACACCAATTTACCCACTTGCTGACCCAAACCCATTTTCACCTGTAACTTGAACCATCTAATCCCCCTACACCAAAAGCGAAACCCGGACCCATCTGCACCCGATTTTGACCCCCTTATCCCGAAACCTCCCTAACCCGGACCTCCCTTCTGTCCAAACCCGTGACCACTAACCTTCCCATCCTAACCCGATCAGAAACTCCCATAGATGACCATCGAACCTCAAACCCGATTGGAGCCTACACTTGCAGCCCGACATCCCCAGCCCAAACTCGCCCAGACCAGGAAGACCCTCATCACCTGAGCTCATACCCGAAAACCTTCCTTAACCCCTGTTTAAAAAAGTCAGCATCAAACTCATTTACCTAATTTGCCAAACACGATTTTTTCTTCTCTGTATAAAACTAAGACAACCAAAACAAGAATAAAATTTAAAATCCACATGTGCCTAATAAACCTAATTTAATCCTTACCCATTTTAGCCCCAACTAACTTAATTCCCCTTTTCCATAAATAAACCTCACACCTCTCATTCCCCATAACCAAATGTGATTTTTATTCCCTCACCCAAAATACCCTCACAACACACATGCATTTATGTGTGTCACTTAAAATACACTCCTCTCACCATTTCATTTCCCCCTCACCCATTATCATCCATGTTACCCCAGGTGTTCGGGCAAATGAAAGTCAACATGGTGAATAACTCGACGTTCTCACTATAGTGGTTAGCATTCTTTCATGAGATCATTTTCTTTCTTAATGTTCGTTCTTTCTTTATGTGTGTGAGACATTTGAACTTGATTACATTTACTCACCTCCTCACACACAAAAACGATACACTTACCCTAATCTCGAAATCTGGTTTGAGAGAGTTATATCTAGTGAGATTTTAAAGTTGAAGCGTTGATTCCGAAGAGGCAATCTAGGAATTACTCTTGTGATACTCGACCCATTTGACTGATTCATAGTACACACGTTGAGTTTTAGGAGGGATTTTCCTAGTGTATTCACATAGCTAAACTTTTTACACATTTTAGCTTGTATTTCTGAAAATATTTATCTCATGTGATGGATTCTGCGATTATTCTATGTCTAATAAGAGATTGACTGCCTTTTGAAAATAAAGAATTTTGTGGGTATATTCCATGCAAAACCGTCACGAGACACAACTCGTCCTGTAGGGCAACCTATAGGTTTAAAGGCTTGTTGCACATGCTAAGTGCAATTGCAAGTGCCCGCGAAAGTGGTATACTTTTGGTTTCTTATCCTTCTCTTTCTCTCTATCTTATTGCTTGAGGACTACCAACGCTCTGTTTGGGGGTGGTGTGATAAGCACCCAAAAGTGTAAATTTTATACCCCGAATAGACAGATTTTAGTTGCTAATTCTCGACAATTTGAGTCTTATGCGCGTAAATGTTCAATGTGCAGTATTGATTGCAGTTGCGGTGTGAAAAGCGTTATTTTGACGCAATTCGCAGTCAAATGGAGCTAATTCCCCATTCCCGTACCCTCACCCGAGCCTAAACCTATCCCTAATCCTTCTCGAAGTCCGTGTGTGTTTAGTTTGTGCGTTTTTATTTTTAATTAGATTTTTAGTTTGAGTCATTTTATTTTTAGTATTTATTTTAGATTTATTTAGTTATTTTTAGTATTTATTTTTGATTTATTTATTTATTTATTTTTAGTATTTATTTTAGATTTATTTATTTTAATTTTAATTTTATTTTTTAGTTAGTTAGTGTTATTTTTAGGTGTCCAAATTAAACACACACACTCATAATCCTACACCACAAACACACCAAAGTCACCTCTCCTTCACCCACACTTTACCTCCCTACACTCACCCAAACCAAATCAACACCCAACCACTATTCATCATCATCATCTTCCCCCACTCTCTCTCTCTCTCCTCAATCCCTCATTAACAACATTTCCAAATACACCTTAATTACAAAACACCACCAATACCCATTTACCCACTTGCTGACCCAAACCCATTTTCACATGTAACTTGAACCATCTAATCCCCCTACACCAAAAGCAAAACCCGGACCCATCTCCACCCGATTTTGACCCCCTTATCCCGAAACCTCCCTAACCCGAACCTCCCTTCTGTCCAAACTCGCGACCACTAACCTTCCCATCCTAACCCGATCCGAAACTCCCATAGATGACCATCGAACCTCCAACCCGATTGGAGCCTACACTTGCAGCCCGACATCCCCAGCCCAAACTCGCCCAGACCAGGAAGACCCTCATCACCTGAGCTCATACCTGAAAACCTTCCTTAACCCCTGTTTAAAAAAGTCAACATCAAACTCATTTACCTAATTTGCCAAACACGATTTTTTCTTCTCTGTATAAAACTAAGACAACCAAAACAAGAATAAAATTTAAAATCCACATGTGCCTAATAAACCTAATTTAATCCTTACCCATTTTACCCCCAACTAACTTAATTACCCTTTTCCATAAATAACCCTAACACCTCTCATTCCCCATAACCAAATATGATTTTTATTCCCTCACCCAAAATACCCTCACAACACACATGCATTTGTGTGTGTCACTTAAAATACACTCCTCTCACCATTTCATTGCCCACTCACCCATTATCATCCATGTTACCCTAGGTGTTCGGGCAAATGAAAGTCAACATGGTGAATAACTCGACGTTCTCACTATAGCGGTTAGCATTCTTTCATGAGATCATTTTCTTTCTTAATGTTCGTTCTTTCTTTATGTGTGTGAGACATTTGAACTTGATTACATTTACTCACCTCCTCACACACAAAAACGATACACTTACCCTAATCTCGAAATCTCGTTTGAGAGAGTTATATCTAGTGAGATTTTAAAGTTGAAGCGTTGATTCCGAAGAGGCAATCTAGGAATTACTCTTGTGATACTTGACCCATTTGACTGATTCACAGTACACACGTTGAGTTTTAGGAGGGATTTTCCTTGTGTATTCACATAGCTAAACTTTTTACACATTTTAGCTTGTATTTCTGAAAATATTTATCTCATGTGATGGATTCTGCGATTATTCTATGTCTAATAAGAGATTGACTGCCTTTTGAAAACAAAGAATTTTGTGGGTATATTCCATGAAAAACCGTCACGAGACACAACTCGTCCTGTAGGGCAACCTATAGGTTTAAAGGCTTGTTGCACATGCTAAGTGCAATCGCAAGTGCCCGCGAAAGTGGTATACTTTTGGTTTCTTATCCTTCTCTTTCTCTCTATCTTATTGCTCGAGGACTACCAACGCTCTGTTTGGGGGTGGTGTGATAAGCACCCAAAAGTCTACATTTTATACCCCGAATAGACATATTTTAGTTGCTAATTCTCGACAATTTGAGTCTTATGCGCGTAAATGTTCAATGTGCAGGCTTGATTGTAGTTGCGGTGTCAAAAGCGTTATTTTGAGGCAATTCGCAGTCAAATGGAGCTAATTCCCCATTCCCGTACCCTCACCCGAGCCTAAACCTATCCCTAATCCTTCTCTAAGTCCGTGTGTGTTTAGTTTGTGCCTTTTTATTTTTAATTAGATTTTTAGTTTGAGTCATTTTATTTTAGATTTATTTAGTTATTTTTAGTATTTATTTTTGATTTATTTATTTAGTTATTTTTAGTATTTATTTTAGATTTATTTATTTTAATTTTAATTTTATTTTTTAGTTAGTTAGTTGTATTTTTAGGTGTCCAAATTAAACACACACACTCATAATCCTACACCACAAACACACCTAAGTCACCTCTCCCTCACCCACACTTTACTTCCCTACACTCACCCACACCAAATCAACACCCAACCACTATTCATCATCATCATCATCTTCCCCCACTCTCTCTCTCTCTCCTCAATCCCTCATTAACAACATTTCCAAATACACCTTAATTACAAAACACCACCAACACCCATTTACCCACTTGCTGACCCAAACCCATTTTCACCTGTAACTTGAACCATCTAATCTCCCTACACCAAAAGCAAAACTCGGACCCATCTGCACCCGATTTTTACCTCCTTATCCCAAAACCTCCCTAACCCGGACCTCCCTTCTGTCCAAACCCGCGACCACTAACCTTCCCATCCTAACCCGATCCGAAACTCCCATAGATGACCATCGAACCTTCAACCCGATTGGAGCCTACACTTGCAGCCCGACATCCCCAACCCAAACTCGCCCAGACCAGGAAGACCCTCATCACCTGAGCTCATACCCGAAAACCTGCCTTAACCCGTGTTTATCAAAGTCAGCATCAAACTCATTTACCTAATTTGCCAAACACAATTTTTTCTTCTCTGTATAAAACTAAGACAACCAAAACAAGAATAAAATTTAAAATCCACATGTGCCTAATAAACCTAATTTAATCCTTACCCATTTTACCCCCAACTAACTTAATTCCCCTTTTCCATAAATAACCCTCACACCTCTCATTCCCCATAACCAAATATGATTTTTATTCCCTCACCCAAAATACCCTCACAACACACATGCATTTGTGTGTGTCACTTAAAATACACTCCTCTCACCATTTCCACGCACACTCGTGATGATTTCCCAATTTACCCTCATGCTCGATGCCTACTATTTAAAGAAAAAGAAGACCCATTGAAAAGAAATCTCAAATTTAGTTTTTAAGTTTTGTCTGATAAATTTCTCTACACTCCTCTTTAGAGAGTATTTGCATTTTTAGAAAATATCTCAATATAGAGGTGTGTAGTGAAATTTATCTCTAGGATGAATTCCACCACACCCATCTATAATGAATTTTTGTATTTTTATCAATTATTTCATAATAGATTGACGTAGTTGAATTCAACCATTATGAGGAGACTTTTATCATAGCAATTTTAGAGAGAGATACACCATTTTTTAGTTTAGTCTTTTTAGGTTAGAATTTATTTTATTTTAATTTTTTTAGATTAGTGAGAAAAATAAATTAGTGAGAATCCATTTTTGAGTGTAATTATTGATGTAATTTTAGTTTGATCACACAAATTGGAGGGATGTAAATTGAAAATTCAAGGATTGGAGTTCAATTTCACTCAAAAAGATTTGGTTTAATTGTTCTCTTCTCTTCTCATTTATGTTATGCCTTTGATTATTAATTTGTCAAATTTCATATCATGTTAGGCTAAATCCCCTTTCAAGGGGTGGGGGAACCCTTATTTGATGTTATTTTAATTTAAATTGTTTGATTACTTGAAAATTCCCTTTGAATATTAATTTTGATCCCTCACCCTTAAATTTACGCCTCGAGAGAGGGTAAATGATTTTCGAGAAAAAAAATCAAAATCCTAAGTTATAATACCTATTTTAGATTCGTACTAGAGATAGGGGTTTCTTAAGTGTGGTATTATTCCCTCGAATTTCAACTCTAAATTTATTTTCTAAGATTTACATAAATTTTAATCGATCGATCCTAGTGGGTGATTAATTAAAAGCAGTGTAGATCTATTTTCTAGAGTTGGGGGGGGGGGGGGGGTAAAACTTAATTTTCTAAAAGGTTACTAATAAAATTACATTTACAACGAGAGTTGATTTGTAATTTTGATATTAATTTGGGAGAATTCAATTAATTAAATTAATTAGTTAGAATATCTAAAATTTGTGGTGTAGTCCCACTCCTTGATTGTTCTCACTATTATTTACCTCACTTTATCTCTTATTTTTGTGTTAGACTTTATTTTTTTCATTTTAGTCACTTTTTAGTTAGTTCTTTACATCTTTCATTTTAGTATAATTTTAGTTTCACCTCATTCCTCCAAAATTGTTTTAATATTGAAAAAGCTAAAAAAAATTGAAAAAGCAAAAATCCCAAAAATAAAATAAAATTGAATTAGAATTGAGTTTGTCTCTAGCTTACCCCCTTGATGTGGATTGATACCCTTACTTACCTCTACACTTGAGTTTGTATTATTTTTGTAGGTAATTGAGGTTTTGATTAACTTGGATTTCAACAACGACAACACACAAAAGTTAAGTTATCGATCATCATATTCTTAAACTCAGAGTCCTGTGATAATGCAATCAGTTCATACGAGTCACATTGTTCCCGTGAGAGGTGTTGGTGCCTCTCATGAGGCCATTTGGGGGATGTTTCGAGTTTCCCCTTCTAACACCATGTTTTTAAGCATAAGTCTAGATATTTCAAGTTATTGTCGTATTCTCAAACCGAGAGTAGCGTGACCACGCGGTCAGTTCCTACGAGTTACATTGATCCCGTGCGACGGGTTGGTGCCTCTCACAGGGCTGCTTGGGGATGTTTTGGATTTCCTCCTCAAACGCCATATTTTTAAGCCCCAGTCTAGATATGTTCTAGTTATCGTCGTATTATCAAATCTGTAGTCTCGTGACCAGGTGGTCCGTTCTAACGAGTTACATTGGTCCCGAGCAAGGTGTTGGAGCCTCTCACGGGGACGTTTGGTGGCTATTTCGGGTTTTCCCCTCTGACGCCACATTTTAAGCCTAAGTCTAGATATTTTTAAGTTATCTTCATATTCACAAACTGGGAGTCCCATGACAACATGATCAGTTATACGAGTTACACTGGTCCCGTGCGAGGTGTTAGAGCCGCTCACGGGGCCATTTTGGGGGCTATTTCGGGTTCCCCTATCAATCACCATGTTTCAAGCGTAAGTTTAGATAATTTCAAGTTATCGTTGAATTATTAAACTGGGAGTTCCGTGACCAAGCGGTCAGTTCCTATGAGTTACATTGATCCCGTGCGAGGTGTTGGAGTCTCTCACGGGGATGTTTGGGGGCTGTTTTGGGTTTTCACCTCTAACATCATGTTTTTAAGCATAAGCCTATATATTTTCAAGTTATCATCGTATTTAAAAATTGAGACTCCCATGACCACGCAATCAGTTCCTATGAGTTACATTGGTCCTGTTCAAGGTGTTAGTACCTCTTACCAGGCCATTTGGGGACTATTTCGGGTTTCGCCCTCTAAGTTCACATTTTAAGACTAAGTCTATATGTTTTCAAGTTATCATCGTATACACAAATCGGGAGTCCCGTGACCATGCGGTCAGTTCCTATGAGTTACATTGGTCCCGTGCGTGGTGTAGGTGCCTCTCAAGGGGCCATTTGGGGGTTGTTTTGGGTTTCAATCCTCTAACGCCAACCTAAGTCTAGATATTTTCAAGTTATCATCGTATTATCAAACTGGGACACCCATGACAATGCTGTCAGTTCCTACGAGTTTCATAAGTCCCGCGAGAGGTGTTGGTGCCTCTCATGGGGCCATTTTGGGACTGTTTCGAGTTCCCCCTCTAACACAATGTTTTTAAGAATAAGTTTATATATTTTCAAGTTATCCTCATATTCTTAAACCTGGAGTCCCGTGAACACGCGGTCAGTTCCTATGAGTTACATTGGTCCATTGCGAGGTGTTGGTGTCTCTCACAGGGCCGCTGGGGGGATGTTTTAGAATTCCTCCTCAAACGCCATGTTTTTAAGGCAATGTTTAGATATTTTGCAAGTTAACATCGTGTTATCAAATTGGTAGTCCCGTGACCATGTGATCAGTTTTTACGAGTTACATTGGTCCCGTGCGAGGTGTTGATGCCTCTCACGGGGCCGTTTGGGGGTTGTTTCGGGTTTCCCCCTCTAACGCCATGTTTTTAAGCCTAAGTTTAGATATTTTCAAGTTATTGTCATATTCTTAAATCAATATTACCATGAACACACGATCAGTTCTACGAGTTACATTGGTCCCGTATAAGATGTTGGTGCCTCTCATGGGGCCGTTTGGGGGTTGTTTCGAGCTTCCCATTCTAATGCCATGTTTTTAAGCCTAAGTGTAGATATTTTCAATTAATTGTCGTATTCTCAAACCGAGAGTCCCATGAACATGCGGTCAGTTCCTACGAGTTACATTGGTCCCGTGGGAGGTGTTTGTGCCTCTCATGGGACCGTGTGGGGGCTATGTTGGATTTCCCCTCAAACGCCATGATTTTAAGGCAACATCTAAATATTTTCAAGTTATCTTTGTATTCTCAAACCGCAATTCCCGTGACCATGCAGTCAGTTCCTAGGAGTTAAATTGGCCCCATTCGAGGTGTTGGTGCCTCTCACGGGGACTTTTGCGGGCTATTTTGGATTTTGCCCCTCTAACATCATGTTTGTAAGCCTAAGTCTATATATTTTCATGTTATCATCGTATTATCAAATCAGGATTCTCGAGAACATGTGAATAGTTTTACGAGTTACATTGGTACCGTGAGAGGTGGTGGTGCTTGTCATGGGGGTGTATTGGGTTAGCTTCGATCTTCCCCCTCAAATTACATTTGTCAAGCATAATTTTATATATTTTCAAGCTATCGTCGAATTCTCAAACCGGGAGTCCCATGATGAAGCAATCAATTACAACGAGTTACATTGGTCCCGTACGAGGTATTGGAGCCTCTCATGGGGACGTTTAGGGGTTGTTTTTGGTTTCCCCCTTTAACGTCATGCTTATAAGCCTAAGTGTAGATATTTATAAGTAATCGTCGTATTCTCAAACAGGGAGCCCCATGAACACGCGATCAGTTCCTACGAGTTACATTGGTCCCGTGCGAGGTGTATGTGCCTCTCACGGGGCCGTTTGGGTACCATTTTGGATTTCCCCATCAAACTCCATGTTTTTAAGCCTAAGTCTAGATATTTTCAAGTTATCTTCGTATTCTCAAACCGAAAGTCTCGTGACTACGCGGTTAGTTCCTAGGAGTTAAATTAGCCCCGTGAGAGGTGTTGGTGCCTCTCACGGGGACTTTTGTGGGTTATTTCGGGTTTTGACCCTTTAACACAATGTTTGTAAGCCTAAGTTTAGATATTCTATTATGTTATCATCGTATTCTCAAGTCGGTATTCCCAAGACCACGCGATCAGTTTTACGAGTTACATTAGTACCGTACGAGGTGTTGGTGCTTATCATGGCGACATATTGGGGATGCTTCGGGCTTCCCCCTCAAATGCCATTTTTCAAGCATAAGTTTATATATTTTCAAGTTATCGTCAAATTATCAAACCGGGAGTCCCATGACGAAGCAATCAATTACTATGAGTTACATTGGTCCCATGCAAGGTATTGGAGCCTCCCATGGGGACATTTAGGGGTTGGTTTGGGTTTCCCCGTCTAACATCATGTTTATAAGCCTAAGTATAGATATTTTCAAGTTATCATTGTATTCTCAAACCAAAAGTTTCGTGACTACGCGATCAGTTCCTAGGAGTTACATTAGTCTCGTTCGAGGTATTGGTGCCTCTCACAGAGACTTTTGGGGACTATTTCAAATTTCCCCCCTAATGCCATGCGTTTAGCCCAAAGTTAAATATTTCAAGTAATCATTGTACTGTCAAATGGGGAATTTCGTGGCCATGCGATCAGTTTCTACGAGTTACATTGGTCCCGTGCGAGGGTTGGTACCTCTCATGGGGCCGTTTGGGGGCCATTTTGGGTTTCCCCCTCTAATGCCATGTTTTTAAGTCAAAGTCTATATATTTTAAAGTTATCATCGTATTCTAAAACTGAGAGTCCCGTGACAACGCTGTAAGTTCCTACGAGTTAAATTGGTCCTGTGAAGCTGTTGGTGCCTCTCACAGGGCTATTTGGGGGTTGTTTCAGGTTTGCCCCCTCTAATGCCATATTTTTAAGCCTAAGTCTAGTTATTTTCAAGTTGTTGTCATATTATCCAAATAGGAGTCCCGTGACCACGCGGTTAGTTCCTATAAGTTACATTGGTCCCGTGCGAGGTGTTGGTGCCTCTCATAGGGCCACTTGGGAGATGTTATGGATTTCATCCCCAGACACCATGTTTTTAAGACTACGTTTAGATATTTTCAAGTTATCGTCGTAATATCAAATCGGTAGTCCCGTGGCTAGGCGATCAGTTCCTACGAGTTAGATTGGTCCCGTGCAAGGTGTTGGTCCTTCTCACGGGGCCGTTTGGGGGCTATTTTGGATTTCCCCCTCAAACGCCACATTTTGAAGCTCGAGTCTAGATAATTTGAAGTTAACATCGTATTCTCAAAACAGGAGTCCCTTGACCACGTGGTTAGTTCCTTGGAATTACATTGGTCCCGTTCGAGTTGTTGGTGCCTCTTACGGGGCCGCTTGGGTGATATTTTGTATTTCCTCCTCAAATGCGATGTTTTTAAGCCTAAGTTTAGATATTTTCAAGTTTATGTTGTATTTTCAAATCGGGAGTCCCGTGACCATGTGATCAGTTCCTACGAGTTACATTGATCTAGTACGAGGTGCTGGGGCTTCTCAAGGGGCCGTTTGGGGGCTGTTTCGGGTTCCCCCTCCAATGCCATGTTTTAAAGCCTAAGTCTAGATATTTTCAAGTAATCATCGTATTGTCAAATTTGGAATCCCATGACCGTGTGATCAGTTCCTACGTGTTACATTGGTCTTGTGCGAGGTGTTATTGCCTCTCACGGGACCTTTTGGAGGCTGTTTTGTGTTTTCCCCCTCTAACACCATATTTTAAGACTAAGTTTAGATTTTTTCATGTTTTCATTGCATTCTCAAATCGGGAGTTTTATGACCATGCGGTCGGTCCCTACGAGTTAAATTAGTCCCGTGCGAGGTGTTGGTGCTTCTGACGGGGCCGTTTGGGGATTATTTTGGGTTGCCCCCTCAAATGCCATGTTTTAAGACTAAGGGGCTACATATTTTGAAGTTACCTTCGTATTTTAAAACCAGGAGTCCCATGACCACGCGACAAGTTACTACAAGTTACATTGGTCCGGCGGAGAGGTATTCATGCCTCTCACGGGGCCATTTGGGGTTTTTTTGAGTTTCCCCCTCTAACGCCATGTTTGTAAGATAAGTATAAATTTTTTCAAATTATCATCATATGCTCAAACTGGGTATCCCGTTACACCATAATTAGTCCTACGAGTTTCACAGGTCCCGTGGGAGGTGTTGGTGCCCTTCACGGGTCCGGTGTGGGTTCATTTTGAGTTTCCCCCCTCTAACATAAAACAAAGTCTATATAGTTTTAATTTATCATCATATTCTAAAATCAGGAGTCCCAATACCAAGCGATTAGATCCTACGAGTTACTTTGGGCCCGTCTGAGGTGTTGGTACCTCTTATGGGGCCGTTTGGGGTCTATTTTCGACTTCCCCATCTAATGCCATGTTTTTAATATTAAGTCTAGATATTTCAAGTAATCGTGGTAATCTTAAATCGGGAGTCTCGTGACCACACGATCAGTACTATGGGTTACATTAGTCCATTAGAGGTGTTGGTGCCTTTCACGGGGTCTTTTGGGGTCTATTTTGGGTTTCCCCATCTAATGCCTTATTTTAAGCGTAAGTCTATATATTTTCAAGTTATCGTCATATTATAAAATTGAGAGCCCCTTACCACACAATTCGTTCTTACGAGTTCTATTGGTCCCGTGGGAGGTGTTGGTGCCTCTCAAAGGACCGTTTGGGGGCCGTTTCGGGCTTCCCTTCTCTAATGCCATGTTTTTAAGCCAAAGTCTAGATATTTTCCAGGTATCATCGGATTCCCAAATCGGGAGTCCCGTGACCATACTGTCAGTTCCTATGAGTTACATTGGGCCCGTAAAAGGTGATGGTTCCTCTCATAAGGCCGTTTGGTTGCTTTTTATAGTTTCCCCATCTAATGACATATTTTTAAGCCCAAGTCTATATATTTTCAAGTTATTGTTGTACTCTGGAATCCGGAGTCCCGTGACCATGCGATCAGTTCCTATGTATTACATTAGCCCGATGTGAGGTGTTGGTGCCACGGGGCAATTTGGGGGCTGTTTTAAGTTTCCCCTCTAACACCATATGTTTAATCCTAAGTCCAAATAATTTTAAGTTATCGCATATTTTAAAGCTGAGAGTCTCTTGAGCGTCCGGTTAGTTCGAGTTACAGTGGTACCGTGCGAGGTGTTGGTGCCTCTTACGAGGCCGTTTGGTATTGTTTCGGGGTTCCCCCTCTAATGACATGTTCTTAAGCCTAAGTCTAGATATTTTCAAGTTATCATCATATTCTCAATCCAAAAGTCCCATGACCATGCGATCAGTTTCTACCAGTTACATTGGTCCTGTACGAGATGTTGGTACCTCTTACAAGGCCATTTAGGGGATATTTTTGTTTTTCCCTTCTAACGCCATGTTTTTAAACCTATGTCTAGATATTTTCAAGTTATCGTGGTATTATTAAAGCAGGAGTACCATGGCCACACCGTCAGTTCCTACGAGTTACATTAGTCTTGTGCGAGGTATTGATGCCTCTCACGGGTATGTTTGGGGGAATTTTTAGGTTTCCCCATCAACACCATGTTTTTAAGCCTTAAGTCTAGACATTTTATAGTTTTCATCATATTCTCAAATTGGAAGTCCCGTGACCACGTGGTCAGTTCATATGAGTTACTTTGGTACCGTGCGAGGTGTTGGCACCTCTCACGGGACCGTTTAGGTGCTTTTTCAGATTTTCCCCCTCTAACGCCAAGTTTTTATGCCTAAGTCTACTTATTTTCAAGTTATCATCATATTCTAAAATCGAGAGTCTCGTGACTTCGTGATGACTCCCACGAGTTGCATTGGTTCCGTGTGAGTTATTGGTGCTCCTCACGAGGCCGTTTGATGGATGTTTCAAGTTTCCACACTCTAAAACGATATTTTTAAGCCTATGTTTAGATATTTTTAAGTAATCATCATAGTTTCAAATCGAAAGTCCCATGACGACGCGACCACTTTCTACGAGTTACATTTATCCCGTGCGAGGTGTTGGTGCCTCACATAGGGTCCCTTTGGGGGTTGTTTCAGGTTTCCCCATCTGACACCATATTTTAAGCCTAAGTCTAGATAATTTCAAGTTATCATCACATTCTCAAATTGGGAGTCATATGACCACGTGATCAATTCCTACGAGTTACATTGATCCCGTGCGAGGTGTTGGTGCCGCTCGCTTGACCATTTGGGTGTTATTTTGATTTTTATCTCTCTAACCCATGTTTTAAAGCCTAAGTCCCAATATTTTCAAGTTATCGCCGTATTGTCAAATCGGGAGTCCCGTTACTATGTAGCCAGTCCTGGAGGTTACATTGGTCCCGTGTGAGGTGTTGGTGCCTCTCAAGGGGCCTTTTGGGGGCTATTTCTAGTTTTCCCCCTCTAACGCCATTTTTATGCTTATGTCTAGATATTTCCAAGATATAATCGCTTTCTCAAATTGGAATTCTCGTGACCATGCAGTTAGTTCCAACGAGTTACATTGGTCCCGTAGGGGTGTTGGTGCCTCTCACAGGGCCATTTCAAGTTTCCCCCTCTAACGTCATATTTTTAAGCCAGTCTAGATATTTTCAAGTTATCGTTGTATTTGAAAATCCGGAGTCCCATCACCACGTGACTAGTTCCTACGAGTTGCATTGGGACTGTGCGAGGTGTTGGTGCCTTTCATGGGGTTGTTTTGGGTTCCCCCCATCTAATGCCCTGTTTTTAAGCTCTATATATTTTCAAGTTATCATCGCATTATCAAACTCGGAGTCTCATGACTACGTGGTTAGTTCCTACTAGTTACATTGGTCCTGTACGAGGTGTTGGTGCCTCTCACGGGGCCATTTGGGGACTGTTTTGGATTTCCACCTCAAGCGCCATTTTTTAAGACTAAGTCAAGATATTTTCAAGTTATCATTGAATTCTCAAACCGCGAGTCCCGTGACCAAGCGGTCAGTTCATATGAGTTACATTAGTCTCGTACGAGGTGTTGGTGCCTCTCATAGGGTCATTTGGGGAATGTTTAGGGTTCCCCCTCTAACATCATGTTTTAAAAACTAAGTCTTGATATTTCAAGTTATCATCGTATTCTAAATTTCGGAGTTCCAAGAACACACGTCGAGTTCCTGCGAGTTACACTGGTCTGGTACGAGGTGTTGGTGCCTCTCATAGGGCCGTTTGGGGACTGTTTCGAGTTTCTCCCCTTAACGCCATGTGTTTAATCCTATGTCTAGAAGTTTTCAATTTATCAATGTATTCTCAAACCAAGAGTCCCGTTTCTAGATAATCAGTTCTTACGAGTTACATTGGTCTCATGGGAGGTGCTGGTGCCTTTCACGGGTCCATTTGGGGTCTGTTTAAAGTTTCCTCCTCTTATGCAATATTATAGAGCCAAAGTCTATCTATTTTCAAGTTATCGTCATTTTCACAAATTGGGAGTACTATGACCACGCGATCAGTTCCTACGAGTTACATTAGTCCTGTGGGAGGTGTTGGCGCTTCTCACGGGGCCATTTCAGGTTTCCCTGATCTAACACCATGTTTTTAAGCCAAAGTCTAGATATTTTTAAGTTGTCATCGTATTCTCAAGACATGAATCCCATGACCGCATGATCAGTTCCTATGAGTTACATTGGTTCCGTGTGAGGTGTTTGTAACTCTCACAGGGCCATTTGGGGATTATTTCGGCTTTCGCCCCTCTAATGGCATGTTTTTAAGCCTAAGTATAGATATTTTCAAGTTATCTTTTTATTCTAAAATTGGGTGTCCAGTGACCACGCGATCAATTCGTGCGATTTACCTTGGTCCCGTGCGAGGTGTTGATGCCTCTCACGGGGCCGTTTGGGTGTGGTTTCAGGTTCCCCCCTCCAGCGCCATGTTTTAAAGCCTTAGTTTAGATATTTTCACATTATCATCGAATTCTTAAATTCGAAGTCCCGTGACCACAGCATCAGTTCATACGATTTACATTTTTCCCGTGCGAGGTGTTGTTGCCTATCACCGGGCCGTTTGGGGGCTGTTTCGGGTTTCCCCCTCTAATGTCATGTTTTTAAGACAAAGTCAAGATATTTTCAAGTTGTCATAGTATATAGAAACCAGGAGTCCTTTGAGCATGCAGTTAGTTCTTACAAGTTACATTTTTTCCGTGCGAGGTGTTGGTGCCGCTCACGGGGACATTTGGGGGATGTTTCAAGTTCCCCCCATCGAACGCCATGTTTTTTAGCCTAAGCCTTAATATTTCAAAATTTATTATCATATTCTCAAATTGGGATCTCCATTACCACGCTATCAGTTCCTACAAGTTACATTGGTCCAGTGCGAGGTGTTGGTGCCTCTCACGGGGTCCTTTGGGGGTTGTTTCGAGTTTCCCCTCTTTAACGCCATGTTTTAAAGCCTACGTCACGATATTTTCAAGTTATAATCCTATTATCAAACCAGGAGTCTCGTGACCATTGGGTTAGTTTGTACGAGTTAGATTGGCCCATTCGAGGGGTCGATGCCTCTCACGGGGCCTTTTGGGTACTATTTCGGGTTTCCCCCTCTAACACCATCTTTTAAGCCTAATTATACATATTTTCAAGTTATTATCGTATTCTCAAATCAGGAGTCTCGTGACCACGAGTTCAGTTTCTACGATTTACATTGGTCTCGTGCGAGGTATTAGTGCCTTTCACGGGGCCGTTTAGCAGCTCTTTTGGATTATCTCCCTCTAACGCCATGTTTTTAAGCCTACGTATATTTATTTTCAAGTGAAAATATTATTCTCAAACCTGAAGTCTCTTGACCACGCCGTCAGTTCCTACAAGTTACATTGGTCTGGTGCGAGGTGTTGGTGCCTCTCACGGGGCTGTTTCGGGTCGCCCTCTAACACAATGTTTTTAAGCCTAAGTTTAGATATATTAAATATATCATGGTATTCTCAAATTAGGAGTCTCGTGACCACACAGTCAGTTCGTACGAGTTACATGGGTCCCATGCGAGGTGATGGAGCCTCTCACGGGGTCGTTTGGTGGCTGTGCAGGGTTTTCCCATTTTTAACGCCATATTTTTATCCATAAGTCTATATATTTTAAAGTTATCATCATATTTTCAAATCAGGAGTCCCTGACCATGTGATCAGTTCCTACGAGTTATGTTGGTCCCGTGCGAGTTGTTAGTACCTCTCTCGGGGCCGTTTAGGGGATGTTTTGGGTCTCCCCCCTCTAATGCCATGTTTTTAAGCCTAAGTCTAGATATTTTCAAGTTATCGTCGTATTCTCAAATCAGGAGTCTCATGACCTCGGTTTTAGTTCCTACGTGTTACATTAGTCCTGTGCGAGGTGTTGGTGGCTCGAACGTGGCCGTTTGGCGGTTGTTTTGGATTTCCCCCTCTAACGCGATGTTTTTACGCGTAAGCATAAGTATTTTGAAGATATCATCATATTCTCAAATCGGGAGTCCCGTGACCATGCGGTCAGTTCCTACGAGTTACATTGGTCTCGTGCGTGGTGTTAGTACCTCTCATTGGGCCATTTGGGGGATGTTTTTAGTTTTCATCTTCCAATGTTACATTTTTAAGCCTAAGTCTATAAATTTTCAAGATTATCGTCGTATACTCAAATCGAGAGTCCCGTACCAAGCAGTCAGTTCCTACGAGTTACATTGATCCCGTGTGAGGTGTTGGTACCTCTCACGGGGCCGTTTGGTGACTCTTTTGGGTTCCCCTCTAACACCATGTTTTTAAGGCTCAACCTAGATATTTTCAAATTATCATCATATTCTCAAACCAGGAGTCCCATGGACACGCGTTTAGTTCATACGAGTTACATTGGTCCTGTGCGAGGTGTTGGTGCCTCTCATGGGGTTGTTTGAGGGATGTTTCAGGTTCCCCTCTAATGCCATGTTTTTAAGGCTAAGTCTACATATTTTCAAGTTATCATCGTATTATCAAAGTGGGAGTCCTGTGACCACACGATTAGTTCTTATGAGTTACATTGGTCCTGTGCGAGGTGTTGGTCTCAAGGGGCCGTTTTGGATTTTCTCCCTCTAACGCCATGTTTTGAAGCCTAAGTCGAGATATTTTAATGTTATTATTGTATTCTCAAAGCGGGAGTCCCGTTACCACGCTATCAGTTCCTATAAGTCAGATTGGTCCCGTGTGAGGTGTCGGTGCCTCTCACAGAGTCGTTTCGCGGCTGTTTTGGGTTTTTCCTCTCTTACGCCTTATTGTAAAGTCTAATTTCAGATATTTTCAAGTAATCATCATATTCTCAAACTGGGAGTCCCATGACCACATTGTCAATTCCAACGAGTTACATTGGTCCCATGCAAAGTGTCGATACCTCTCACGTGGCCGTTTGGGTGTTGTTGCGAGTTTTTCACATCTAACACCATGTTTTTAAGACTAAGTCTCGATATTTTCAAATTATTATCGTATTCTCAAATCAAGAGTCTGGTGATAATGCGATCAGTTCCTACGAGTTACATTGGTCACGTGCGAGGTGTTGGTTCCTTGAACGTGGTCGTTTGGCGACTGTTTTGGATTTCCCCCTCTAACGCCATGTTTTTACGCGTAAACATAAGTATTTTAAAGTTATCATCATATTCTCAAATCGAGAGTCCCGTGACCACGCGATCAGTTCCTATGAGTTAAATTGGTCCCGTGCGAGGAGTTGGTGCCTCTCACGAAACTATTTAGGGACTGTTTTAGGTTCCTCTTCTAACGCCATGCTTTTAAGCCTAAGTCTAGATAATTTAAAGTTATCATCGTATTCTCAAACTGGAAGTCCCATGATGACACGGTTAGTTCGTACGAGTTACATTGCTTCCGTGCGAGGCAATGGTGCCTTTCACGTGGCCATTTGGGGACTGTTTCAGGTTTTTTCCCTCTAACACCACGTTTTTATGCCTAAGTCTATATATTTTCAGGTTATCGTCACATATTCAAATTGGGAGTCCCATGACCATGCATTGTGTTCCTACGGGTTACATTGGTCTCGTGCGATGTGTTAGTGCCTCTCACAGGTCCGTTCGGGGGCTATTTTGGGTTTCCCCCACTAACGCCCTATTTTTAAGCGTAAGTCTAGATATTATCATGTTATGATTATATTCTCAAATATAGAGTCTCATGAGCACGCGGTTTGTCCCTACGAGTTACCTTGGTCCCTTCTGAGGTGTTTGTGCCTCTCATAGAGCCGCCTGAGGACTATTTTGTGTCCCCCCTCTAGCGCATTCTTTATAGGTCAAAGTTTAAATATTTTCCAGTTATCATCGTATTCTCAAAATGGGATTCCCGTGACAACGCGATCAGTTCGTATTAGTTTCATTTGTCCCGTGAGAGGTGTTAGTGCCTCCTAGAGGGCCGTTTTGAGTTTTTCCCTCTCTAACGCCATTTTTTTATACATAAGTCTAGATATTTTCAAATTATCATCACATTATCAAACTAGGAGTCCCGTTACCACGTAGTCAGTTCCCACGAGCTACATTTGTCCCGTGCGAGTTGTTGGTGCCTCTCACCGGGCCGTTTGAGGGCTGTTTCGAGTTTTGCCCCTAACGCCATGTTTTTAAGCCTAAGTCTAGATTTTTTCAAGTTATCATCCTATTCTCAAACTGGGAGTCCCGTGACCATGCGGTTAGTTCCTACGTGTTACATTGGTTCTTTTCGAGGAGTTGGTGCCTCTCACGGGGCCATTTTGGGTCTATTTCGGGTTTCCCCCTTTAACGCCATCTTTTAAGCTGAAATCTAAATATTTTCAAGTTGTCTTCATATTTATAAATCGGGCATCCCAAGACCATGCGGTTAGTTCCTACGAGTTACATTGGTCCCGTGGGAGATGTTGGTGCCTCTCACAGGGATGTTTCGGGTTTCTTTGAACTAATGCCATGTTTTTAAGCCAAAGTCTAGATATTTTCAATTTATCATCGCATTCTCAATTCGTGAGTACCATGACCATGAG
This sequence comes from Sambucus nigra, assembly GCA_949130495.1. Lineage (NCBI taxonomy): Eukaryota > Viridiplantae > Streptophyta > Magnoliopsida > Dipsacales > Adoxaceae > Sambucus > Sambucus nigra. Next base: position 300,968,828 of record OX422214.1, read on the forward strand.
ATCAGTTCCTACGAATTACATTGGGACCATGGGCGGTGTTGGTGCCTCTTACGGGGCCGTTTGGGGGCTGTTTTGGGTTCCCCCATCTAAATCCAAGTTTTTATGCCTAAGTCTATATATTTTCAAGTTATCATCGTATTCTCAAATTGGGAATACCGTGACCATGCGATCAGTTCCTACGAGTTAAATTGGCCCGGTGTGAGGTGTTGGTGCCTCTCACCGGGCCATTTGGGGTCTATTTCATATTTCGCCTCTAACACCATGATTTTAAGCCTATGTCTAGATATTTTCAAGTTTTCATCGTATTGTCAAATTCGGAGTCTCGTGACCACATGGTCACTTCGTATGAGTTATGATGGGGGATGTTTTGAGTTTCCCCCTCTAACGCCATGTTTTAAGTCTAACTCTAGATATTTTTAAGTTATCAATGCATTCTTAAATCAGGAGTTCTGTGACCACGCGGTCAATTCCTATGAGTTACATTTTCCCCGTGCAAGGTGGTAGTGACGCTCATGGGGGGTTTGGGGCTGCTTTGGGTTTCTCCACTCTAACGCCATATTTTTAGGCCTAAGTCTTAATATTTTCAAGTATTCACCGTATTCTCTAATCAGGAGTTCCGTTTCTATGCCTGTAATTCTTACAAGTTACATTGGTCCCCTGCGAGGTGTTAGTGCCTCTCACGGGCTGTTTATCATTTTCTCCCTCTAACACCATATTTTAAGCCGAAGTCTAGATATTTTCAAGTTATTATCGCACTCTCAAACTGGAAGTCCCGTTTCCATGTGCTTAGTTCCTAGGAGTTACATTGGTCTCGTGGGAGGTGTTGGTGCCTCTCACAGGGCCGTTTGGGGATTGTTTCGAGTTTCCCCCTCTAACGTCATGTTTTTAAGCCAAAGTCTCAAAATTTTTGATTTATCGTGATATTTTCAAACTGGGAGTCCTATTACCACACAATAAGTTCCTACGAGTTACATTGGTCCCGTGTGTGGTGTTGGTGCCTTTGGGGCCCGTTTCGAGTTTCCTCCTCTTATGCCATATTTTTAAGCCAAAGTCTAGATATTTTCAAGTTATCATCGTATTCATAAACTGTGAGTCCCATGACCACGCGGTTAGTTCCAACGAGTTACATTAGGCCCGTGTGAGGTATTGGTGCCTCTCACGGGACCGTTCTGGAGCTGTTTTGTGTTTTGGATTTTTCCACTTCTAACTCCATGTTTTTATGCCTAAGTCTATATATTTTCAAGTTATCATCATATTATCAAATCGGGAGTCCCGTTACCATGTAGTCAGTTCCTACGAGTTACATTGGTCCCGTACGAGGTGTTAGTGCATCATGACGGGTCCCTTTAGGGGCTGTTTCAGGTTTCCCACCTAACAATATGTTTTTAAGCCCGAGTCTAGATTTTTTCAAGTTATTATCATATAATACAATCGGGAGTCTCGTGACCATGCAGTTAGTTCTTACGAGTTACATTGGTCCCGTGCGAGGGGTTGGTGCCTCTCACGGGGCCATTTGGGGGTTGTTTCAAGTTTCCCCCCTCAAATGCCATGTTTCAAGCCTAAGTCTAGATATTTTCAAGCTATATTTTCATTCCCAATTCAAGAGTCCCATGATCACGCGATCTGGTCCTACGAGTTACATTGTTCTGTTATGTGGTGTTGGTACCTTTCACATGGTTATTTGTGGTTGTTTTAGGTTTCCTACTCTAACGCCATGTTTTTAAGCCTCTAAGTCTAGATATTTTCAAGTTATCATTATCTACACCAATTAGGATTCCCGTGACCATGCGATTAGTTCCTACGGCTAACATTGGTCCTGTGCAAGGTGTTAGTGCCTCTCACGGGGCCATTTGGGGGTTGTTTCAGGTTCCCCCTCTAACGCCATATCTTTAAGCCTAAGTCTAGATATTTTCAAGCTATCATCATATTATCAAATCGAGAGTCCCGTGACCATGCGGTTAGTTCCAAACGAGTTACATTGGTCACGTGAGAGGTGTTGGTCCCTCTCATGGGGCTGCTTGGGGGTTATTTTGGGTTTTCCCCCTCTAACAACATGTTTTACGCCTAAGACTATAATTTTTCATGTTATTGTTGTATTCTTAAACCGGGCATCCCGTGACCATGTAGTTAGTTTCTACGAGTTACATTAGTACCGTTGGAGGTGTTAGTGCCTCTCATAGGGCCATTTGGGGATGTTTTGGGTTTCCCTCATCTAATGCCATGTTTTAAGCCCACGTCTAGATATTTTCAAGTCATCATCACATTCTTAAATCGGTAGTGATGTGATGACGCGGTCGGTTCCTATGAGTTATATTTGTTCAGTGCGAGGTATTGGTGCCTCTCATGGGGCTGTTTGGAGTTTTCCCATCAAACGCAATGTTTTAAGCCTAACTCTAGATATTTTCAAGTTATCGTCAAATTCTCAAACGGTGAGTCCCATGACGAAGCGGTCAGTTCCTATGCGTTACATTGGTTCCATGCGAGGTGTTAGTGCCTCCGACCTAGATGCTTGGGGGATGTTTCGGGTTTCCCCCTTTAACGCCATGTTTTTGAGGCTAAGTCTAGATATTTTTGTGTTATCATCGTATACACCAACTAGGAGTCCCATGACTACGCGGTCAGTTCATATGAAATACATTGGTCTCGTACGAGGTGTGAGTGCCGTTTAGGGACTATTTTGGTTTTTCCCCTCTAACGCCATGTTTTTAAGCCTAAGCCTTAATTTTTTAAAGTTATTGTAGTATTCTCAAACTAGGAGTCACGTCACCACACAGTTAGTTCCTTCAAGTTACATTGTTCCCGTGGGAGGTGTTGGTGCCTCTCAAGGGGTTATTTGGGGGCTATTTCTGATTTTCCCCCTCTAATGCCATATTTTATGCCTAAGTTTAGATATTTTTAAGTTATCACCGCATTGTTAAATTGGGAGTCTCGCGACCACGCCATTTGATCCTACGAGTTACATTGGTCCCATGGGAGGTGTTGGTACCTATGACGGGGATGTTGGGGGCCATTTCAAGTTTCCCCTTCTAATGCCATGTATTTAAGCCAAAGTTTAGAGATTTTCAAGGTATCATCCTATTCTCAAATAGGGAGTCCCGTGATAATTCCGTCAGTTCCTAGGAGTTACATTGGCCCGTACGAGGTGTTGGTGCCTCTCACGAGGCTGTTTGGGGGCGATTTAGGGTTTCCCCCATCTAACGCCATGTTTTAGAGCCTTAGTCTAAATATTTTGAAGTTATCGTCTCAGTATTAAACTGGGAGTCCCATGACCATGTTATCATTATCAACTAGTTACATTAGTCCCGTGAGAGGTGTTGGTGCCTCCTATGCGGGCGTTTGAGGCTATTTTGGGTTTCCTCCTCAAACGCCATGTTTTAAGCCTAAGTCTAGATATTTTCAAATTATTATCGAATTTTCAAATCGTGAGTCCCATGACTAAACGATCAATTCCTATTAGTTACGCTGATCCCGTGTGAGTTATGGGTACCTCTCACGAGGCTATTTAGGACTGTTTGGGGTTTCCCCCACTAACGTCATGTTTTTGAGACTAAGTCGAGATATTTTCAAGTTATCATCTTATTCTTAAACCGAGAGTCCTAGGACCACGCAACCAGTTCCTTCGAGTTACATTAGTCCTGTGCGAGGCGTTGGTGCCTCTCATGGGGGCTTTGGGGGATGTTTTGAGTTTCCACCACTAAAAAAATGTTTTGAAGATAAGTCTAGAAATTTTTAAGTTATTATTGTATTCCAAAATAAGGAGTCTCGTTACTACACAATAAGTTCCTATATGTTACATTGGTCCCATGGGAGGTCTTCGTGCCTCTCATGGGGCTGATTCGAGTTTCCTCCTCTTATGCCATATTTTTAAGCCAACGTCTAGATATTTTCAAGTTATCATCGTATTCACAAACCGGGAGTTCCATGATAATGCAGTGATTTCCTACGAACTACAATGGTCCTATGGGAGGTGTTGCTGCCTATCAAGGTGCCATTTAAGGGCCGTTTAGTTTTTTTTATCTAAAGCTATATTTTTGAGCCAAATCTAGATATTCTCAAGTTATCATCGCATTATCAAACCAGGAGTCCCATGACCACACGGTCAGTTACTACGATTTACATTGGGCCTGTGCGAGGTGCTGGTCCCTCTCACAGGGCCGTTTAGGGGATGTTTTGGGTTTCTCCTATCTAACGCCATATTTTTAAGCCTAACTATATAAATTTGAAGTTATTTTTCCATTTTTAAATCGTGAGTCCCGTGTCCACGTGTTTAGTTCCTACGTGTTACATTGGTCCTCGTGCGCGGTGTAGGTGCCTCTCACGAGGCTATTTTGGGGTTGTTTAGGGTTTCCCCCTCAAATGCCATGTTTGAAGCCTAACTCTAGATATTTTTAAGTTATCATCGAATTGTCAAACCTTGAGTCCATGACTAAGCGGTCGCTTCCTATGAGTTACATTGGTCTCGCGCGAGGTGTTGATGCCTCACACGGGGCTGTTTTGGGGCGATTTTGGGTTCCCCCTCTAACGCCATATTTTAAGCCTAAGTCTAGATAATTTCAAGTTATCATCACATTCTCAAATCAGGAGTCCCGTGACCACGCGATCAATTCCTATATGTTACATTTTCCCGTGCAAGGTGCTAGTACCCCTAAGGGGGCATTTTGGGGCTGTTTCGAGTTGCCCCCTCTAATGTCATGTTTTTAAACCTAAGTCTTAATATTTTCAAGTTATCATCGTATTCTCAAATCGGGAGTCCTGTTACCATGTGGTAAGTTGCAATGAGTTGTATTATTCCTGTATGGGAGTGTTGGTGCCTCTCACGGGGTCCTTTGGGGGATGTTATGGGTTTCACCCTCAAATGCCATGTTTTAATCCTAACTCTAGATATTTTTAAGTTATCATCAAATTCTCAGATCGTGGGTCCCATGACTAAGCGGTCAGTTCCTACGAGTTACATTGGTCCCGTAAGAGGTGTTCGTGCCTCCCACAGGGCTATGTGGGAGTTGTTTCGAGTTTCCACCTATAGTTCCATGTTTTAAGCCAAATAATTAATATTTTTAACTTATCATCACATTCTCAAATCGAGAGCCCCATGTCCACATAGTCAATTCCTAAAATTTATGTTTGTGCTATGTGAGGTGTTAATGCCGTTCACGGGGGCGTTTGGGAATATTTCGGGTTCCCCCCTCTAACGCCATGATTTTAAGTGTAAATCTTAATATTTTGAAGTTATCATCATATTCTCAAACCGGGAGTTCCGTTACCATGCGGTCAGTTCCAACAAGTTACATTGGTACTTAGTGAGGTGTCGATGCCTTTTAAGGGGCCGTTTGGGGGTTGTTTCGAGTTTCCCCCCTCTAACGCCATGTTTTTAAGCCTAAGTCTGGATATTTTGAAGTTATCACCATATTCTCAAATCGGGAGTCCCGTGACCACGTAGTCATTGCCTATGAGTTACATTGGTTTCGTGCGAGGTGTTGGTGCCGCTCAAGGGGCTGTTTGGAGGTTGTTTCGGGTTTCTCCCTCTACCACCATGTTTTTATGCCATGTCTAGATATTTCCTAGTTATCGTCATATTATGAAACTGGGAGTTACGTTACAACGCAGTCAGTTCCTAGAAGTTAAATTTGTCCCGTAGGCGGTGCTGGTACCTCTCATGGGGTAATTTTGAGGTTGTGTTCAGTTTCCCCCCTTTAATTCCATATTTTAAGCCTAAGTGTATATATTTTAAAGTTATCATCTCATTCTTAAATCAAGAGTGTCGTGACCACGCGATTAGTTCCAACGAGTTACATTGGTCCCGTGGGAGGTGTTGGTGCCTCTCACGGGACGCTTTGAGGCCGTTTCGAGTTTCCCCCACTAAGGCTATGTTTTAAAGCCAAAGTCTAGATATTTTCAAGTTATCATCATATTCACAAAAAAGGGAGGCCCATGACCACGCTTTAAGTTCCTAGGTTTTTATTGGGCCCATTCGTGGTGTTGGTTCCTCTCACGGGGCCGTTTGGGAGCTATTTCAGTTTTCCTCATCTAACACCATGTTTTTAAGTCTAAGTCAAGATATTTTCAAGTTGTCATTGCATTTTTAAATCCGGAGTCCCGTGATGACGCGATTAGTTCCTACGAGTTACATTTGTCCTGTGCGAGGCGTTGGTGTCTCTCACGGGGCCGTTTGGGGGATATTTTGGGTTCCCCCTCAAACACCATGTTTTAAGTATAACTCTAGATATTTTCAAGTTTTCATCAAATTCTCAAACAATGAGTCCCGTGACCAAGTGCTCAGTTCCTACGAGTTATATTGGTCCCAAGAGAGGTGTTTGTGCCTCTCACGGGGCCATTTGGGACTATTTCGGGTTCCCCTGTAATGTCATGTCTTTGAGACTAAGTCTATATATTTTCAAGTTATTGTTATATTCTAAAATCGAGAGTCCCATGACCAAGCGACCAGTTCCTATGAGTTACATTGGTTCCATGTGAGGGGTTGGTGCCTCACATGGGGCCGTTCGGGGGCTGTTTCGAGTTTCCCCCTCTAACGCCATGTTTTAAGCCGAAGTCTAGAAATTTTCAAGATATTGTCATATTCCCAAATTGTGAGCCTTGTGACCAGTTCCTACGAGTTACATTGGTTCTATGCGAGGTGTTGGTGCCTCTCACGGGACCGCTTAGGACTGTTTCGATTTCGCCCCCTCCAACGTCATTTTTTTGAGACTAAGTCTAGATATTTTCAAGTAATATTCATACTATAAAATTAAGAGTACCATGACCACGTGACCAGTTCCTATGAGTTACATTGGTCCCATATGAGGTGTTTATGCCTCTCATGGGGCCGTTTGGGGGTTGTTTCAAGTTTCTCCCTCTAACGCCATGTTTTTAATCCTAAGTCTGGATCTCAAATCGGTAGTCGCATGACCACGTAGTCATTTCCTATGAGTTATGTTGGTTATGTGCGAGGTGTTGGTGCCGCTCACGGGGCCGTTTGGAGGTTGTTTCGAGTTCCCCTTCTAACGCCATATTTTTTATGCTATGTCTAGATATTTTCTAGTTATCATCATATTCTCAAACTAGGAGTGACGTTACAATGCATTCAGTTCCTGGAAGTTACATTGGTCTCGTGCGAGGTGTTGGTGCCTCTCATGGGGCTGTTTGGGGGTTGTGTCCAATTTTCCCCCTTTAATGCCATATTTTAAGGATAAGTCTATATATTTTAAAGTTATCATCACATTCTTAAATCGAGAGTACCGTGACCATGCGGTTAGTTCCTACAACTTACATTGTTCCCGTGCGAGGGGTTGGGGCCACTAACGGCGCCGTTTTGATGGCTGTTTCAAGTTTCCCCCTCAAATTCCATGTTTGAAGCCTAATTCTAGATATTTTCAATCTATATTCGTATTCCCAAATAGGGAGTCCCATGACCACGTGGTCTGTTCCTACGAGTTGCATTACTCCCGTGCGAGGTGTTGGTACCTTTCACCGGGTTGTTTGGGGCCCTTTCGAGTTTTCCCCTCTAACGCCATATTTTTAAGTCTCTAAGTCTAGATATTTTCAAGTTATCATCGTAGACAACAACTAGGTTTCTCATGATCACGCGATCAGTTCCTACAAGTAACACTGGACCCGTGCGAGGTGTTAGGGCCTCTCACAGGGCCGTTTGTGGGCCGTTTCGAGTTTCCCCCATTAAGGCCATGTTTTTGAGCAAAATCTACATATTTTCAAGTTATCATTGTATTTGCAAACTGGGAGGCCCATGACCACGTGGTAAGTTCATAGGTGTTTCATTGGGCCCATGCGTGGTGTTGGTTCCTCTCACAGGGCCGTTTGGGAGCTATTTCAGTTTCGCCCATCCAACGCCATGTTTTTAAGCATAAGTCAAGATATTTTCAAGTTATCATCGCAATCTCAAATCGGGAGTCCCGTGCCTACGCGGTCAGTTCCTACGAGTTATATTGGTCCTATGCGTGGTGTTCGTGTCTCTCACAGGGCCGTTAGTGGGCTTCCCCCTTAAACGCCATATTTTAAGCCTAAGTCGAGATATTTTCAATTTATCATCGAATTGTAAAACCGTGAGGCTAGTGACCAATTGGTCATTTTCTACGAGTTACATTGGTCCCAAGAGAGGTATTGGTGCCTCTTATGGGGCCGTTTGGGACTGTTTTGGGTTCCCCCTCTAAAGTCATGTCTTTGAGACTAAGTCTAGATATTTACAAGTTATCGTTACATTCTAAAATCAAGAGTCCCATGACCATGCGACCAATTCCTACGAGTTAAATTAGTCCCGTGTGAGGTGTTGGTGCCTCCACGGGGCCGTTAGGGGGCTGTTTTGAGTTTCCGCCTCTAATGCCATGTTTTAAGCCTAAGTCTAAATTTTTTTCAAGTTATTGTCATATTCTCAAACTATGAGCCTCGTTAGCTAGCGACCAGTTCCTATGAGTTACATTGGTCCCATGTGAGGTGTTGATGCCTCTCACGGGGCCATTTAGGACTGTTTTGATTTTCCCCCTCTAACGTCATGTTTGTGATACTAAGTCTAGATATTTTCAAGTTATTGTTGTATTCTGAAACTGAGAGTCTTATTCCCATGCGATGAGTTCCAACACGTAACATTGGTCCAATGCAAGGTATTGGTGCCACTCACGGGGCCGTTTGGGGACTGTTTTGGGTTTCCCCCTCTCATACCATATTTTAAGCTTAAGTATAGATATTTTAAAGTTATCATCATATTCTTGAACTAAGAGTATCGTGACCACGTTGTTAGTTCCTACGAGTTACATTTGTCCCGTGGGAGGTGTTGGTGCCTCTCATGGGGCCGTTTTGAGTTTCCCCCACTAAGGACATGTTTTTAAGCCAAAGTTTAGATATTTTCAAGTTATCATTGTGTTAAAAAATAGGGAAGCCCATGACCACACGGTAAGTTTCTAGGTGTTTTATTGGGCCCATGCGTGGTGTTGGTTCCTCTTAAGGGGTCGTTTGGGAGCTATTTCGGTTTCCCCCATCTAACGTCATGTTTTAAGCCTAAGTCAAGATATTTTAAAGTTATCATCTCATTCTCAAATCGGGAGTCCCGTGCCGACGCGGTTAGTTTCTACAAGTTACATTGGTCCCATGCGAGGTGTTAGTGTGTCTCTTACGAGGCAATTTGGGTCTGTTTTGGGTTACCCCCTCAAATGCTATATTTTAAGCCTAAGTCTAGATATTTTCAAGTTATCATCGAATTCTCAAAATCGCGAGTCCCGTGAACAAATGGTAAGTTCCTACGAGTTACATTGGTCCCAAGCGAGGTGTTCGCCGTTTGGGACTGTTTTGGGTTCCCCCCTCTAATGTCATGTCTTTGAGACTAAGTCTAGATATTTTCAGGTTATCATTATATTCTAAAATTGAGAGTCCCATGACCATGCGGTCAGTTCCTACGAGTTACATTGGTCCCGTGCGAGGTGTTGGAGCCTCACACGGGGCTAGTCAGGGGCTATTTCGAGTTTCCCCCCTCCAATGCCAAGTTTTAAGCCTAAGTCTACAAATTTTCAAGTTATTGTCATACTCTCGAACTGTGAGACCAGTGACCAAGCGACTAGTTCCTACGAGTTACATTAGCCCCATTCGAGGTGTTGGTGCCTCTCACGGGGCTGTTTATGACTGTTTCAATTTTCCCCTCTAATATCATGTTTTTGAGACTAAGTCTAGATATTTTTAAGTTATCATCGTACTCTAAAATTGATAGTCCCATGACCACACGACCAGTTCCTATGAGTTACATTGGTCACATGGGAGGTGATCGTGCCTGTCACGAGGCCATTTGGGGCTGTTTCAAGTTTCCCTCTATAACACCATGTTTTAAAGTCTAAGTCTAGAAATTTTAAATTTATCACCGTATTCTCAAACCGGAAGTCCCGTTACCACACAATAAGTGCCTATAAGTTACATTGGTCCCGTGGGAGGTGTTGGTGCCTCTCACCAAGCCGTTTCGAATTTCCTCATGTTACGTAATGTTTTTTAGCGAAAGTGAAAATATTTTCAAGTTATCATTATATTCACAAGTCTAGAGTCTTATGACCACGCGATCAGTTCTTACGAGTTACATTAGTCTGATGGGAGGTGTTGCTGCCTCTCACGGGGATGTTTGGGGACCGTTTCCGATTTCCTTGATCTAACGCCATGTTTTTAAACCTAAGTCTAAATGTTTGAAAGTTATCATTGAAATCTAAAATAGGGAGTACCGTGACCATGAGGTTAGTTCCTACGAGTTACATTAGACCTATGCAAGGTGTTGGTTCCTCTCACGCGACTGTTTGGGGTATCCCCATCAAATTCCATGTTTTAAGACTAACTCTAGATATTTTCAAGTTATCATCAAATTCTCAAACCATGAGTCCCATGATCAAGCGGTTAGTTCCTATGTGTTACATTGTTCCCATGCTAGGTGTTAGTGCTCCCACGGGGCTGTTTGGGGGATGTTTCGAGTTTCCCCATTCTAATGCACTATTTTAATCCTAAGTCTAAATATTATCAAGTTAACGCCGTATTCTGAAATTGGGAGTCTTGTTACCATGCGGCCAGTTCCAACAAGTTACATTGATCCGTACGAGGTATCGGTGCCACTCACAGGCCCGTTTAGAGTTTCCCCCTTTATCGCCATGTTTTTAATTAAAAGTCCAGATATTTTCAAGTTATCGCTGTATTTAAAAATTAGGAGCACCATGATCACACGGTCAGTTCTTAGCAGTTACATTAAGCTTGTGCATAACATTGGTGCCTCTCACGGGACTGTTTAGAGGCTGTTTCGAGTTTCCCCATCTAACGCCATGTTTTTAAGCCTAAGTCTCGTTATTTTCATGTTATCATTGCATTCTCAAACCGTGAGTCCCGTGACCATGCGTTCAGTTCCTACGAGTTACATTGGTTTCGTGTGAGGTGTTAGTGCCTCTCACGGGGTCGTTTGGGGGAGATTTAAGGTTTTCCACTAAAAATCAATGTTTTAATCCTAATTCTATATATTTTCAAAGTATTGTTGAATTCTCAAATCGTGAGTCCTGTGACCAAGTGGCCAGTTGCTACGGGTTATATTTGTCCCATGCGAGGTGTTGGTGCCTCTCATAGGGCCATTTGGGCATGTTTTGGGTTCCCCCCTCTAACGTCATGTTTTTAGGCTAAGTTTAGATATTTTTAAGTTATCTTCGTAACCTAAAACCAAAAGTCAAGTGACCATGCGGTCAGTTCCTACGAGTTACATTGGTCCAGTGCGCGGTGTTGGTGCCTCTCATGGGACTGTTTGGGGGTTGTGTTCAGTTTCCCCCTCTAACGCAATATGTAAAGCTGAAGTTTAGATATTTTCAAGTTATCATTGCATTCTTATACCAGAAGTCCCGTGACCATGCGATTAGTTCCTATGAGTTACATTGGTCTCGTGTAAGGTGTTGCTACCTCTCACGGGGCCGTTTGGGGGTTGTTTTGAGTTTCCCTCCTCTAACGCCATGTTTTTAAGCCAAAGTCAAGATATTTTCAAGTTATCATTGTATTAAAAAATCGGTAGTCCCATAAATATGCGGTCTGTTCCTACAAGTTACATTGGTCCCGTGCGAGGTGTTGGTGCATCTCATTGGCCCGTTTGGGTGCTGTTTCAAGTTTTCCCCATCTAACACCATGTTTTTAAGCCTAAGATTAGATATTTTCAAGTTATCATCGCATTCTAAAATCAGGAATCTCATGACTATGCGGTCAGTTCCTACGAGTTACCTTGGTCCCGTGCGAGGTGTGGTGCCTCTCACAAGGCCGTTTGGGGGTTATTTCGAGTTTCCCACCAAAATGCCATGCTTTGAGCCTAAGTTTAGATATTTTCAAGTTATCGTATAATTCTCAAACTATGAGTCTCGTGATCAAGCGATCAGTTCCAATGAGTGACATTGATCCTGTGCGAGGTTGGTGCCTTTCACGGGGCCATTTGGGACTATTTTGGGTTCCCCCTCGTTACGCCATGTTTTTTAGAGTAAGTCTATATATTTTAAAGTTATCATCATATTCTAAAACCGAGAGTCCCATGACCACACGACCAGTTCCTTAGAGTTACATTGGTCCCGTGGATGGTGTTGGTGCCTCTCACGGGGCCATTTGCGGGTTATTTCGAGTTTCCACCCTCTAATGCCTCGTTTTTAAGCCAAAGTCAATATATTTTCAAGTTATCATAGTATTCACAAACTGGGAGTCCCATAACCATGCAGTCAGTTCCTACCAGTTACAATGGGCATGTGCGAGGTGTTGGTGCCTCTAACTGAGTTATTTTAGGTTTCCCTAGAGTAACGCCATGTTTTTAAGCCTAAGTCTAAATATTTTCAAATTATCAATGTGTATGCCAACTAGGAGTCCTGTGACCACGCGGTTAGTTCCTACTAGTTACATTGCTCCCGTGAGAGGTGTTAGTGCCTCTCACGGGGCTGTATGGGGACTGTATCGAGTTTCCCCCGTCTAACGCCATGTTTTTAAGACTAAGTCTAGATGTTTTCAAGTTATCATCATATTCCCAAATCGAGAGTGCCGTCACTATGCAGTCTATTCTTATGAGTTACATTGGTCCCGTGAGAGGTGTTGGTGCCTCTCACAGGCCGTATGGGGGCTATTTTGAGTTTCCCTCTCAAACGAGAAGTTTTTAGCTAAAGATTAGATATTTTCAAGTTATCATCGAATTCTCAAATCGTGAGTAATGTGACTAAGAAGTTAGTTCCTACGAGTTTCTTTGGCCCCGTGAGAGGAGTTGGTGCCTCTCACGAGGCCGTTTGGGGACTATTTCGAGTTTCCCCATCTAACACCATGTTTTTAAGTCAAAGTCTAGAAATTTTTGATTTACCATCATATTTTCAAACCGGGGTCCCATTACCACATAATAAGTTCCTACGAGTTACATTGGTACCGTGGGAATGTTGGTGCCCTTGGGCCCCATTTCGAGTTTACTCTTCTTACACCATGTTTTAAAGCCAAAGTCTAGATATTTTAAAGTTATCATCGTATTCATAAATTGGGAGTTCCATGACCACGCGGTTGTTTCAGGTTTCCCCCTCTAATGCCATATTTTTAAGCCTCTAAGTCTAGATATTTTTAAGTTATCATCGTATACACCAACTGCCCTGCGATCAGTTCCTACGAGTAACATTGGTCCCGTGCGAGGTGTTGGTGCCTCTCACGGGGGGGCCGTTTGGGGGCTATTTCGGGTTTCCCCCTCTAAAGCCATATTTTTAAGACTAAGTCTTAATATATTCAAGTTATTATCATATTCTCAAACCAAGAGTCACGTTACCACGCAGGGGCTGTTTCCTGTTTCCCCCCTCTAATGCCATATTTTATGCCTAAGGGTAGGTATTTTCAATTTATTTCCGCATTATTAAATTGGGAGTCTTGTGACCACACGATTCATTCCTATGACTTACATTGGTCCTGCGGGAGGTGTTCCTAACTCTGACGGGGCCGTTTGGGGGCCGCTTCGAGTTTCCCCTTATAAGGCCATGTATTTGAGCCAAAGTTTAGAGATTTTCAAATTATCATCCAATTCTCAAATCGGGAGTCCCATGACGATGCGATCAGTTCCTAGGAGTTATATTGGGCCCTTGAGAGGTGTTGCTGCCTCTCACGGGGCCGTTTAGGGGCTATTTCAGGTTTCCCCCATCTAGCGCCATGTTTTAGAGCATTAGTCTAAATATTTTCAAGTTATCATCGGATTCTTAAACTGGTAGTTCCGTGACCATTTGGTCAGTACCTATGAGTTACATTAGTCCCGTTCGAGGGGTTGGTGCCTCTCACGGAGCCATTTGGGGATGTTTCGGTTTTCTCCTCAAATGCTATATTTTAAGCCTAAGTCGAGATAGTATCAAATTATTATCAAAGTTTGAAACCACGAGTCCCATGATCAAGCGATCAGTTCATACGAATTATACTAGACCCGTGAGAGTTATGGGTGCCTCTCACGAGGCCATTTAGGACTATTTCAGGTTTTCCCCTCTAACGTCATGTTTTTGATACTAAATTTATATATTTTTATGTTATCATCTTATTCTTAAACTGAGAGTCCTAGGACCACGCGGCCAGTTCCTACGAGTTACATTGGTCCTGTGCGAGGTGTTGGTGCCTCTCACAATGCCTTTGGGGGATGTTTTGAGTTTCCACCCTCTAAGGCAATGTTTTTAAGCCTAAGTCTAGAAATTTTTAAGTTATTGTCGTATTCTAAAACCGAGAGTCCCATTACTACATAATAAGTTCCAATATGTTACATTGGTCCCATGGGAGGTGTTGGTGCCTCTCACGGGGGACGTTTCGAGTTTCCTCCTCTTATGCCATGTTTTTAAGCCAAAGTCTAGATATTTTCATGTTATCATTGTATTCACAAATAGGGAGTTCCATGTTAATGCAATGAGTTCCTACGAGTTACATTGGTCCTATGGGAGGTGTTGCTGCCTCTGAAGGTGCCATTTGTGGGCTGTTTGGGTTTTTTTGATCTAAAGCCATGTTTTTAGGACAAACTATACGTATTCCTAAGTTATTATCGCATTCTCAAACCAGGAGTCCCATGACCACGCGGTCAGTTCCTACGAGTTACATTGGGCCCCTGCGAGGTAGTGATGCCTCTCACGGGGCCGTTTGGGGGGAAATTTTGGATTTCCCTTATCTAATGCCATGTTTTTAAGATTAAGTATAGAAATTTGAAGTTATCATTGAATTCTCAAATCGGGAGTCCCGTGACCATGTGTTTAGTTGCTACGAGTTACATTGGTCCCTGTGTATGGTGTTGGTGCCTCTCACAAGGCTGTTTGGGGTTTCCCCCTCAAATGCCATGTTTTAAGCCTAATTCTAGATATTTTCAAGTTATCGGAAAATTGTGAAACTGTGAGTCCCATGACCATACAATCAATTCCTATGTGTTACATTGGTCCAGTGCAAGGTATTGGTGCCTCCCATGGGGCTGTCTGGGGGTAGTTTGGGTTCCCCCTCTAACACCATATTTTAAGCCTAAGTCCAGATATTTTCAAGTTATCATCACATTATCAAATCAGGTGTCTCATGACCACGCGGTCAATTCCTACAAGTTATGTTTTCTTTTGCGAGGTGTTAGTGCTGCTCACGAGGAATTTGGGATTGTTTTGGGTTTCCCCCTCTAACGCCATGTTTTTAAACTTAAGTCTTAATATTTTCAAGTTATCATCGTATTCTAAAACTGGGTGTCCCATTACCATGCGGTTAGTTGCAACGAGTTACATTGTTCTTGTGTGGGGTGTTGGTGCCTCTCACGGGGCCGTTTGGGGACTGTTAGTGGTTTCCCCCTCAAATGCCATGTTTTAAGCCCAAATCTAGATATTTTTAAGTTGTCATCGAATTCTCCAACCATGAGTCCCGTGACCAAGCGGCCAGTTCCTACGAGTTACATTGGTCCCGTGCGAGGTGTTCATGCCTCCTAGAGGCTATTTGGGGGTTATTTCGGGCTTCCCCCTCTAATGCCATATTTTAAGACAAAGTATAGATATTTTCAAGTTATCATCACTTTCTCAAATCGAGAGTCCCATGACCATACGGTCAATTCCTAAAAGTTATGTTTGTGCCGTGTGAGGTGTTAGTGCCGCTCACGGGGGCGTTTGGGGATGTTTCAGGTTTCCCCCTTTAACGCCATGTTTTTAAGCCCAAGTCTTAATATTTTCTAGTTGTCATCGTATTAAAAAACTGAGAGTTCCATTACCATGCAGTTAGTTCTAACAAGTTACATTTGTCCCGTCCGAGGTGTCGATGCCTTTCAAGGGACCGTTTGGGGGCTGTTTCGAGTTTCCCCCCTCCAACGCCATGTTTTAAGCCTAAATCTTGACATTTTCAAGTTATCGTTATATTCTTAATTTGGGAGTCCCGTGACCACGGAGTCATTGCATATTAGTTACATTGGTTTTGTGTAAGGTGTTAGTGCTGCTCACGGGGCCATTTGGAAGCTATTTTGAGTTTCCCCCTCCAACGCCATGTTTTTTTTGCTAAGTCTAGATATTTTCTAGTTATAACTGTATTCTAAAAATGGGATTCAAGTTACAACGCAGTCAGTTCTTGGAAGTTACATTGGTCCCGTGCGAGGTGTTGGTGCCTCTCATGGGGCTGTTTGGGGGGTTATGTCCGATTTTCCCCCTTTAACACCATATTTTAAGCCTAAGTCTATATATTTTAAAGTTATCATCGCATTCTTAAATCCAGATTACCATGACCACGCGGTTAGTTCCTACGAGTTACATTGGTCCCGTGCAAGGGGCTCTCACGGGGCCGTTTGGGGGCTGTTTCAAGTTTCCTCCTCAAATGCCATGTTTTAAGCCTAAGTCTAGATATTTTCAAGGTATATTCATATTCCCAAATCAGGAGTCCCATGACCATACGGTTTGTTCCTACGAGTTACATTGGTCCCGTGAGAGGTGTTGGTAACTTTCACCGGGTTGTTTGGGGGCCTTTTGGGTTTCCCCTTAAACGCCATATTTTTAATCCTCTAAGTCTAGATTTTTTTTAAGTTATCATTGTATACACAAACTAGGATTCCGTGACCACGCGGTCAGTTCCTACGAGTAACATTGGTCCAGTGCGAGGTATTGGTGCGTCTCACGGGGCCGTATGGGGTTTCCCCCTCTAATGACATATTCTTAAGACTAAGTCTAGATATTTTTAAATTATCATCGTATTCTCAAAACCGGAGTTCTGTGACCAAGAGGACAATTTGAAACGAGTTACATTGGTCCCGTGAGAGGTGTTTGTGCCTCTCACGGGGCTGTTTGGGGGTGATTTTGGGTTTCCCCCCTCTAACGACATGTTTTTAAGCCTAAGACTAGATATTTTCATGTTGTTATGATATTCTTAAAGTGGGAGTCCCGTGACCATTCAGTTAGTTTCTACGAGTTACATTGGTTTCCTGCGAGGTGTTGGTTCCTCTTACAGGGCCATTTGGGGATGTTTCGGATTTCCCCCATCTAACGCCATGTTTTAAGCCTAAGTCTAGATATTTTCAAGTCATCATTTCATTCTTAAATCGGGAGCCTCGTGATCATGTGGTCAGTTCTTACGAGTTACATTTGTCCCGTGCGAGGTATTGATGCCTCTCATGGGGCCGTTTGGGGGTTTCCCATTAAACATAATGTTTTAAGCTTAATTCTAGATATTTTAAAGTTATCATCAAATCACAAACAGTTTTTCCCGTGACTAAGAGGTCAGTTCTTACGCGTTACATTGGTTCCGTGAGAGTTGTTGGTGCCTCTCTCTTGGCCGTTTGGGGGCTATTTCGAGTTTCCCCCTCTAACGCCATGTTTTTAAGCCTAAGTCTAGATATTTTTGAGTTATCATCGTGTACACCAACTGGGAGTCCCGTGACCATGCGATTAGTTCGAATGAGTTACAGTGGTCCTGTGCGAGGTGTGAGGGCCGCTCATGGGGCCGTTTAGGGGCTGTTTTGATTTTCCCCTTCTAACGCCATGTTTTTACGCCTAAGTCTTAATATTTTCAAGTTATTATGGTATTTTAAAACCAGGAGCCATGTTACCACACACTCAGCTCTTGCAAGTTACATTGTTCCCCTAGGAGGTGTTGGTGCCTCTCAAGGGGATGTTTGGCGGCTATTTTTGATTTCCTCTGTCTCATGCCACATTTTATGCCTAAGTTTATATATTTGGAAGTTGTCATTGCATTATTAAATAGGGAGTCCCATGACCATACGATTTGTTCCTATGAGTTACATTGGTCCTGTGGGAGGTGTTGGTAACTCTGACGGGTCCATTTAGGGGCCGATTCAAGTTTCCCCTTCTAAGGCCAGGTATTTAAGCCAAAGTTTAGAGATTTTTTAATTATCATCCTATTCTCAAATTGGGAGTCCCATGACCACGCAGTTAGTTCTTAGGAGTTACATTGGGCCCGTGCGAGGTGTTGGTGCCTCTCACGAGGCTGTTTGTGGGCTATTTCGAGTTTCCCCCATCTAACGCCATGTTTTAGAGCCTTAGTCTAAATATTTTCAAGTTATCGTTGCATTCCTAAAATGGGATTCCCATGTGGTTAGTACCTACGAGTTACATTAGTCCCGTGCGAGGTATTGGTGCCTCTCACGGGGCCATTTGGGGATGTTTTGGGTTTCCTCCTCAAACGTCATGTTTTAAGCCTAAGCCAAGATATTTTCAAATTATTATCAAATTTTGAAGCCGTGAGTCCCATGACCAAGCAATCAATCGCTACGGGTTACACTAGTCCCGTGAGAGTCATTGGTGCCTCTCAGGAGGCCGTTTAGGATTGTTTCAGGTTTCCCCCTCTAACGTTATGTTTTTGAGACTAAGTCTAGATATTTTCAAGTTATCATCTTATTCTTAAATCGAGAGTCCCAGGACCACGCGAACAGTTCTTACGAGTTACATTGGTATTGCGCGAGGTGTTGGTGCCTCTTACGGGGCCTTTAGGGGCTGTTTTATGTTTCCCCCCTCTAACGTAATCTTTTTAAGCCCATGTCTAGAAATTTTTAAGTTATTGTTGTATTTTAAAACTGGGAGTCCCATTACTACACAATAAGTTTTAATATGTTACATTGTTCCAATGGGAGCTGTTAGTGCCTTTCATAGGGCCGTTTCGAGTTTTCTCATTTTATGCCATATTTTTAAGCCAAACTTTAGCTATTCTCAGGTTATCATCGTATTCAAAAACCGGGAGTTCCATGAAAATGCATTGAGTTCCTCAGAGTTTCATTGGTCCTATTGGAGGTGTTGCTGCCTCTCAAGGTGCTGTTTGGGTGTTGTTTCTGTTTTTTTTTTTATCTAAAGCCATGTTTTTAAGCCAAACTCTAGATATTCCCAATTTATCATCGCATTCTCAAACTAGGAGTAACATGACCACGCGATCAGTTCCTATGAGTTACACTAGGCCCATACGAGGTGTTGGTGGCTCTACCGGGGCCGTTTGGGTGCTATTTTGGCTTTCCCCAATCTAACGCCATGTTTTTAAGCTTAAGTCTAGAAATTTGAAAAGTCCCGTGACCACGTGTTTAGTTCCTATTGAAAAAATCGGATAGGTTCGGTGTGTGATAATTGATTAAAATTAAATTAAATTCGCAAGATTCCAAGTAACCCTTATTTAATTCATGTCTATTTAGAAACAACCCATAAACAAACAACTACGTGTGTGTGTGTGTGTGTCAAACCATAAATAAAGCATGCGACACAAAGTTAAGGAAAAATCCCCACAGGGCAAAACCTTTTATTTCACTATAATAAGTAAATCGCAACTTACACAGATTACAATGAAATACAGTGACACACGAATACCCATAGGCGTCGGTCGGTGTCGTCAGCAATGAATCCACATGCAGCGAACCCACATGAACCTCAGTCCAATCAACAAAGGAAGAACCGCATCACTCCTCAATGACACGCAGCCATAAAACTTTGTAGAGACTCCCTCAGCAATGACACGCAACCCTCGGTTGCAAAGATCTCTCCACAAAGGTTTGAACAAACACAAGGTTGTGTTCTTGGGTTACCAAAAAGATTCACAAAGGTTTGGAAATTGTGTGAATCAAAACATGAGTCTTGGGACTCAAAAATATGAAGACTGGAGGTATTTGGACTCTCAAAAACGTCTTCTAAAGTCTTGCAAAACTGCTCCCCCGAAGGTGGTTTAAATAGCGAAACAGATGAAGAGTTTTGCAAAATAAAAACACTGAAATTCTATCCAGCGTACAGGTACCCCAAACCGGTTCAGGGATACCCCGAACCGGTTCGCCCCCCCGAACCGGTTCCCCATGCGGTTTAGGGTACCAATCTGGTATGGGGTATAAAAAACAGCATTCTTCAAGGAATTTTCTCCAACTTCAAAAGGTCGTAACTCCTTCACCGTAGCTCGGATTGAGGTGACGTTTCTTCCAGTATCTTCGTTGTGGCGATATCTTCAACTTTCTAGTTGACTAGACCTCCGAACTATGGATGTGAAATTACGAAAATGCCCTTGAACTTCCCTATCAAGCCTTATTTCACTGTTTTGACTTCCCTTGCGTACCACTTGCATTAAGTCCCTAAAATCTTGGAACGTGAAGTCGTTGAGGCAGATGTGGGACACATTAATGGAGATGTTGAATGCTTGATTCCCGGAATTCGGATAGAGGCCGTCATGTGAGATCGTGAGGTGACGTGCCAAATGTAGCGGCGTACGACATACACAAATGTAACATGTTGGACATGAGAAAAATGTTCTTACAAATCTCCCCCTATGTCTATGCCGGTACATACATAAAAAATCCGAATTATCAAATATGAAATTTCCTATACAAATCTACCCTCCCTTGAACCCAAAACTGGAAAAGGTACAAATGAATAGTCTTCATCGTTTGTTCTACAAATCTTCAGGAATCTCAAATCTTTTCTCATCAGGGTGTTCAATTCAGAGATCATCAATGTAGTACCTACACACATGAGATAAAGAAAAATACCAAGTGATGTATCGAGTTTGAAATGAGATAAACATAGATACCAATATATGATAAGCATTAAAATTCAAACTCCCCCAAAATAAGATAATTCTTTCTCCCCCTTTTTATGATGTCCCCAAATAGACAAATGAGAAGAATGAATCAAATAAGCAAAATCGGGATGTCACGGTATACAAAAAAAATACAAACTATTTTTGATTTTGCAAATTTTTCATACAAAGATAGGATACAAATATGATACAAAAATCACA
Organism: Sambucus nigra; assembly: GCA_949130495.1. Lineage (NCBI taxonomy): Eukaryota > Viridiplantae > Streptophyta > Magnoliopsida > Dipsacales > Adoxaceae > Sambucus > Sambucus nigra. The sequence continues at coordinate 300,989,510 of OX422214.1, forward strand.
CCATGGATTTAGACTCAAACAACCAAGTCATGGAAACAGAATGAATGGGTGTGAACACATTCGATAGGTAAATCAACTCAATCAATCATATGTGCACGATGCATATGTGTACCCCTAATGAATGAGCATCAAAAGTATCCTTAGGTGTAAAAATTTGTTGAGTTTAGATGACATCGTCTTATGCAAATCAACAAATCAAAGTCAAATGATTTCCACACCAATAACGTCCAAAACTATAAAGCGCATTTTCAAGCATATCAAGGATGTGCAAACCCGTTTTAAATTCTCCAACCAAACTCCCTCGAATATATTATCTTTTAGAGGTAATCTAAATTCTCAAAGTTTGGAGAATTGGTGCAAAAACCTAAATGGCCCATATTTTGGCATGAATATCTTTTTATTGCCTTTAAATTTTTTCGGGCTCTTTTAACCTCTTTGGACCTCGGATATTAAAATTCCTCCATTTTTTAGATCCTTTTTAACGGTGGCTTTTGCGCAAAGGATAGAAAATTACCTTTCGCAGCCCCTCCCTGTTCTTAAACAAAGCACACAATCTCACAAAACGGTTTTTATATGCACAATTTCCTTATAAAAAATTATCGCGCTTGGTTTGTTTTAAGGACAGGATTGAAGTGAAAACACCCAACCAACATGTGATAAGACAAGCACACTAATCAAACAAATCCGTGCATGTGTGCATTAAAGGAAATATGAGTCAAACATGTAGGATGTAACACTTAATTACATCTTAATGACTCCAAACATTATAAAGCACATGGATGAATTGACCTATTGTCTCAAAACACTATCAAATAGTCACATGAAAAAATGGAATGATGTTGTGACTCGGTCATCCAAAGTGTTCATCCATAAACGGTGCAACAAAATACAAAAATCTTTTTGGATTTTCTCAAAATTTTAACAAACTAAAATCTTTTTGTATTTTTCAAAATTTTTCAAAAAAAATAAAACATACAAAAATGATACATACTAGTCATAGGCAAACAATGACATCATGAAAAGCACCCTATGCTAGTTAACAAGTCAAACCTCAATCATTAGGTGCGGAGGGGTTTTCCAAAGGTGGTGACAACTTATGAAAAACCTCCATCAATTCTTGTGAAGTATTGACTAAAAACTTAACTTGCTCACCTAAAAGTGCAAACTCTCTCATGTAGTCTCCGGGAGCATGTAAAGTATCATGTGTGGGTGCATGTGTGCCAGAAACACGTGTTGAAGCAAAACGTGACACATACCCCAACTTAAAGCAAAATTCCCTAAGGTGTCCTCTCCTCTTGCAATGTGAGCAAACATAAATAGGCCTAGGAACACCACTCTCAAAAACTCTAGGACGCACTTTCCTAATAGGAATGGGACGCCTAGGTGGGTTAGGGTGAGACACATGTGAAACTGTCACTAAAGTGGGAACCGACTCGGGTGCTAATTGGGAAGCAGAAACACCGTCATGACTTATTCCTAACTTCTCACCTTTACCCTTAAGAACCACCTTTTCAATCTTCTTAGGTGCGTTCTCAAACTTGACTTTGACCACCCTGGCACGTTCGAGATCACTCTCGAGTTGGGTTACACGTGTCGTCAGACTAGACAACGTGTCGGTCAAATCACACTTCTCCTTTCTCAAAACCTCCTTCTCTTTCTCCAAATCTAAAACCCGATGACCTAAATCCCTATTATACTTCTTTGTTTTCAAGGTCTCGGTGTACAAATCTCTAAAAGCTTTTTGGAGCTCACTTTCATCTCCACTTTCACTCTCACTTTCTCCCTCACTTGAAGCGCTCAAACCATCACTATCACATTCGTGGGCACTATTGTGGGACAAGGTGGGTGTGCTCACACGACTAGAAAAACCTACAAACTTCTCACCACTAGTCTCATCACCCTCACTATCACTAAGTGTGGCAGGCATGGCTACTTTCTTTCCTTTCTTTCTAAGCCACGTAGGACACTCAAATGACTTATGTCCATTACCCCCACATTCAAAACAAGTGACGTTCTCAAAATCTTCCTCACACTCCTCATCGGAGTCATTCTATTTTTCTCTCTCACCACTTTCTTTGGCCTTTCCTTTCTTTTTATTTTTCTCAAAAAAATTCTTTTTATTGGAAGAATTGTTTTTGTTCATGTTGAGAAATTTTTTAAAATTTTTCGCAAACAAGGCCATATCATTAAAATCAAAATCTCCCTCAGAATCGGACTCACAAACTTGTTCTTTCTTTTTCTTAAAATGAGTCTTTAAAGAAATGCCATTATCCTTAGCCTTAATGGTTTTGGGAAACATGTCAATCTCATAGGTTTGAAGATCTCCTACAAGTTCTTCCAACTTAAGTGATTTCAAATTTCCCAAAGAGTTCAAAACAGTGACTTTAGGAATAAAGCGTTTTGGGAGAGATCTCATAATCTTTTTAACTACACGCGTGTTATCAATCACCTCACCCAAATTAAAACATGTGTTAACAATGTTCGACAAACGTGCATAAAAATCATCAAAGCATTCGGACTCAGACATGGTGATAGTCTCAAATTGGGTGGCCAGATTTTGTAATTTTGACTCTTTAACCGCGTTTGTACCCTCATGTGTCAATTTCAAAACATCCCAAGCCTCTTTAGACGTGGTGCACGTCATAATTCGATGAAACTCATCAGGAGAGACAGCTCCAGAAATAGCACTCACACCACGAGAATTAAAATTGGACACTTTATAATCATCTTCAGTCCAGGCTGACACGGGTTTTAAAGTGGTGATGTTATTAACAGTGACCGTGGGAGGAGTCCAACCATTTTTGCAAAGCAACCAAACACGCTCGTCAATAGATTTTAAAATCGATTTCATACGAGCTTTCCAGTAGGCATAATTAGACCCGTAAAAATAGGCATCTGATTATATAAGTGCTCCATAGGAAAAAATGCGAATTTTCACAAAACTGATTTTAAAAAAAAAAAAGTCAATATCACACGATTTTGCGGAAAATAGGAATACGCGATAAATTTGCGCAACCTGCTCTGATACCAATTTGAAAAAACCGGATAGGTTCGGTGTGTGATAATTGATTAAAATTAAATTAAATTCGCAAGATTCCAAGTAACCCTTATTTAATTCGAGTCTATTTAGAAATAGCCCATAAACAAACAACTACGTGAGTGTGTGTGTGTGTGTGTAAAACCATAAATAAAGCACGCGACACAAAGTTAAGGAAAAATCCCCCAGGGCAAAACCTTTTATTTCACTATAATAAGTAAATCGCAACTTACACAGATTACAATGAATACAGTGACACACGAATACCCGCAGGCGTCGGTCGATGTCGTCAGCAATGAATCCACACGCAGCGAACCCACATGAACCTCAGTCCAATCAACAAAGGAAGAACCGCATCACTCCTCAATGACACGCAGCCATAAAACTTTGTAGAGACTCCCTCAGCAATGATACGCAGCCCTCGGTTGCAAAGATCTCTCCACAAAGGTTTGAACAAATACAAGGTTGTGTTCTTGGGTTACCAAAAAGATTCACAAAGGTTTGGAATTGTGTGAATCAAAACATGAGTCTTGGGACTCAAAAATATGAAGACTAGAGGTATTTGTACTCTCAAAAATGTCTTCTAAAGTCTTGCAAAACTGCTCCCCCGAAGGTGGTTTAAATAGCAAAACAGATGAAGAGTTTTGCAAAATAAAAACACTGAAATTCTATCCAGCGTACAGGTACCCCGAACCGGTTCAGGGGTACCCCGAACCGGTTCGCCCCCCCGAACCGGTTCCCCATGCAGTTTGGGGTACCAATCTGGTATGGGGTATAAAAAATAGCATTTTTCAAGGAATTTTCTCCAACTTCAAAAGGTCGTAACTCCTTCACCGTAGCTCGGATTGAGGTGCCGTTTCTTCCAGTATCTTCGTTGCGGCGAGCTCTTCAAATTTATAGTTGAGCAAACCTCCGAACTATGGATGTGAAATTACAAAAATGCCCTTGAACTTCCCTATCAAGCCTTATTTCACTGTTTTGACTTCCCTTGCGTACCACTTGCATTAAGTCCCTAAATTTTGGAACGTGAAGTCGTTGAGGCAGATGTGGGACACATTAATGGAGATGTTGAATGCTTGATTCCCGAAATTCGGATAGAGGCCGTCATGTGAGATCGTGAGGTGACGTGCCAAATGTAGCGGCGTACGACATACACAAATGTAACATGTTGGACATGAGAAAAATGTCCTTACACCTATGAGTTACATTGGTCCCCGTGTGAGGTGTTGGCGCATCTCACGAGGCTATTTGGGGTTTCCACATCAAACACCATGTTTTAAGCCTAACTCTAGATATTTTCATGTTATCGTCGAATTGTCAAATCGTGAGTCCCGCGACCAAGCAGTCAGTTCCTACGAGTTACATTAGTCTCGTACGAGGTGTTGGTGCCTCCCACGGGGTTGTTTGGGGGAGGTTTCGGGTTGGCACTCTAACAACATTTTTTAAGCCTATGTCTAGATATTTTTAAGTTATCATCACATTTTCAAATTCGAAGTCCCATGACCACGCGGTCAATTCTTACAAGTTAGGTTTTCCCGAGCGAGGTGTTAGTGCTGCTCACGGGGGCATTTGGGGCTGTTTCGAGTTCCCCCCTCTAGAACTATTTTTTTAAGCCTAAGTCTTAGTATTTTTAAGTTATCATCGTATTCTCAAACTTGGAGTCCATTAGAATGCGATCAGTTGCAACGAGTTACATTGTTCCAGTGTGGGGTTTTAGTGCCTCTCACGGGGTCATTTGGGAGATGTTAGGGGTTTCCCCCTCAAAAGCCATGTTTTAATCGTAACTCTAGATATTTTTAAGTTATCATCAAATTATCAAACCGTGAGTCCCATGACCAAGCGGTCAAATCCCACGAGTAACATTGGTCCTGTGCGAGGTATTCGTGCCTTCCCTAGGACTATTTGGGGGTTGTTTTGGGCTTCCCCCTCTAATGCCATGTTTTAAGACAAAATATAGTTATTTTCAAGTTATCATCACATTCTCAAATTTGTAGTCCCATGACCGCATTGTCAATTGCTAAAAGTTATGTTTGTGCTGTGTGAGGTGTTAGTGGCGCTCACAGGGGCGTTTGGGGCTGTTTCTCTCTCAAACGCCATATTTTTAAGACTAAGTCTGAATATTTTCAAGTTAACATCGTATTCTCAAACCGAGAGTTTCGTTACCATGCGGATAGTTCCAACAAGTTACATTATCCTATACGAGGCGCCAATGCCTTTCAAGGGGCCATTTGGGAGCTGTTTCGAGTTTCTCCCCTCGAACGCCATGTTTTTAAGCCTAAGTTTGGATATTTTCAAGATATCATCATATTCTCAAATCAGGAGTCTCGTGACCATGCAGTCATTGCCTATGAGTTACATTGGTTCGTGCGAGGTGTTGGTGCCGCTCATAGGGTTGTTTGGAGGCTGTTTCGGGTTTCCCCCTCTAATGCCATATTTTTTATGCTAAGTCTAGATATTTTCTAGTTATCATAGTATTCTTAAACTGGGAGTCATGTTACAATGGAGTCAGTTCCTGGAAGTTACATTGGTCCCTTGTGAGGTGTTGGTGCCTCTCATGGGGCTATTTGGGGGTTGTGTTCGATTTTACCACTTTAACGCCATATTTTAAGCCCAAGTCTATATATTTTAAAGTTATGATCGCATTCTTAAACTGATAGTATTGTGACCACGCGGTTAGTTTCTACGAGTTACATTGGTCCCGTGCAAGGGGTTGGTGCTTCTCAAGGGGCCATTTGGGGGCTGTTTCAAGTTTCCCCCTCAAATGCCATGCTTTAAGCCTAAGTCTAGATATTTTCAAGCTATATTCGTATTCCCAAAGAGAGTCCCATGACCACGCGATCTATTCCTACGAATTATATTGGTCCCGTGTGAGGTGTTGATTCCTTTTATCAAGTTATTTGGGAGCCTTTTGAGTTTCCCACTCTAACGCTATGTTTTTAAGCCTCTAAGTCTAGATATTTTCAAGTTATGATCGTATACACTAACTAAGATTCTCGTGACCACGTGATCAGTTCCTACGAGTAACATTGATCTTGTGCGAGGTGTTGGTGCCTTTCACGGGGCCGTTTGGGGGCTATTTCGGGTGTCCCCCTCTAATTTTATATTTTTAAGCCTAAGTCTATATAATTTCAAGTTATCATCGTATTCTCAAACCGAGAGTTCCGTGAACAAGCGGTCAGTTCCAAACGAGTTACATTGGTCCCGTGAGAGGTATTGGTGCCTCTCACGGGGCTGTTTGAGGGTTATTTTGGGTTCCTCCCTCTAACGGCATGTTTTTAAGCCTAAGCCTAGATATTTTCATGTTATTGTCGTATTCCTAAACTGGGAGTCCCATGATCATGTAGTTAGTTCCTACGAGTTACATTGGTCCCGTGCGAGGTGTTGGTGCCTCTCGCAGGTCCATTTAGGGATTTTTTGGGTTTCCCCATCTTATACCATGTTTTAAACCTAAGTCTAGATATTTTCAAGTCATCGTTGCATTCTCAAATTGGGAGTCCGGTGACCACGCGGTCAGTTCCTAAGAGCTACATTTGTCTCGTGTGAGGTATTGGTGCCTCTCATGGTGTCGTTTTGGGTTTTCCCATCAAACGCAAAATTTTAAGCCTAACTCTAGATATTTTTAAGTTATCGTCAAAATCTCAAATGGTGGGTCACGTGACCAAGGGGCAGTTCCTGCGCGTTACATTAGTTCCGTGCGAGGTGTTGGTGCCCCTCACCTGGCTGTTTGGGTGCTATTTCGGGTTTTCCCCTCTAATGCCATGTTATTATGCATAAGTCTATATATTTTTGAGTTATCATTGTATACAAAAACTAGGAGTCTCGTGACGACATAGTCAGTTCATATGACTTATATTCTCCCGTGCGACGTGTGGGTGCTGATCACGGGGCCCTTTTAAGGGCTATTTCGATTTTGCCCATCTAGTGCCATAGTTTTAAGCCTAAGTCTTAATATTTTCAAGTTATTATAGTATTCTCAAACCAGGAGTCACGTTACCACGCAGTCAATTCCTATAAGTTACATTATTCTCGTGGCAGGTGTTGGTGCCTTTCAAGGGGCTGTTTGGGGGCAGTTTTTGGTTTTCACCCTATAATGCCATATTTTATGCCTAAGTTTAGATATTTCAAGTTATCAGTGCATTATTAAATTGGGAGTACCGTGACTATGTGATTTGTTCTTATGAGTACATTGGTCCCATGGGAGGTGTTGGTAACTCTAACGAGGCCGTTTGGTGGCCACTTCGAGTTTTCCCTTCTAAGTCCATGTATGTAAGCGAAAGTTCAAAGATTTATCCTGTAATTATCAAATCGGGAGTCCCATGACCATGCGATCAGTTCCTAGGAGTTACATTAGGCCTGTACGAGGCGTTGGTGCCTCTTATAGGGCCGTTTTGAGTTTATATTTTGGTTTTACTCCATCTAACGCCATGTTTTAGAGCCATAGTCTAAATATTTTCAAGTTATCATCGCATTCTTAAACTAGGAGTCTCATGACCATGTGGTCAGTACCTATGAGTTATATTACTCCCATGCGAGGTGTTGGTGCCTCTCACGGGGCCGTTTGGGTATGTTTCGGGTTTCCTCCTCAAACGCCATGTTTGAAGCCTAAGTCTAGATATTTTCAAATTATTATCGAATTTTGAAACAATGAGTCCCATGACCAAGCGATCAAATCTTACGAGTTACACTGGTCCCGTGAGAGTTGTGGGTGCCTCTCATGAGGCTATTTGGGACTGTTTCTAGTTTCCCCCTCTGACATCATATTTTTGAGACTAAGTCTAGCTATTTTCAAGTTATCATCTTATTTTTAAATTGAAATTCCTAAGACCGCGCGTCCAGTTCCTACGAGAAACATTAGTCCTGTGCGAGGTGTTGGTGCCTCTTACGGGGCATTTGGGGGCTATTTTGGGTTTTTCCCCTCTAACGATATGCTTTTACACCTAAGCCTAGAAATTTTCAAGTTATTGTTGAATTCTTAAACTGTGAGTCCCGTGACCAAGCAATTAGTTTCTATGAGTAACATTGGTCCCATGGGAGGTGTTGGTTCCTCTCACAGGTCTGTTTCGAGTTTCCTCCTCCTATGCCATGTTTTTAAGCCAAAGTCTAGATATTTTCAAGTTATCATCGTATTCAAAAACTGAAAGTTACATCATAATGCAGTGAGTTCCATAGAGTTACATTGGTCCGATGGGAGGTGTTACTACCTCTCAAGGTGCCGTTTAGGGGCTATTTCGGGTTTCTTTAATCTAAAGACATGTTTTTAAACAAAACTCTAGATATTCCCAAGTTATCATCGCATTCTCAAACCATAAGACCACGCAATTAGTTAGTACGAGTTACATTGGGCCCATGCGAGGTGTTGGTGCCTCTCACGGGTCCGTTTGGGGGATATTTTGTGTTTCCTCTATCTAACACCATGTTTTTAAGCCTAAGTCTTGAAATTTGAAATAATTGTCGCATTCTTAAATTGGGAGTCCTGTAACCACGTGTTTAGTTCCTACGAGTTACATTGGTCCCCGTACAAGCTGTTGGTGCCTCCCAGGGGGCCGTTTGGGGGTTCCCCTCAAATGCCATGTTTTAAGCCTAAGTTAAGGAATTTGAAGTTATCGTCACATTCTCAAATCGGGAGTCCCATGACTACGTCAGTTCCTATGCGTTACATTGGTCTCGTGCGAGGTGTTGGTACCTCCCACGTGGCTATTTGGAGGAGGTTTTGGGTTCCCCCTCTAACGTAATATTTTAAGCCTAAGTCTAGATATTTTTAAGTTATCATCACATTCTCAAATCAGGAGTCCTATGATCAAGCGATCAATTCCTACAAGTTACATTTTTGCGTGCGAGGTGTTAGTGTCGCTCATGAGGGCATTTGGGGATTTTTCGAGTTTCCCCTTGTACGTCATGTTTTTAAGCCTAAGTCTTAATATTGTCAAGTTATCATCGTAATCTCAAACTGGGCATCCCGTTACCATGCGATCAGTTGTAACGAGTTACATTATTCTCATGTGGAGTGTTGGTGCCACTCACGGAGCCGTTTGGGGGCTGTCAAGGGTTTCCCCCTCAAACTCCATGTTTTAAGTCTAACTCTATATATTTTCAAGTTATCATTGAATTCTCAAACCGTGAGTCCCGTGACCAAGCAGTCAGTTCCTAGTAGTTATGTTGGTCCGGTGCGATGTGTTCGTGCCTCCCACAAGGCTATTTGGGGGTTGTTTCGGGATTCCCCCTCTAACGCCATATTTTAAGAAAAAGTATAGATATTTTAAAGTTATCATCGCATTCTCAAATCGGTAATCCCGTGACCACACGGTCAATTCCTCCAAGTTAAGTTTGTACCGTGTGAGGTGTTAGTGCCGCTCACGGGGGTGTTTGGGGCTGTTTCGGGTTCCCCCTCTAACGCCATGTTTTTAAGCCTAATTCTTAATATTTTCAAGTTATCATCATATTATCAAATTGGGAGTTCCGTTACCTTGCAATTAGCTCCAACAATTTACGCTGGTCCTGTACGAGGTGCCGATGCCTTTCAAGGGGCCGTTTGGTGGTTGTTTCGTGTTTTCCCCTCTAACGCCATATTTTTATGCCTAAGTCTGTATAATTGCAAGTTATCATAATATTATGAAATCAAGAGTCCCGTGACTACGCAATCATTTCCTATGAGTTACATTGGTTCTGTGCAAGGTGTTGGTGCCGCTCACGGGGCCGTTTGGAGGCTATTTCGGGTCTCCCCTATAACGCCATGTTTTTTATGCTAAGTCTAGATAGTTTTTAGTTCTCATCATATTCTCAAATTGGGATTCACGTTACAATGCAACCAGTTCTTGGAAGTTACATTGGTCCCATGCGAGGTGTTGGTGCCTCTCATGGGGCTATTTGGGGGTTGTGTCCGATTTTACCCCTTTAACGCCATATTTTAAGCCTAAGTCTATATATTTTAAAGTTATCGTCACATTCTTAAATCGAGAATACCATGACCACGCAGTTAGTTACGAGTTACATTGGTCCCATGGGAGGTGCTGGTGCCTTTCATAGGGCCATTTAGGGGCCATTTCGAGTTTCCCCCACTAAGGCCATGTTTTTAAGCCAAAGTCTAGATATTTTCAAGTTATCATTGTATTCGTAAATAGGGAGTCCCATGACCAAGCGGTAGGTTCCTAGGTGTTTCATTGGGCCCATGCGCGGTGTTGGTTCCTCTCAAGGGACCGTTTGGGGGTGATTTCGGTTTCCCCCCATCTAACGCCATGTTTTTAAGCCTAAGTCAAGATATTTTGAAGTTATCATCGCATTCTCAAATCGGGAGTCATGTGACCACACGGTTAGTTCCTATGAGTTACATTGGTCCCGTGTGAGGTGTTGGTGTCTGTCATGAGGCCATTTGGGGGCTATTTTGGGTTCCCCTCTCAAACTACAGGTTTTAAGACTAAGTCTAGATATTTTAAAGTTATCATCAAATTCTCAAAGTGTGAGTCCCATGACCAAGTGGTCAGTTCCTATGAGTTACATTGGTCCCAAGCGAGGTGTTGGTGCCACTCACGGGGCCATTTGGGACAGTTTCGGGTTCCCCCCTCTAATGTCATGTAATTGAGACTAAGTCTAGATATTTTCAAGTTATCATTGTATTCTAAAATTAAGAGTCCCATGACCATGCCGCCAGTTCGTACGACTTACATTGGTCCTGTGTGAGGTGTTGGTGCCTCACACAGGGCTGTTCAGGTATGTTTCAAGTTTCCCCCCTCTAACGCCATGTATTTAGGCCTAAGTCATGAAATTTTCAAGTTATTATCATATTCTCAAACTGTGAGCCCCGTGACCAAGAGACCAGTTCCTTCGAGTTATATTGGTCCCATGCGAGGTGTTGGTGCCTCTCACCGGGTCGTTTAGGACTATTTCGATTTTCCCCCTCTAATGTCATGTTTTTGAGACTAAGTCTAGATATTTTGAAGTTCTTGTCGTACTCTAAAATTGAGATTCCCATGACCACGCGACCAGTTCCTAAGACTTACATTGGTTTAGTGCAAGGTGTTAGTGTCTCTTATGGGGCTGTTTGGGGACTATTTCGAGTTTCCCCCCTCTAACGCCATGCTATTAAGACTAAGTCTAGAAATTTTAAAGTTCTCATTGTATGCTCAAACTGGGAGTGTTGTTACCACACAGTTAGTTCCTATGAGTTACATTGGTACCGTGGGAGGTGTTGGTGCCTATCACCGGGTCATTTTGAGTTTCCTCATGCTACACCATGTTTTTGAGCCAAAGTCAAGATATTTTTAAGTTATCATCATATTCACAAATCGGGAGTCCCATCACCACGCAGTCAGTTCTTACGAGTTACATTGGTCTCGTGGGAGGTGTTTCTGCCTCTCGCAGGACCGTTTGGGAGCAATTTCGAATTTCCTTAATCTAACGCCATGTTTTTAAGCCTAAGTCTAAATTTTTTGAAGTTATCATCGCATTCTAAAATCGGGAGTCCCGTGACCACACGATCTGTTCCTACGAGTTACATTAGTCCTGTATGAGGTGTTGGTTCCTCTCACGAGGCTGTTTGGGGTTTCCCCCTCAAACTCCATGTTTTAAGTCTAACTCTATATATTTTCAAGTTATCATCAAACTCTCAAATCGTGAGTCTCATGACCAAAAGGTTAGTTCCAATGAATTACATTGTTCTCGTGTGAGGTCTTGGTGTCTCTCACGGGGCAGTTTTGAGTTTCCCCCTCTAATGCCCTGTTTTTAAGCCCAAGTCTTAATATTTTCAAGTTATCGAGAGTCTTGTTACCATGCGATCAATTCCAATAAGTAACATTGGTCCCATGAGAGGTATCGGTGCCACTCTAGGGGTCATTTGGGGACTGTTTAGGGTTTCCCCTCTCACGCCATATTTTAAGCCTAAGTGTAGATATTTTCAAGTTATCATCACATTCTTAAACTAGGAGTCCTGTGACCATGCGGTTAGTTCCTTCGAGTTACATTGGTCCCGTGGGAGGTGTTGGTGACTCTCACGGGGTCGTTTGGGAGCCGTTTAGAGTTTCCCCCTCTAAATCCATTTTTAAGCCAAAGTCTATATATTTTCAAGTTATCGTTGTATTAAAAAATTAAGAGCACCATAACCACGTGGTCAGTTCCTAGCAGTTACATTAGGCTCGTGCGCGACATTAGTGCTTTTCACCGAACCATTTGGGGGCTATTTTGGGTTACCCCCATCTAATGCCATGTTTTTAAGCCTAAGTCTAATTATTTTCAAGTTATCATCGCATTCTCAAACCGGGAGTCCCGTGACCACGTGGTCAGTTCCTACGAATTACATTAGTCCCGTGCGAGGTGTTAGTACCTCTCACAGGGCCGTGTGGGGGCTATTTCTTGTTTCCCCCTCAAACACAATGTTTTAAGCCTAATTTTATATATTTTCAAGTTATTGTTGAATTCTCAAATCGTGACTCCTGTGACCAAGCATCTAGTTCCTACGAGTTACATAGGTCCCGTGCGAGGTGTTGGTGCCTCTCATGGGGCCGTTTGGGCCAGTTTTGGGTTCCCCCTCTAATGTTATTTTTTTTAGACTAAGTCTAGATATTTTCAAGTTATCTTCGTTCTCTAAAACCAAGAGTCAGGTGACCATGCAGTCAGTTCTTATGAGTTACATTGGTCCCGTGCAAGCTGTTGGTGCCTCAGACAGGGTCGTTTGGGGGGCCGTTTTGAGTTTTCGCTTCTAACGCTATGTTTGAAGCCAAAGTCTAGATATTTTCAAGTTATTATTTTATTAAATAACCGGGAGTCCCATGACCATGCGGTAAGTTCTTATGAGTTACATTGGTACAGTGCGAGGTTTTGGTGCCTCTCACGGCACCATTTGGGTGCTGTTTCGGGTTTTCCCCATCTAATGCCATGTTTTTATGCCTAACTCTTGATATTTTCAAGTTATCATCGCATTCTCAAATTAGGAGTACCATGATCACACGGTTAGTTCCCACGAGTTACATTGGTCCCATGAGAGGTGTTGGTGCCTCTCACGAGGCCGTTTCGAGGCTATTTCGGGTTTCCCCTCAAACATAATGCTTTAAGCATAATTATATATATTTTCAAATTATTGTCGAATTCTAAAACCATGATTCCCGTGACCAAGCGATTAGTTCTAATGAGTTACATTGGTCCCGTGCGAGGTTAGTGCCTCTCACGGGGCCGTTTTGGACTGTTTTCGATTCCCCTTGTTACGTCATATTTTTGAGAGTATGTCTTGATATTTTCAAGGTATTGTAGTATTCTAAAATCGAGAGTCCCATGACCACATGGGTAGTTCCTTCGAGTTACATTGGTCTCGTACGAGGTGTTGGTGCCTCTCACGGGGTCGTTTGGGTGCTGTATCGAGTTTCTCCCAGTTAATGCCATGTTTTTAAGGCTAAGTCTAGATATTTTCAACTTATCATCACATTCTCAAATCGGGAGTCCCGTGGCCATATGATCAATTCCTACAAGTTAACTTGGTCTCGTGCGAGGTTTTGGTACATCTCACGGGGCCGTTTGGAGGTTGTTTGAGTTTCCCACCCAAACGCCATGCTTTGAGCCTCAATCTAAATATTTTCACATTATCGTAGAATTTTCAAACCGTCAATTCCATGACCAAGCGATCAGTTCCAATGAGTTACATTGGTTCTGGGCGAGGTTGGTACTTATCCCGGGGCTGTTTGGGACTGTTTTGTGTTCCCCCATGTGGCATCATGTTTTTAAGAGTAAGTCTAGATATATTCAAGTTATCGTCATATTCTAAAACCAAGAGTGCCATGACCATGCGGCCAGTTCCATTGAGTTACATTGGTCCCGTGTGAGGTATTGGTGCCTCTCACGGGGCCGTTTGGGGGTTATTTCGAGTTCCCCCTTTTAACACCACATTTTTAAGCCTAAGTTTAGAAATTTTCATGTTATTTTTGAATTCTCAAACTGTGAGTCTCAAGACCAAGCAATTAGTTCCTATGAGTAATATTGGTCCTGTGCGAGGTGTTGGTGCCTCTCACTAGGCCATTTGGGACTATTTTGGGTTCCCCCCTCTAAGGTCATGTTTTTGAGACAGAATAGATATTTTCAAGTTATCATCGTATTCTAAAACTGAGAGTCCCATGATAACGCGACCTGTTCCTACGAGTCACATTGGTCCCGTGCGAGGTGTTGGTGCCTCTCACGGAGCCGATTGGGGGCTATTTCGGGTTTCCACCTCAAACGCAATTTTTTAAGCCCAATTCTATATATTTTCAAGTTATTATCAAATTCCCAAACCATGTGTCCCATGACCAAGCGGCTAGTTCTTACAAGTTACATTGGTCCCGTGCGAGGTGTTAGTGCCTCTCACGGGGCCGTTTGGGACTGTTTCGAGTTCCCCCTCTAACGTCATGTTTTTGATACTACGTCTAGATATTTTCAAGTTATCGTCTTACTCTAGTGACATAAGTCAAGTGACCATGCAGTCAGTTCCTACGAGTTACATTGATCCCATGCGAGGTATTGGTGCCTCTCATGGGGCCGTTTGAGGCTATTTTGGATTCCCCCTTAAGGCCATATTTTAAGCCTAAATCTAGATATTTTCAATTTATTGTTGTATTCTCAAATTAGGAGTCTCATGAGCATATGGTCAATGCCTGTGAGTTACACTGGTCCCGTGCGAGGTGTTGGTGCCGCTTACGGGGCCGTTTAGGGGATGTTTCATCTTTCCCCCTAACTCTATGGTTTTAATCCTATGTCTTAAAAATTTTAAGTTATCATCGTATTCTCAAATGGGGAGTCAGATTACCTAGCAGTCAGTTCCTACAAGTTACATTAGTCCCGTGCGAGGCATTGGTGCCTCTCATGGGGCTATTTTGGGGTTGTGTCCGATTTTCCTCCTCTAACGCCATATTTAAAGCCTAAGTCTTGATATTTTCTAGTTATCATCACATTATTAAATCGGGAGATCTGTGACCATGCGGTTAGATCCTACGAGTTGCATTGGTCCCGTGGGAGGTGTCGACGCCTCTTACGAGGTCGTTTGGAGGCTGTTTCAAGTTTCCCCTTCTAACCCCATGTTTTTTTTAACCAAAGTATAGAAATTTTCAAGTTATATCATATTTTGAAATCGGGAGTCCCGTTACCATAGAATAAGTTCCAATTAGTTACATTGGTCTCATGGGATGTGTTGTTGTCTCTCACGAGGCCGTTTTGGGGCTGTTTCAAGTTTCCTCCCCTTATGCTATGTTTTTAAGCCAAAGTCTAGATATTATCAAGTTATCTTCGTATTCATAAACCAAGAGTCCCATGACCACACGGTTAGTTTCTACCAGTTACGTTGGTCCTATTGAAGGTGTTGTTGCCTCTTACGGGGCCGTTTGGGGGTCGTTTAAAGTTTCCCTTATCTAACACCATATTTTTAAGCCAAAGTTAAGATATTTTCAAGTTATCATCGTATTCCCAAATCGGTGTCCCATGACCATGCGATCAGTTCTTACGAGTTATATTGGACCCGTACGAGGTGTTAGTTCCTCGCACGGGACTTTTTGGGGCTATTTCAGGTTCCCCCTCTAACGCCATGTTTTTATGCCTAAGTCTAGATATTTTTATGTCCTCGTATTCTCAAACCGAGAGGCTTTTGACCTCGTGGTTAGTTCCTATGAGTAACATTGGTTCCGGCGAGCCGTTTGGTGGTGGTTTTGGGGTTCCCCCCTTTAACGCCATATTTTTAAGTCTAAGTCTAGATATTTTCAAATTATCATTGCATTCTCAAACTAGGGGTCCTGTGACCATGTGGTAAGTGCGTACAAGTTACATTGATCTAGTGTGAGGTGTTAGTACCTCTCACCGGGTCGTTTGTGGGCTATTTCGGGTTTCCCCTCTAACGCTTTATTTTTAGTCCTATATTTAGATGTTTTCAATTTATCATCGTATACACCAACTGGGAGTATCGTGACCATATAAGCTGTCACTACGAGTTACATCGGTCCCGTGTGAGGTGTTGGTGCCTCTAACATGGCCGTTTGGGGGGTGTTTTGAGTTTTCCCCCTCTAACGCCATGTTTTCATGCCTAAGTTTAGATATTTACATGTTATCATTGTATTCTCAAACTAGGATTTCTGTGACCATGTGGTCAGTTCCTACGAGTTACATTGGTCCCGTGAGAGGTGTTGGTGCTTCTGAACAAGTCGTTTGGGGATGTTTTGGGTTTCCCCTTCTAACGCCATGCTTTTAAGCCTAAGTATAGATATTTTCAAGTTATCATTTTATTCTTAAATCCAGAGTCCAATGACCATGCAAGCAGTTCCTATGAGTTACCTTGGTCTCGGGCGAGGTGTTTGTGTTTCTGACGAGGCTGTTTGGAGGCTATTTTGGGTTCCCCCTCTAATGCCATGTTTTAAAGCATAAGTCTAGATGTTTTTAATTTATCATCGTATTCTCAAACTGGGAGACTCGTGACCATGCGTTCAGTTTGTATGAGTTACATTGGTCCCATACGAGGTGTGGGCACCTCTCACGGGGCTGTTTGAGGGATATTTCGGGTTCCCCTTGTAACGCCATGTTTTAAGCCCAACTTTAGATATTTTCAAGTTATTGTCGCATTCTCAAAGCGAGAGTATCGTGACCATGCGATCAAAGCCTATGAGTTACATTCTTCTCGTGCGAGGTGTTAGTTCCACTCACGGGGCCATTTGGGGCTATTTCTAGTTTCCCCCCTCTAACACCATGCTTTTGGGGATGAGTCTTAATATTTTCAATTTATCATCATAATCTCTAATCGAGGGTCCCGTTACCATGCGATCTACCCCTACAAGTTACATTGGTCCCGTGCTAGGTGTTGGTGACTCTCACAAGGCCGTTTGGGGGCTGTTTCGGGTTCCCCGCTCTAATGCCATTTTTTAAGCCCAAGTCTATATATTTTCAAGTTATGATCGTATTCTCAAATTCAGAGTCCTTTGGTCACATGATCAGTTCCTACAAGTTACATTGGTCCTGTGCGAGGTGTTAATGACTCTCACGGGGCCATTTGGGGGCTGTTTTGAGTCCTCCCCAAATGACTTTTTTATGCCTAAGCGTAGATATTTTTAAGTTATCATCGCATTCTCAAATTTGGAGTCCCGTGACCAAGCGATAAATGCCTACGAGTTACACTGGTCGCGTGCGAGGTGTTGGTGTCTCTCACGAGGACATTTAGGGGCTCCCTCAGCATCCCCCCTCTAACGCCATTTTTTTAAGCCTAAGTTTAATATTTTCAAGTTATTGTCGTATTCTCAAACAAGGAGTCACGTTACCATGCAGTCAGTTTATGCAAGTTACATTGGTTCCATACGAGGTGTTGGTGCCTCCCAGGTGCCGTTTGGGGGATATGTTTGGTTTTACCGATCTAACACCATATTTTATTCTATGTCTAGATATTTTCAAGTTATCATCGAATTCTCAAACCGAGAGTCCCATGATGACGCTGTTAGTTACTACGAGTTACATTGGTCCCGGGAGAGGTGTTGGTGCCTATCATGGGACTGTTTAGGGGCCATTTTGAGTCCCCCTCTAACGCCATATTTTTATTCCAAAGTTTAGATATTTTCAAGTTATCATCATTGATGGTGATGTAAACACCACCACCTATATGAGGTATTGATAAGCTTAAGTTAGTAGCTACAATGGTAGCATTAGAGTAATGAACTAGTAGAAGGAGGTGAGGAGAAGAGGAGAAACAATGGTATACAAGTGGTTCAGCCGATCTGGCCTACGTCCACTGTGAGTGTGTGAGTAAATTTAACTAGAATGAGGGAACTAATGGCTTGTGATACAATCTCTCACTTTCTCTCTCTACTATTTAATCAAACAAAGCTTAGGCTAGGGTTGCAATTATTGATCCTTTTCCAAGGTAGGGGAAGACATGTATTTATAGGGCTTGGGGGGTGTAGTACCCCCCAAGCATGCCATGAGCATGTGTGTGCTAAATACACTAATCATATGTGGACACCTGGCTATGCCACATGTAAGGAATGATGAACAAGTATTCCCTCATGTGAGAGGAATGATTTGGTTATAACTGATTTGCTCACATGTTCCAAGTCTTCCATGTGCTTGCGTGTGTTCGGACTTATGACATCATTTGTTATAACCTCGGCCGAGTGGAGTACGATGTTGGGAAGTCCGATAGTTGCTTTGTCCTACCAATCATAAGTATGACCTCGACTTGAATGATTAGCCGAGGTTAGGTATGAGGTTGGATCGAGTGTCGCTGCTGCCCAGCCGAGGTTGAATCTATAAGATGCTGGTGGCAATAGTTTGAACCCATAAGATGCTACAGACCTTGGCTACTGCCCAGCCTAGGTTGTACAATGTGGAGCGAACCTTGAGCAGGATGACCTTTTTGATGGCTATTGTGCACTTCATACAAACTCGACAGTGAGGTAAGCTGAGGTTAGTGACCCTGAGTACGAGGGTACACTTTGGGCATATCAATCAACCCTAGTCCTTAGTCTCTTGTGTGAGTAGGTGGCTGAGGGGTATATGAGTCAAGTTAATGAAGGGACGTTTTTGGTGTCTAGGGGTTTAGAGTGGTTCCTTGGTCACATGTCACTCTTTGAAGTGTCTAGAATTTTCCCCAAGGTATGGAAGCTCTAATGGCGCCTTTTAGGATTTATAGGGCAATGTTGAGTGCCTTGGGAGTTGAGCCACATCATTGAGGAAGGTTTAAAACCCTTTCTCTTTCCTCATTTCTCTCTCTTCTTCTCATATCTCCCGCCATCACACTCTTGTTGTAAAATTTCTCTCTCACCTTCCATAGCCAAACATCCACTATTTCTTTGGTTCTCCGATCACTTTGGGTTTGTAACCCTTTCTTCTTCATCCTTCATTGTTCAGGTAACTATCTTTGTTCCTTACTTTCAATTTTCTGGGTTTGTTTTCACATTTCCCCATTTTCGGTTGGTTTTTTGGTTTCAGGCGAAGGAAATAGGCTAGGATTGGTGGGGTTAGGTGTTTTTAGAGTTATTCCCTAGTTCTATGAGGTTGTTTTAGCAACCCCCCCCCCACACACACACACACTTTTAAGGTTTTTGGTGGCCCTACGATCATCTTATCCAGTGACATAACCTCTATAGCTTCTTGGTGTTTATACTTGAAACCTTTCAATTTCCAAACTTTGATCTTTGATTTAGGTAGCATAAGTTGTTTACCTGTTTGACTTTTGAGCTCTTTCCCCAAAGTGTAGTATCGTCTGGCGAATACTCAGACCTTTGTATAAACGTATTGAAGAGTTCCCAACTATTAGTGAGAGTAACTTTGAAAAGATTAAGCAGATAAAGTTAGTCCAGGAAAAGGCTCGTAGGGCCGACGCATTTCTTCTCAGACCTATCTTTCCTCCACCATTAGCTATCATATACACTGAGCCTGCTGAGCCTAGAGAGATTCCTGATCCCATGTCCGAGTCAGCGGTTTTAGACCCAATGTCTACCTTTGAGGCTGCTGAGTCCATAGACTATTTTCAAGAGGCTATGGATTACTCTCCCAAGGGAAGTGTAGTTTCTGAAGAAGCAGAGGTCTATGACCGTGCCTCGTCTCACCAAGATGATAGAACTTCTTGTAGGTCTCCCTCCATAGATACCTTAGAGACAAGCATAGATTTTTATGGTCTGATTAAGGCTGTTCCTGTGACTGATTTTCCTGGTGCCCCCCTGAGGCTTAGTCTCAGGCTGCTGATGATAGTGATGATGATGAAGGGAGTGAGATTGACACTTACAAAGTTGACGGACCTGAGATTCTGTCACTGAATATGACCTTATCTTCTTCTGACATCTGTATGCCATTCCTACTTCTATAACTTTGAGGAAACCTCTGAAGGGAGAGAGGGCCTTCGACGACTATGAGGGAGAGCTCTGTGTCTATAAGAAAATGTTCAAACTCAAATTCCGTCTTCCAATTCACCCCACTATCGAAGTTGTCCTCTTTTATATCAGTCTTGTGCCTTCTCATCTTTCCCCCAATACTTGGAGGGTCTTAGTTGGGGCTATCGTCCTTTGGAAGGTAGTTCATCACATCGACCTTCCAGTTAGGGTTTTCTTCGCTTGCTACATACCCTCGTCTGATAGAAATCATCCCGTCTTCTACCACTTCCTAGACAGGAAGTCTGAAAATAAGATGCTATTGGTGACCCAGACTTCCAACCACAACTGGAAGCCTCGATTCTTCTTTGCCTCAGGGGATTGGGAGTTTGACCCTAATGAGGCTTGTGGAACATCTGTCCCAAGAACTCCCCTAAATTGGGCCAATGTATCTATCTCGACCAAAACTGACCCTGGGCTGAGCCAAGAGAACCATAAGAGTGTTGAGGACCTTCGTAGTCAGGGCGAAGATGGCCATCTCATCAAGTACGAGTATTTAATAACTACTTATTATTTATCTCATACAAGTCTTGGAGGTGGCCTATTGGCTGAGCGTCATAAGTTTCTCTAGAATAAAACATTTTTATGCCGAGTTAAGTCTCGTATCTTTTATGTATCTGAACTGATAAATCCGATGTTTCTCTTTTTGTAGAGAGACCAGAAGGCATTTTAGATGATCTCTAGAACATATATGTACCAAGTATCACGGAGCTGATGGAGAAGTGTGGTGGTAAGAATGCACCCCCTCCTGCCCAAACAAAGAAGGGGAAGGCCATTACCGACACTACAAAAAAGAGGAAGGCACCTGTAGACCCTTCTCATATGAGGCCTAACAAAGCTCCATCTACTGAGCGTGGTATCTCCATTTCCTCAGACAATGCTTTAACTGCTCGGCTCTCTCAACTGAAGATTGGTGATAGCCTCATCGGCCATAGTGTCCAGGCTTTTGATGCCCTCGGTCATATAATGATCGAGGATAACAAACACTTCTTGCATTCAATGGATGTCCCTATAATGGATGAATTTGCTATCCGTAAGGCAGTTCAGGTATTTATTTGCAACTTTTCTCAAGTGTTACCTCTGATCTTAGCTATTCATTATTACTAATGTGTCTGATTCTTCTTTTTACAGAGTGCCCTATATCTTCATCATCTGGCCGACTATGCGTTGACGAGGTTGCCTCTGATCTAGAAGGGTAGGGATGCTGAGAAGGCTGAGGCCGACTACCAGAGGGAGATTGATAACTTGAAGAAAGATTTGAAGGAGAGAGATGACCAGATAACTAAGCTTAAGGAAGACCACACCTTAGCTCTGAAGGCAAAGGACGAGAGCCTTCAAGAAAAAGTTTTTGCTGCTATTAGTACTGCTCTGGACAATACTGTAGAGGGAATAATTAAGGAGTACAAGACCTCAAATGAATTCATAAATTTTGGTCTTGAGTATCTGTAGAGAGGTATTAAAGAAACTAGCCAATGGGCATCCATCAAACAAGGTGACTTTGGGGGCTTATCCACCTAGGACTTTATCGATCTCGGCTTTGCCAACCCTCAGATTGCTCGAGCCTTAAAGGAGGTAGAAGAGGGTGTTCCAACTAAGACGAGCCAACTGAAGGTGACTGAGACCGATGATAGTGCTTATCACGATGATGAGGCCAAGGTTAGAAATCCTAACCCTGAGTAAACCTATCCTGCTAGTGATGGTTCGACTGAAGGTGAGGATCAAGATGAGCTCTTAGCATCTCTTTCCTGTCTGAAATTTTTGTGAAGCTTTTATGTAACCCCTTTTTTGTATGAACTGTAACCTCTACTTTTCAAATTATGTAGTCTTTATTCTTCAGATGAATGAAATTCCACTTTCTTTACTTTTTGCTTTGCTATTCTACGTCCATGATGTTTCACTTATCCACCATATCATAAAAATTGAATGATGGGAATAAAAGAAACAACAAACACTTATAATTAAAGGTCTAAAGTCACCAAGTTAATGGTGTTTCACCTCATAATTTCAGCAAATGAACGATGTTAAAGGTCTGAGGTCACCAAGTTAATGATGTTTCACCTCATAATTTCACCGAATGAATGATGTTCAAGGTCCGAGGTCACTAAGTTAATGATGTTTCACTTTATAAATTCGCTAAATGAATGATGTTAAAGGTATGAGGTCACCAAGTTAATGATATTTCACCTCATAATTTCACCAAATGAATTATGTTAAAGGTGTGAGGTCACCAAGTTAATGATGTTTCACCTCATAATTTAACCAAATGAATGATGTTAAAGGTCAGAGGTCACCAATTTAATGATGTTTCACCTCATAATTTCACCAAATGAATGATGTTCAAGGTTTGAGGTCACTAAGTTAATGATGTTTCAACTCATAATTTCACCAAATGGATGATGTTAAAGGTGTGAGGTCACCAAGTTAATGATGTTTCACCTCATAATTTCACCAAATGAATGATGTTAAGGGTCTGAGGTCAACAAGTTAAAGATGTTTCACCTCATAATTTCACCAAATGAATGATGTTGAATACATAAACATTGGAACAAAAGCATAAACACAACATTGCTATTTTTTCATTGACATTCTCTGTATAAGTTGATATATGTATTAGAAAAAGATAAAATAATTACAACATCATAAGTAATACTTTTTCAAGTGGTCGGCATTCCAAGGGTTGGAGAAAGGCTCTCCTTCAATATTCTCTAGTCGATAGGTACCTAGTACAACCTCTTCAATTACCCTATCAGGACCATGCCAATTGGGATGGAGATTATTGGTTTTCTACCACACCTTCATCAGGAGTAGGTCTCCCACAACTATTGGCCTTGACTTTACCATCTGATTGTAGAATCTCACAGTTCTCTACTTATAGACTGCCTGTCTTATCTCTGCATCCTCTCTTATTTCCTCAATCAAATCAAGATCAAGTATTATCTATTCCCCATTCCTCTCAGGGTCATATGTCTGAACTCTATGAGTGGGAAGCCCTATCTCTGCGGGATGACAACCTCTGAGCCATGGGCTAACATAAATGGAGTTTCCCCTGTGGGTGTCTTCATTGTCGTCCTGTAAGACCAAAGCACAACATATACCTCTTCTATCCATCTTCTTTTGTACTCTTCCAACTTCTTTTCTATACCATCAAGGAATATTCAATTTGTGACCTCAATCTGACCAATTTCCTGGGGTCGTCCAGGGGAAGAGAAGAATTACTTGATTCCTACTCTTTCATAGTACTTCTCCAAGGAAACATTCTTCAATTAGGTTCCATTATCTGAGATGAGGGTGTTTGGAAGGCTATACCTACATATGATGTTCTTCCAGATGAACTGGAAGGTCTTTCGCTCAGTGATTGTGATTATTGGTCCAACCTCTACCCATTTGGAGAAATAATCAATTGCCACAATAAGATACTAATAATTATTTACAGCCCTTGTCAAAGGTCCTACCAAATCAATTTCCTATACTACAAATGGCCAACGAGAGCTGACAGAAGTCAGAGGTTAGTGAGGCTGATGGGGGATGGTGGAGAACCTCTGGAACTTATCATATTTCTTCACATACGCACCTGCATCTTTGGCTAAGGTCGACCACTAGTACCCTTGAGTGATTATCCTTTTAGCCAACGACCTTCCTCCAATGTGGTTTGAACAAAATCCCTCATGCACATATTGCAAGATGTATGGAACCTATGAAGGATGAACGCATATGAGAAGAGGGAGTAGGAATCCCTTCTTATACAGGACATCTCCCACAATGGATAATTTAGCAGCTCTGAACCGCATCTTTCTCCTTTCTAACTTTGACTTTGGCAGTTCTCCCTCTCTGATGTATCTGATAAGAGGATCCATCCACGAGGCTCCCATACCTAGATTTAGGCAAGGTCTAGCAACCTCTTCCTCTTCGATGGTCGTCTTGAGGAGAATCTCAATCGAAACTGTTCTCCTTAGGCCTGTTCTTGTTGCTGAGACCAACCTCACAAGTGTATTTTCTTTGCTATTATCTAGCCATGGTATCCTCTATATCTTTACTTGCTTGAAGCTTTATAGCATAGATCTCACCCTATTCACATATCTGTCCATCCTTTTATCTTTGGATTCATATACCCATAGGATTTAATTCATGACCAATATTGAGTCACTGTTGACTAGGAGCTTGCTAACATCGAGTGATTTTGCTAAAGAGATACCTTCTACTAATGCCTCATACTCTGACTCATTGTTGGAGGCTTTAAAATTGAACCTCAGTGCATACTCAATATCTGTACCATTGGGTGCCGACACTATTAACCGTTCTCCACTTGCATTTTTGTAGGATGACCCATCAATGAAGAGGTTCCATATGGTTTCATTTGAAGAGAAGATTCCCTCTGATCGGGTCCCCTTCTTGAAGATGTATCTCTCTTCTTCATTCTCAACTGTTCTTTTTATGGCTTTACTTGTCTCGACCTCGTCTGAAGTTTGGCAGATGTTTCTTTTTACCATCTCATATTCATCCTTATGACTCTTCTGAAACTCGACCTCATCTAAGGTAAACTCGACCACAAAATCTGCCAGTGCTTGTCCCTTGATGGCAACCCTGATTGATAAACAGTATCGTACTCCCCAACTCAATTGCCCAGGTCATTAGCCTTACTGACTTCTCAGGCTTATGGAGGACCTATATGAGTGGGAAATTAGTGAGGATGACCATGGAATGAGCTTGTAAGTATGGCTTCATTTTCCTAGAAGAATGTATCAAAGCATAGGCTAACTTTTCCATCCGAGGGTACTTCTTCTCAGACCCTTGGAGTGCCTTGCTATTGAAGTAAATTGGTCTTTGTACTCCATCCTCTTCTCTTACTATTGTAACACTGATGGCTGGCACTAAGATAACTAAATATACACACAAATTCTCACCCTGAATTGGTCGAGATCGAATTAGAGGGGATTCGAGGTAGGACTTAAGCTCTTCACAAGATTTGTCACATTCCTCATTCCATTCAAAGGCTTTTCTAAAAACTTTGAAAAAATGAAGGCATTTATCTATAGCTTTAGAGATGAACCTATTAAGTGCACCCACTCGTCCGATTAGCCTCTGAATGTCTTTGATGATTCTGGGTGTCTTAATTTCCATCAAAGCCTTAAGATTCTTAGGGTTAGCCTCTATCTCCCTTTGGTTGACGATGAAGCCCAAAAATTTTCTAGCTTTGACCCCAAATACACATTTGATCGGGTTGAGCTTTATTCTATATTTTTCCATGGTATAAAAAGTTTTTTCGAGGTTAGCCACATGAGTGTCGGCCTTCAGACTCTTCGTCATCTTGTCGTTCACATATACTTTCATGGTTTTACCAATCTGATCCTGAAGCATCTTATTTACAAGAGGTTGGTAGGTAGCCCCTGCATTCTTCAAGCCGAAGGGCATGACCTTATAGGAATAGGTCCCTTTATCTATAGTAAAGGTTGTCTTCTCTGAGTCAGCCGAGACCATAAAGATCTGATTATACCAGAATTATGCATACCTGAATCTCATGAGCTCATGTTCTACTGTGACATCCACCATCTGATCTATACAAGGAAGGGTAAAACTATCCTTTGGGCAAGACTTGTTTAAATTGGTGAAGTCTACACACATCCTTCATTTGCCATTAGATTTAGGCACTATGACAGCATTAGACTGCCACTTAGGGTATATAACTTCCCTAATAAACTTGGACTCTTCAAGATTTCAAACCTCGTCTCTAATGACTTCGTACTTCTCTTTTGAGTATATCATTCTTCTCTTGTTAATGGGATTGGCATCCTCTACAACATTGAGTTTATGACATATAATCTCAGGATTAATACCTGGCAAGTCTGCATGGCTCCAGGCAAAGATATTATGCTCTTCCTTAACAACTTCACTAGCTCCTCCTTGATCTTAGGATATAGGGCTTTACCGACTTAGATGGTTTTTTGTGGATTATCCTCTTCAGCCTCTCCCTTTTTAAGCTTTATTTCATCTTTGGGATCAATGGTGTCAATGTTATATGTTGTTGTTGCCCTCTTATGAGCCTCTCTCTTCTATAGATTTAAAGTTACATTCATGTGCCGACTTTTGGTCACCTTTCACTTCCCCTACTCCATAGGGAGTTGGTAATTTTAGCACCTGGTGGACCGTTGAAGGCATGACCTCAAATTTCTTGAGGTCCACTCGTCCCATGATGAGCTTGTAGGCTGTAGGCTGAGAAGACATTTTCATCCAGCACAAAGAAATCGATTTTTCTAGTCAACCTATGAGGCCATTCATCTCCTATTCTCACATCCATTTCATACACTCCCAATGGATGGATCTTCTCCCCGCTGAATCCCATTAAGGGATGATGGTAAGGAACAAGCCTTGATTGATTGAGACCCAAACATTTAAAAAAGGGCAAAAAAATAACGTCTGCAAAACTTCCCCCATCAACAAGAATCCTCTGAACTTCACATCCATGAATCCTTGTGGTGATAACTAGAGGCTCATCGTGAGGGGCTAAGATACCCTTGTGTAAACGCTGTACTTTCCTTTTTGTGAAAACTTAAACAAGATGATGCGGAAGCGTAAGAATGATGGTTCAACTTTAAAACAAAACGAATTTTAATTTTATTAAAACCAAATTAAAATAGCACCAAGTGAAGTAAAATTAATCAATTAATATATATTCACTTAAACCGATTAATTAATCCAAGTCCTAGAATTTGCCTAAGTCATAATTATCAATATTAGCAAATTTGGCGAAACCAAATTTTAGCAAATGACTTGAATTAAACAACATTACCCAATATTTAATTAAAGTCCAAATTAAATCAGTGTGATAGATTAAACCGAATTTTATCTTGAATGATTCTAAACATGAGTTCTAAATTATTTATGCAAGATAAAATAAACCAATCACACTACGCCGCGATGTACGAGGAAAAAACCAAGACGAGAAACAACCTCGGACGGCCCTAGCCACAAATCCACTAGATATGGAATTACAAGTACAAGACAGATAGACTTACAACGACTGACTCGATCCCTCTCAAGCCTCGACGCTTCTTCTTGTAGACACCTCTTCCTAGCGGATAACCTCGGAACACCACCGCGATCTCGGAATCCACCGATGGGGCTTTCTATGGTCACCGTCACCCTAGCTAGGAGACTTTCTCCAAGTGGGTAGAATCACAACAAAATGTCTTCTTCTTTGATGGATGTAGAAGCAAACCAAAACTTCTCTTCTTGAATTCGGTAGAGATAAACCGGTGCCAAAACTCCAAGCAATTTGATATGTAAATAAGAACTTGGACTAAACACAATTGGGTGTAAACTAGAGTGTGAAGGATTTTCTCTTTGAAAAATAACACTCAAAACATGAACATTTTCCTAAACCATTTTTGCTCTCAAACACTCTCTAAGAGATGGAAATATTTTGGAAAAGTTATGGAAATGTTAGTTTGGAAAATGTGATTCCCGTCCTTCATAAAGTCTGAAAAAATCAGTTAAGAAACAAGTGGGAAAGTGGGTTAAAAACTGTGCCTAAAAACTGTTCCCGCCTAGCAGTTCGTTCGAACGACATTTCGTTCGAACGAACTCTCGTTCGAACGAGACTTCTAACGACGCTCCAGTTTGGAGTCGTTAGAATCTCGTTTGAAATCTCGTTAGAACGAACAATCTCGTTCGAACGATATTTCGAATGACGGACCAGTTTAGACTTGTTGGCAAACTCGTTCGAATGAAACCTGGTTCGAACGAAAAACTCGTTCGAACGACATTTCGAACGACTTCCAGAATTTTTACAAAATTCAATTTTTGGCCCAGAAACTTTATATACTTTATTTTTAAAGTTCTAATTAAATTTTTCTGAAAGTAAACATAGTTTTAATTAAACCTAACACCCAACAAACTTTGTTCCAAGCTCCTATATATATATAATTGCATTCATACCTTGGGAGCATGAAACTATGATTGATGACGTAGAAACGAGGCACGCAAACCGGCATATTTGATGAAGCTTTATACTCTTTGCCGCTACGTCTTCAACAAACACTTCATAGGGTTAAGAATATTACATTTACATACTATCCTATGAATAAATGTTTTTTTCCGGAATTGAGACAAAACTATATATGGACTCAATTGGAAATTTGTGTCCTTACAAATCTCCCCCTTTGGCTATTCCGGGATAAAAACCAAAACAAAAATCCTAAAGGGCCGTCAAGCTCACTAGACTCAAAACATAACCCACCCAAACTTGACTCAACCCAAGGATCAAATGCTTTGACGTTTAAATAATGCCGCTTTAGAAGAAATCCTGCACACTTAAGCAAACTCTTTAAATGCATAGGGAATATCAAAGTATTAAATGCCATTAATTAATTACTCCCCCTAAATTAATTCTCCCCTTTATCAAACACATGACCTACTTAGAAAGGCGTCTCCCCCTAAGATAAATCTCCCCCCCAAACTAAGATACTATAACAATAGGATTAGATACCATTTCTCCCCCTATCATCATTCTCCCCCTTTTTGTTCAGGAATAGACAAAGGCTTAAAGAACTAATAAGCGTAAAAGCATGTTTAAGCTTAAAGTGATAAGACATGAAAGCATATGGGAAATAAACGCAAGGCAAAGACAAACAAATATCATATATATAAACTAGAAATATACCAATGAAGTACTTGCATATATATATATAGATATAAACACACATATAACACAAGATACAATAAGTTTGCACACTCGTATGGCAAAAATGTGTCATATGGAAACGTAAGTGTTGGGGTGTGAACTAGCAACAATTAAATTTGGACCCAAACACTTAATAAACATTCACGGAGTTCTCATTTGATTGCAAACTTTATCACATTTAAATATAACCTCATGTGACAATATAGATTGAACTCAATGAATAAACATACACAATGCATACAAGCCTAGCATGATGATGATTCTACAAACCAAATAGAGTCATGACATTAAAGACAACTAGGATAAACGGACATTGTGCAAACCGTTGATATACCATCCAATTCTCCCTCAATGAGCATATATATTCTTGTGTTTTTGAATGAATATATCAAACAAACATAGGCCTTGGCAATTGTTTTATTTTTAATGCCAAATATTCTGTTTTTAGGCCTTTGGATCACGTATTTCTTTTAGATCCAATAAACGGTGGCTTACTATCGCAAAGGATCACTTAGTCCTTTCGGAGCCCTTCCCCGTGCATATTTATTGTTATCAGTTTTCATTTTTTCACACAAATCTCACATGCAACGGATTTTGACATGCACTAGTCTTCCTAGGTCATAAATATGTAGATGACTAGATTGGTAGGAGAACACCTCAAAAAGCTCAAATATAACATGTGACATTAAGATTTCAAAAGTGCTCGTGCATGTGTGAATAGAGGCATATAGAAATAGAATCCATTTAAACAATAAAAAATCCAACTACTCCATAAAATATGGTAAAGAACATTTTAAGGATTGAAAATCTAAACCAAAAGTTCTAGTCACGTGGGAGCGTAAAGGATAGGATTCATACACAAATATATGCCACATAAAGTGTGTCAAACCAAAATACACACAAAATAAAATCTTTTTGAGTTTTGAAATTTTTAGCCAAAAATAAAAATATATACTCAAAAGACAAACAAAAATCATTTGTATTTTTCATTAAGCTTAAATGAAATAAATAAAACACAAATGATAAACAAAAATCTTTTTATATTATTCAATTAATTCAAACACAAAATATAACATAAAAAGATAAACAAGTCATAATTTCTAGCATGTGAAAAGAAATAAGGCAATGACTAGAAAGTGACTAACAAGCATACATTTAGCATGTGAATATAGCATGAAGTACAAACGCTAAAGTATGCACACACTAACACATTCATCCTTTAGATTTAGCAAGGGAGGAAGCATGTGAAAGTAGATGACAATCAAAAGCCCTATTTTGCAATGCAACCAAGTCAGATTTCCTAACCCAAATTAATGAAGAATGACTATCTTGGGGTGTTGGAGCGTTAACTACCGTGGTTACCTTACTATGGGATTTTCTAGAAATTCGTTGAAGATCAAAACAGAATTTCCTAAGATGACCTTTTCGACCACAATGTGTACAAGCTAAAACATGTAGAAAAGATTTACTTAAGGAGTGATCTTTAAAAGCATTCCTAGTAGATTCTCCTAAAACATTGGTCTTGGCTTTATGAGAAGATTCATTACAAGTATTGAAGCCTAAACCACAAGTGTCATTTTTGATTTGGACTGTTCCTAAGATTTTCTCTAGTTTTTCTGAACGACACTCCAAATCAAATTTGACATGCCTAGAATCTTTTAATTTATTTTCTAATTCTGAAATGTTAGATTCTAGTAAAACATTGCGCTCTTCAAAAGCAAGAAGCTCATTTTTCAAGGATTCCATTAAACCCCTAAGGTTATCTCTTTCGCCTTCTACATATTCTAGCTTCTCTTGAAGAGTTCTCTCACGAGTCTTAAGGTCTTCTATTAAATCATTTTCATCTACGACCTTGACACTCTCTCTTAAACTAGCTTCTAACTTCAAATTAGCCTTCTTCAGTTTAATAGATTCATTATAAAGTTCTTGAAAAGCATTTTGAAGTTCACTCACATTAACCTCTTCTTCATTTTCACTCTCACTTTCTTCTTCACTTTCACTATCACAAAAAACAAGAGAATCATGTACAATGACCTTGGAAGTGGCATGTGCTATCGTTTCATCAATCGATGAGTTCTCACTATCACTCACATGACTAGCCATAAAAGCCACAAAATTTTTCTTAGTGGGGGAATCGGGCTTCTCTTCCTTATCACTATCACTAAGGGTTGCATTATATGAAATGGGTCGCTTACCATCTTTCCTTAGTTTAGTGGGGCACTCATAAGCGCTATGGCCATAACCTTCACAACCAAAACACTTATTAGACTCGTCCCTATCTAAATTGTCATTACAAGGTTTAGGGATCTTCTCGGCTTTAGAAATATTCTCTCTTTTATCATGTTTAGAAGTATCAAATTTCTTAAAATCATTTTTGAATTTATCTTTGTTAATTTTAAGAAATTTTCTAAATTTACGAGCAAATAAAGCCATGTCTTCCGAGTCACTATCACTATCGCTCTCTACTACTTGTTTGACCTCTTTTCGGGCTTTTAAAGCAACACCCTTTTCAATTTTCTTTTCAGTTTTAGAGGGAAACATATCTAGTTCATAGGTTTGTAAATCACCTACAAGCTCTTCTAATTTCGTAGAGGCTAAAGTGGGTAAATAATTTAAAACGATCACTTTTGGAATAAATCTATCGGGTAGGGACCTTAAAATTTTCTTTACAACACGGTCGTCAGGTATTTTCTCTCCCAATTTAAAAGATGAATTAAAAATATCAGACAGTCTAGCATAAAATTCATCAAACGTTTCTTTTTCATTCATTTTGATAGTTTCAAATTGAGTGGTGAGGTTTTGGAGTTTTGAAGCTTTAACGACACTAGTTCCTTCATGAGTTAATTGTAAAATATCCCAAGCTTCTTTAGCGGTTTCACACGTCATAATACGGCGGAATTCATCCGGTGTGACAGCACTAAACAAGGCATTCAAACCACGAGAATTGAAATTAGCAAGTTTAAACTCATTTTCAGTCCATCTATCGGCGGGTTTGATAACACGTTCATTTTCAACTAAATAAGTTGTTGGGGACCACCCGTTAACAACAGACATCCAAACTCTCTCGTCGATAGATTTTAATGCCGATCTCATTCGCGCTTTCCAATACGCGTAGTTTGAACCATCGAAAATAGGAAATTTTGAAAATGGGGAAAAATCCATGTAGCCAAAAATATTTAAGGATCGTTAACGAAATAATTTATCATTTTTGGCTCTGATACCAATTTGTAAACGCTGTACTTTCCTTTTTGTGAAAACTTAAACAAGATGATGCGGAAGTGTAAGAATGATGGTTCAACTTTAAAACAAAATGAATTTTAATTTTATTAAAACCAAATTAAAATAGCACCAAGTGAATTAAAATTAATCAATTAATATATATTCACTTAAATCGATTAATTAATCCAAGTCCTAGAATTTGCCTAAGTCATAATTATCAATATTAGCAAATTAGGCAAAACCAAATTTTAGCAAATGACTTGAATTAAACAACGTTACCCAATATTTAATTAAAGTCCAAATTAAATGAGTGTGATAGATTAAATCGAATTTTATCTTGAATGATTCTAAACATGCGTTCTAAATTATTTATGCAAGATAAAATAAACCAATCACACTACGCCGCGATGTACGAGGAAAAACCCAAGACGGGAAACAACCTCGGACGGCCCTAGCCACAAATCCACTAGATACGAAATTACAAGTACAAGACAGATAGACTTACAACGACTGAATCGATCCCTCTCAACCCTCGACGCTTCTTCTTGTAGACACCTCTTCCTAGCGGATAACCTCGGAACACCACCGCGATCTCGGAATCCACCGATGGGGCTTTCTATGGTCACCGTCACCCTAGCTAGGAGCCTTTCTCCAAGTGGGTAGAATCACAACAAAATGTCTTCTTCTTTGATGGATGTAGAAGCAAACCAAAACTTCTCTTCTTGAATTCGGTAGAGATAAACCGGTGCCAAAACTCCAAGCAATTTGATATGTAAATAAGAACTTGGACTAAACACAATTGGGTGTAAACTAGAGTGTGAAGGATTTTCTCTTTGAAAAATAACACTCAAAACATGAACATTTTCCTAAACCATTTTTGCTCTCAAACACTCTCTAAGAGATGGAAATATTTTGGAAAAGTTATGGAAATGTTAGTTTGGAAAATGTGATTCCCGTCCTTCATAAAGTCAGAAAAAATCAGTTAAGAAACAAGTGGGAAAGTGGGTTAAAAACTGCCAAAAACTGCCTAAAAACTGTTCCTGCCTAGCAGTTCGTTCGAACGACATTTCGTTCGAACGAACTCTCGTTCGAACGAGACTTCTAACGACGCTCCAGTTTGGACTCATTAGAATCTCGTTTGAAATCTCGTTAGAACGAACAATCTCGTTCGAACGACATTTCGAACGACGGACCAGTTTAGACTTGTTGGCAAACTCGTTCGAACGAAACCTGGTTCGAACGAAAAACTCGTTCGAACGACATTTCGAACGACTTCCAAAATTTTTACAAAATTCGATTTTTGGCCCAGAAACTTTATATACTTTATTTTTAAAGTTCTAATTAAATTTTTCTGAAAGTAAACATAGTTTTAATTAAACCTAACACCCAACAAACTTTGTTCCAAGCTCCTATATATATATAATTGCATTCATACCTTAGGAGCATGGAACTATGATTGATGACGTAGAAACGAGGCACGCAAACCGACATATTTGATGAAGCTTTATACTCTTTGTCGCTACGTCTTCAACAAACACTTCACAGGCTTAAGAATATTACATTTACATACTATCCTACAAATAAATATTTTTGTCCGGAATTGAGCCAAAACTATATATGGACTCAATTGGAAATTTGTGTCCTTACACCTTGAAATCAAGTCGCGAGAATCCGAGTACGTCGGTGTCTATGTCTACCTTCTTTCTCTTCTCAGTTTTAACCTCTGATGAAGCCAAGTTCATAACCTCAACTTTAGTCACTAATTTGGTCTCTGCCACATGAGCCTTGTGATCATCTACCTCTGAGACACCTCCTTCTAGTCCCCTACAAATAGTGCTCACACCAAAAGAGATCACGTTGACTCTCTTTACTAGGACATTGTCGTCCTTTGGTGGGAGGTCAGGGTCATTATCGTCATCATCTGAGGCATCATCTTTCCTGGAAGGGGTGTCTTCCTGACATTTATCATTTCTTTTCTTTCTAGGGTTGGCTTGACCATTCTTTGAAGCTCTTGTATCCACATACTTTTTAAACTTTCCAGACTTATATATTTTTTCAATCTCGTCCTTCAGGGAGAAACATTTGTCAGTTAGATAGTCGTGATCTTGATGGAACTCACACCATAAATTCGTGTTTCTCTTGTGTGGAGGAGACCTCAGCTTCTCCAGCCATCTCAGAGACCTTCCATTCTTTATCTGGTTGAGGATGTGTTCACAACTGACAGTTAAAGGTGTATAGTTTGTAAACTTGTCATCCCCAGATATCTTCTTTCCATCCTTTTTCTTCTGGAACTTCCCACGGCTACTTCCATTCTCATCCTCATATTTCACAGCCATTGCTTCCTATGCTTTCATTACCTTTCCAAATATTGCCAAAATCCTGGCCATAGACTTACATGGGTCTTCATCAATCTTCCAGAGTAGCTTTTCCTTTTGAAGTCCTCCAATGAGGGCTGTTATGGTTATACTCTCTTTATAGTCATCTACCTCTAAATTTTCCTTATTAAACCTCGTGATATAGTCTCTGAGGATTTCATTCTTCCCCTGCTTTACATAAAGCAAATGGGTCATCTTCTTTTGAGGCCTTACCCTAAAACAAAATTTGTGAATGAACCGCTCAGCCAAACCTTTAAAACTCTCAATTGAATTTTTAGGAAGAGAAGTGAACCACATATGTGGAGCCCCAGTTAGAGTGATTGAGAAATCTCGATACCTCATCTCATCAGAGATTGAATAAATGTCTGTTGCAGACTGATACATTTCAATATGATTGGGTTGGTACTTCCATCGTACTTGGGAGACACCACAGGAGGTTTAAATTTAGCAAGGGTTGGAAAGTTGACAATCCTTGCCACAAATGGTGAACCCTCTGAGTACCCCCTATGTAATTGGTCTCGACTTTTTATGAAATCCCCTATATTCTCTTCCAGCCTTTGAATAGAGTGGCTCCAAGACTTAGCAAAATTGGGCTGGTCGAGGTTGTCCCCATCCACCTCCAAAGGGTGGACTGAGGGTTCCCCAGCTGCTACAAAGTGTCGATTGTTGACCTCCCCCTAACCACAGTCTCAGCCATATTGGGGTCGGCCATGATGGGTCCGACAGTCACCACACACTCTTCATGATCCAGTGATGATTCTTGACCTGGACATAATTTATCACAGGTCATTAACTGGGCCGAGTCTTTCGAAGTCCGACCCTCTACTTAATCGATCAAATGCTTAACCTCTTTCATGGGCATCGCAGTCTCGTCTTTCACCTTGACATTGACTCTGCTGGATTGGATGTAAAATGTTAGTTGTCACCTCATATAGCTCCCAATAGTTAGCAGGAGCATTCTATGCTTCTATATCATCATACCTATCCTCCGGGAAATGGTTTCCTTGCCTCCCCAGGTGTAAACACCTAGGGTCAGCAACATCCCTCTGCCATTGAGGAGGAGGTAGGTCTTTTTGCGATGCCAGGGGTGGTCCCCTGGGCTCATGCTGTCCCTTAATAGCTACCGGAGAAATCATCTCTGACGAGACCCCTGGTGGTCTCATCAACATATTCTGGCTGAGTTGAGCAAACAGATCCTGCATCGCTTGTTGAGTTGCACCTAAGGACTTCAAGACCGCCTCCACTTTAACCATCTTAGACTGGGGTGGTGCCTGACTAGAACTGGGTCCTCCAACACCAGATGGTGGAGGTGGTAACTCTGGTGCCATGGAAAAATACTAGGGAGATTATAAATGAAAATAATAGAGAGCTTGACACCTTTAAGGATCTCTTTCAATGGGGAGGATTAGTTCACGACCAGAGTCTTCGACGAGGTCAAGTAGCAAAGGAGGAAGAGATGAATCCTCTCATTCCCACAAACAATGCCAAAATGATGTTTCTCTAAACACCACCACCTATATCAGGTGTTGATAAGCTCAAGCTAGCAGCTGCAATGGAAGCATAAGAGTAATGAACTAGTAGAAGGAGGTGAGGAGAATAGGAGAAACAATGGTCTATAAGTGGCTCAGTCGATCTGGCATACGTCCACTGTGAGTGTGTGAGTAAATTTCACTAGAATGAGGGCACTAATGGCCTGTGATACAATCTCTAACTTTATCTCTCTACTGTGTGTACAAACAGAGCTTTGGCTAGGGTTGCAATTGTTGATCCTTTTCCAAGGTAGGGAAATACATGTATTTATAGTGATCGGGGGTGTAGTGTACCCCCCAAGCATGCCATGAGCATGTGTGTGCTGAATACACTAATCATATGTTGACACCTGGCTGCGACACATGTAAGGAATGATGACCAAATATTCCCTCACGTGAGGGGAATGATTTGGTTATAACTGATTTTCTCACGTGTTCCAAGTCTTCCATTTGCTTACGTGTGTTTACGCGAGGTAAGCCGAGGTAAGTGACCTCGAGTACGAGGGTACACTTTTGGCATATCAATCGTATTCATAAACCAGGAGTCCCATTACCACTCGATCAGTTCCTACGAGTTACATTGGTTCTCTGCAAGGTGGTGGTGACTATCACAAGGCCATTTGGGGGCTATTTTGAATTTCCCCCTCTAACGCCATTCTTTAAATCTAAGTACAGACATTTTTAAGTTATTATTTTATTCTTAAATTGGGGGTCATGTGACCATGGGATCATTTCCGACGAGTTATATTGGTCCCGTGCGAGGTGTTGGTGCTTCTCACGGGGCTGTTTTGGGTTCCCCCCCTCTAACATCACGTGGTTAAGCCATAGTATATATATTT
Source organism: Sambucus nigra (assembly GCA_949130495.1). Lineage (NCBI taxonomy): Eukaryota > Viridiplantae > Streptophyta > Magnoliopsida > Dipsacales > Adoxaceae > Sambucus > Sambucus nigra. The sequence continues at coordinate 301,026,030 of OX422214.1, forward strand.
TCATGTTATCGTTGCATTATAAAGTCGGAAGTCCCATGACCATGCAGTCATTTCCTATGAGTTAAATTGTGCCCGTACGAGGTGTTGGTGCCTCTGACGAGGCCATTTCGAGGCTATTTCAGGTTTCCCTTATCTAACGCCATGTTTTAAGCCTAAGTCTATATATTTTTGAGTTTTCACCATATTCTCGAATCGGTCTCCCATGACCATGAGGTCAGTTCCTACGAGTTACATTTGTCCCGTGCAAGGTGTTAGTGCGTCTCACGGGGTCGTTTAGGGGTTATTTCGGGTTCCCCCCTTTAATACCATGTTTTTAAGCCTAAGTCTAGATATTTTCAAATTATAATTGTATTCTGAAATCGACAGTCTCGTAATCACGCGGTTAGTTTCTACAGGTTACAATGGTCCCGTGTAAGGTGTTGGTGCCTCTCACGGGAACGTTTGGGGGCTGTTTCGTGTTTCCCCCTCTAACGCCATCTTTTTAAGCCTAAGTCTAGATATATTGAAGTTATCATCATATTCTGAAACCGGGAGTCCCGTGACCATGTGATCTGTTCCTACGAGTAATATTTGTCCCGTGCGAGGTGTTGGTGCCTCACACGGGGCTGTTTGGGGGGATGTTTCGAGTTTTCCCTGTAACGCCTTACTTTTAAGCCCATGTCTAGATATTTTCAAGTTGTCATTGTATTCTCAAATTGGGAGTCCCGTGACCATATGGCATGTTCCATCGAGTTACATTGGTCCCGTGTGAGGTGTTGGGGCCTATAACGGGAACGTTTGGGGGGTATTTTAGGTTCCCCCTCGAATGCCATGCTTTTAAGCCTACGTCTAGATAATTTCAAGTTATTGTCGTATTATTAAAAGCGAAGTCCTGTGACCACGCGGTTAACTCATACGAGTTACATTGGTCCCATGCAAGGTGTTTGTACCTCTCACAAGGTCGTTTGGGGTTGTTTCGCATTTCCCCCTCTGATAAGCACCCAAAACTGTACAATTTATACCCCAAATAGATGTACTTTAGTTGCTAATTCTCGGTAATATGGGTCTTATGCGCTTAATTGTTCAATATGCAGGCTTAATGCACGCTGCGGTGTTCAAACGCGTATTTCAAGGCAATTGTGCATTTAATGGAGCTAAAATACCCAATTCCCTGACCCTAACCTAGCTAAACCTAGCCCAAACTTACCCCAAGCCTGTGTGTGTTTTATTTGTGTCATTTTATTATTTTTTAGATTTTTAGTTTGAGTCTTTTCTATTTTTAGGATTTATTTTAGATTTATTTTAGAGTTTTAGAATTTTATTTTCTATTTTTCTATTTTATTTTTATTAATATAATTTTATTTTATTTCTATTTTGATTAGCTTTTAGCTTAGTCTTATTTTATTAAGATTAGTTTAGTAGTTTATTTTTAGTTTATTATATTTTATATTTTTTAGGACTTTAGTTTTTCATTTAGATTTTAAGTTTTTATTTCTTTTGTATTAATTTAGTTTATAAATAGGATTAGAATTTTATTATTTTTAATTTGTTTTATTTTTAGTTAGATTTTAGTCTTTTTATTATTTTAGTAGGGTCATAAATTAAACACACACACACAAACTATCCTACACCCCAAACACACCCTAAGCCTCACCATAATTCCCATACTCCCTCAATACACCCAATCCGTCCCACCATCATCTTCTCCAACTAACCCAACAACCTTTTCCTCTCTCCTCTCTCTCTTCCTCCATTAACACCCATATTCCACCCTCACCTCAACCCCCATAACCTTATACCTCCAAAACCAATCAGAATTAATACCTCAAACAACCACCTTCAGTCCCCAACCCGTCAACCCACATTTCCAACCCTCGCCCAACCTATGCCGCGATCCACCTGCCCCGATTCCGGCGACCATACCAAACCCTTATACCTCCATTTTTACCCACGACCTAAGTCGCCTGAACTCCCCTCGTCCCTCACCTCCGGCCTGGTGCGCTGCCAACTGCGTGATCTCACCTCCGGCCTCTCTCTCGAAGTTGACCCGACCTACTCCCTGCCGCCGGCGTTAAGCCCAGCTCCGGCGACATCCTCACCTCCGGCCACCATTTTGCCATGGATCCATTTTAAGACCCATTTGACCTCCCAACCCAAATGAAAATCCACGATTTTAAACCTCCTGCCAAAGTCACCTAACAAACACAAACCAATTCCCACATGTGTCTGCTTAAACCTTTCTCCCAATTTTACCCATAATATCCCCTAACTGACCACCCAAAATCAAATCCCAAAACTACCCCTCAACCCAAAACAGATTTTTTCCAAATATCCTACCTCACACCCCCATGCACATGTGCTCTCACCATTCCCACATGCACACCCTTGCCAATTTCCATTTTTACCCCTCATGCTCCATGCCTCCTATATATTGAGGATGAAGACCCATTTGAAAAAAGATCTCAAAATTAGTTTTAAGCTAGGTGTGATAAAATTCTCCCCACCCCTCTATGTTGAGTATTTGCATTTTTAGCAATTACCTCAATATAGAGGTGTGTGTTGAAAATTATCTCTAGGATAAAATTCACCCCACCCATCTATTATGGATTTTTGCATTTTTAGCAATTATTTCATAATAGATTGATGTAGTGAAATTTATCCCTTATGGGAGGTAAATTCTAACCCATTACTTTATGTTGAGATTTTGCATTTTTAGCAATTATCTCAATATAAATTAATGATCTAGAATTTATTTCTTTGGGTGAATTCTAATGTACAATTTTATAATTTTAGGATTTGTATTTTTAGCAAATCTCTTTTATTATTTAATTGTCCATTATGAATTCATCCATTATCCTTTTTAGTTTTATTTTGTAAATTTTAGTTTACATTCAATAAATACATGAGTGAGGGATTATGATTGAGAGATTTTGGATGTGTAATTGAGAGATTAATGATGAAATTGAAGATTCCATTTGAATTCAAGACTTAAATGAGTTTGATCTATTCCTCTCTTTTACTTTTAGTTTAATCATCTCTTTTTATCAATTGTTTAGCTTATATTTTTGGATGATGATTATTGAGGGCTAATCTCCCATTTATGGGATGAAATTTTGAAGCCCTCATGAGTCCAATTTAGTTAGTTTACTTTTTAGCTCAATTTTATTTACCTAATTTTTATTAGCTTTTGCATCTTAATTAGTAGTTATAAAAATTAGTATAGTTAGTTAGTTAAAATATTCCCTTGAAAAATTCATAAAAAAATAGAAAAAGTAAAAATATAAAAAAATATAATAAAATGCAAATGAATCTATATATATGTCCTCTCCAATTTTGTGTTTCACCCTTAGATATGGATTGATTCCCTTACTTACCCTCTACACTAGTTTTGTTATAATTTTGTAGGTTCAAGGGAATTTTTGATGGATAGAGAAGTTGCAACAACGACAAAATGTACACTAGAGAAGCAATTTTTCTAGTTATCAAATGGCGCCGTTGCCGATCTTTGGAGCTTGAAGCACTTGCGAGGATTACCTATTGTGATTCATTTGTATTGCACTTTTTATTTTTTATTTTTAGTACCATTTTTTTTATTTTAGAAGGATTGTATTAGGACTTTATTATTTGGCTTGTATTGCAGTGCATAGGACACCATTTATTTTTCATTTAAATTTGTAATAATCGAAGCCAAGCGTGATAAGGAAACCGGACAAGGTAGAGAGAGGGCGTCCAATGGCAAGGATTTAGAAGCCTCTCTACCTTGGGTCGGTAGGACTCCCGGGGACGACTGAGATAGGCGTGATCTCCCCACGGCCTAAAAACCGTGGGAGGTATATTTCTTAAACCCTCGCGCCTCTCCTGTTAGCGAGTCAATTCTTTTGTGTGCTCTTGTGTGATTTTATTCTCGCATTTATTTTTTGAATGGTGTGATGAATTAAATTACTAAGACCTACACCCGGTCACTCACGAGAAGGGATTTCATCACCCGACTCACTCGCTTTTCATTGTGTGCTACCCTAGCCATCACTAAATTTAAAATCAATCAACTAAGTAGCCCAATAGGAGAATATTTTTGCAAAGGCGATCACTAAGAGATTTCCGTGATTTTTTTATCGCCCGCGGACTTAATTAAAATTTGACTACCCTCTCACTAAATTTAAAGATAAAAATTGGCTATGTGCTAGTTAGGAAATTTTCTTGACTTGTGTGTGTGTCCAATTCATTTTTCGGTAGTCGGTTTTAGTTAGTCCTTCCAATTCAAAGAGTCCATATCTTTTCCCACCCTTTTCTTCTAAGAAATCCAAAAATATATATTTTTTTCTTTCCTTTATTTTTTAGAAAAATCCAAAAATATTTTCTTCCTTTATTTTTCACAAAACCCCAAAAATATTTTCTTCCAAAAAATCCAAAAATATTTTTTTCCCCACCCTTTCTTTCAAAAAATCCAAAAATATTTTCTACCTTTCATTCTCTAAAAATCCCAAAAAGATTTCCTTTCTTTTTCAAATTATTCAAAAAAAAAAAAAAAGCGAAAATCTTGAAAATAAAAAATAAGGTCGTGTTCGGTGTTTCTTCACCCTCACCTTTGCCAAATTATCCAGCAAGACTGGCGCTTCAGTCTTGTTTGGGGGTGATTCTCATCACCCATTCTTTTGCCACCCCGCACATTCATTGTTCTTATCCTTAGGGTGAGAATGGTTCTGGCTGAAGACATTTAACTTAGCGCTACCGGGAGGCAGCCCGCGTTTCTTGTACTAGTCTCATCCTATTTGGGGGTGGTGTTTCACATCACCCTATGCTTTCCCTGTTATAGACTTGTACACCATTTTTTTATCACTTACTCAGGTTTACTCTTGCATTCACATGTCCACTTCATTAGCGGTTCATTCTGGTAATCTCTTTCCTACCTTATGCTCTCAATTTTAAAAATCAATTTACCTAACATCGAGGACGATGTTCCTTTTTGTTTGGGGGTGGGAATTTTATCAAAATCGTACCTCTTTTGAAATTTTTTTATTTTTAAACCTGATTTTTAAAATTTTTGTGCAATTTCTTTCATCTCAATCATTGATGTGAATTTTCAATCATCCATCTTTCAAAAGTCTAGGAATCAAGCTAGAGAATATCTTCTATAAATAGCTTATGTAATACGTAACAAGGCATTTTGCACCATGAATTTCTAGACTCAACAAAATTTGCGCACTTATCATGTCATTACGTTTAGAGTTGAGGAGTACTACAATTCTAAAGAGAACCTTAAGGATCACTAGTAGAGACTTTAGCCCGTGAGATTTGTGCCTTTCACCCTTTTAGAGTGTTTTACGCAATCTCCGAGTCACAAGTTGATTTAACTTCTTTTGGGTCCGCACTTTAATTGTCGTATGATCTCATTATCTTTCATAAAATTTTGGCTTAATCACCGAGAACGACATCACTTTCGAGTTGTAAGAAACGCGTGTCTTAAAATTTGTCCCGATCACTAGATTTCATTTATCATACATTCATACACCTTCCATTTTCCATATCATCACCATATACCATACCGCCCATTTCCATATCCACAGAGTATAGTGTTGAAAGTAAAAGGAGAAGATCCGTCATAGAGAGTGTTTGCATTTTTAGCGAATATCTCTCCCAAAGCTGATTCAGATGGAGAAAAATTTGATACAAATCTATGTTGGGGTTATTTGTATTTTTAGCAGATTTATCTCATACATTGATGCGTATTTGGAAAAGAAAAAAAAATATATAAGAAAAAAAAAAGAAAAAAAAAAGTAAGTAAAAAAAAAAAGATGATCTATCATAGAGAGTGTTTGCATTTTTAGTGGATATCTCTCCCAAAGACGATTCAGATAGAGAAAAATTAAATACAAATCTATGTTGGGGTTATTTGAATTTTTAGCAGATTTATCTCGTACATTGATGTGTATTTGGAAAAGAAGGAAAAGAGAAAGTTGCAGTCAAGAAATAAAGACATTTGTTCGTCTATGAGTGATACACTCTTCTCAAATATCCACCATCCATTCATCCATCCTATCCTACCTACCTCATCCAAAACAACCCACATCATCATATCCTTCCTATTTCATTTTCCCCCTCACCCATATACATCCATGTTCCCCTAGATGTTCGGGCAAATGAGAGTCAACGTGGTGAATAACTTGACGTTCTCACTATAGTGATTAGCATTCTTTCATGAGATCAATTTTATTTCTATATGTTCGTTCTTTCTTATGTGTGTGTGAGACGTTTGAACTTGCTTACATTTATTCACCTCCTCACACACAAGAGCGATACACTTACCCTAATCTCGAGAGTTCGTTTGAGAGAGATATATCCGTGAGATTTGAAGTTGAAGCGTTGATTCCGACAAGGCAATCTAGGAATTACTCTTTTGATGCTCGACCCGTTTTGACTGATTCACACTACACACGTTGAGTTCTAGGAAGGATGTGCCTTGTGTATTTACTTAGCTTAAACTTTTTACACATTCTAGCTTGTATTTCTGAAAATATTTCTCATGATGGATTGTGCGATTACTCTATGTCTAATAAGAGATTGACTGCCTTTCAATAAATTTTTACAAATAAGAATTTTGTGGGTATATTCCCTGCAAACCCTCACGAGACACAACTCGTCCTGTAGGGCAACCTATAGGTTTAAAGGCTTGTTGCACACGCTAAGTGCAATCGCAAGTGCCCGCGAAAGTGGTACACTTTTGGTTACTTATCATTTTCTTTCTCTCTATCTTATTGCTCGAGGACTAGCAACACTCTGTTTGGGGGTGGTGTGATAAGCACCCAAAACTGTATAATTTATACCCCAAATAGATGTACTTTAGTTGCTAATTCTCGGTAATATGGGTCTTATGCGCTTAATTGTTCAATATGCAGGCTTAATGCACGCTGCGGTGTTCAAACGCGTATTTCAAGGCAATTGTGCATTTAATGGAGCTAAAATACCCAATTCCCTGACCCTAACCTAGCTAAACCTAGCCCAAACTTACCCCAAGCCTGTGTGTGTTTTATTTGTGTCATTTTATTATTTTTTAGATTTTTAGTTTGAGTCTTTTCTATTTTTAGGATTTATTTTAGATTTATTTTAGAGTTTTAGAATTTTATTTTCTATTTTTCTATTTTATTTTTATTAATATAATTTTATTTTATTTCTATTTTGATTAGCTTTTAGCTTAGTCTTATTTTATTAAGATTAGTTTAGTAGTTTATTTTTAGTTTATTATATTTTATATTTTTTAGGACTTTAGTTTTTCATTTAGATTTTAAGTTTTTATTTCTTTTGTTTTAATTTAGTTTTTATATAGGATTAGAATTTTATTATTTTTAATTTGTTTTATTTTTAGTTAGATTTTAGTCTTTTTATTATTTTAGTAGGGTCATAAATTAAACACACACACACAAACTATCCTACACCCCAAACACACCCTAAGCCTCACCATAATTCCCATACTCCCTCAATACACCCAATCCGTCCCACCATCATCTTCTCCAACTAACCCAACAACCTTTTCCTCTCTCCTCTCTCTTCCTCCATTAACACCCATCTTCCACCCTCACCTCAACCCCCATAACCTTATACCTCCAAAACCAATCAGAATTAATACCTCAAACAACCACCTTCAGTCCCCAACCCGTCAACCCACATTTCCAACCCTCGCCCAGCCTATGCCGCGATCCACCTGCCCCGATTCCGGCGACCATACCAAACCCTTATACCTCCATTTTTACCCACGACCTAAGTCGCCTGAACTCCCCTCGTCCCTCACCTCCGGCCTGGTGCGTTGCCAACTGCGTGATCTCACCTCCGGCCTCTCTCTCGAAGTTGACCCGACCTACTCCCTGCCGCCGGCGTTAAGCCCAGCTCCGACGACATCCTCACCTCCGGCCACCATTTTGCTATGGATCCATTTTAAGACCCATTTGACTTCCCAACCCAAATGAAAAGCCACGATTTTAAACCTCCTGCCAAAGTCACCTAACAAACACAAACCAATTCCCACATGTGTCTACTTAAACCTTTCTCCCAATTTTATCCATAATACCCCTTAACTAACCACCCAAAATCAAATCCCAAAATTACCCCTCAACCCAAAACATATTTTTTTCCAAATATCCTACCTCACACCCCCATGCACATGTGCTCTCACCATTCCCACATGCACACCCTTGCCAATTTCCATTTTTACCCCTCATGCTCCATGCCTCCTATATATTGAGGATGAAGACCCATTTGAAAAAAGGTCTCAAAATTAGTTTTAAGCTAGGTGTGATAAAATTCTACCCTCCCCTCTATGTTGAGTATTTGCATTTTTAGCAATTACCTCAATATAGAGGTGTGTGTTGAAATTTATCTCTAGGATAAAATTCACCCCACCCATCTATTATGGATTTTTGCATTTTTAGCAATTATTTCATAATAGATTTATGTAGTGAAATTTATCCCTTATGGGAGGTAAATTCTAACCCATTACTTTATGTTGAGATTTTGAATTTATAGCAATTATCTCAATATAAATTAATGATCTAGAATTTATTTCTTTGGGTGAATTCTAATGTACAATTTTATAATTTTAGGATTTGTATTTTTAGCAAATCTCTTTTATTATTTAATTGTCCATTATGAATTCATCCATTATCCTTTTTAGTTTTATTTTGTAAATTTTAGTTTAGATTCAATAAATACATGAGTGAGGGATTATGATTGAGAGATTTTGGATGTGTAATTGAGAGATTAATGATGAAATCGAAGATTCCATTCGAATTCAAGGCTTAAATGGGTTTGATCTATTCCTCTCTTTTACTTTTAGTTTAATCATCTCTTTTTATCAATTGTTTAGCTTATATTTTTGGATGATGATTATTGAGGGCTAATCTCCCATTTATGGGATGAAATTTTGAAGCCCTCATGAGTCCAATTTAGTTAGTTTACTTTTTAGCTCAATTTTATTTACCTAATTTTTATTAGCTTTTGCATCTTAATTAGTAGTTATAAAAATTAGTATAGTTAGTTAGTTAAAATATTCCCTTGAAAAATTCATAAAAAAATAAAAAAAGTAAAAATTTAAAAAAATGCAAATGAATCTATATATATGTCCTCTCCAATTTTGTGTTTCACCCTTAGATATGGATTGACTCCCTTACTTACCCTCTACACTAGTTTTGTTATAATTTTGTAGGTTCAAGGGAATTTTTGATGGATAGAGAAGTTGCAACAACGACAAAATCTACACTAGAGAAGCAATTTTTCTAGTTATCACCCTCTAATGCCATGATTTTAAGCCAAAGTGTAAATATTTTCAAGTTATCGTCATATTTTCAAACCGGGAGTCCGGTGACCACGTAGTCAGTTCGAATGCGTTACATTGGTCTGTTGCGAGGTGTTGGTGCCTCTCATAGTTCTATTTGGGGGATGTTTCGAGATTCCCCCGCTAATACCATGTTTAAACCCTAAGTTTAAATATTTTTAAATTATCGTCACACTCTCAAATCTGGAGTCATGTGATCACATGATAAATTCCTATGAGTTACATTTATCACGTACGAAGTGTTAGTGCCGCTCACGGGGACGTTCGAGGATGTTTTGGGTTTCCCCATCTAATGCCATGTTTTTAGTCCTATGTCTTAATATTTTAAAGTTATCATCGTATTCTCAAACCGGGACTCCCGTTACCCCGCGATTAGTTCTACAAGTTACATTGGTCCAGGACGAGGTTTTGGTGCCTCTCACGGGTCAGTTTGGGGTCTATTTCGTGTTTCCCCCTCTAACGCCATGTTTTTAAGCTTAAGTCTAAATATTTTCAAGTGATCATCTTATTCTCAAATCGTGATTCTCGTGACCATGCGGTCAGTTCCTATGAGTTACATTTGTTCCGTGTGAGGTGTTGGTACGACTCACATGGCCATTTGGGGCCTGTTTTGGGTTCCCCCTCTTACGCCACATTTTAAGACAAAGTCTAGATATTTTAAAGTTATCATTGCATTCACAAATCGGGAGTTTCGTGACCACACGATCAATGCCTACGAGTTACATTGGACCTGTACGAGGTGTGGGTGCCTCTCACAGGGACGTTTGGGGGATATTTTGGGTGTCTCCCATCAAACTCCATGTTTCTAAGCCTAAGTCTAGATATTATCAAGCTATCGTTTAATTCTCAAATCCGAAGTCCACCACACAGTCAATTTCTACGAGTTACATTGGTCCCGTGCGAGGTATTTCTGCCTCTCACATGGCCATTTTGGGGTTGTTTTAGGATTTCCCCCTCCAACGCCATGTTATAATCCTAAGTCTAGATATTTTCAAGTTATCATCGTATTCTAAAACTCAGAGTCCCGTGACCACGCGATTAGTTCCTATGAGTTACATTGGTCCCGTGCGAAGTGTTGGTGCCTCTCATGGGGTCATTTGGGGGATGTTTCGAGTTTCCCCCTCTAATGCCATGTTTTTAATCCTAAGTCTAGATATTTCCAAGTTATCATCGTATTCTGAAATCGGGAGTCTTGTGACCACGGGGTCAGTTACTACGAGTTACATTGCTCCCATGCGACGTGTTGGTACCTCTCACCAGGTCGTTGGGGGTTGTTTGGAGTTTCCCCATCTAACGCAATATTTTTAGGCCTAAGTCCAGATATTTTCAAATTATCATCCTATACACCAACTGGGTGTCATGTGACCATGCAGTCTATTCCTACAAGTTGCATTGGTCCGTACGAGGTGTTAATGCTTCTCACAGGACCGTTTAGGGCTTGTTTTAGGTTTTCGCCTACTAATGCCATCTTTTTAATCCTAAGTATAGATATTTTCAAGTATCGTTATATTCTAAAATTGGGAGTCTCGTGAGTACGCAATTAGTTTCTATGAGTTATATTAGTACCGTGCGAGGTGTTGGTGCCTTTTACGGCGCCAATTGTGTGCTGTTTCGGGTTCCCCCCTCTAACGCCATGTTTTTAAGCCTAAGTCTAGATATTTTCAAGTTATCATCGTATTATCAAACCGAGAGTCCTGTGACCACGCGATCAGTTCCTACGAGTAACATTAGTCCCGTGCGAGGTGTTGGTACCTCTCATCGGGTCGTTTTGGGATTGTTTCAGGTTTCCCTCTCAAACGTCATGTTTGTAAGCCCAAGTATAGATATTTTCAAGTTATCATTGTATACACCAACTGGGAGTCCCGTGACCACGCAGTCAGTTCTTACGAGTTACATTCATCCCGTGCAAGGTGTTAGTGCCTCTCACGGACCGTTTAGGGGCTGATTCGGGTTTCCACCCAATAATGCCACGTTTTAAGAGCAAGTCTAGATATTTTCAAGTTACCATTATATTATCAAATCCAGAGTCTCATGACTGCGCGATTTGTTCCTACGAGTTACATTAGTCCCGTGCGAGGTGTTGGTGGCTCTCAGGGGGCCGTTTGGGGCCTATTTCGGGTTTCCTCCTCTAACATATAATTTTTAAGACTATGTCCAAATATTTTCAAGTTATCTTTGTATTATCAAATCGATAGTCACGTGACCATGCGACAAGTTCCTATGAGTTACATTAGTCCCAAAAGAGGTATTAGTGCCTCTCACAGGGACATTTTGGGGTTGTTTTGGGTTTCCCCCTCTAATGCCATGTTTTAATCCTAAGTTTAGATATTTTAAATTTATTGTCGTATGCTTAAACTGGCAGTCGTATGACCACGCGATCAGTTCGTACATGGTACAATGATCCTATGCGAGGTGTTAGTACCTCTCACAGGTCTGTTTGGGGTTGTTTTGAATTTCCTCCTCTAATGCCATGCTTTTAAGCCTAAGTATATATATTTTCAAGTTATCGTCGTATCATCAAATCGGGAGTCCCATGACCACACGATTAGTTTGTATGAGTTACATTGATCTCGTGTGAGGTGTTGTTGCCTCTCACGGGGTTGTTTGGGGGATATTTAGGGTTTCCCCCTTTAACGCCATGTTTTAATCCTAAGTTTAGATATTTTAAGGTTTTCGTCACATTCTCAAATCAGGAGTACTATGACCAAGCGGTCAATTCCTACGAGTTATATTTGTCCCGTGCGAAGTGTTAGTCCTCTCACGGGGATATTTTGGGTTTCCCCCTTTAACACCATGTTTTTAAGCCTGAGTCTAGATATTTTCAAGTTATCATCGTATTCTCAAACCATGAGTCCCATGACCATGCGATTAGTTACTACGAGTTACATTAGTGCCATGAGAGGTGTTGGTGCCTCTCACGGGGTCGTTTGGGGGCTATTTCGAGTTCCCCCTCCAACACTATGTTTTAAGCCTAAGTCAAGATATTTTCAAGTTATTATAGAATTCTCAAATCGGGATACCCGTGACCACACGATCAATTACTATGAGTTACATCAGACCCGCGCGAGATTTTGGTGTCGCTCACGGGTCTGTTTCGATTTTCCCTCTTCAATGCCATGTTTTTAAGCCTAAGTCTTAATATTTTCATGTTATCATCATATTCTCAAATCGGGAATCCTGTTACTGCACAATGAGTTTTCGAAAGTTACATAGGTTCCATGTGAGGTGCTGGTGCCTCTCATGGGGCAGTTGGGGTCTATTTCTAGTTCTCCACCACTAATGCCATATTTTAAGCCTAAGACTAGATATTTTTAAGTTATCATCATATACTCAAACGGGGAGTCCCGAGACCATGCGATTAGTTCCTACGAGTTACCTTAGTCCCGTGAGAGGTGTTGGTGCCTCTCACGGTGCCATTTGGGGGTTGTGTTAAGCTTCCCCCTCTAACTCCGTGTTTTGAAGAAAAAGTCCACATATTTTAAAGTTATAATCATATTAACATACCAGGAGTCCCATGAGCATGTGGTCAGTTCCTACAAGTTACATTGGACCTGTGCAAGGTGTGGGTGCCTCTCACCGGGATGTTTGGCGGCTATTTTGGGTTTCGCCCATCTAATACCATATTTCTAAGACTAAATCTTGATATTTTAAAGTTATCGTTGCATTCTCAAATTGGGAGTCCACCATGCGGTCAATTACTATATGTTACATTGGTCCCGTGCGAGGTGTTAGGGCCTCTTACGTCACCGTTTGGGGGATATTTCCAGTTCCACCTATAACACCATGTTTTTTGCCTAATTATAGATATTTTCAAGTTATCATTGTATGCTCAAACTCTGAGTCTCGTGACCACGCTGTTAGTTCCTATAAATTACATTAGTCCCGTACGAGGTGTTAGTGCCTCTCATGGGGCCGTTTGGGGGCTATTTCGGGTTCCCCCTCTAATGCCATGTTTTTAATCCTAAGTCTAGATATTTTCATGTTATCATCGTATTCTAAAATCGGGATTCCTATGACCACGCGTTCAGTTCATACATTTTACATCGGTACCGTGCGAGGTGTTGGTACCTGTCACCTAGTCGTTTGGGTGTTATTTCGACTTTTCCCCCTCTAACGCCATGTTTGTAGGCCTAAGTCTAGATATTTTCAAGTTATCATCATATCCACCAATTAGGAGTCCCGTGACCACGCAGTCAGTTCCTACGAGTTGCATTGGTCCCGTGCGAGGTGTTAGCGCCTCTCACGGGACCGTTTAGGGGTTGTTTCGGATTTTGACCCATTAGTTCCATGTTTTTAAGCCAAACTATAGATATTTTCAAGTTACCATTATATTATCAAATCGGGAGTCTCGTGGTGACGCGGTTAGTTCCTACGAGTTACACTCAACCCGTATGAGGTGTTGGTTCCTATCACATGGCCGTTTGGGTACACTTTTGGGTTTCCCCGTCTAACACCTTATTTTTAAGCCGATGTCTAGATATTTTCAAGTTATCTTCGTATTATCAAACTGAGAGTTCGTAACCATGCGACCAGTTCTTATGAGTTACATTAGTCCCATGAGAGGTGTTGGTGCCTCTCACGGGGACGTTTTTGGGTTATTTCGGGGTTCCCCCTCTAACACCATGTTTTAAGCCTAAGTCTAGATATTTTCAAGTTATTGTCAAATTCTCAAACTGGGAGTTCCGTGACCACGCGATCAGTTCATACGACTTACATTGGTCCCGTGTGAGGTGTTGGTACATCTTATAGGGCCAATTGGATTTGTTTCGGAATTCTCCCTCTAACGCCATGCTTTTAAGCTTGAGTATATATATTTTCAAGTTATTATCATATTATCAAACCGGGAGTCCCGTCACCATGCGATGAGTTTGTATAGGTTACATTGGTCTCGTACGAGGTGTTGGTACCTCTCACGGGGTTGTTTGGGGGATGTTTCGTGTTTCCCCATCTGACGCTATGTTTTAAGCCTCAGTCTAGATTTTTCAAATTTATCATCACATTCTTAAATCGGGAGTCCCATGACCACGCAATCAATTCCTACAAGTTATAATTGTCCCGTTCGAAGTGATAGTGCCGCTCACGGGGCCATTTGGGGGCTTTTTCGAGTTCCCCCCTTTAACGCCATGCTTTTAAGACTAAATCTTGATATTTTTAAGTTAACATCATATTCTGAAGCCATGAGTCCCATGACCATGCAGTCAGTTCCTACGAGTTACATTGGTCACGTGCGTGGTGTTGGTACCTCTTACGAGGCCATTTGGGGGCTATTTACTGTTCCCCATCTAACACCATGTTTTAAGACTAAGTCAAGATATTTTCAAGTTATTATAAAATCCTCAAATCGGGAGTCCCGTGACCACACAATCAATGCCTACGAGTTACATTGGACCCATGCGAGGTATTAGTGTCGCTCACAGGGCTGTTTAGGGGTTGTTTCAGTTTACCCCCCTCTAACTCCATATTTTTAAGTCAAAGCCTAAATATTTTCATGTTAACATCACATACTCAAATAGGGAGTCCCGTCGCCATGATGTAAATTCCAACGAGTTACGTTGGTCCCATGGGAGGTGTTGGTGTCTCTCCCGAGGCCATTTGTGGCCTGTTTGGAGTTTCCCCCTTTGACACCATATTTTTAAGCTAAAGTCTAGAAATTTTCAAGTTATCATCGTATACACAAATCGGGAGACCCATGAGCACGCAGTCAGTTCCTATAAGTTACATTGGGCATGTGCGAGGTGTGGGTGCCTATCACGAGGTTGTTTGGGGGGCTATTTCGGGTTTCCCCTGTCTAATAAAATGTTTTAAAGCCTAAGTCTGATAATTTCAAGCTATTGTTGCATTCTTAAATCGGGAGTCCAAAATGCGGTCAATTCATACGAGTTACATTGGTGCTGTGCGAGTTGTTAGTGCCTCTCCCGGGGTTATTTATGGGCTATTTTGGGTTTCCCCCTCTAGCGCCATGTTTTTAAGCCTGACTCTAGATATTTTAAAATTATCATCGTATTCTCAAACCCAGAGTCTCATGACCACGCGGTTATTTCCTATAAGTTTTATTGGTCCCGTGCGAGGTGGATGTGACTCTAGTGGGGCCTTTGTGGGGATGTTTCGGGTTCCCACATCTAATGCCAAGTTTTTAATCCTATGTCTAGATATTTTCAAGTTATCATCGTATTCTCAAACCTAGATTCCTGTGACCACATGGTCAGTTCTTACGAGTTAAATTGGTTCGCGGGGTGTTGGTACCTCTTATCGGGTCGTTTGGAGGTAGTTTCGGCTTCCCCCCTAACGCCATGTTTTTAGGCCTAAGTCTAGATATTTTCAATTTATCATGGTATGTTCCAACTCAGAGTCTCGGGACCCCACAATCAGTTCATACGAGTTATATCGGTCCCATAGGAGATGTTGGTGCCTCTCACCGGGTCGTTAAAGGTCTATTTTGGGTTTCCCCCTGTAACGCCATGTTTTCAAGCCAAACTCTAGATGTTTTCAAGTTATTGTTGTGTTGTCAAACCGGGTGTCCCATGACCACAAGATCAGTTCCTACGAGTCATATTGGTCCCATGAGAGGTGTTAGGGCTTCTCTCAAGGCCGTTTGTGGGCCGTTTTGGGTTTTCCCACTCAAACGCCATGTTGTTTATGCCTAAGTCTTGATATTTATAAGCTATTGTCGTAATCTTAAAGTGGGAGTCCCATGGCCACGCGATCAGTTCCTACGAGCTACATTGGTCCCGTGCGAGGTGTTAGTGCCTCTTATAGACCCATTTGGGGGCTATTTCAAATTCCCCCCTCTAACGCAATGGTTTTAAGCCTAATCATAAATATTTTTAATTTATCATTTTATTCTTAAATCGGGAGTCCCGTGACCATGAGATAAGTTCGTACAAGTTATGTTGGTACTATGGGAGGTCTTGGTGCTTCTCAAGTGGATATTAGGGGCGATTTTGGATACACCCATCCAACACGTTTTTTTAATCCTAAGTATAGACATTTTCAAGTTATCATCATATTCTCAAACTAGGAGTCCAGTGACCCCGCGTTCAGTTCATACGAGTTACATTGGTCCCGTGCGAGGTGTTGGTACATCTCACCTGGTCGTTTGGGGGTTGTTTTGGGTTTTACCCATCTAACACCATATTTTTAGGCCTAAGTCTAGATATTTTCAAGTTATCATCATATACAAACTGGGACTCCCATGACCACGCAGTCAGTTCCTTCGAGTTACATTGGTCCTGTGCGACGTGTTAGTGCCTCTCACGGAACCATTTAGGGGTTGTTTCGAGTTTCCCCCACTATTTCCATGTTTTTACGACCAAGTCTAGATATTTTCAAGTTATCATTATATTAGCAAATCGAGAGTCTCGTGACCGCGCGATTAGTTCCTACGAGTTATATTAGTCTCGTACGAGGTGTTGGTGCCTCTCACGGGGCCATTTTGGGGCTATTTTGAGTTCCCCCCTCCGATGCCATGTTTTAAGCCTAAGTCTAAATATTTTAATGTTATCATCATATTCTCAAACAGGGAGTCCTGTGACCATTCGGTCAGGTCCTATGAGTAAAATTAGTCTCGTGTGAGGTGTTGGTACCTCTCATCGGGTCGTTTGGGGGCCATTTCAAGTTTCCCCTCTAACGCCTTGTTTTTAAGCCTATATCTAGATATTTTGAATTTATCATTGGGCCTTGCAAGTAGGTGCCTCTCACAGGGCAGTTTGGGGGTTGTTTTAGGTTTCCCTCTCTAACACCTTGTTTTTAAGCCTATGTGTAAATATTTTTAAGTTATCTTTGTATTATAAAACCAGGAGTCCTGTCACCGTGCGACCAATTTCTACGAGTTACATTGGTCCCATGAGAGGTGTTGACGCCTCACATAGGGACATTTGGGGGTTGTTTCGGGTTTCCACTTCGAAAACCATGTTTTTTAGCCTAAGTCAAGATATTTTCAAGTTATTTTTGTATTCTTAAATTGTGAGTCCCATGACCACGCGATCAGTTCATACGAGTTACATTTGTTCTGCACGAGGTGTTGGTAACTATCATAGGGTCGTTGGGGTTGTTTCCGATTTCCCCCTCTAACGCGATTCTTATAAGCCTAAGTATAGGTATTTTCAAGTTATTGTTATACTATCATACCGGGAGTCCTGTGACCACGCAGTTAGTTTGTACGAGTTACATTGGTCTTGTTTGAGGTGTTGGTGTCTCTCACGGGGCTGTTTGGGGGATGTATCGGGTTTCTCCCCTCTAACGCCATGTTTTATGCCTAAGCTTAAATATTTTCAAGTTATCATTGCATTTTAAAATCAGGAGTCCTGTGACCACGCGATCAATTCCTACGAGTTACATTTGTCCCGTGCGAAGTGTTAATGCTGCTAACGGGGCCATTTTGGGGTATTTCGGGTTTCCCCCATCAACACCATGTTTTTAAGACTATGTTTAGATATTTTCAAGCTATCGTCTTATTCTCAAACCATGAGTCCCGTGAGCATACGATCAATTACTACGAGCTATATTAATCACGCGCGAGGTGTTGGTGCTTCTCACGGGGCCATTTTGGGGCTGTTTAAGGTTCCCGCTCTAACACCATATTTTAAGCCTAAGTGTAGATAGTTTTAAGTTATTGTAGCATTCTCAAATTGAGAGTCCCGTGATCATGAGATTAGTGCCTATGAGTTACATTGGACCCGTGAGAGGTGTTGGTGTTGCTCACTGGGCCGTTTAGGGTTGTTTCAGTTTTCCCCCTCTAACTCCATGTTTTTAAGCCTAAGTCTTAATTTTTTTCATGTTATCATCGTATTTTTCAAACTGCATGTCCCGTTACCACGCAGTCAGTTTCTTCAGGTTACATTGGCCCCATGTGAGGTGTTGGTGCCTCTCGTGTCTGTTTCTAGTTTTCCACCTCTAATGATATATTTTAAGCCCAAGTATAGATATTTTTAAGTTTTCATCATTTACTCAAACGGGGAGTCCCGTGACAATGCGATTAGTTCCTACGAGTTACATTCGTTTCAAGTTTCCCCTGTAACACCATGTTTTTAAGCCAAAGTCTAGATATTTTCAAGTTATCATCCTATTCACAAATCGGGAGTCCCATTAGCACACGGTCAGTTTCTGCAAGTTACGTTTGGCCTGTGCGAGGTGTGGGTGCCTCTCACGGGGCTGTTTGGAGTCTATTTTGAGTTTTCCCCTCTAACACGATGTTTTTAATCGTAAGTCTAGATATTTTAAAGTTATCATCGTAATCTAAAACCCAGAGTCTCATGACCACAAGGTTAGTTCCTACGAGTTTCATTGGTACTGTGCGAGGTGTTTGTGACTCTCACGGGGTCGTTTGAGGGATGTTACGAGTTCCACCCTCTAATGCCTTGTTTTTAATACTAAGTCTAGATATTTTCAAGTTATCATCGTATTATCATACAGATATTCATGTGCCTACACAGTGAGTTCTTACAAGTTACATTGGTCCCGTGCGAGGTATTGGTACCTTTGATCGCCGTGTATGGTGGTAGTTTCGAGTTTCCTCCCTAACGCCATGTTATTAGGTCTAATTCTAGATATTTTAAAGTTATCATCGTATACACCAACTGGGATTCCCATGACGACACAGTCAGTTTGTACGGGTTACATTGGTCCCGTGCGAGGTGTAGGTGCCTCTCACGGGGCCGTTTGGTGGATATTTCAGGTTTTCCTCCTCTAGCGCCATGTTTTTAAGTCTAAGTCCATATATTTTAAAGTTATCATCGTATTCTCAAACTAGGTGTCCCATGACCATGCGCTAAGTTCCTAGGAGTCACAATGGTCCCATGAGAGGTGTTGGGGCCCCTCACGGGGTGGTTTAGGGCCTGTTTTGGGTTTCCCCACTCTAACATAATGTTTTCAATTTATTATCGTATTCTTAAACTGGGAGTCCCATGACCACACGGTGAGTTCCTACGAGTTACATTGGTCTTGTGTGAGGTGTTGGTGCCTCTCACAGGCTCATTTGGGGGTTGTTTCGAATTTCCCCTCTAACGCCATGGTTTTAAGCCTAAGCATATATATTTTCAAGCTATCATTTTGTTCTTAAACCGGGAGTCCCGTGACCATGCAATAAGTTCCCACGAATTACATTGGTACCATGGGAGGTGTTGGTGCTTCTCAAGGGGCTGTTCGGGGGCGGTTTTGGGTACCCCCTCCAATGCCATGTTTTTAATGCTAAGTCTAGATATTTTCCAGTTATCATCATATTGTCAAATTAGGAGTACTATGACCACGCAGTCAGTTCATATGAGTTACATTGGTCCCGTGCGAGCTGTTCGTACCTTCCACCTGGTTGTTTTTTTAGGGGTTTCCCCTATAAAACCATGTTTTTAGGCCTAAGTCAAGATATTTTCAAGTTATCATCATATACACCAACTGGGAGTCCCTTGACTGCGTAGTCAATTCCTATAAGTTACATTAGTCCCGTGCGAGGTGTTAGTGCTTCTCACGGGACCGTTTAGGGGCTTATTCGGGTTCCCCACACTAATGCCATATTTTTAAGCCTAAGTGAAGATATTTTCAAATTACCATTGTATTATCAAATCGGGAGTCTCGTGACTGAGCGGTTAGTTCCTATGAGTTACATTCATCCCATGCGAGGTGTTAGTGCCTTTCATGGGACCAATTGGAGGCTGTTTCGGATTCCCCCATCAAACGCCATGTTTTTAAGCCTAAGTCTAAATATTTTCAAGTTATCATTGTATTATCAAACCAAGAGTATTGTGACCATGAGGCCAGTTCCTACTAGTAACATGAGTCCCGTGCGAGGTGTTGGTAGCTCTCATCGGGAAGTTTGGGGGCTATTTCGAGTTCCCCATTCTAATGCCTTATTTTTAAGACTAAATCTAGATATTTTCAAATTATTATCATATACACCAACTGGGAGTCCCATGATAACCCGATCAGTTCATACGAGTTATATTGTCCCGTGCAAGGTGTTGGTGCCTCTCACGAGGTCGTTTGGGGGCTATTTTAGGTTTTCCCCATAAAATGGGAGTCCCGTGACCATGTGACCATGTCCTATGAGTTACATTGGTCGAATGAGAGGTGTTGGTGCCTCTCATGGGTATGTTTAGGGGTTTTATATAGTTTTCTCCCTCGAACGCCATGTTTTTAATCCTAAGTCTAGATATGTTCAAGTTATTGTCATTTTCTTAAACTGGGAGTCCCGTGGCAATGCGGTCAGTTCATACGAGCTACATTGGTCTCGTGCGAGGTGTTGGTACCTCTCACAAGTCCATTTGGGGTTGTTTCGGATTTTCCCTCTAACACTATTTTCAAGATATCGTCATATTATCAAACCGGGAGTCCCGTGATGCCAAGATCAGTTTGTACGAGTTACATTGGTCTCGTGTGAGGTGTTGGTGCATCTCACGAGGCCATTTAAGGGATATTTTGGTTTTCACCCTCAAACGCCATGTTCGAAGTCTAAGTCTATATTTTTTCAAGTTATCGTTGAATTCTCAAATCGCGAGCGCTGTGACCAAGCGGTCAGTTCCTACGAGTTTCATTGGTCCTGTGCGAGGTGTTGGTGCCTCATGAGGGGACCTTTAGGGGATGTTTTGTGTTTCTCCCTCTAGTGCCATTTTTTTAAGCCAAAATCTAGATATTTTCAACTTGTCATCGTATTCACAAATCGGGAGTCCCATGAGCACGGGGTCAGTTCTTACAAGTTACATTGGGCCTGTGCGAGGTGTGGATGCCTCTTGTGAGTCCATTTGGGTTTCCCCATATAATGCCATGTTTTTAAGCCTCAGTATAGTTATTTTTAAGCTATCATCGCGTTCTCAAATTGGGAGTCCACCACGCGGTCAATTCGTATGATTTACATTCGTCTCGTGCGAGGTGTTAGTGCCTCTCACAGGGGCTGTTTGGGGACTGTTTTGGGTTTTTCTCGCCAATGCCATGTTTTTAAGACTTAGTCTATATTTTTATAGTTATCAATATCTTCTCAAATCCATAGTCCCATGAGCACGCGATTAGTTCCTACGAGTTTCATTGGTCCCGTACGAGGTGTTGGTGACTCTCACGGGTTCATTTGGGGGCTATTTCGGGTTCCCCTCTAATGCCATATTTTTATTACCATGTGTAGATATTTTCAAGTTATCATCGGATTCTCAAACCAATATTCCTGTGACCACACGATCAGTTCTTACGAGTTACATTTGTCTCGTGCGAGGTGTTGGTACCTCTCACCGGGTCATTTGGGGGTAGTTTCGGGTTCCCCCCTAACATCATGTTTTTAGGCCTAAGTCTAGATATTTTCAAGTTATCATCATATCCACCAACTGGGAGTCTCGTGACTATGCAGTCAGTTCGTAAGAGTTACATTGGTCCCGTGCGAGGTGTTAGCGCCTCTCACAAGGCCATTTGGGGAATATTTCAAGTTTTACCCCTCTAACGCCAAGTTTTTAAACCTAAGTCTAGATATTTTCAAATTATCGTCGTATTCTCAAACCGAGTGTCCCATGACAATGCACTGAGTTCCTACGAGTCACATCGGTCCCATGAGATGTGTTGGGGCCTCTCATGGGGCCGTTTGGGGGCTATTTCGGATTTCCCTACTCTACGCCATGTTTTTATGCCTCAGTCTTAATATGTTCAGGTTATTGTCATATTCTTAAACTGGGAGTCCCATGACCACACGATAATTTCCTATGAGTTACATTGGTCCCGTGTGAGGTGCCTCTCAAAGGCCCATTGGTGGGATGTTTCGAATTTTCCCTTTTAACGCCATGGTTTTAAGCCTAAGCATAAATATTTTCAAGTTATCATTTTATTCTTAAAACAGGAGTCCGGTGACCATACGATAAGTTCCTACGAGTTACGTTGGTACTGTGGGAGGTGTTGGTTCTTCTCAAGGAGCTGTTCGGGGGAAATTTCGGGTACTTCCCTCTAACGCCATGTTTTAATCCTAAGTCTAGATATTTCAGGTTTTCGTCATATTCTCAAATTGGGAGTCCCATAACCATGCGTTCAGTTCATATGAGTTACGTTGGTCGTGTACGTGGTGTTGGTTCCTCTCACCTAGTCGTGTGAGGGTTGTTTTTGGTTTTCCCCCTCTAACGTCATGTTTTTAGGCCTAAGTCTAGATATTTTCAAGTTATCATCGTATAAACCAACTGGGAGTCCCGTGGCAACGCAGAGAGTTCCTACGCATTTTGTTAGTTTCGTGCGTGATGTTAATACCTCTTAGAGGACCGTTTAGGGGATATTTCGAGTTTCCCCCACTAATGCAATGTTTTTAAGCCTAAGTCTACATATTTTAAAGTTACCATTATATGATCAAATTGGGAGTCTCATGACTACGCGTTGAGTTCCTTCAAGTTACATTAGTCCCGTGCGAGGCGTTAGTGCCTCACACGGGTCCAGTTGGGGTCTGTTTCAGGTTCCCCCTCTCATGCCATGTTTTTAATCGTAAGTCTAAATATTTTCAAATTATCATCGTATTCTCAAACCAGGAGTCCTTTGACCATGCGATCAGTTCCTACGCGTAACATTAGTCCCGTGTGAGGTGTTGGCACCTCTCATTGGGTTGTTTGGGGGATATTTCGGGTTTCCCCCCTCTAACGCCGTGTTTTTAAGCCCAAATCTAGATATTTTCAAATTATCATCAGATAAACCAACTGGGAGTCTCGTGACAACCCGATCATTTCATACGAGTTACATTGGGCCATGCAAGTTGGTGCCTCTCACGGGGCAGTTTGTGGATTGTTTTAGGTTTCCCTCTTTAACACCTTATTTTTTAGCCTATGTGTAAATATTTTTAAGTTATCTTTGTATTATAAAACCAGGAGTCCCGTGACCATGCCACCAGTTTTTATGAGTTACATTGGTCCCATGAGAGGTGTTGACACCTCACACGGGGACGATTGGGGGTTGTTTCGGGTTTTCCCTTCGAAAACCATGTTTTTAGCCTAAGTCTAGATATTTTCAAGTTATTGTTCTATTCTTAAATTGTGAGTCCCGTGACCGCGCCGTCACTTCATGTGAGTTACATTGGTCTTGTGCGAAGTGTTGGTACCTGTCACAGGTTCGTTTGGGGTTGTTTCAAATTTCCCTCTTTATCGCCATGCTTTTAAGCCTAAGTATAGATATTTTCAAGTTATCATTGTATAATCAAACTGGGACTCCCATGACCACACGATCAGTTTGTACGAGTTACATTGGTCTCGTGCGAGGTGTTGGTTACTTTAAAGGGGACATTTAGGAGCTATTTTGGTTTCCCCCCTCAAACACCATGTTTTAAGCTAAAGTCTAGATATTTTCAAGTTATTATCGAATTATCAAATTACGAGTCCCGTGACCAAACGGTCAGTTCGTACGAGTTACATTGGTCCCGTGAGAGGAACCAACACCTTGCAAGGAATCAATGTAACACCATGATTTTAAGCCTAGGTATAAATATTTTCAAGTTATCATTGTATAATCAAACTGGGAGTCCCATGACCACATGGTCAGTTCCTACGAGTTACATTGGTCCCATGTGAGGTGTTGGTGACTCTCACAGGCCCATTTGGGGGCCGCTTTGAATTTCTCCCTATAACACCATGGTTTTAAGCCTAAGCAGAAATATTTTCAAGTTATCATTTTATTCTCAAATCGGGAGTCCCGTGTCCATGCGATAAGTTCTTACGAGTTACATTGGTACTCTGGGAGGTGTTTGTGCTTCTAAGGGGCTGTTTGGGGGCAGTTTCGGGTATCGCCCTCCAACGCCATGTTTTTAAGACTAAGTCTAAATATTTTCAAGTTATCATTGTATACTTCAACTCGGAGTCCCATGACCAGCAGTTAGTTCGTACGAGTTACATTAGTCCCATGTGAGGTGTTAGTACCTCTCTCGGGATCGTTTGGGGCCTGTTTAGAGTTTCCCCCCACTAATGCCATATTTTAAGCATAAGTGTAGATATTTTCGAGGCATATTTATATTATCAAATTGGGAGTCTCGTGACTGTATGGTTAGGTGGTACGAGTTACATTACTCCCGTGTGAGGTGTTGGTGCCACTCATAGGGCTATTTGGGGCAATTTCGAGTTCCCCCTCTAACACCATGTTTTTAAGCCTAAGTATAAATATTTTTAACTTATCATCGTATTCTCAAACCGATATTCCTATGCACATGTGATCAGTTCATATGCGTAACATTAGTCCCGTTCGGGGTGTTGGTACCTCTCGTCGAGTCGTTTGGGGGCTGTTTCGGGTTTCCCCCTCAAATGTCATGTTTTAAGCCTATAACTAGATATTTACAAATTAGAATCATATACACCAACGAGGAGTCCCATGAGAACTCGGTCAGTTCCTACGAGTTACATTGTTCCATGAAAGGTGTTGGCGCCTCTCACTGGGCCGTTTGGGGGCTATTTCGGGTTTCCCCCTCTAACACCTCGTTTTATGCCTATTTCTTGATATTTTCAAGTTTTCTTCATATTATCAAACCGGTAGTCCTGTGACCATGCGATCAGTTCCTACGAGTTACATTGGTCCCATGAGAGGTGTTGTTTCCTATCACGGGGATATTTGGGGGTTATTTTGGGTTTCCCTCCTCGAACGCCATGTTTTTAAGCCTAAGTCTAGATATTTTCAAGTTATTATCATATTCTTGAACTGGGAGTCCCGTGACAACGCGGTCAGTTCATACGAGTTACATTGGTCCCACGCGAGGTGTTGGTACCTCTCACAGGGCCGTTTGGGGTTGTTTCAGATTTCCCCCTCGAACGCCATGCTTTTAAGCCTAAATATATACATTTTCAAGTTATCATCGTATTATCAAATGGGGAGTCCCGTGACCATGCAGTCAGTTTGTTTGAGTTACATTGGTCTTGAGCGAGGTGTTGGTGCCTCTCAAGAGGCTGTTTGGGGGCTGTTTCGAGTTTTCCCCCTCTAACGCCATGTTTTTAAGCCTAAGTCAAGATGTTTTCAAGTTATTATCATATTCTTGAACTGGGAGTCTCGTGACCGGGCGAATAGTTCCTACGAGTTACATTGGTCTCGTGCGACGGGTTCGTGCCTCTTATAGGGCCGTTTTGGGTTCTTTCGGGTCCCCCCTCTAATGCCATTCTGTTAAACCTAAGTATAGATATTTTCATGTTATCATTGTATTCTCAAATCGGGAGTCCAATGACTACGCGGTCAGTTCCAACGAGTTATATTGGTCCCATGCGAGGCATTGGTGCGTGTCACGGGGCCGTTTGGGTGCTGCTTTGGGTTTCCCCCTCTAGTGCCATGTTTTTAAGCCTAAGTCTTAATATTTTCAAGTTATCATCGTATTATAAAAATGAGAGTCTCGTTACCATACGGTCAGTTCCTACAAGTAACATTGGTACCGTGTGAGGTGTCGGTGCCTCTCACGGGGCTGTTTCGGGTTCCCCTCTCTAACACAATGTTTTTATTCATAAGCCTAGATATTTCTAAGTTATCGTCGCATTCTCAAACCAGGAGTCCCATGACCACGCGATCAGTTCCTACGAGTTACATTGGTCCCGTGCGAGGTGTTGGCGCCTCTCACGAGGCCGTTTGGTGGTTATTTTTAGTTTCCTCCATCTAACGCCTTATTATTTTTAGCCTAAGTCTATATATTTTAAAATTATAATCATATTCTTTAAATTGGCACTCCCGTGACCATACGATCAGGTCCTATGGGTCACATTGTTCCCATGCGAGATTTTAGTTCCTCTCACGAGGCAATTTGGGGGTGGTTTCGGGTTCCTCCCTCTAACACCCTATTTTAAGCCTACTTTATATATTTTCAAGTTATCATCATATTCTCAAATCGGGAGACTCGTGACCATGCAGTTAGTTCCTACAAGTTACATTTGTCCCGTTTAAGGTATTGGTGCCACTCACAGGACCTTTTGGGGGGATTCTATCTAGTTTTCCCCTTTAACGCCAAATTTTTTCAGAGTAAGTCAAGATATTTTCAAGTTATCGTCCTATTCTCAAATCGGGAGTCAAGTGACCACGCGGTTAGTTTCAACGAGTTGCATTGGTCCTTTGCGAGGTGTTGGTACCTCTCATCGGGTCATTTAGGGGCTATTACGGGTTTCCCCACTAACACAATATTTTTAAGACTAAGTCTAGATATTTTAATGTTATCATCATATACACCAATAGGGAGTCCCGTGACCACGTGGTTAGTTTCAATGAGTAACATTGGTCTCGTGCGAGGTGTTGGTGACTCTCACGGGGCCATTTGGGGTTTGTTTCGAGTTCTCCACTATAACGCCATGTTTTTAAGCCTAAGTCTAGACAATTTCAAGTTACCATCATATTCTTAAATCGGGAGTCCTATGACCATGCGATCAATTCCTATGAGTTATATTTGTCCCATGACAGGTGTTGGTGCCTCTCACGGGGCCGTTTGTGGTTTGTTTCGAGTTTTACCTTTAACGACATGTTTTTAGGCCTAAGTCTTAATATTTTCAAGTAATCGTCATATTCTTAAAACATGAGACCCGTTACCATGCAATCAATTCTTACAAGTTACATTGGTGCCATGTGAGGTGTTAGTGCCTCTCACGGGGTCGTTTGGGAGCTATTTCTGGTTGCCAACCTCTAACACAATGTTTTTAAGCCTAAGTCTATATATTTTCATGTTATCATCATATTTTCAAATTGAAAGTCTTGTGAGCACACGATCAGTTCCTATGATTTATATTGGTCGCGTTCAAGGTATTGGTTCCTCTCACGGGGCAGTTTGGGGGCTTTTTTGGGTTTCACCCTATAATGCCATGTTTTAAGCCTAAGTTTAGATATTTTCAAATTATCATCATATTATCGAATCGGGAGTCCCGTAACCATAGTCAATGCCTACGAGTTACATTGGTCCCGTGCGAGGTACTAGTGCCTCTCATGGGGCTGTTTCAGGGATGTTTCTAGTTTTCCCCCACTAATGCCATATTTTAAGCCCAAGTCTAGACATTTTCAAGTTATTGTTGCATTTTCAAACTGAGAGTCCCATGATAATGCGGTTAGTTCCTTCGAGTTACATAGGTCCCGTGGTAGGTGTTGGTGCCTCTCACGGGGCCATTTGGTGGCTGTTTTGAGTTTCCCCCTCTTACGCCATGTTTTAAAACCAAAGTTTAGATATTTTCAAGTTATCTTCGTATTCAGAAATTGGGAGTCCCATGACCACGAGGCCAGTTCCTATGAGTTACATTGGCCCTCTGGGAGGTATTGCAGTGTCTCACGGGGCCGTTAGGGGAACATTTCAGGTTTCCCTGATCTAATGCCATGTTTTTAAGCCAAAGTCTAGATATTTTCAAGTTATCTTTGCATTCTCAAATTGAGATCCCCATAACCAAACGACCAGTTCCTATAAGTTACATTAGGCCCGTGCGAGGCGTCGGTACCTCTCACGGGGACGTTTTGGGTTTTTCCCATTCAACTGCCATGTTTTTAAGCCGAAGTCTACATATTTTCAAGTTAAAGTCGTATTCCCAAATCTAGAGTCCTTTAACTGTGTAGTCAGTTCATACGAGTTACATTGGTCCTTTCCGAGGTGTTGGTACCTCAGACAATGTCATTTGGTTGTTGTTTCGATTTCCCCCTCTAACATCAGGTTCAAAGCGTAAGTCTAGATATTTTCAACTTATCATCGTATACTCTAACTTTGAGTCCCGTAACCACACAATCAGTTTGTACTATTTACATCGGTCTTACGCGAGGTGTTGGTGGCTCTCATGGGGACGTTTGGGGGCTTGTTCAGGGTTTCTCCTCTAACATCGTTTTTTAAGCCTAAGTCTAGATATTTCCAAATTTTCATCATATTCTCATACCGGCTGTCCCATGACTATGCGACCAGTTCCTATGAGTTACATTGATCTCGGGAGAGGTAATGGTGCCTATAACGAGGACGTTTAAGGGTTTCTTTGAGTTTCTCTCTCTAAAGCCATGTTTTTTAGCCTAAGTCTTGATGTTTAAAAGTTGTATTCGTATTCTTAAACTAGGAGTCCCGTGACCATGCGATCACTTTATACGTGTTACATTGGTCCCGTGTGAAGTATTGGTGCCTCTGATAGGGCCGTTATGGGTTGTTTTTGATTTCCCCCTGTAATGTCACACTTTTAAGCCTAAGTATAGACATTTTCAAGTTATCATCAGATTCTCAAACCGAGAGCCCCGTGAGCACGCGATCAGTTACTACGAGTTACATTGGTCCCGTGCGAGGCCTTGGTGCCTCTCACGAGGCTGTTGGGGGATGTTTTGGGTTCCTCCTATAATGCCAAGTTTTAAGCCTAAGTCTAGATATTTTCACGTTATTATCATATATTAAAACTGGGAGTCCCGTGACCACGTGGTCAGTTTGTACGAATTACGTCGGTCTCGGGCGAAGTGTTGGTGCCTCTCACGATGCTGTTTGGGGACTTTTCGAGTTTTCCCATCTAACGCCATGTTTTAAGCCTAGGTCCATATATTTTTAAGTTATCGTCGCATTCTCAAATAAGGATTCCCTTCACCATGCCGTCAATTCCTATGAGTTACATCGGTCCCGTGCAAGGTATTGGCGCCTCTCACGAGGATATTTGGGGGTTATTTAAGGTTCCCCCTCCAATACCATATTTTAATCCTATGTCTAGATATTTTCACATTATCGTCGTATTCTCAAACTGGGAGTCCCTTGACCACGTGGTCAATTTGTATGAGTTACGTTGGTCATGTGTGAGGTATTGGTGCCTCTCATAGGGATGTTTGGGGGTTTTCGAGTTTTCCCCTTTAACACCATGTTTTAAGCCTAAGTCTATATATTTTCATGTTATCATTGCATTTTCAAATTGGGAATCTCGTGATCACGATGTCAATTCCTACGGGTTATATTGGTCCCATGTAAGGTGTTGGTGTTGCTCACGGGGTTGTTTGGAGGTTGCTATGGGTTCCCCCTCTAATGCCATGTTTTTAGGAATATGTGTAGATATTTTCATGTTATCATCGTATTCTCAAATAGGGAGCGTCGTGACCTTACAGTCAGATCCTACGAGTTACATGGGTCCCGTGCGAGGTGTTGGTGCCTCTCACGGGACCGTTTGGGGTCTGTTTCGAGTTTCCCTCTCTAATTCCATGTTTTTAATCCTAAGTCTAGATAATTTCAAATTATTGTCATATTCTTAAATCGGGAGTCTTGTGACCATGTGGTCAGTTCCTACGAGTTAAATTGGTCCCAGGATAGGTGTTGGTGCCTCTCACGGGCTGTTTTTGTTTGTTTTGGGTTTTCCTTCTAACGCCATGTTTTTATGCCAATGTCTTAATATTTTTAAGTTATCATCATATTCTTAAAATTGGAGACCCGTTACCACGCGGTCAGTTCTTACAAGTTAGATTGGTTTCGTGTGAGGTGTCGGTGCCTCTCATGGGGCCATTTGGGGGCTGTTTCGAGTTGCCAACCTCTAACGCCATGTTTTTAAGCCTAAGTCTATATATTTTCATGTTATCATCATATTCTCAAACTGAGAGTCTTGTGACCTCATAGTCAGTTCCTACGAGTTACATTGGTCCCGTTCGAGGTATTGGTGCCTCTCCCGGGGCCATTTGGGGGCTTTTTGAGTTTCACTCTATAACATCATATTTTAAGCCTAATTCTAGATATTTTCAAATTATCATCGTATTATCAAATCGAGAGTCCCGTGACCATGCAGTCCAATACCTACGAGTTACATTGGTCTCGTGCGAGGTGCTAGTGCCTCTCAAGGGGTTATTTCGGGGATGTTTTTGATTTCCCCCCACTAATGTCATATTTTAAGCCTAAGTCTAGACATTTTCAAATTAGCGTCACATTCCCAACTAGAGAGTCCCATGATAATGTGGTTAGTTCCTTCGAGTTACACTGGTCCCGTGAGAGGTGTTGGTGCCTCTCACGAGGCCAATTGGTGGATATTTCGAGTTTCCCCCTCTTACGCTATGTTTGAATGCCAAAGTCTAAATATTTTCAAGTTATCATCGTATTCAAAAATTAGGAGTCCCCTGACCACGCAGTCAGTTCCTATGAGTTACATTGGTCCCGTAGGAGGTATTGCGGCCTCTCACGGGGTCATTCGGGGGACGTTTCAGGTTCCCTGAGCTAATGCCATGTTTTTAATCCAAAGTCTAGATGTTTTGAAGTTATCTTGGCATTCTCAAATTGGGAACCCCATGACCACGCGGCGAGTTCCTACGAGTTACATTGGGCTCGTGCGAGGCGTTGATGCCTCTCACAGGACCTTTTTAGGATATTTTGGGTTTTTCCCATTCTAATGCCATATTTTTAAGCCCAAGTATATATATTTTCAAGTTAGAGTCGTATTCCCAAATCGGGAGTCCTTTGACTACGCGGTCAGTTCCTATGAGTTACATTAGTCCCATGCGAGGTGTTAGTACCTCTGACTAGGTCGTTTGGGGATTGTTTCGATTTTCCCCCTCTAACGTCATGTTCTAAATGTAAGTCTAGATATTTTCAAGTTATCATCGTATACTTTAACTGGGAGTCCCGTGACCATGCAATTAGTTAATACGAGTTACATTGATCCTGTGCGAGGTATTGTTGGCTCTCATGGGGCCGTTTGGGGTCTTGTTTCTGGTTTCCCCCTCTAACGTCGTGTTTTTATGCCCAAGTCTAGATATTTTCAAATTTTCATCATATTTTCATACTGGGTGTCCCATGACTATGAAGTCATTTCCTACGAGTTACATTAGTCCCACGAGAGGCGGTGGTGCCTCTCACGAGGTCGTTTAGGGTCTATTTTGAGTTTCCCCCTCTAACGCCATGTTTTTTAGACTAAGTCTTGATGTTTAAAAGTTGTAGTCGTATTATTAAATTGAGAGTCCCATGACCATGCGATCAGTTTCTACGTGTTACATTGGTCCCGTGCAAGGTACTGGTGCCTCTGACAAGGCGGTGATGGCTTTTTTTATTTCCCCTTGTAACGTCACACTTTTAAGCCTAAGTATAGATATATTCAGATCTTACGAGTTACATTGGTCGCATGACATGTGTTGGTGCCTCTCACGTGGAGTTAGAGGGAAAATTCGATGATAATTTGAATATATCTATACTTAGGCTTAAATGTGTGACGTTACAAGGGGCAATAAAAAACAAGCCATAACGGCCCTGCCAGAGGCACCAACACCTCACACGGGACCAATATAACATGTAGAAACTGATCACATGGTCACGGGACATATTCGTAAAATAGGAGACCCGTCACCACGTGGTCAGTTCTTACAAGTTACATTAGTACCGGGTGAGGTGTTGGGAATCTCTCAGGGCCGTTTGGGTGCTGTTTCGATTTGTCAACCTCTAACGTCATGTTTTTAAGCCTAACTCTATATATTTTTATGTTATCATCATATTCTGAAACTGATAGTCTTGTGACCACACGGACAATCCCTACGAGTTACATTTGTCCCGTTCGAGGTATTGGTGCCTCTCACAGGACCGTTTGGAGGATTTTTTGGGTTTCATCCTATAACGCCATGTTTTAAGCCTAAGTAAATATATTTTCAAATTATCATTGCATTATCGAATCGGGAGCCCCGTGACCATACAGTCAATGCCTACGAGATACATTGGTCCTTTGCAAGGTGTTGGTGCCTCTCATGGGACTGTTTCTAGGATGTTTCCGGTTTCACCCCACCAATGCCATATTTTATGCCTAAGTCTAGACATTTTCAAATTATAATCGCATTCTCAAACCGAGAGTCCCATGACAATGTTATTAGTTCCTTCGAGTTAAACTAGTCCCGTGGGAGGTGTTGGTGTTTCTCACGGGGCCATTTGGTGGTATTTTTGAGTTTCCTCCTCTTACGCCATGTTTTAAAACCAAAATCTAGATATTTTCAATTTATCATCATATTCATAAATTGGGAGTCCCTTGACCATGGGGTTAGTTCCTATGAATTACATTGGTCCCGTGGGAGGTATTAAGACCACTCACGAGGCCGTTCGGGGGACGTTTTGAGTTTCCTTGATCTAACGCCATGTTTTTAAGAATAAGTCCAAATATTTTCCAGTTATCTTTGCATTCTCAAATCGGGAACCTCATGACCATGAGGCCAATTTCTACGAGTTACATTGGGCCCGTGCGAAGCATTGGTGCCTCTCACGGGGCCGTTTTGGGTTTTTCCCATTCTAATGCCATGTTTTTAAGCCTAAGTCTATATATTTTCAAGTTAAAGTCGTATTCCCAAATTAGGAGTCCTTTGACTGCGCGGTCAGTTCCTACGAGTTACAATGGTCCCGGGTAAGGTGTTGGTACCTCTGACCAGGTCATTTGGAGGTTGTTTCGGTTTTCCCCCTCTAATGTCAGGTTCTAAGCATAAGTTTAGATATTTTCAAGTTATCATCGTATACTCTAACTGGGAGTCCCGTGACCACGCAATTAGTTCGTACGAGTTACATAGGTCCCATGCAACCCACGGGGATGTTTGGGGTCTTATTTTGGGTTCCCTCCTCTAATGTCGTGTTTTTAAGCATAAGTCTAAATATTTATAAATTTTCATCGTATTCTCATAACTGGAGTCCCATGACTATGCAGTCCGTTCCTACGAGTGACACTGGTCTCGGGAGAGGTGCTGGTGCCTCTCACGAGGCCATTTGGGGGCTGTTTTGAGTTTTCCCCTCTAACGCCATATTTTTAGCCTAAGTCTTGATGTTTAAAAGTTGTAGTTGTATTCTTAAACTGGGAGTCCCGTCACCATGTGATTAGTTTCTACATGTTACATTGGTCCCGTGCGAGGTGTTAGCGCCTCAGACAGGGCCGTTATGGGTTATTTTTTATTGGCCCCTGTAATGTCACAATTTTAAGACTAAGTATATATATTTTCAAGTTATCATTGGATTCTCAAACTGAGAGCCCCGTTAGCACGCGTTCGGTTCCTACGAGTTACATTGGTCCCATGCGAGGTGTTGGTGCCTCTCACGAGGCTATTGGGGGGAGGTTTTGGGTTCCCCCGTATAACACCATATTTTTAAGCCTAAGTCTACATTGTTTCACATTATCGTCGTATTCTCAAATTGGGAGTCCCGTGATCATGTGGTCAGTTTGTACGTGTTACGTTGGTCCAGTGTGAAGTGTTGTTGCCTCTGACGGTGCTGTTTGGGGACTTTTCGAGTTTCCCCATCTAACGTCATGTTTTAAGCCTATGTCTATATATTTTCAAGTTATTGTCGCATTCTGAAATGAGGAGTCCCGTCCCCATGCCGTCAATTCTTATGAGTTACATTGGTCCCGTGCAAGGTGTTAGCCCCTCTCACGGGGATGTTTGGGGGTTATTTAGGGTTCCCCCTCTAACGCCATGTTTTATGAAAAATAAAGATATTTTCACGTTATGATCGTATTCTTGAACTAGGAGTTCCATGACCACGTGGTCAGTTCGTACGAGTTACGTTGGTCGTGTGCGAGGTGTTGGTGCCTTTCATAGGGATGTTTGGTGGCTTTTCGAGTTCCCCCCTCTAACGTCAAATTTTAAGACCAAGTCTAGATATTTTCAATTTATTGCTTCATTCTAAAATTGGGAGTCCCGTGATCATGATGTCAATTCCTACGGGTTACATTGGTCCTGTACGAGGCGTTGGTGCCCCTCACGGGGATGTTTGGAGGTTGATTTGGGTTCCCCCTCTAACGCCATGTTTTTAAGCCTATGTCTAGATATTTTCATGTTATCATTGTATTCTCAAAATGGGAGTCCCGTGACCTCGCAGTCAGATCCTACGAGTTACATTATCCAGTGCGAGGTGTTGGTGCCTCTCACGGGGCCGTTTGGGGGTTGTTTTGGGTTTCCCTCTCTAACACAATATTTTAAGACTATCTAGATATTTTCAAGTTATCTTCGCATTCTTAAATCGGGATTCCCTTGATCATTCTTTCAATTCCAACGAGTTACATTGGTCCCGTGGGAGGTGTTGGTGCCTTTCACGGGGCCATTTGGGGGCCGTTTTGTGTTTCCATCTCTAACGCCATATTTTTAAGCCAATATCTAGTTATTTTAAAGTTATCATCATATGCACAATTCGAGAGACCCATGACCACGCGATCAGTTACTATGAGTTACGTTGGGCCCGTACGTGGTGTTGGTGCATCTCACGGGGCCATTTGGGGCCTATTTCGGGTTCCCCCCTCTAACGCCATGTTTTGAGCCTAAGTATAGTTATTTTCAAGGTATTGTCGCACTGTCACAAAAGGAGTTCCATGACCATGCAATATGAGTAATATTGGTCTATGCGAGGTGTTGGTGTCGCTCACGGGGCCGTTTAGGAGTTATTCGATTTCCCCCTCTAACGCTATGGCTTTAACCCTAGATCTTAGTATTTAAAAGTCCTAAGTCTTAGTATTTACAAGTTATCATCATATGCTCAAATTGAGAGTCCCGTTACTACGCAATCAGTTCCTACAAGCTATATTAGTCCCGTGCGAGGTGTTGGTGCCTCTCATGGGGTTGTTTCTAGTTTTCCCCCACTAATGTAACATTTTAAGCCTAAGTCTAGATATTTTCAAGTTATCTACGTATTATAAAATCGGGAGTCCTAGGACCACGCGATCAGTTCCTTCGAGGTACATTGATCCCGTGTGAGGTTTTGGTTTCAATCACGAAGCCATTTGGGGGCTATTTTGAGTTTCCCCTTGTAACCCCATGTTTTTAAGCCTAATTGGAGAAATTTTAAGTTATCATTCTATTCTCAAACTGGGAGTTCCATTACCACACAGTTAGTTCCAACGAGTTATATTGGTCCCGTGGGAAGTGTTGGTGTCTCTCACGGGCCCGTTTGGGGGATGTTTTGAGTTTTATTCCTTTACACCATGTTTTTAAGCCAAAGTCTAGATATTTTCAAATTATTATTGTATTCATAACTCGGAAGTCCCATGACCACGTGTTCAGTTCCTATGAGTTACATTGGTCCCGTGAGAGGTGTTGCTACCTCTCACACGGCTGTTTGGGGGCCATTATGGGTTTCCTAAATCTAATGCTATGTTTTTAAGCCTAAGTATATATATTTTCAAATTATCATTGTATTCTTAAAATGGGAGTCCCGTGGACACACGGTCAGTTCCTATGAGTTACATTCGTCCCGTGTGAGGTGTTGGTACCTCTCACGGGGTTGTTTGGGGTTCCCCCCTCTAACTCCATATTTTTAAACTAAGGATAGATATTTTTAATTTATCATTATATTCTCAAACTCGGAGTCCCGCGACCACGCGGTCAGTTGGTTCGAGTGACATTTGTCTCGTACGAGGTGTTAGCGCCTCTCACGGGGCTGTTTGGGTGCTATTTTGGGTATTCCCCCTAATGCCATGTTGTAAGCCTAAGTTAAGATATTTTCAAGTTATCGTCGCATTCTCAAATCGGGAGTCCCGTTACCATACGATCAATTTCTATGAGGTACATTTGTCCCGCGCAAGGTGTTAGTTCCCCTCACGGGGCCGTTTGGGGGCTCTTTCGGGTTTCCACCCTCTAATGCCATGTTTTTAAGAGTAATTCTAAAGATTTTCAAGTTATCATCGTATCCTCAAAATGGGAGTCCCGTTACCACGCGGTCAGTTCGTAAAAGTCACATTGGTCCCGTGTGTGGTGTCGATGCCTCTCTCAGGACCGTTTGGGGGACGTTTCGGGTCCCCCTCTAACCCCATGTTTCTAAGCCTAATTCTAGATATTTTAAAGCTATCGTTGTATTCTCAAATAGGGAGTCTCGTGACCTTGTGATCATTTCCTATGAGTTACATTGGTCCTGTGCGAGGTGTTGGTGCCTCTCACGGTGCCATTTGGGAGTTGTTCCGGGTTCCCCCCTCTAACGCCATGTTTTAAGCCTAAGTATAGTTATTTTCAAGTTATCATGGCATTATCAATTTGGGAGTCTCTAGACCACGGAGTCAATGCCTACGAGTTACATTGGTCTCGTGCGAGGTGTTAGTGCCGCTCACGGGGTTATTTAGGTGTTATTCGGTTCCCCCCTCTAACGCTATGCTTTTAAGCCTAAGTCTTAATATTTGCAAGTTATCATCGTATTCTCGAAGCACGAGTCTTATTACTAGGAAGTCAGTTCCTGCAAGTTACATTAGTCCCGTGCGAGGTGTTGGGGCCTCTCATGGGATTGTTTCCAATTTTTCCCCTCTAACGCCATATTTTAGGGTTAAGTCTAGTTATTTTCAAATTATCGTTGCATTCTCAAACTGGGAGTCCAGTGAACACGCGGTTAGTTCCTATAAGTTACGTTGGTCCCGTGGGAGTTATTGATGCCTCTCACGAGGCGATTTGGTTGCCATTTTGAGTCCCCCCATCTAACGCCATGTTTTGAAGGAAAAGTCTAGATATTTTTAAGTTATCGTCGTATTGACAAATCAGGAGTTCCATGGCCATGCGTTCAGCTCCTATGAGTTACATTGGTCCCGAGAAAAGTGTTAGTTCCTTTCACATGGCCATTTAGGGGCTATTTCAGGTTTCCCCCCAAATGTTATGTTTAAAGCCTAAGTCTAGATATTTTCGAGTTATCGTTGAATTCTCAAACTGTGAGTCCCGTGACTAAGCGATCTGTTACTATGAGTTACATTGGTCCCGTGCGAGGGGTTGGTGCCTCTCACGGGGATGTTTCAGATTTCCCTTCTAACGCCATGTTTTTAAGACTAAGTCTAGATATTTTCAAGTTATCATCATATTTTAAAATTGAGTCCCATGACCACGTGACCACTTCCTATGAGTTACATTAGTCCAGTGCGAGGTGTTGGTTCCTTTTACTCGGACGTTTGGGGGCTATTTTGATTATCCCCCTCCAACGCCATGTTTTTAAACCAATGTCTCAAAATTTTCAAGTTGTCTTTGTATTCTCAAACCAGAAGTACCGTTACCACACAACGAGTTCCTATGAGTTACATTGGTCCTGTGAGAGGTGTTGGTTCCTCTTACGGGGCCGTTTCAAGTTTCCTCCTCCTACACCATGTGTTTAAGCCAAAGTCTAGATATTTTCAATATCTTCTCATATTCATAAACTAGGAGTCTCACGACCACATGGTCAATTCTTACAAGTTACATTGGTCCCATGGAAGGTGTTGCTACTTCTCACTAGACCATTCAAGGGTCCTTTCGAGTTTCCTGAATTAACACAATATTTTTAAACCAAAGTCTAGATATTTTCAAGTTATCATTGTATTCCAAAACTAGGAGTCCCATGACCATACAGTCAGTTCCTACGAGTAACATTGGGCCCGTGCAAGGTGTTGGTGCCTCTCACGTGGCCGTTGGGGGCTATTTTAGACGCCCCCTCTAATGCCATGTTTTAAGCCTAAGTCTAGATATTTTTAAGTTATAGTTCTAAACAATAACTAGCAGTACCGTGACCACACGATCAATTACTACAAGTTACATTAGTCTAGTGCGAGGTGTTGGTAGCTCTAATGGGGCCTGTTTTGGGTTTCCCCCTCTAACACTTGTTTTTTAATCGTAAGTCTAGATATTTTTAGGTTACCATCGTATTCTTAAAATCGGGTATTCTGTGACCATGTGACCAGTTCCTAGGAGTTACATTGGTCTCGTGAGAGGTGTTGCTGCCTTTCACGGGGCCATTTGGGGGCTATTTTGGGTTTCCACCTCTAATGTAATGTTTTTAAGCCTAAGTCTAGATCTTTCCAAGTTATTATCTTATTTTTAAACTGGGAGTCTCGTGACCATGCGGTCACTTCCTATGAGTTACATTGGTCCTGTGCTTGGTGTTAGTGCCTCTTACAGGACCATTTGGGGTTGTTTTCGATTTCCCCCTCTAACACCATGGTTTTAAGCCTAATATTTTCAAGTTGTCGTCATATTATCACACTGAGAGTCCCGTGATCACGCGGTTAGTTCCTACGAGTTACATTGGTCCCATGCGAGGTGTTGGTGCCTCTCTCGGGGCTGTTTGGTGGTTTTTTCGGGTTGCCCCTCAAATGCTATGTTTTTTAGCCTAAGTCTAGATATTATCACGTTATCATCGTATTATCAAACTGGGAGTCCCATGACCATGCGATCAGTTCATACGAGTTATATTAGTCCCGTGCGAGGTGTTGGTGCCTCTCATGGGGATGTTTGGGGGCTATTTTGAGTTTCTCCCTCTAATGCCATGTTTTAAAGTTATCATCGTATTCTCAAACCGGGGGTCCCATGACCTTGTGGTCAGTTACTATGAGTTAAATTGTTCCCATGCTAGGTGGTGGTACCTCTCACGAGGCCGTTTGGGGGCTGTTTCAGGTTTCCCCCTCTAATGCCATGTGTTAAGCCAGTGCAGTTATTTTCATGTTATAATCGCATTTTTAAATCGGGAGTCTCGTGACCACGTAGTCAAGGCCTAGGAGTTACATTGGTCCCATGCAAGGTGTTGGTGCAGCTCATGGGACCGTTTAGGAGTTATTCGGTTTCCCCCCTCTAATTCTATGCTTCTAAGTCTAAGTCTTGATATTTACAAGTTATCGATGCATTCTTGAACTGGGAGTCCCATAACCACGCGGTTAGTTCCTAAAAGTTACATTGGTCCCGTGGGAGGTGTTGGTGACTCTCACGGGGCCATTTGGGTCCCTTTCGAGTTCCCCCCTTTAATACCATATTTTTAAGCCAAAGTCTAGATATTTTCAAGTTGTCCTCATATCCACAAACCGAGAGTCCCATGAACATGCGATGAGTTCCTATGAGTTACATTGGGCCCGTGCGAGGTGTTAGTGCCTCTCACGGGGTCGTTTGGGGTCCCTTTCGAGTTCCCCCCTTTAATACCATATTTTTAAGCCAAAGTCTAGATATTTTCAAGTTGTCCTCATATCCATAAACCGGGAGTCCCATGAACATGCGATGAGTTCCTATGAGTTACATTGGGCCCGTGCGAGGTGTTAGTGCCTCTCACGGGGCCGTTTGAGGGATTTTTCCAGTTTCCCCCATTTAACGCCATGTTTTAAAGCCCATGTCAAGATATTTTCAAGTTATCATCGCATTCGCAAACTGGGAGTCCCGTGACCACGCGATCAGTTCCTACGAGTTATAATGGTTCCGTGCGAGGTGTTAGTGCCTCTCACGGGGTCATTTGGTGGTTTTTTAGGGTTTTCCCCTCTAACAACATGTTTTTAAGACTAAGTCTACATATTTTTGAGTTATTATTGTATTCTAAGACCAAGATTCCCATGACCATGCCGCCAGTTCCTACGAGTTACATTGGTCCTGTGTGAGGTGTTGGTTCCTCTCACTCGGCCGCTCAGGGGGCTATTTCGAGTTTCCCCTTCTAATGCCATGTTTTAAAACCAAAGACTAGAAAATTTCAAGTTACCGTTGTATTCTCAAACTGAGAGTACCGTTACCACACAACCAGTTCCTACGAGTTACATTGGTCCAGTAGGAGGTGTTGATGCCTCTCATGGGGCCGTTTTGAGTTTCCTCCATGCACGCCATGTGTTTAAGCCAAAGTCTAGATGTTTTCAAGTTCTTGTCATATTCACAAATCGATAGTCTCATGACCATGTGGTAAATTCCTAAGAGCTATATTGGTCTCGTGGGAGGTGTTACTACCTCTCACTAGGCCATTTCGGGGCTGTTTCGAGTTTCCCTGATCTAACATTATGTTTAAAAGAAAAATTCTAGATATTTTCAAGTTATCCTCATATTACCAAACTAGGCATCCCATGACCATGCACTCAGTTCCTACGAGCTACATTGGGCCCATGCGAGGTGTTGGTGCCTCTCACGGGGCCGTTTGGGGGTATTTCGGGTTTTCCTCCTCTAACGCCATATTTTTTAGCCTAAGTCTTGATATTTTCAAGTTATCATTATATACACCAACTGGGATTCCCGTGACCAGAGGGTGAGTTCCTACGAGTTACACTGGTCCAATGCGAGGTGTTGGTGCCTCTCACGAGGCCATTTGGGGACTGTTGTGGGTTATCGCTTCGAACGCCATGCTTTTAATCCTAAGTCTAGATATTTTTAAGTTATCATTGTATTCATAAACTTGGTGTTCTGTGACCAAGAACTCAAATCCTACGAGTTACATTAGTCCCGTGAGAGGTGTTAGTGCCTCTCATGGAGCCGTTTGGGGGATATTTTATGTTTTCCCCTCTAACGCCATGTTTTAAGCCTAAGTATATTTATTTTCAAGTTATAGTCACAACTTTAAATCTGGAGTCCCATGACCACTCAGTTAATGGCTATGAGTTACATTGGTCCCGTGCAAGGTGTTGGTGTCGCTCATGGGGTCGTTTAGGATTTATTCGGTTTCCCCCCTCTAATGCTATGCTTTTAAGCCTAAGTCGTAATATTTACATGTTATTGTCTAATTCTTAAACCGAGAGTCCCATGACCATGCGGTTAGTTCCTATAAGTTACATTGGTCCCGTGGGAGGTGTTGGTCCCTCTCATAGGGACGTTTGGGGGTCATTTCGAGCTTCCCCCTCTAATTCCATTATTTTAAGCCAAAGTCTAGATATTTTCAAGTTATCATCGTATCCATATATTAGGAGTCCCATGAACATGCGGTTATTTCTTACGAGTTACATTGGCCCGTGCGAGGTGTTGGTGCCTCTGACGGGGCCATTTGGGGTATATTTTGAGTTTCCCCCATCTAATGCCATGTTTTTTAGCCTATGTCTAGATATTTTCAAGTTATCATCGCATTCTCAAATTAAGAGTATCGTTATTGCACAACGAGTTCTTACGAGTTACATTGGTCCCGTGAGCAGTGTTGGTGCCTCTCACTGGGCCGTTTAGAGTTTCCTCCTCTTACGCCATGTGTTTAACACAAAGTATAGATATTTTCAAGTTCTTTTCATATTCAAAAACATGGAGTCTCATGACCACATGATCGATTCCTACGGTTACATTGGTCCCGTAGGAGGTGTTGCTACATCTCACTGGGCCATTCGGGGACCGTTTCCAGTTTCCTGATCTAATATAATGTTTTCAACCAAAAGTCTAGGTATTTTAAAGTTATCATCATATTCCCAAATTACGAGTCCCATGATCGTGTAGTCAGTTCCTACTAGTTACATTTTTCCCATACGAGGTGTTGGTACCTCTCACGGGGCCATTTGGGGGCTATTTTGGGTTCCCCCTCTACCGCCATATTTTTAAGCCTAAGTCTAGGTATTTTAAAGTTATCATTATATACACCCACTAGGAGTACCGTGACCACACGATCAGTTCCTACGAGTTACATTGGTCACGTTCGAGCTGTTGGTGCCTCTCACGGGGCTGTTTGGGGGCTATTTTGGGTTCCCCCTCCTAACGTTTTTAATCCTAATTCTAGATATTTTCAAGTTATCATCGTGTTCTATAATTTGGGTCTTTTGTCACCATACGATCAGTTCTTATGAGTTACATTGGTCCCGTGAGAGGTGTTGTTGCCTCTCACGGAGCCGTTTGGGGGCTATTTGAGTTTCCACCTCTAACGCAATGTTTGTAATCCTAAGTCTAGATATTTTCAAGTATTGTCGTACGTTTAAACTTGGAGTATCGTGACCAGCGATCAGTTCCTATGAGTTATATTGATCCCGTGCTAGGTGTTGTTGCCTCTTACATGACCGTTTGGCGTTGTTTTGGATTTCCCCCCTCTAATGCCATGCTTTTAAGTATATGTATATATATTTTCAAGTAATCATCGTATTCTCAAACTGAGAGCCCCGTGAGCACATGGTCAGTTCCTATGAGTTACATTGGTCCCATGCGAGGTGTTGGTACCTCTCACGGGGCTGTTTGGGGGATATTTTGGGTTCCCCCTCCAATGCCATGTTTTAAAGCCTAAGTTGGATATTTTCACGTCATCGCCATATTCTCAAACTAGGAGTCCCGTGACTATGCGATCAGTTCATTCGATTTATATTAGTTTCGTGCGATGTGTTTGTGCCTCTCTCGAGTATGTTTGGGGGCTATTTCTGGTTTTCCCCTATAACGCCATGTTTTAAGCCTAATCTAGATATTTTGATGTTATTGTCGTATTATCGAATTGGGAGTCCCTTGACCTCATGATCATTTCCTACGAGTTACAAAGGTACCGTGCGAGGTGTTCATGCCTCTCACGGTGCCTATTGGGGATTGTTTCGGGTTACCCCTCAAACGCCATATTTTAAAGACTAAGTCAAGATATTTTCAAGTTATCATTCTATACACCAAAAGTGAGTTCCGTGACCACGCGGTCATTTCCTACGAGTTACATTGGTCCAACGCGAGGTGTTGGTGCCTCTCACGGGGTCATTTTGTGGTTGTTTCGGGTTTTTACCTATAACGCTAAGTTTTTAAGACTAAGTCTAGATATTTTCAAATTATTGTCGTATTCTAAAACTGAGAGCCTCATGACCACACGACCATTTCCTATGAGCTACATTGGTCCCGTGTGAGGTGTTGGCTCCTCTCACTCGGTCGTTCAGGGGATGTTTCGAGTTTTCCCCTATAACGCCATCTTTTTAAACCAAAGTCTAGAAATTTCAAAGTTATCTTCGTATTGTAAACCCGAGAGTACTGTTACCATGCAACAAGTTCCTACGTGTTACATTGGTCCCATGAGAGGTGTTGGTTCCTCTCACGGGGCCGTTTCGAGTCTCATCCTCGTACGCCACATGTTTAAGCCAAAGTCTATATATTTTCAAGTTCTTCTCATATTCACAAACCGGGAGTATCATGACCACGTGGCCAATTCCTAAGAGTGACATTGGTCCCGTGTTCGGTTCTGCTACCTCTCACTAGGCCATTCGGGGGCCGTTTCGAGCTTCCATGATCTAACACAATGTTTTAAAGACAAAGTCTAGATATTTTCAAGTTAGCCTCGTATCATGTAACTAGGAGTCCCATGCCCATGCATTAAGTTCCTACGAGTTATATTGCTCCCGTACGAGGTGTTGGTGCCTCTCACGGAGTCGATTAGCAGCTAGTTCGGGTTTCCCCCCTCTAACGCCATGTTTGTAAGCCTAATTTTACGTATTTTAAAGTTATCAATTTATACACCAATTAGGAGTCTCGTGACCACACGATCAGTTCCTAAGAATTACATTGGTCAAGTGAGAGGTGTCGGTCCCTCTCACGGGGCCGTTTGGGGGCTATTTTGGATTCCCCCTCTAATGCCATGTTTTTAATCCTCTGTCTAGATATTTTCAAGTTATCATCATATTCATAAATC
The DNA here is from genome assembly GCA_949130495.1 of Sambucus nigra. NCBI lineage: Eukaryota > Viridiplantae > Streptophyta > Magnoliopsida > Dipsacales > Adoxaceae > Sambucus > Sambucus nigra. The sequence goes on from OX422214.1 coordinate 301,069,412, forward strand.
GGGTGTTCTGTGACTATGCGGTCAAATACTATGAGTTACATTGGTCCCGTGAGAGGTGTTGCTACCTCTCACAGGGCCGTTTGGGGGCTGTTTTAGGTTTCCCCATCTAATGCCATGTTTTAAGCCTACATATTATAATTTTCAAGTTATCGTAGCATTTTAAATCGGGATTCTCGTGACCACGCAGTCAATGCCAAAGAGTTAAGTTAGTCCCGTGCAAGGTGTTGGTGCCGCTCATGGGGCTGTTTAGGAGTTATTCAGTTTCCCCCTCTAAATCTATGCTTTTAAGCCTAAGTCTTAGTACTTACAAGTTATCATCGCATTCTCAAACGAGGAGTCCTATGACCACCTGGTTAGTTTCGACAAGTTAAATTGGTCTCCTGGGAGGTGTTGGTGCCTCTCACGGGGGGATTTGGGGGCCTTTTCGAGTTTCCCCTCTAATGCCATATTTTTAAGCCGAAGTCTAGATATTTTCGGGTTATCATCGTATACACAAACTAGGAGTCCCATGAACACGTGGTCATTTCTTATGAGTTACATTGGGCTCGTACGAGGTGCTGGTGCCTCTCACAGGGCCATTTGGGGGCTATTTCGAGTCTCCCCCATCTAACGCCATGTTTTTTAGCCTATGTCAAGATATTTTCAAGCTATCATCGCATTATCAAACCGAGAGTACCGTTACCACACAACTAGTTCCTATGAGTAACATTGCTCCCGTGAGAGGTGTTGGTGCCTCTAATGGGGCTATTTCTAGTTTCTTCCTCTTATGCCATGTGTTTAAGAAATATTCTAGATATTTTCATGTTCTTGTCATATTCACAAACAGGGAGTCTCATGACCATGTGTTCAATTCCTACGAGTTACATTCATCCCGTGGGAGGTGTTTCTACCTCTCACTGGGCCATTCGATGGCTGTGCCAAGTTTTCCTGATCTAAGACAATGTTTTCAAGACAAAGTCCAAGTATTTTCAAGTTATCATTATATTCCAAAAATAGGACTCCCAAGACCATTAAGTTAGTTCCTATGAGTTACATTGGTCCAATACGAGGTGTTGGTGCCTCTCACGGGGACGTTTGGGGACTGTTTTGGGTTACCCCCTCTAACGCGAGATTTTTAATCCCAAGTTCAGATATTTTTAAGTTATAATTATATTCTTAAACTGGGTGTTCCATTACCATACTGTTAGTTCCTAGGAGTTACATTGATCCCGTGAGAGGTGTTGCTACCAATCACGGGGCCATTTGGGGGTTATTTTGGGTTTCCTCCTTTATCGCAATGTTTTTAAGCCTAAGTCTAGATATTTCCAAGTGATTGTCAACTTTTTAAACTGGGAGTTTTGTGACCATGCCGTCAGTTCCTACGAGTTATATTGGTCCCCTGCTAGGTGTTACTTCTTCTAACAGGACCATTTGGGCTTGTTTTATATTTCCCCCTCAACGCAATGCTTTTAAGCCCAAGTATTGATATTTTCTAGTTATTATATTATTATTAAACCGAGAGTCGTGTGATCACACAATCAGTTCCTACGAGTTAGATTGGTCCTGTGTGATGTGTTGATGCCTCTCACGAGGAAGTTGGGGGGATTTTTCAAGTTCCCCCTTCAATGCCATGTTTTTAAGCCTAAGTTTTGATATTTTCACCTCATCGTCATATTCTCAAATTGGGAGTCCCGTGACAATGCGGTCAATTCATACGAGTTATATTGGTCTCGTGCGAGGTGTGGGTGCCTCTCACGAGGATGTTTGAGGTCAATTTTAGGTTTCCCCCTCTAACACCATGTTTTAAGACTAAGCTAGATGTTTTGATGTTATCTTCGTATTATCAAACCAGGTGCCCTATGACCTTGCGGTCTGTTCCTACGAGTTAAGTTGGTCTCGTGTGAGGTGTTGGTGCCTTTCACAGGGCCGTTTATAGAAACCCCATTCTGTTACCCCCAACTCTCCTTAGGTCCCTAGTACCTCCCTTCATCACTACAAACCCAGGTCATACCCTGAGTACCGACCTAGAAGCCACCGGGCACTCCCTGACTCAGTTTGACCAAAAATTCAAACTCTTCTTCTCGACTGAGACTAATTGAATCTTCGAAGGGCACTGAATACCCTTTCCAACGGTCCATCTTGTGCATTATTCTGACTTACCATGCGGACGAATGATCCGTTTTTGTCCAAAACTTAACCCCAGAGGCCACCGGGTGCTGCCAGGCTCTATTTGACCTAAGTTAACTCTTCAGCTCAACCGAGGCTAAATGAATCTTTGAAGGTCACTGAATACCCTTTCCAACGGTTCATCTCGTGTGCGATTTTGACTTACCATGCAGACGAACGATCCTTTTGACTCCAAGAGGTCACCGAATGCTTTCAGGGCCGGTTGACTAAAGTCAACTACCCAAACCGGGTCAAACTATTTGGAATGTTGAAGTACACCTCCTAACCTTCCAACGGTCTAACCTATGCACGATTTAGACTTACCATGCGGATGAACGATTCGTTTGCGTCCAAACAATCCCCCATCTAATGGACCGACAAATGCTTCAGAGCCATATTTGACCCAAAGTCAACTCCCGAACCCGGGAGCGGTCCCAATCACTTTCAAAGATCTCTGAATTATCTCTCTAACAGTGTGCCCCATGCACGATTCAGACCAAAAGTTTGCCCTCGGTAACCGATTTCTCGAAATGGCCTGAAACACACTGCCAAATGGTAGGTTCCAGACCCTGCCTATCGGCAGGTGCCGATAGGCAGGACTAGGTCTATGCCAATCGACAGTGACATGGGCCTATAAAAGGAGGCCTTCACCTCATTTTCAAGGGAGCCCAGATCTAATAAAATTCACTCTCAACAAATCCCAGAAACCTCTCTCGAAGGCAGCGTGATTTCAACTTCCAAATCCTTTTTTTACTTCCACTTTTCATCATCTTTTTCAGTAAACTTGGTGAATTAGACACTCTCCATCATCATGCAAGTGCAAGGGCTTCTCTCCAACATTCAAGATCAAGCTTAAGATCTTCAAGAAGGTCCAACTTTCTCAAACTCTCTCTTAAACTCTCTTAAATTCTCAATAACTTGTTTTCTTACTAAGCACTTTTATTATCTCATCTCGCACATCCTAATATACTTTTTAGTTAGTATTAATGCACATCTCTTATTTTTATATAAATAAAAACCCAAAAAAAACAAGAAAAAGAGGGTTTGCTCATAAATTCCAAATAGGGATTCTCATACTTTTCTCACACTTTTCTCACCAATAAAACACTTTTTCTACACACACTCACAAATAAGAGATCCCCCATTTGGATTTATGGGATAAACCCCACCCCTCATTTTGTATGCTAACTACGTGGACTTTGATGCCTTTATAGGCTACTTAGGCATCTCGGGGTAAAACTCGAGACTCGAGTCCTTTTTCTCACTTTTTCTCCTACTTTCTATTTTCTCTAAATCTAATCTTCTTATATTCTATATACTTACCCTTAGTGACGTATTACTCCATATGGGTTATCGTTCTATTATAACGATCAACGTAGGGGTAATCGAGTAAATCTTATCTTTCTAATATTATTCTTATATCTTCCTACAGATAATTCGCTTTATCTTTTCTATGATACAAGTCGAGGATTCCTATCTCCACTATAAATATACATATTCACACATATCACAGGGAAAAATAAAGGAAAATAACAAATATCCATGAGAGACCGAAAGGGCATAATGGGTGCCTAACACCTTCCCATTTCGTAACTTATCCTCCGAACCCTTCTCGAATCATTTTGGTTTTGCATGAACCAGTATGCCTTTGGATGCCATCCTTCGGGATAGCTTACCCTTTTTCTTTTATCTATTTTGAATAAAATAGACTGGCGACTCTGAATCTCTCTGCATTTTTACACCCCATCTCAAATGACGCCGGTCGAAGCTCTCCCAAGAGGGATGCGCGGGACCCAAGGATCCTTTCCCTTTGTGCGCCCACCCGCGGGGAGAGGATTGGGGATGGCCACAGTGGCGACTCCGCTGGGGATCTTGTATATTTTGAGGGATTGACTCTATTTTCATGGATGCTGTATTTGTTTATGTTTCCCCCCATATCTGCATGTTCCCACTTTTCCATGTGTATCCCATGCTTATGCTTATGTTCACACACTTGTAGAAAATTCTCCATGTACACTTCGCACCAGGTGCACCTAGGATCACAAATATCCGCATGTTGCACGCATCACCCATCCATACTTGGTGTACCTGTGGTACTTGTACTTTGCTCCCTGTTTGGCATAATCAAGAAATGCAATCTCATCATAAGATACTAATAATAAAATCATGCATGATTCACACGACATCACCAAAGAGCATTGTTATTGACCAAATTTTACCCAGTAACTGGAGGGTCACTTCGTGATGGGTGCTGGTCCGGCAGGTCGTAGTTAGCCTAAGCAATATGACTCTCACCTTCCATTGGCCAAGTACCTTTGATGTATATCAAACGGCTCCCCCGCATCGTACCGCTTGACCGAAGTCATGACGGGAGGTATATCGTAGGGAATTCATTCACGTACGCCGAGTATATCAAATTTTCTCTCACACATACTATCCCCACGAGGTATATGATGAGGCAATTCACATACACTCAGGTATATCAAATGTCTTGTCCACATGTACCGATTGCCTGCAAGAGCAAGACGTATATTGTGGAAGTCACGCCAAAAGGGGTAACCCATGCCGATTCACCCAACCAACTTCATACCCGCATATAAGTGTCAAACCTAGGACACGCACTTTAGATTTTCGATTTCAACCCGAAACTCTGCCAAAATTCCAGGTCGATCTGTCGCTCAAATTTTCACACATTTTTAAATCGGGACCCTGTCCGTGAGCCTGGTTACAAGTCCAACCGTAGCTTTGCATATATTAAAAACCCCACTTTTCCAGGCTCGGGTCCCGTTCGGCATTGCATTTAGGTGAATTAAATACAAGTGAGAACATAATAATCATAATAATCATGCTGAGTTCTGTCTCTAAAAACATTTCCCCCTTCTTTATCAAAAATCCAAAAACATTTCTCCCTTATTTATCAAAAATCCAAAAACATTTCTCCTTTCTTTATAAAAAAATTAAAATAAGAAAAAGAAAAATAGTTTCTTCCCTTTTTCTCAAAACTAAATCTCATCCTACGCCTTCTCAGGTCGATTGCAAGCCCTTGACCTGGCTCCCTATTGTCTTCGATCTTCACTCAAATCACCCCGAAGTTTCATCCGCTCCTATACTACTTCTTTCGAGTCCGGAATCCATACACTTTCCATGGAGAATACAAATCAAGTACCAGTCATACAGCCAGATCTGACAACAGTCCTAGCTCAGCTCGTGTCCAAGATTGACAACCTCCAAACCGAGGTCCGAGAGATGCAACGAAATTAGGTTCCAATTCCTCAAGAGCCTGAGGCCCTATTCCCTCGTGCTATGGGTCACCTGAGCCTATATGGGTTCTCGAAGAATATCAGCACGCTCCATGTGCCCCTCCGATCAATGGGCCACCGCCTGCCCAACTTCCTATGCCAAACATTGCCCAGCCTATGGCTAACCTGCCTGTGGTCATTGATCCAAAGGAGGAGGAGTTGAATAAAGTCAAAGGGGATCTCAAGATGCTCACCAAGAAGTTTGACCAAGTCAGTATCTCTTGAAATTACATGGACTACACCCACATGTCTCCTTATCCTAAAGCAAGGTTGCCCGAGAAGTTCAAGATGCCAAATATCGAGGAGTTCAGAGGGAGTGGACCCCCGATTGTTCATCTTCGCAGTTATCATCATTCCATGACTCTACTAGGGGCTTCTAAAGAAGTGGTGGCCCAATTGTTTCAGTAAACTTTCAAGGATAGTGCCCTTCGATGGTTTTTATCTCTCGAGGAATCCAGAATCCGTAGCTGGGAGGATGTAGCCTTAGAATTCATGTTGCAATATAAATACAACGAAGAGCTTGAGGTCACCCATCGTGATTTAGAGACACTCAAACAGAATCCAGGAGAATCAGTCAGTAACTTCATAACCCGGTGGAGGGAGCAGGTAGCTCCCATGACCAATCGGCCATCCGAGGAAGAACATGTCAACATAGTGAAAAATAACTTCTTGCCCCATGTCCAAGCGATGATGGGAGGACAATACTATCCCCACTTCTGAGCTCTCAGAGAGGCTGGAGTAAAAATCGAGGAAAGCCTCATTAAAACAGAAGTTGAACCAAAGAAGGTGTCTGGACTGTTCACCCCTAGAAAGTATGACAAGCCTGCCAGTGCTACAGTCTCAGCCATCAACAACATCTCTCAACCAACCACCTCATGGGCACCCGAAAGCCACCCTGCCCCCATTCGAAGGGAATGAACTGAGCTCCATGATCCCCTCTCCAAAGTTTACCAAGACCTGTTAGGCAGAAACCTCATCAAACCCTTGGATCCCCATCCTTTGCTAAATCCACTCCCAAGAAACTTCAAGGCCGATGCTAATTGTGCCTTTCACCAAACTACCGGCCATACCACCGACCAATGCTTTCACCTTTGAAACATAATCCAAGATCTCATTAACCGGGGTACCATCGCCCCACCATACAATCCTAAGCCAAACACTACTCATAATCCACTTCCAAATCAGGCCAATGCCCTCTTCTTAGAAGAAAACCCAAATTTTGATCAATCAACTCAAATCAGACCCATATACTCTCCTAAAACTTTTCAAATTTGCCCATATTTCCTCTTACACCCTACTAGCCTCGCTCACCAAGCACTGTCGCTCCTTACCAGAGCATACATTACTGTTCGTACCCGTTTTGAAAATGGAAGTATGGAATTGTCAGAGGTGTTGAACCAACTCCTAGAGTTTGAGCTGAAATTGCCCTCACAGATGGTCATCGATTGCCAGAGGTTCAACACATTATTATTGGAAGCACAAAAGTGGGCCCAAAATTCAGATAGGTGGGTTGTACCAACCGACGGAGTTAGCCTAGATGATGTTATCCAGATTATGGCATAATTATTTGAGCAAACCAACAACATTTTTAGTATCACCTGATTACTTGACACTTTGAAGCTACAAGGGTGCTTAGTCCCTTCAATCACACATATACCCACAGAATGGGAGGACCTGTATGAAGAGGCCATTGAAGTTGTGGAATGCATTGACATTACATGGAAAGACAAAATTTTTGCCACCCGATGGGGGGAAGAATTCGAAGATTCGAGCCAAGAACAAGCTTCAGGAAGAGCTGGCTCAGTAGCCGACATATGTGGGATGATATCATTTGAAGAACTCCTCAGAGAGATAAATAGGGTGGCAGAACAACCTGAAATTGACCAGGTTCCAAGATCACTACCAGCAAATGACAAAGGGAACGACGTTGAAAACCTTCCTATGCCAGAGATGACCATTGAGGAGAGCAAGATCCTCGATCAACTGAAGAAAACTCAAGCTAACATCACTCTAGGGGGACTTTTCATGTCCTCCCAGCAACACAAAAATGCTTTAATAAAATTGCTCACTGGACCCACAGTTCCTCCTCCTACCTCACCAGAAGAAGCGATAAATCTAGTCGGATCCTTAACCTCTACCCGAATGCTATCATTTTCTGAAGAAGAAATCCCCAGAATTGGGCCAAATCACAATCATGCACTCAACATCTCCATCGAAGCTATGGGGAAGGCCATGCCACTCTCCCTTATCGATAATGGATCCGCCTTGAATGTTTGATCTCTAAGAACCTTCAAGTGTTTAGGCCTGAAAGAAAGTGACCTCGCTCCAACCTCCGTCGCTGTACGTGCCTACGATAATACCCATCATGAGGTGATGGGATCCATAAAAATTGTAATAGGGATTGGCCCTATAAACCATGTCGTTGAATTCCATGTCATAGACATCCAAACTTGATTCAACCTGTTGCTCAAATGACCCTGGATCCAAAGTATTAAGGGTGTTTCTTCCTCACTCCATCAGAAATTAAAGTTCTTCATCGATGGGCGAGTCATCACCATTTTGGGCGACGATGAAAATGTCAAGGGTGCAAGCACCAGTAGTCCAATCCTTGAGATACAGCACGGATCAAATGATATGCTCCTATCAGGATTCCAAGTTGAGCCACTCCTACTCCCAGCAGGGGATGGTTTCAAAGAAAGGGTTTGTTCGGAATATGACCCTCATAGCAATGTCAATGTGATTCAGATGTTCAGAAACATGAACTTCATGCCCGAACTGGGGCTAGGGCAAAGGCAACAAGGGATACTTGAGCCTATCAAACTGAAGAAATATTTCCCTCCTTGTGGCTTAGGGTATTAACCATCACAATAAGAGCTCAGAATGATCCACCAGTCTCGACCAAAAAGAAGATTAGACTGCATCCCAACTGTCCCAGGAGACTACTTGAATGGACGATTCATCAAAGAAGGTGAATACATTCCCTTTTGTGGTTTTCCAGAACCATGAAATGACCACACAGATAATTAGATGCCTGGGATGGAGATCTTTTTCCAAGATAGCTACCTATGGGCCGAAAGTTTCCAACACCGAGTACAACTGCTCATCAAAGGTACCAAAGACACTGAGGAAATTGATTCCGAAGATTCATTCAACTTACAGACACTGGGGCTGGCACTCTGCATGGTTCATTTAGGCTCTACATCAATGGATCCATCCCATATGATTCAAGCTGTTGATACACCTCTCCTTAATTGTCATGCAACGCTAGTTCTACCTCTTGAAACCCCCCCTAACCCCAATTTTTACCTTATTTCTTCTTCTACAGTCTATTCTTGTTCAAATTTAATCGAGACCTCTTTTGATAAGGTTCTCAATGCTGTTTTTTCTATCAATGAAATAAACAAAGATTTTGAGTATCTTGTTGTGCCTTACATTAACTGCTTGGATTCTAATCAAACTTTTGATGGTGATGATTTTGCAAATGAACAATTCTTAACTGATCTAAATAAGGTTAATAATAAACAACATAACCACATTCAAGTTAATGAAGAAGAGACTGTTGTTATTAATTTCGGTTCTAGTAGCCAACTGCGCGAGATTAGGATAGCTCTACCCTTGTGGAGCATGAGCGTGCACACCTCGAAGAATTTCTGAAGGAGTTCGTGGATGTATTCCCATGGTCCTATGATAATATTCTCGACATTGATCCTGAAATATCTCAGCATGAGATTCCCAATCTCCCAAACTACAAGCCGGTTAAACAAAAATTGAGAAAACTCCGCACCGAATGGTCACTCAAGGTCAAAGAAGAGGTGGTCAAACAGTTAAATGTGGGCTTCATTCGGGGGATCGAATATCCCACATGGCTAGCCAACATAGTACTTGTGCCGAAATCTCGAGGGAAGGTTAGAATGTGTGTAGACTACCGAGATTTAAACAAATCTTCTCCAAAGGATGATTATTCGCTACCCAATATCTACATGTTCGTGGATAACACAGCCAGTGATGCTCTCAAGTCATTCGTCGACGGGTTTTTCGGATACAACCAAATCAAGATGCACCCTGACCACTAAGAAAAAATCGCATTCATCACCCTATGGGGAACCTTTTGCTACATTGTTATGCCATTTGGTCTCAAGAATTCTGGGAAGACCTACCAAAGGGCTGCCACAACCATCCTGCACGGTCTGATTCACAAAGAAGTCAAGGTTTATGTGGATGATATGATTATCAAGTCCAAAACTAGAGAAGGTCATGTTCCCGCCCTCCAGAAATTCTTCGAACGACTGCAACTGTATCAGATGCGACTTAATCCACAGAAGTGTGTCTTCAGCATTACAAAGGGAAAACTCTTAGGATTCATGGTTAGCAAAAATGGGATAAAAGCAGATACTGCAAGGCTAAAGGCCATACTTGAGATGCCACCACCCCGAATAGAGAAAGAAGTTCAAAGTTTTCTTAGGAAATTGCAATATATCAGTCGGTTCATCAGCCATCTAACCTCCATCTGTGAATCGATCTTCAAGCTCCTCTGAAAGGATTCAACCAATGTTTGGAATGAGGTCTGCCAAGAAGATTTTAACCGAATCAAACAATATCTGACCCAACCTCCAGTGCTCATGCCACCACATCTTGGTCTCCCTTTGTTCCTATACCTTACCATAACCGACACTGTAGTTGGGGGCTTTGCTAGTCCAATACCTTGAAGACTACCACAAAGACAGAGCCATCTATTATGCTAGTCGCAAATTGGCCGAGTACGAGGTCAACTACACTTCTTTGGAAAAGGCGTGTGTCGCACTTGTCTAGGTCACCCAAAAGTTACGACACTAAATGCTCGCATTCCCCATCAAACTTGTATCCCGAATGGACCCCATCAAGTACCTTCTTAAGAAACTCTCCGTATACAGTCGAATGGGCCAATAGTTAATGCTCCTAACCGAGTTTGATACTGTGTATGTCACGCAGAAAGCCATTAAAGGAAGAGCCATCTCTGACTACCTCTCTGATTACCCCATAGAAGAAGCAGATGTCTGGATCTCCGAATTCCCAGATGAAAATATCATCTACACCGCTTAAGATAACCTTCAATGGAAAATGTTCTTTGACAGTGCTGCCAATAAAAAGGGATATGGCATTGGGATACTTTTGATCGCCCCTGATGACTCCCACACTCCCATCGCCATCAAATTGGATTTCCCTTGCACCAACAACATGACGGAATATGAGGCATGAACAGTAGGCCTCAAAGTTACTCTGAAGAAAGGTATTCAATACCTTGATGTCTACGGGGATTCTGCCCTTATCACCGATCAAGTGCTCAGAAAGTGGAAAGTCAAGGATGAAAAGCTTCAACCCTTCCATGCCCACTTAGAAAATTTAGCCTCCCGATTCTGAGATATCACCTTCCATTACCTACCCCGAGCAAAGAATAACCTAGCCGATGCTCTCGCTACCTTGGCCTCCTTAGTCGACATACCCGAGGGAATAACAATGACCCCCTTCCTAGTTCAAAAGTAGGACAAACCGACCCATTGCTACCATATTGGGCTTGTCTCCACCGAAGATCCCGAACTAGCCGATTGCTTGTACTATGATATCTGGTGCCTCCTCAAACATGGTAGGTATCCCGAGGGTTCTAACAAGACAGACCAAATAACCCTTCGAAGACTGGCTGCCCAGTACATTATCTGTCATAAAGCTATACTCAAGGGGAACTTCGATGGAACTCATCTACACTGTATCGCGGGGGCTGGGATTGAGAAGATAATGCAAAAAATCCACTGCGGGGAATTCAGAACCCATATGAATGGTCACATGCTTGACAAGAAGATCATCCGATGGGGCTACTACTGGACCACCATGACCCAAGACTGCACCACCTATGTCCGGAGATGCCTCAAATGCCAACAATTCTCTAATCTTCAACACCTACCTCCGCGAGAATTATACAACATGACCTCTCCCTAGCCATTCTCCACCTGGGGTGTCGACATCATAGGGATGGTTACACCAAAGGCTTCAAATTGACATGAGTTCATCCTAGTCTCCATTGATTACTTCACCAAATGGGTCGAATCTGAGTCATACGTAGTGTTGAACGCCAAGAAAGTGGGAAAATTCCTCAAGAAGAATATCATCTACCGATATGGGGTCCCGCACGAGCTAGTGTCAGATAACGGGTTGCATTACGAAGCAGAAGTCACAAAAGTAGACAATGAGTACGGGATTTAGAGACACAAATCTTCTCCCTACCGACCTCAGACCAATGGTGCAGTTGAAGCCGCCAACAAGAACCTCAAAGTTATCATCACCAAGATGACTGAAAGTTGTAGGTATTGGGCCGACCGGATCCTGTTTGCCCTCTGGGGCTATCGAACCTCAATTCGAACCTCTACTGGGGCTACCCCTTACTCCTTGGTCTACGACATTGAAGCAATCCTACCTGTAGAGCTAGAAATACCCTCTCTACGTTTCATGCTCGAAAACAGAGTTAGCGAAGAAGACTGGTGCTGAAGCCGTCTTGATGAGCTAGCCCTCCAAGATTAAAGAAGATTAAAAGCTCTTTAACACATACAGGGGTACCATCGCCGAATTATGCAATCATTCAACAAGAGAGTTAAGGACCTTGGTGTCCGGGAGGGGGACTTAGCCCTCAAAGAGATAATAAAACCCATTTGGGACCTTAGAGGGAAATTCAAGCCCAATTGGAGCGGCCCCTACATTGTGAAGAAAATCTTATCCGGTGGTGCTGCCATGCTCACTGACCTAGATGGGGAAGAGATGGCTCGTCTAGTCAACCTGGACCATCTCAAGAAATTCTACCCCTAGTCCGAAATCTCGGCGCGCTATGACTCTTCTCATCCCCTATTTATTCTTAAAAAAAAACTCTTCATTTCCCTCTACCTAGAACTACGTAGGTCTGATCCTCTGCAAAAACTATTTTCAAACAGATAAAAAAAAACTTTTCAAAAAACTCCTGAGGTACGTAGGAAGCTCATACACCTCACATGAGTGCGGCCCTTTCTTTTTCACAAAATACCATTCTTTTCTTACCTCCGAGAATGACGGTTCATTCTAAAGAATACTTGAACAAAAGGATTATGTATGCCTTAGTGATCAGTATAGATAATTCAAAATACAAAACATATCGAAAGGCACAGCTGGATGGTCAGAAACTTGTTTATTTCATTAATAAGAAATTACAGCACGGATTACATAAGAAAGGGAATGAATAACTCCTTTCCCCCTACTACCATAAAAATCCAAATAAAATCCACGCATCTATTAGGCAAGTAATCTCTCCAAGAGTCCTACCCACAGCTACCAGAGAAGCCTACAATCTCATCATCTACATCCTGAGGTCCCCAAGTTTCCCTTGCTTGAATAGAGTGCCGTAAACACTCCATGAACCGATAAGCCCGAACCATATTCGAAAAAACCACAACACCCCCTTCCATGGTGTTAGATAAAACAAACCACCTTTGTCTAGTATCCACTGCCAACATCTTGCCGACTACTTTCCTCCACAACCACTTCATATAATCTTTGGGGATATGCCAAACTTTCCCGATAGACTGGGAGGGACGGGTCGACGGACGCCGATTTTCCCATAGAGACCCAAGCAACAGACGCAGGCGCTCAGTCAAATCTTCAATCGGAAAGAAATTTGAGGTCTGAGGTTGCACAACCTGTGCCCAACCAAATTGGCGCAGAAGCCGCCAAGGGAAATAAAAGGAGGTCTCCCTGAGACCAACCAGCCGCATATATGAATACTCAACTAGCTCCAGAATGGGATGAAACTTCCCCCACCAAGGCACTGACCAATACAGACCACGATCCCCATGCTCTACAAGCCAATGCTCTTAGTTCTCAACATATAGACAAACATTGATGAAGTAGCGTGAAAGAAGTTGGGTACGACCGACAAGGGATATTCTGGAGGGGTCGCCAAGCAGAATCTTTTAGACAACCACATGAACAGCATCATGAGGATACCTCTCAAAAAGTCAGGACGACCTTCTCTCCAGGCATCCAGGCCATTCAGGGTCTCTGCCAGTATCACCACTGCAGGATTGCGATGGTATGACATCCATGAAGTGATGGCTACAAGTTCAGGTCCACCTGCAGTTCTCCAATCACCAGCAACAATTTTGAAACCAGACCCAGAACAACGGCTACATCATATCCATCATCACCTACTTCCCGCAAATGCACAGACTGCAACACCACCGGGAAGGAGATCATTCCTCCAATAACCAATGATCTGGCTGCCGAAGGCGAAACACGAAGAAGCCCTACCAATAAATCCTTGGGAGAATGGGAAAATTCGGGCAAAGTCGCAGTAACACTAGGATTTACACCCAGCATGGAAAACAATTCCTCGTAGGTAGGACAAACTTCATCCAACCCAAAGCGGAATATGTGGTCTTCGGGGTACCAGAATTGTACCGCCTCCATCAGCACGTTCCACTCAAAAGGATGATTGCGCCACAGGGAAACTCGACGCATGTTAAAAGCACATTTCTTCCAAGGTTTCGAGGTAATTGGCAAACTCAATGCTACCAGGGAGAACCATCTTGCAAGGCTAAGAAATAATGGGCAAGTAGGTGAAAATGCAAAGGTGTGATGAAAAAACTCCGCCCTTACCCCTTTTTATACTTGAGAACCCTCACAAGAGACATAATCCCTGAAGAAATCGAATGGAATCCTACCCCACAAGGTACCAAAGGCTGGAAAGGGTACTAAGAAAAGCTTTGAATTGATGGGACTGGACTGAACTGTCAATAGGCAGGACAGGGTGCTTGCCGATCGGCACCCCCCCCATTTTTAGAAATTTCCCTTTTTTCCGCTTTTTACAAAACAAAAAACTCAATAAAAAATAAATTGATATTCTCAACAGAATTTCCCCTTTTAATTAAAAAAATTTCCTTCAAAAAATTCCAAAATAACTCCTTTTTACGATCTCAGCAGTAAAGTAAAAAGCGCATGTGCATGCATTCATTCATCATTAATAAGAAATAATAAAAAAACTCCATTGCATTGCATCTATTTGTTTTTTGTGTTACATCATTTTTGCAAGAAATAAAAAGAAAAAAACAAAAACAATGGGACTGAGCCCGAACCCACAATCTCTCTCTCTCTCTCTCTCTCTCTCTCTCTCTCTCTCTCTCTCTCACTAAGAGCTTCGACCCCTGCGACGTGCTTTCTTTCCCCTACGGCAAGACGATGCGCTACCACTACCCGAGACAGAGTCCTCTCTAGACGAAGCAGAAAGCACCAAGCAAGAAGGAACATGAACCGCGTCCCGAATATGGGCAGTCGCTGAAGATATCCAGTCTCTGATGTCCCTTAGCCAAGTGGTAGACACCCGAACTTGCTGCAAGAAAAGGCAAAATCATTATCAAAATAGAGATGGCCAAAATAAAAAAAGAAAGAAAGAGAGCAACTAAAAGGTATACCGCAGGTCGGAGGACCTCCTCTATCAAACCCAACGCCTCTGGATCCATCACATGAGGATGGTGTAGCATAGGCACCATCCCTCCATTAGCCCGCCGAATGTTGTACG
This sequence comes from Sambucus nigra, assembly GCA_949130495.1. NCBI lineage: Eukaryota > Viridiplantae > Streptophyta > Magnoliopsida > Dipsacales > Adoxaceae > Sambucus > Sambucus nigra. Next base: position 301,084,424 of record OX422214.1, read on the forward strand.
AGGGGGTATGCAACCGCACAAAAGGAACCTATGAAGTCGCCGTCATCGCCGCAGATGCCTTCAGACCACCGTCGCTGTGGGAAGATCCCACACCCCAACTCAAACCCGCAGGAGGGAAAGGCAGGGCATCATATATGCTGGGAGCCATCAACCAACTCATCACAAAGTCCATATAGTTATACGGCATAGCCGTATCGGTATACAACAAGTAGGACTCACCGATCATCGTCGCGATCCTCTCATCCTCTGATAGCAGTCGCTCCCGCCTCATAGACGTAAGAGGCTACGCAGGTTGCACCACCACCTCCTCCTCAGCAATCTAATGAACCACCCACTCCCCGAGGTACCAGGAATGGCCGAACTCATGCGCCAACAAATGCCTTATCCGCGCATTCACCCCACTCGCCCCCGCATCCTGAATGGCTGTCCCCTAGGGATAAAACGTCACCTGAAAATCTCCAAGCAATCATAAATCAATACAAGATCAGAAGTTGCAAAAAAATAAGACTGAAATGGAAAGTGTCTTACCTACCACTAGTCAGGTCATTCAAGACCTGACGCACCGCCTCCGGAGAGAGAGATCCATTCGACTGTCGATTGGCCTTACACCATCAATACAATTGACAGAAGTCCCCAAAAGTGTCGTCCTTCAAAGCGATAAGTGGGGTATTGCACCCAATCACCTCGTAGAACCACGTATGAATTCACAAAACAAAAAAGACACTTAAGGAAAATGTGAATGCATGAAAAGAAAATGCGGATGCATGAAAAGAAATGCGCAAACCAAAGAATACCTCAAGAAGGTACGTGGCCCCAGTAAAGGGCTGCCAACAGCACCGAGTGAATGCATCCAGAGAAGAGTAAAGGGTCGCCAAAGTCAGAGACCCCCATCATAGAAAGGGATGTTCGAAAACATCCTCAGGTACGGCAAGAACCACAAATGGACGACGTCACCGCTCGACGCCACCATGAAACCTCCCAACACCAGTAGAATAAATAATTGGGCCATCTGCCTCACTTACAGCCCATCTTCCACATAAATCACCCTGCTCAGTAGAACATCCTTTAGCAGGAACAACCAGATAGAATACCCAGAAACTATCCTCCCTACATCACCAAGTGTCATACACACTGCCTCTGATCTCACCCGTAAAGAGCGATCCATCTCTATCTACTTTCTATCACAATCCATCCCCAGTTGCTGCATGTCTATGGGAGTCATAGTCATCTCCCCGAAGCCGAAGCCGAAATGGAAGGTGTGGGTAGTATCCCACCACCTCTCTCCCAAAGCGCACAGGACCGCTGTCGAACGAGGCATCTCATCCAACACCGATGTCAACTGCCCAAAACCCGCTGATGATACCATCCAACACACCACAGGTGGGAGATGCTCCCAGACATTCCTGAGCCCCGTCATCCCGCGGGCGCACATGTTCTTCAAAGAAATATCAGTTTGAAAAAAAGGAAAAGTCTCATCAAAAGTCAAGAAAGTAAGAAAAATCATCAAAAAGAAAAGAATGCCAAAGGTCAGGTTACTTACATAACCGTCGGGACTTACTCTCGAAGAGCGATGGAGCGATGGCACCTGTAGCAAGGTTCGCTCATCCACAACAGGCTCAAACGCATCAAAGGAGTTCTCACTCCCCAAAGAAAGAGGCTCCCTGGCCCTCCAATCCACATTCTCCCACTCATCAACGGTCAACCACTCCCGGTGGACTGCAGTGCTCATAAAAGCGGCCATTTCTTAAAGATTGAAATGCTAGAACGATTTGCAGAAGAATCGCAAAAAGAGAGAAAGTAAAGAAGCTGTGAAAAAATGAAGGGATTCTCCCCCTTCATATAGGATGCCAAGCATCTGTGCCACTGCCTAATGGCACCCCTCATACCATGCCGATCGCCCCCCCCCCCTTAAATTTCGTACAGAAATTCCCAAAAAATACCAAAAAGCCTCGAAAAATTCTCAAAAATTCCTAAAAATCCCAGGAGGGATTTATAACATTTTCACCAAGAAAATTTCGCATTCCCTCGAGCGGAACCCCTCTTTCCCAGCAGAATCCTCAAAAACCAAGTGAAATCTCCTCTTGGCAAAGCACCGGAGGATTTTTAAGGATCCCCTGATCACTTCCCTAGCGGAGTTTTTTACAACACCAAAATAGGTTGTTCCCCCCGTGAGGTCTCCTAAGGAAACAAAAAGCTTCCCCAACTATCAACTCCCCAGATCAGATCAAAATCACAAACCATTTTCTCCAGCAAAATCAAAATACAATCTTTATCCACCCTTAGGTCAGAATTGACCTCGGTCTTGGATCGTCACTTGAGTCGGGTCAGAATTGACCCCGGTCCTCATTCGTCACCACTCTTAGGTTGGAATTGACCTCGATCTTAGATCTCACCTGAGTTAGGTCAGAATTGACCTCGGTCTTAGATCATCACCTGAGTTGGGTCAGAATTAACCTCGGTCCTCGGTCGTCACCACTCTTAGGTCACAATTGACCTCGGTCTTGGATCATCACCTGAGTTTGATTAGAATTGACCCTGATCCTTGGTCATCACCATTCTTAGATTATAATTGACCTCGGTCTTGGATCGTCACCTAAGTTGGGTCAGAATTGGCTCCGGTCCTCGGTCATCACCACTCTTAGGTCAGAATTGACCTCGTTCTTAAATCGTCACCTGAGTTGGGTCAAAATTGACCTTGATCCTCGTTTGTCACCATTCTCAGCTTAGAATTGACCTCGATCATGGATTATCACCTGAGTTGGGTCAGAATTAGCCCCGGTCCTCAGTCATCACCACTCTTAGGTCAGAATTGACCTCGGTCTTTGATCGTCACCTGAGTTGGGTCAAAATTAACCCCGGTCCTCGGTCATCACCACTTTTAAGTCAGAATTGACCTCGGTCTTGGATCATCACCTGAGTTGGGTCAGAATTGACCTCGGTCCTCAGTTATCACCACTTTGAGGTCATAATTGACCTCGATTATTAGAACTTCATCCTTAACCTGCAGATTCAGCTTTGTCCTACAGAATTGGTCATCCCCTAACACCGCTTCAGGTCCTCAGAATCGACCTAAACCTTTTATCGTCAAACCATCCCCAGCACACTCCTTAGGTCCTCAGAATCGGCCTTGACCCTCTAAATCGGTCGTACTCCCTCAAAAGCATCATGTGGTGTCTATTCGACGGTTATCATTTATTCCAAACTCACCCATCGAGGGGATCTATAGACACCCCATTCCATTACCCCCAACTCTTCTTAGGTCCCTAGTACCTCCCTTCATCAATACAAATCCAGGTCATACCCCGAGTACTGACCTAGAAGCCATCGGGCACTCCCCGGCTCAGTTTGGCCAAAAAGTCAAACTCTTCATCTTTGAATCTTTGAAGGGCACTAAATACCCTTTCCAACGTCCCTAATAGGCTACGTAGGCGTCTCAGGGTAAAACTCGAGACTCGAGTCCTTTTTCTCACTTTTTCTCCTACTTTCTATTTTCTCTAAATCTAATCTTCGTATATTCTATATACTTACCCGTAGTGACTTATTACTCCATATGTGTTATCGTTCCATTATAACGATAAATGTAGGTGTAATCGTGTAAATCTTATTTTTTTAATATTATTCTTATATCTTCCTACGGATGACTCGCTTTATCTTTTCTATGATACAAGTCGAGGATTCCTATCTCCACTATATATATACATATGCACACATATCACGGGGAAAAGTAAAGGAAAATAAAAAATATCCATGAGAGACCGAAAGGGCGGAATGGGTGCCTAACACCTTCCCATTTCGTAACTTAGCCTCCGAACCCTTCTCGAATCATTTTGGTTTCGCATGCACCAGTATGTCTTTGGATACCATCCTTCGGGATGGCTTCCCCTTTTTCTTTTATCCGTTTTGAGTAAAATAGACTGGCGACTATGAATCTTTCTATATTTTTACACCTCATCTCAAATGATGCCGGTCGAAGTACTCCCGAGAGGGATGCACGGGACTCGAGGATCCTTTCCCTTTGCGCACCCGCCTGCGTGGAGAGGATCGGGGATGGCCACACCGTTTGTTGGTTGTTTTATGTTTCCCCGTCTAATGCCATGTTTTAAACCTAAGTATAGTTATTTTCAACTTAACATCACATTTTTAAATTAGATGTCCCGTGATGACGCTGTCAATGCCTACGAGTTACATTTATCCCGTGCAAGGTGTTGGTGCCACTCATGGGTCCGTTTAGGAGTTATTTGGTTCCCCCCTCTAATGATATGCTCTTAAGCCTAAGACTTAATATTTATAAGTTATCATCACATTCTCAAATCGGGAGTCCCTAGACCACGCGGTTAGTTCCTACAAGTTACATTTGTCCCAGGGGAGGTGTTGGTGCCTCTCATGAGGCCATTTGGAGGCCGTTTTGAGTTTTACCCTCTAATGCCATATTTTTAAGACAAAGTCTAGATATTTTCAAGTTCCCATCGTATCCACAAACTGAGAGTACCATGAACATCGGTTAGTTCCTATGTGTTACATTGGGCTCGTGCGAGATATTGGTGCCTCTCACGGGGCTGTTTGGGGGCTATTTCGGGTTTCCCCCTCTAATGCTATGTTTTTAATCATACATCTAGATATTTTCAAGTTATCATTCTCTACACCAATTGGGATTCTCATGACCACGCTGCCAGTTCCTACGATTTACATTAGTACCGTGCGAGGTGTTGGTGCCTCTCACTGTACCGATTAGGGGTTATTTTGGGTTTCCACCTTAAACGCCATATTTTAAGGCCTAAGTCTTGATATTTCAAGTTATCAATGTATACCCCAACTGGGAGACATGTGACCACGCGTTTAGTTCCTATGAGTTACATTATTCCAGTGTGAGGTTTGGTGCTTCTCACAGGGCTATTTTGGGATTGTTTCGGGTTTTCCCCTCTAATGCGGTCTTTTTATGCCTAAGTCTAAATATATTCAAGTTATCATAAAAATTTGAAACCGTGAGTCCCATGATCATGCAATCAGTTCCTATGAGTTATATTGGTCTCGTGCGAGGTGTTGTTGCCTCTCACAAGACCGTTAGGGGTTATTTTTGATTTTTCCCTTTAATGCCATGCTTTTAAGACTAAGTCTAGATATTTTTAGGAAGTTATCATCATTTCCTCAAATCGGGAGTCCCGTGAGCTCACGGTTAGTTCCTACGTGTTACATTGGTCCCATGCAAGGTGTTGGTGCCTCTCACAGGGCTATTTAGGGGTTGTTTTGAGTTCCCCTCCAATGCCATGTTTTTAAGCCTAAGCCTAAATATTTTCACGTTATCGTCATATTCTCAAACTGGTAATCCTGTGACCATGCGATCAGTTTGTACGTGTTACATTGGTTTCGTGATAGGTGTTAGTGCCTCTCATGAGGCTATTTAGGGTCTATTTCGAGCTTCCCCCATTAACGCCATGTTTTAAGCCTAAGTATAGATATTTTGAAGTTATCATTGTATTCTCAAATCGGGAGTCCCGTGACCATGCTGTTAATTCCTATGAATTACATTTGTCCCGTGCGAGGTGTTAGAGATGCTCACGGGGCCGTGTGGGGGCTATTTCGGGTTTCCCCCTCTAACGCCATGGTTTTAGCCCAAGTCTTAATATTTTCAAGTGATCATCGTATTCTCAAAACGGGAGTCACTTTACCACACGGTAAATTCCTAGAAGTTAAATTGGTCCCGAGTGCGTTGTCGGTTACGCCATATTTTTTAGACTAAGTTTAGATATTTCTAAGTTATCATCGTATTCTAAAACCGGGAGTCCCAAGACCACGTCGCCATTTCTTACGAGTTATATTGGTCCCAAGAGATGTGTTGGTTCCTCTGACGGGGCCGTTTGGGGGCTGTTTTGAGTTTCCCCTTCTAACCCCGTGTCTTTAAGCCTAAGTCTAGAAATTTTCAAGTTATTGTTATATTCTCAAATCGGGAGAACCGTTATCACACAATCAATTCCTTTGAGTTACATTTCTCCCATGGGAGGTGTTGGTTCCTCTTACGGGGTTGTTTCGAGTTTCCTCCTCTTACGTCGTGTGTTTAAGCCAAAGTATATATAATTTCAGGTTCTTTTCGTATTCACAAACCAGGAGTCTCATTGTACGGACCAAATTTCCAAATGAGTCTTAATATAGTTTTGACTTATTCTCAGAACAAAATATGTTTGATTCATGGGTAGATTTTTATTGTTCGATCCCACACAGACTATGATGTGTCAAAGATTAATCAAAGACGTTGCAGCAAAGCTACAAGGAATTAACTATACTGAAATTTAATTAGTGAAAATTTCTCATCTTCAATGTATAATTGCATTTCGAGATCACTCAGGTATGAATGCATAATGTTAATGGAACTCAGAATTTTATTTTATAAAAATAAGGATGTTATTTCTTAAAAGAAAATATCTTTAAAATGTTTTTAAAAGTGTTTTATTTGTTTACACTTTGTTTTTATCAAATATGGACGGATTAGAGTTGGATAAGAGTTTGTTTTAAGTAAAATTATGTTTTTAAAATTGGATTCATTAAACCTCTAATCTGGGCGACGTCGTTCAAACGACATATGATGTCGTTTGAATAAAAACTAATATAGTTTAACGACACAGAATCTCACTCTAATGAGATCCTCCACCGCATTAAAATATTTATAAATATGTGTGTTCAGTTTTCTCATAGTGTGTGCCATACGATTTTTTTTTTACAATACAGAGAGTTTTTTGGACAAAGTTTTCTAAGTGTTTTCACCATAAAACATCCTTAGAGTTTACAAAGATCCGAGTTATCATTACCAATTGTTTATGTGATCTTTGTTGCACCAAGTTCGGTTTGTTCAACACTTTAACATTGCAGGGTCTTGATAATGAGAAGAGAAGAAGGTTACTTTTTTGTTCAACATTATAAACGACACAAGGCCGTATCAGTGGATACCAAGGCATTCATGGAGGTGACTTTCGTGGACAAGCATTATGGAAGAAGGTTACTTTCCCCATGGAAACTATGAAGATTTAAAAAAGATCAAAGGGGTGTCAAGTCTCCTGGGTTGATCGAGTCGTTGTATAAGACTATCATCTGACTATGTAAAACCATTGTCATAGTGATTGTCTAGCCTAGGCCGTCTGAGGTTTTTTTTCGATTGATTTTTTCCTCGTACATCGGCGTTGTGAGTATTGCTTTACTTTATTTTACTTGCTTTAATCACTATTTGCATGCTTAGGGTTAAACAAGATAAAATTGGGTTAAGTTAATTGGTGTCAATTTGGTGTGGTTTGATAAAATTGAAAGTATTTTTCATAAGAGAAAATTTGTTTGTATTCATCCTTAACTTAATTCCACTAAAGCAAAAGTATTTGTTGAAAGTAATATACGGGGACCTACAAATTGGTATCAGAATCTTTTGAACTATTTTATTATGTTGGATCCCTTTTTTTCTTTTTGGGTGATTACTTGTTTATCTCTCTTGGTTTGTTTGTTTTCCTCTCGATGGATTATCAAAGTTTTAATGAATTAAATTTGTTGAATTTAAAGTTTGCAAAACGAATTAAAGTTTTGGAGGAAGAAAATTCTCATAATAAAAATACGATTGAATATTTGAAAACATTTCAAATTCAAAGAGATATGATTCGTGAGAAGTTTGGAGCTTTATATAATTGTTTTGAATCTTAAATGTTTCCAAAAAGGAGAGTGATAATATAATTCTTGTTTTAGAAAGAGAATTAAAGAATTTGAAAAATTCAAGTGTTTGTGCCATTAATGAAAATAGTTTGATTAATAAATTTGAGGCACACCAGAAGACTCTTAGGGATAAGTTTGCTAATATTGATGGGGAGTGAGATAACCTTTTAGGTGTAATTGAAAATATAAAGAAGGAGTCCCGCAAGTTTGAGGAGTCCAATTGTTTTGCTCGAGTCAAAGTTTTGAAGTTGAAAAATGATTTAATTGACTCGAGTAGTGATAGTAGCGGGTTATCTTGTTCTAGTGGTTCGAATGTGAAAGACAAAACCATAGTGTATTTTAGAGCATCAACCACATCCGAGGGTGTTAGAAAAGGTCAACCTCACGGTCCCGTTCCTCATCGTGTTTTCACATGTTTGCATTATGGTAGGAAAGGTCACCTTAGAATTTTTTGCTTTGATCTTAGAAAAGACCCTTGGAAGTTTAAACGTAGTGTCTTATCGGTTCCCAAAACCTGTTTTGTTAGGTATACACTGCTTTGGGTTACGAAGTTTGTTTTGGAGATGCTAAATGCTTCGTTGGTTGATTCTCACATGCATGTACATGAATTGTCACTTGCTATTTCTAATGGATAGTTTCTTGCATGATTTGTTTGTTATACGCTAGTCTTTGCATCATGATTTATATCTTGCTAGTGTTATAACACGTTTATCATTTTGTATTATATTTTTCATTTACTGCATCTTATTTGAAAAATATAAACGATTTTTTTTGATAAATTTTTTGAAAAAATACAAAAAGATTTTTGGCTTAAAAATTTTTTGTGAAAAACACAAAAAGATTTTTCTTATTATTTGAGTCAAAATATTTTGAAAAAAAGCCAAGAAGATTTTCATTTTTTTTGTGTCATGAGTTAACATATTTGATGAGGCATATTGGTGTTCTTGGACCCCCTTACTTCCATTATCCATGTGGCTAAGACATTGGGTCATTATTATCGATGCTTAGAATTATCTTAACCATTGTACTATGGGGTTTTTTCAAAGGTGATATGCGTTTTGATTCGACTTTGTAAATATTCCATCTTCACACATGCACGAGTTTATATGGATGTTTGACTACTCTCGCATATTTGAGTTTGGTGAAACATTCTCCTCTCAATTTTGCCATCTATGCGTATGTAGACATAAGGAGGAAGTGTGCATGTAATAACCGTTTACCGTGAGGATTAAATTAAAATATGATGAGTGTTCACGGGAAAGGGGTGCGAGAGTGTAAAATTGACTCGTCGTGAAAGACGTCGTTTAAAAGAGCTCAAAAAATTAAATGGCAGTAAAAAGAATCATATGCCAAAATGGGCCAAATTAGTTTAGTTCACTCAAAAGAAAAATATGTTATATATTTGAGGCCGTTTGGATGGATTAAAAAATTTAAACATGTTTGCACAAATAATCCTAACGTTGAAAATCATGTCATCACGCTATTGTTTGTAGAATCGTCAAAATTTCGGATTCATGTGCATGATGTTTGTTTAGTTCATTAAGCTAACACTTTAATTTCCACATTTGGATTAGATAAAGTTTGATGATTGATTGCTATCAATTAGAGCTTCTTGATCTTTTCGATGTCTTGGATGGGGACTAATTTGTTGTAGTTCACGCCCATACATTCCATGTTAATTTTTAGGCACATCGATACTATGTTAGCATGTTACTCATATTTTTTTGTTTTGAGTTTTCTAAGTTTAACTACTATTTTTTTTGTTTATGCAATCTTTTTTTAGAGATTTAATCTTTTACTGTATTGATAAGTTTAATCACAACTGCTTAGATTGATATATTATTTGTGTGATTCATTATTTTCTAGCTACTGATTTGACATTGCTTAATCATATTTTAACTGGTTGTTTTATGTTTATCTAGAATAATATGAGTTGATTTAATCAAATTAGTTGCTAGATTTCTTTCTCTTTTCACCGGATTGTCTATTAGAGACAAAAAGGGGGAGAGATGTCTGCAATGTAGGGGTAGTTTTTTTTTAGTTTTGTGCTTGATGTATATGCCTTTCACATTAGTACATATTGTGTTCTTGTTTACACAAATTGATACCATGGTTACTCACATAACAAATGATTTGTATTTAAGTTTTCATATTGATTTATGCCATTTGTTCATCCATACATCGATGGGTATTTGTATGTTTCATGTGTGTAGGTATGCTTAAAGATATTCGAGATTCCAAGTTTACATCACATTCAGACATTCAGAGATATTTTCATGCTTGTCGGTCTATTATTTATGAGTCTTATCAAGTACTGATGATGTTTTTTTACTTTTGGGTTTTATGGGATGGGATTTAGGTGTCATATGGCTTGACAGCCTGACTTAGGCATTTCACTATTGGTTTTGTCCCAGAATTGCCAAAGGGGGAGATTTGTAAGGCCTAAATTTCCAATTGAGTCTTAATGTAGTTTTAACTTATTGTCGGGACAAAATATGTTTGAGTCATAGGTAGATTTTTATTGTTCGACACCACACAGACTATGTCGCGTCGAAGATTAATTGAAGACATTACGGCAAAACTACAAGGAATTAATTGTGCCAGAATTTAATTGCTGGGAATTTCTCGTCTTCAAAGTATAATTGCATTCCGAGATCACTCAGGTATGAATGCATAATGTTAATGAAACTCTTAAATTTATTTTATAAAAATATGTATGTTATTTTTCAAAAGAAAATATTTTTAAAAGTGTTTTATTTGTTTACACTTCGTTTTTATCATATGTGGACAAATTAGAGTTCGATAAGCGTTGGTTTTAAGTAAAACTCTGTTTTTAAGGTTGGATTCATTAAAACTCTAATATGGGTGATGTCATTCAAACGACATATGATGCATTTTAATGACACCGAATCTCACTCGAACGAGATCCTCCACCGCCTTAAAATATTTATAAATAGGCATGTTCAGTTTTCTCAAAATGTGTGCAGTACAAAAACTAGTTTACAATATAGAGAGTTTTCTGCACAAGTTTTCTAAGTGTTTTCACCATAAAACATCCTTAGAGTTTGAAAAGATCTGAGTTATCATTACCATATGTTTATGTGATCTTTATTTCACCATGTTGGGTTTGTTCAACACTTCAATATTTTTAGGTTTTGCAGATGATAAGAAAAGAAGGTTACTTTCTTGTTCAACATTATAGACGACACAAGGTCGTATCGATGGATACCAAGGCATTCGTAGAGGCAACTGCCATGGATGAACATCGTGGAAGAAGGTTAGTTTCTACGTGGGCATTGTGAAAATTGGTAGAAGATCAGAGGAACGCCAAGTCTCGTGGGTGGATCGAGTCGTTGTATAATAATCAAGTCTGAATATGTAAAATCATTATAATAGTGATTGCCTGGACTCGGTCGTCCGAGGTTTTTTCCCGATTGGGTTTTTTCTCGTACGTCGGCGTTATGAGTATTGCTTTACTTTATTTATTTGGTTTAATCACTAGTTTCTTGCTTAGGGTTAAACAAGATGAAATTGGGTTAAGTTAATTTGTGTCAATTTGGTGTGGTATTATAAAATTGAAAAGAGTTTTTCAAAAGAGAAAATTAGTTTGTATTCATCATTAACTTAATTCCACTCAAGGAAAAGTATTTTTTGAAAGTTATATACAGGGACCTAAACATTGGTATCAGAGCCGCTTGAACAATTTCATTGTGTTGGAACCTTTTTTTCTTTTTGGGTGATTGCTTGTTTATCTCTCTTGGTTTGTTTATTTTCCTCTAGATGGATTCTCAAAGTTTTAACGAATTAAATATATTGAATTTAAAGTTTGCAAAATGAATTAAAGTTTTAGAGGAAGAAAATTCTCGTTATAAAAATATTAAAGAATATTTGCAAACGTTTGTGGTTGTTTTTGATTTCCCCCTCTAACGCCATTCTTTTAAGGCTAAGTATAGATATTTTGTATTTATAATCATATTCTTAAAACGGGAGTCACGTGAGGATGCAGACAGTTCTTACGAGTTATAGTAGTCCCGTGCAAGGTGTTGGTGCCTCTCACGGGGCTGTTTGGGGGATGTTTTGAGTTCCCCCTCCAATGCCATGTTTTAAGCCTAAGTCTAGATATTTTCACGTTATCATCGTATTCTCAAACTGGGAGTCCCATGACCATGCAGTCAGTTTGTATGAGTTACATTGGTCTCGTGCAAGGTGTTAGTGCCACTCACGGGGATATTTCGAGTTTCCCACTCTAACGCTGTGTTTTAAGCCTAAGTCTAGATTTTTTGAAATTATCGTTGTATGCTATAATAGGGAGTCCCATAAACTTGCGGTCAGTTCATACGAGTTACATGGGTCCCGTTCTAGGTGTTAGTGCCTTTCACAGGGACATTTGGGGGTTGTTTCAGGTTTCCCCCCTCTAACGCCATGTTTTAAGCCTAAGTGTAGTTATGTTCAAGTTATCATCGTGTTATCAAATTGGGAGTCCCATGACCATCCACTCAATGCCTATGAGTTACATTGGTCCCCTGCGAGATGTTGGTGCCGCTCATGGGGTCGTTTAGGAGTTATTCAGTTTCCCCCCTCTAACGCTATGCTTTTAACCTTAAGTCTAAATATTTATAAGTTATCATTGTATTCTCAATCCCAGAGTCCCGTTATAATGCAGTCAGTTCCTGCAAGTTACATTGGTCCCGCACGAGGTGTTCGTCATGGAGTTGTTTGGGGGCTATTTATAGTTTTACCTCTCTAACGCCACATTTTAAACCTAAGTCTAGATATTTTCAAGTTATCTTCACATTCTCAAACCGGGAGTCCTGTGACCACGCGGTTAGTTCCTACAAGTTACATTGGTCCTGTGGGAGGTGTGGGTGCCTCTCACGACACCATTTATGGGGCGTTTCGAGTTTCCCCCACTAACGTAGGTTTTTAAGCCGAAGTCTAGATATTTTCAAGTTATCCTTGTATTCATAAACCGGGAGTTCCATGACCATGTGGTCAGTTCCTACGAGTTACATTGAGCTCGAGCGAGGTATTGGTGCCTCTCACAGGGCCATTTGGGGGCTGTTTTAGATTTCCCCCATATAATGCCATGTTTTTTGGCCTAAGTCAAGATATTTTCAAGTTATCGTCACATTCTCAAATCGGGAGTCCCGTGACCATGCAGTCAGTTCCTACGCGTTACATTGGTCCCATGCTTAGTATTGGTGCTTATCACGAGGACGTTTAGGGACTGTTTCAGCTTTCACCCTCAAATGCCATGTTTTAAGCCAAGGTCGATATATTTTAAAACTATCATCGAATTCACAAACCTTGACTCCCGTGATGAAGCGATCAGTTTCGATGAGTTACATTGGTCCCGTGCATGGCATTGGTGCCTCACATGGGGTCCTTTGGGGGTTATTTCGGGTTTTTACATTATAACGTCATGCTTTTAAGACTAAATCTAGATCTTTTCAAGTTATCATCGTAGTTTAAAACTAGAAGTCCTGGGACTACACGACCATTTCCTATGAGTCACATTGGTCCCGTGCGAGGTGCTGATTCCTCTCACGGGGCCGTTTGGGGGCCATTTTGTATTTCCCCCTCTAACACCATGTTTTTAAGACTAAGTCTTGATGTTTTCAAGTTATCATCATATTCTCAAACCGGGAGTACCGTTACCACACAATCAGTTCCTACGAGTTACATTGGTCCCATGGGTGCTGTTTTACCTCTTACGGGATCCTTCGGGGGCCATTTCAGGTTTCCCTAATCTAACGCAATGTTTTTGAGCCAATGTATAGATATTTTCAAGTTATCTTTGTATTCTCAAACTAGGATTCCCATGATAATGAGGTTAGATCCTACGAGTTACATTCTGCCTGTGTGAGGTGTTGGTGCCTCTCACGGGGCAGTTTGGGGGTTATTTCGGGTTCCCCCCTCAAACGCAATGTTTTTAAGCCTAAGTCAAGATATTTTTAAGTTATCATTTAATACACAAACTGACAGTCCCGTTCCCACGTGGTCAGTTCCTACAAGTTGCATTGGTCTAGTCGAGGTGTTGGTGCCTCTCACGGGGCAGTTTGGTGGATGCTTTGGGTTTCCTCCTCTAATGCCATGTTTTTAATCCTAAGTCTAGATATTTTCAAGTTATCATCGTATAATCAAACCGAGTGTCCCATGACCATGCGGTGAGTTCCTACGAGTTACATTGGCCCCGTGAGAGGTGTTACTACCTCTCGCGGGGTTGTTTGTGGGAAGTTTCGGGTTCCCCCCCCTGACACAATGTTTTAAATCCTAAGTATATATATTTTTGAGCTGTTGTCGTATTCTCAAACTAGGAGTCTCATGGACATGTAGTCAGTTCCTACGAGTTACATTAGTACCGTGCGAGGTATTGGTGTGTCTCACATGGACTGTTTGAGGTTGTTTTGGATTTCCCCCTCTAACGCAATGCTTTTAAGATTAAGTATATATATATTTTCAAGTTATCATTGTAATTTCAAATCAAGATTCCCGTGAGCACGTGGTCCATTCCTATGAGCTCCATTGGTCCCCTATGAGGCGTTGGAATCTCTCACTGGGATATTTGGGGGCTATTTCAGGTTACCCCTCCAATGCCATGTTTTTAAGCCCAAGTCTAGATATTTTAAGGCTAAGTCTAGATATTTTAATTTATTTTTGAATTGTCAAATCATGAGTCTTGTGATGAAGCGATCAGTTCCTACAAGTTACATTGGTCCTATGCGAGGTGTTGGTACCTTTCACGAGGTCGTTTATGGGCTGTTTTGGGTTTCCCCTCTCTAACGTCATGTTTTTAAGACCAAGTCTAGATATTTTCAATTTCTCATCGTATTCTAAAATAGGGAGGCCCATTACCACCCGGTTAGTTCCTACGAGTTACATTGGTCCCTTATGTGGTGTTGGTGCCTCTCACGGGGCCATTTGGTGGCTGTTTCGATTTTCACCTTCTAACACCATGTTTTTAAGCCTAAGTCTATAAATTGCCAAGTTATCATCGTTTTCTCATACCGGGAGTACTGTTACCACATAATCAGTTCCTATGAGTTACATTGGTCCCGTGAGCGGTGTTCGTTCCTCTCTTGGGGCCATTGCGAGTTTCCTCCTTTTACACCATGTGTTTATGACAAAGTCTAGATATTTTTAAGTTATTTTCTTATTCAGAAATCAGGAGTCCCATAAACCCATGGTGAATTCCTATGAGTTAAATTGGTACTGTGGGAGGTTTTTCTACCTCTCACAAGGTTGTTCAAGGGACGTTTTGGATTTCCCTTATCTAACGCTATGTTTTGAAGCCAAAGTGTAGATATTTTCAAGTTGTCATCATATTCTCAAACTGGTAGTCCCATGACAATGCGGTCAGTTCCTATGAGATACAATGGGCTCGTGCGAGGTGTTGGTGGCTCTCACAGGACCATTTGGGGGCTTTTTTGGGTTTCACCAATCTAATGCCATGTTTTTAGGCCTAAACCGATATATTTTCAAGTTATCATTGTATTCTTAAATCGGGAGTCCCATGACCTTGCGGACAGTTTCTACGAGTTTCATTGGTCCAGTACGAGGTTTTTATGCCATTCACCGGGCTGTTTGGGGGTTGTTTAGGGTTTCCCCCTCTAATGCCATCTTTTAAGACTAAGTCTAGATATTTTCAAGTTATCATTGCATTCTCAATTTGGGGGTCCCATAACGACACGATCAATTACTATGAGTTACATATGTCCCGTGCGAGCTGTAAGTACTGCTCACAGGGTCGTTTCGGGTTTCCGCCTATAACGCTAAGTTTTTAAGACTAATTCTTAATATTTTCAAGTTATCATCATATTCTCAAAATGGGAGTCCTGCTACCACGCGGTCAGTTCCTACAAGTTACAAGTTCCCTGTATGTGGTGTCGGTGCCTCTTACGGGGCCATTTGGGGGTTGTTTCTTATTTCCCCCTCTAACCCCATGTTTTTAAACCCAAGTATAAATATTTTTAAGTTATCCTCATATTCTCAAACCAAGAGTCCCATGACCGTACGATCAGTTCCTAAGAGTTACATTGTTCCCGTATGAACTGTTAGTGCCTCTCAGAGGGGGACGTTTTGGGGCTATTTCCATTTTTCCCCCCCTAACGCCATGTTTTATGCCTCAGTCTAGATATTTTCAGGTTATCATTACATTATCAAATTGGGAGTCCTATATCCACGAGGTAGTTCCTATGAGTTACATTGGTCCCATGAGAGGAGTTTGTGCCTCTCACAGGGCCATTTGGGGGCCGTTTTGAGTTTCCTCCTCTAACGCCATGTTTTAAAGCCAAAGTCTAGATATTTTGAAATTATCGTCTTATTCAAAAATCGGGTATCCCATGACCACACGGTCAGTTCCTACGAGTTACATTGGTCATGTACGAGGTGTTTGTGCCACTCATGCGTTCGTTTGGGTTTTTTTTTATTGTTTTCCCCATCTAACGCCATGTTTTTAAGCCTAAGTCTAAATGTTTTCAAGTTATCATCGTATTCTAAAATCGGGAGTCCCATGACCATGCGATCAGTTCCTACGAGTAATATTGGTCCCGTGCGAGGTGTTGGGCTGTTTTGGTTTCCTAGATGTGACACCATGTTCTTAAGCCAAAGTCTAGATATTTTTAAGTTATCATCGTATTCTCAAACTTAGAGTTCCATGACCGAGTGGTCAGTTCCTACGAGTTACATTGGGGCCGTGTGAGGAGTTGGTGCCTCTCACGGGGCCATTTGGGGGCTGTTTTGGGCTTCCCCCATCTAACGCCATGTTTTTAAGCCTAAGTCGATATATTTTCAAGTTATCTTTGTATTCTCAAATTTATGGTCCCATGAATAAGCTATCAGTTCCTATAATTTAAGTTGGTCCCATGCAAGGTGTTATTGTCTCTCACGGGCCATTTGGGGGCTATTTCGGGTTCCCCCTCTACTGTCAGGTTTTTAAGCCTAAGTCTAGATATTTTCAAGTTATCAACGTATTCTTAAACTGGGTGTCTCGTGACCATGCGGTTAGTTTGTACAAGTTACATTGGTCCCATGCGAGGAGTTGGTGCCTCTCACGGGGCCCCTGGGGGACTGTTTTGGGTTTCTCACAAATGCCATGTTTTTAAGCCTAAGTTAAGATATTTTCAAGTTATGGTAGTATTCTCAAATCGGGAGTCATGTTACAAAGATGCTAGTTCCTAGAAGTTACAGTGGTCCTATGTGAGGTATCCATGCCAGTCACAAGGCCGTTTGGGGGTTGTTTCATGTTCCCCCCCCCCCTCTAACCTCATGTTTTTAAGCCAAAGTCTAGATATTTAAAAGTTATCATAGTATTCTATAAATGGGAGTCCCACGACCACGTGGTCAATTCCTACAAGTTACATTGGCCTGATAGAGGTGTTGGTGACTCTCACGGGGTCGTTTGGGGGATATTTTGGGTTTCCCCCTTCAACACCATGTTTTTAAGCCTAATTCTTGATATTTTCAAGTTATTATTGTGTTATCAAACCGAGAGTCCCGTGACCCAGAGGTTAGTTCTTACAAGTTACATTAGTCCTAGCAGAGGTGGTGGTGCCTCTCACGAGGCCGTTTGGGGGCTGTTGCGGGCTTCCCACTCTAACCCCATGTTTTTAAGACTAAGTCTAGATATTTTCAAGTTATCATCATATTCTCAAATCGGGAGTCTCGTGACCACACGGTCAATTCTTATGAGCTACATTGGTCTCGTGCGAGGTGTTAGAGCCTCTCATAGGGCTGTTTGGGTGCCGTTTTGAGTTTCCTCCTCTTACGCCATGTGTTTAAGCCAAAGTCTAGATACTTTCAAGTTATTATCGTATTAACAAAACGAGATACCCATGACCACGTGGTGAATTTCTACGATTTATATTGGTCCCGTAGGAGGTCTTGATACCACTCACGGGGCCGTTTTGGGGTTCATTTTCGATTTTCCTGATCTATCGCCATGTTTTTAACCTAATGTATAGATATTTTTAAGTTATCGTCATACTATCAAACCCATAGTCCCGTTACCATGCAATCAGTTCCTACAAGTTACATTGGTCCCGTGCGAGTTGTTATTGTCTCTCATGCGGTTCTTTAGGGGTTGTTTCCAGTTTCCCCCCTCTAACCCCATGTTTTTAAGCCTATGTCAAGATATTTTTAAGTTATCATCGCATTCTAAAATTGAGAGTCCCATGACTATGCGATTAGTTCTTACAAGTAACATTGGTCCAGTGGGAGGTGTTGTTGCCTCTCATGGGGCCATTTGGGGGCCGTTTCGAGTTTCCCCCTCTAACACTATATTTTAAGCCTAAGTCTAGATATTTTCAAGTAGTCATTGCATTCAGGAATCGGGAGTCTTGTGACCACGCGATCAATTCCTACGAGTTACATATGAACTGTGCGAGGCGTTGGTGCCGCTCACAAGGCCCTTTAGGGGGCTGTTTCGGGTTTCCCGCTCTTGTCCATGTTTTTAAGTGCCACTCTTAATATTTTCAAGTTATTGTCTTATTTTTAAATTGGGAGTTCTATTACCACAAAGAGAGTTCCTATAAGTTACAGTGGTCCCGTATGAGCTGATCATGCCACTCACAAGGCCGTTTTGGGGTTGTTTCATGTTACCCCCTAACGTTGTGTTTTGAAGACTAAGTCTAGATATTTTAATGTTATCATTGTATTCTCAAACCAGGAGTCTCGTGAACAGGCGGTCTGTTCCTACGAGTTACATTCGCCCAGTAGAGGTGTTGGTACCTCTCACGGGGCCGTTTGGGGGCTATTTTGGGTTTCCCCCTATAACACCATATTTTTAGGCCTAAGTATTGATATTTTTACGTTATTATTATATTCTCAAATCGGGAGTCCCCTGACCCCATGATCAGTTCTTACGAGTTACATTGGTCCAGACAAAGTTGCTGGTGCCTCTCACGAAGCCATTTGGGGGTTGTTTTGGGTTTCCCACTCTAACCCCACGTTTTTAAGCCTAAGTCTAGATATTTTCAAGTTATCATTGTATTCTCATATAGGGAGTCCCATGACCACACAATCAATTTCTACTAGTTATATTGGTCCCGTGCGAGGTGTATGTGCCTCTCACGGAACCATTTGGGGGCTATTTCGGGTTTCTGCCTCTAACGTAATGTTTTTAATCCTAAGTCTATATATTTCCAAGTTATTATTGTATTTTTAAACTGGGAGTCTCGTGACCAGTGGTCAGTTCCTACTAGTTACATTGGTCTCGTGCTAGGTGTTGCTGCCTCTTATAGGACCATTTGGGGGTGTTTTGGATTTCCCCCTCTCAGTCTATGATTTTAATCCTAAGTCTAGATATTTTTAACTTATCATCGTATTCTCAAACCGGGAGTCCCATGACCATGCGGTTAGTTCCTATAAGTTACATTGGCCCGTGCAAGGTGTTGGTGCCTCTCACGGGGCCATTTGGGGGATGTTTTGGATTTCACCCTCAAACGCCATGTTTTTAAGCGTCAGCCTTAATATTTTTAAATTATCATTGTATGCTCAAACTGGGAGTCCTGTTACCATGATGTTAGTTCCTGCATGTAACAGTGGTCCCGTGCGAAGTGTTGGTGCCTCTTACGAGGACATTTGGGGTTATTTCTTATTACCCCCTATAACCCGATGTTTTTAATCCTAACTCTGGATATTTTCAAGTTATCATCATATTCTCAAATCGGTAGTCCAGTGACCACGCAATTAGTTCCTACGAGTTATATTAGTCCCGACATAGGTATTGGTACCTCTCATGAGGCCGTTTTGGGGTTGTTTCGGGTTCCCCCTATAATGCAATGTTTTTAAGTGTAAGTCTAGATATTTTCAAGTTATTATCGTATTCTCAAATCAGGAGTTTTGTGACCCCGCGATTAGTTTTTACGAGTTACATGGATCGCGACAAAGGTGCTAGTGCCTCCCATGAGGCCGTTTGGGGACTGTTTCGGGTTTCCCCCTCTAATCCCATGTTTTAAATCATAAGTCTAGAAATATTCAAGTAATCATCATATTTTCAAACCCAGAGTACCGTGGTAACCAAATAAGTTCCTAGGAGTTACATTGGTCCTGTGAGACATGTTGGTGCCTCTCACGAGGCCATTTGGGTTGCGTTTACATTTCCTAAGCTTACACCATGTGTTTAAGCCAAAGTCTAGATATTTTTAAGTGATTGTCATATTCATGAATCGGGAGACCCATTACCACGTGGTGGATTCCTAGGAGTTAAATTGGTCCCGTGTGAGGTCTTACTACCTATCAGAAGGACGTTTTGGGGACCATTTTGAGTTTCCCTGATCTATCGCCATATTTTTAACCCAATGTGTAGATATTTTCAAGTTATCGTAGTATTCACAAACCCAAAGTCTTGTTACCATCCAATCAGTTCCTACAGGTTACATTGGTCTCATACGAGGTGTTGCTGCCTCTCTTGGGGTTCTTTGGGGGTTGTTTCCTATTTTACCCCTCTAACGCCATGTTTTTAAGCCTATGTCAAGATATTTTTAAGTTATCATCGCATTCTCAAATCGAGAGTCCTTTGACCACACGGTTAGTTCTTGCAAGTAACATTGGTCCAGTGGGAGGTGTTGGTCCCTCTCATGGGGCCATTTCGGAGATGTTCCGAATTTCCCCCTCCAATTCTATATTTTTAATCTGAAGTCTAGATATTTTAGGTTTATCATCATATCCACAAAGTGGGAGTCCCATGAACATGCGGTCAGTTCCTACGAGTTACATTAGGCCAGTGCGAGGTGTTGGTGCCTCTCACTGGGCAATTTGGGGTCTATTTCGACTTTCCACTATCTAACGCCATGTTTTTAATCCTATGTGAAAATATTTTGACGTTATCATCGCATTACCAAACTAGGAGTCCTGTGACTACGTGATTAGTTCCTACGAGTTACATTGGTCCCGTGCGAGCTGGTGGTGCCTCTTCAGAAGCCATTTAGGGGTTATTTCGAGTTCCCCCCTCAAATTCCATGTTTTAAACGTAAGTGTAGATATTTTCAAGTTATCTTTGTATTCTAAAACCTTGAGTCCCGTGACCAAGCGACCAGTTCCTACGAGTTACATTGGTGTCGTTTAAGGTGTTAGTGCCTCTCACGTGGCCATTTGGAGGTTATTTTGGGTTTCCCCCCTCTAACACAATGTTTTTAATCCTAAGTCTAGATATTTTCAAGTTATAATCATATTCTTAACCCGAGTGTTTCACGACCATGTGGTCATTTCCTATGATTGACATTGGTCCCATGTGAGGTGATATTACCTCTCACCCGGTCGTTTGGGGGATACTTTACGTTCCCCCCTCTAACACCATGTTTTTAGGACTAAGTGTAGATAATATCAAGTTATCATTGTATTTGCAAATCGGGAGTACGGTGACCATGCAGTTAGTTCCTATGAGGGGCATTGGTCCTGTGCGAGGGGTTGCTGCCTCTCACGGGGGTATTTGGGGGCTATTTTGGTTTCCCCATTTAACACTATGTTTCTGAGCCTAAGTCGATATATTTTCAAGTTATCATCGTATTCTCAAATCGGGAGTCCCCTGACCACGTGATCAGTTACAGGAGTTACATCGGTCCCGTTCAAGGTGTTAGTGCCTCTTAAGGGGGCGTTTGGGGGCAGTTTTGGGTTCCCCCCTAAAATGTCATGTTTTTAATCCCAAGTCGAATTTTTTTTAAGTTATTATCATATTCTCAAATCGCGTGTCCTATGACCATGCAGCCAGTTCTTATGAGTGACATTTGTCCCGTATGAGGTGTTGGTACCTCTCACCCGATCGTTTGGGGGATATTTTTTATTTCCCCCTCTAACACCATGTTTTTAAGCCTGAGTCTAGATATTATCAAGTTATAATCTCATTCTCAAACCATGAGGTCTGTGACGATGCAGTCAGTTCCTATGAGTGACATTGGTCCCCGTGTGAGGTGTTGGTACCTCTCACCCGATCATTTGGGGATTTTGGGTTTCCCCATCTAATGCCATATTTTTAACCATAAGTCTGGATATTATCAAGTTATCATCTTATTCACCAACTGGGAGTCTTATGACCACGGGGTGAGTTCTTACGAGTTACGTTGGTCCTGTACGAGGTGTTGGTGCCTCTCACAAGGCCGTTTGGGTACATTTTTGAGTTTCCTCTCTAACACCATGCTTTATGAGTAACTATAGATGTTTTCAAGTTTTCATTGTGTTCTCAAACTGGGAGTCCCGTGAGCATGCGGTGAGTTCATACGAGTTGCATTGGTCCAGTGCGAGGTGTGAGTGCCTCTCACAGGACCGTTTGGGGGCTATTTCGGGTTCCCCCCTCTAAAGCCATGTTTTTAAACCTAAGTCTAGATATATTCCAGTTATCATTGCATTCTCAAATCGGGATTCTCGTGACCTCACGATCAATTCCTACGAGTTACATTTGACCCGTGTGAGGTGTTGGCGCCGCTCACGGGGCCGTTGAGGGTTGTTTTGAGTTTCCCCCTCTAACGTCATGTTGTTAAGCGTCAGTCTTAATATTTTCATGTTATGATCATTGTATAGGGGGCTTGAAGGTAATCTTGAGATTAGGTATAATTCCCTAATTAGCAATAGTGTTTGAGATTAAGCACCCGAGGTAGCTCAAGCATGGAAACTCTGCGTGGAAGCTTAGCAAGGCAACTCATACTTTAGCTTATTATGTTAGTCATATTGTTTGTTTGCTTATATTGCTATAAGCTATAACAGTTGTAATGATGTAACGAGAATAATAAGGAGTTTTAGTGTGAGGTCAAACGGTACTCGCGAGAGACCAGGCTTGGCAGGGCTTGGGAGAGCTTTCATGCTCTATCGAATGACCTCACCATGGGAACTTTAGAGGAATTTGTTTAGAGGATTAGGAAGTGAGGCTGGGGATTGTTCTGACCATCTTAGATACACCTGGTAAAACACCGAAGGACCCTGGCTGTGGAACCTCGGGCGGAGCAACTTAGAGTTCCATCGGGCATTCAGTTATGAACCAAACAACCCTCTACTTAATGTCACATCCACTATAGGGGATGTCACTAGCCAGCTAAACAATGTCAGTCTTGCACTTGAGTAAACCACCGTGGTATTTGGGGCTGTCAGGCAGTTGGTGAGCCACCTCTACGATAACAGCCCCCTAACACACAGTGGTTAGGCAAAAGGTATGTCTTGGCCTTTAATGTTTATGATGTGGAGACTACTAGAGCATCAGGTATTTAATGTTGTGACATAAATTATGAGGGATGTCTTTCATAGGCATTGATGACTGAGTTGCCTCGGGGGTGGTGTGGGGGGCTATTTAAGGACCCCAACCACCTTTGAGGGGGGATGATCTTTTGAGAGTTTAAGAAATTATCACTAGAGAGAATACACATCAGAGAGAGTTATTACAAACCAGTGGTCTTATTCACTCACCATTGTCATTTATTACGAAGCTTTTAATGCGTGACAGAGATTCTTAAGGGTGTTTGGTGTGTTTGCCTGCCTACCAAGGTGTATCTAGGGTGCTTACTTCTTTCTCCCTCTAGCTAAGTTACTTCTAAGTTCATTACTATCTTCTGAGTTATACATGAGAGATTTGTGAGTTTAAATTGAGTCTTATCTTCATTACATTTATGTTTGCATGTTCTAGCACTAATCCAATGTTTTGGCTAATTAATTTATCATTACCGTACTCAGAAGGGGTTATGCCTCCATCTTATCTAAACTAACCTCTTACATTTGGCGACTCTGCTGGGGAGGCATTCTTCTAAGAAAGGAGTATGGCTCAAGATAATGTTAATCAAAGGATCAAGTCTGATGACATCCAACACAATAAAGAACATACTGCGAGAGAACTGGAGTCCCTAAGGGATGGGGCTCCTCGAATAGAGGTACCTCTAGTTCAGGTGACGGTAGGTATTCTGGGGGTGACACAAGCTTCCACGAGTGTAGGGTTAAGACCTACTCAGATGTGCTCCTCATGAGTAAGTTTGATGAGTTTTTGCAAACTCTGGTAGCTTCAACAATGCTGGGAGTATTGAAAGCCAATGCCTTTATAACAGTAGGGGTAGCCCCAACGACCCCACCAGGTACGGGTGTAGCGAGGACGGTCCTAACAAGCATGCCCTTTGTTGTGAATTCAGCAGTGGGAACATCAGGGGTATCAATGACCCCAACTATGATGACTGCTCCTATTGCAACGAGCACTTATCCCCATGGTCTCGTTGGTTGTTGCCCCAATAGCATCACCTATGGAGGAAATGAGGAAGGAGATGCAAAAGGAGATGTTGAAGTTCATGCACGCTTCCTCGCAATTTGTGGGTGAGGTAGCTTCGGTTTATGATGGATTTCAAACACCTTATCCCCAAGAGTACAACGATGAGCTCTACCCAAAGGACTATATTCCCCCTATTTTTTAAAAATACACTGGGAAAGGTGGGAACGCCAAGGAGCACATTAAGCCCTTCATTAAACACTTGGGAGCACATTGCAATAATAAGAAGCTCAGGTTGAGGGAGTTCTCTAAATCCTTAAACGATAAAGCATGACCTGGTATTCCCATTTGGCTCCCAAGAGTGTTTCTACGTGGGAAGATATGCACATATTGTTTGTCCAGAAGTTCTTTCTGGCAGAGGACGAGTTCACTTTGACCCAACTGGGTAGGGAGAAGCAAAGACCTGGAGAAGAAGTGGTAACCTATGTTCAAAGGTTCAAGGAAAGATCCCTTGACATGAGGGAGGAGGCCAAAGAGTCCAAGTTATTACAGATCTACGCCGAGGGGCTGCATCCTGAGTACATCTACCATCTTATCAATGAGACGCGCGAGGGGACTTTTTTGGCATCCTTAAAAGCGACAAGAAATATCTCCTTGGTGGTGAGACCCAATTCGGTGGTGGTGCCCATGATGTTTAGGCAGCCGATGCAACCCATGGGGGGAGGTCTCAGACCTCACAGGTAGGGTACACCGAGGGGGGAGATGGGGGCACGGCACCGAAGAAAGATAATAAGAGGAAGTTCGGAAGAAACAGGGAGTACCCACCACCATTACCTTGTACAATAGAGGAGGCTGTCAGCTGTTACAGTGCAATGGTCCAAGGCAGAACGGTCTACGAAACAAAATAAATTCCTATTGGGGAACCCGATGCGACAATAAAGGTGGATCCTAAGTACTGTCAGGTTCATCAGAGGATCCAACATCTCACACTGAGAAGAATCATTGACAAGTATGTGAAGGAAGGGACATTGCAAATCCCTCCACAAAATCTCAATAATAACCCACTGCCAGCACATGGGGCCAATCTCGTGGTGGACTATGATAAAGAGGCATAGAGAGGAGAAAGAGAGGAGTACATAAAAGCTTTAGAGACATGTACTAAGGGAATGGCTAACGTAGTTTTGGCATATGATGAAGCGAGCACCAAAGATGTAGAGGACGCATATAGTGTTAAAAGTGAGGAAGTAAGCCCAGTCCTAGAGTATTGTGCAGTTTCAAAGTCCCCAAAATTCACCAAGTTCTTCGACCAGGTGGGGATACCAAAAGAAAGTAGGATGGAAATAACCCAGGTGATACTTGATATTGAGAGGAAGAATGCACTCCCTTCGCTGAGATGGAAGGGACCCATGGCCAGGTTGGTAAGGAGGTTTCTGTCAGAAGTAACCTTTAGTGATGCCGATAGGGCTGTGACATTCCCTCATAACAGGCCATTGTATGTGACCGCCAGCGTCAACGGAGTCAGTTTCACAAGGACTCTTATGGATAGGGGAGCTTCCATCAATATTATGCCAATTAGCTTCTTTTATGCAACCAATATTCCAGAAGAAAGGTTGGTCCCCATGCCTTTGGTGATTTTGGGGACCAATCTTCCAAATCCATTGTGTACGTTAATGTTAGGATTGTAATGGGAAATAATAGTTCCCATATCAAAGTTCCATGTAATAGAGAGTGAAACTTCTTATCATCTGCTAGTAGGAAGGGTGTGGATGCATAATCAAGCGCTAGTTCCTTTTACGTACCACCAATATGCTAAGGCGGACATCAAGGGGACAGAGGTGACCATTAGGGCTACGAAGAGGCGCTTCGCTGTCGAGGAAGCTCACTTGGTAGACGCAGCATTTTATACTGAGTTACAGGAGGATGTTCGGGTCTAAACGAGAAGAATGGAGGGTGCATGGATTCCCTTGATCAGAGAAAGGGTGGGTCCTTTGTATGATCAGATTGAAGAGGTTTCAAGCAATGCAAGGGTGATGATCGAAGAAGGTCACCAGGTGGTCCCTCAGCCCCAAAATATCTCGAAGCATCTCAAAGACAGGATAAGGCCCAGAGTGGATTCGATGGAACATGAGGTCCAACGACAAAGTGTGCTGAGCCAATTCTCAGGAAGAAGAGTGGTCGAGGCTTCTAGAGAGATGTAGAGGAAGGCATTCATCGATACCTGCAGGTAATGTAAAAAGGTCATTACTGAAGAAGGAAAGGTGGTGTATCGATTATAATGGTGTGAGTGGGCGACCGAGGAAGCTGATGATGAGGTTGACTCGATATATGAATGATTTCTGGTGGATCAATGGGGATAATGTATGGTAATACACAATTCCAACATATAGGAATTTGTGGAGGAAGTCACCGGAGAACCATATTACATGGCAAATCAACCGAAGCCCCAGGCACAAGAGTTGGAGCAGTTGAACCTGGAAAACGAAGGAGAAGATTCGAGGCCCATCTTCATCTCATAGGATCTCAGTAAGGAGAAATGGGGGGGTTAGTTGAGTTGATCCGGGAGTTTATAGACTTCTTCGTATGGAAGTACACAGTGATGGAGGGGTAGATGAGGAAGTGAGCTGCCACAAGTTGAACGTAATGCCTTCCTCTATTCGAGTGAAACAAGCAACGAGAACGTATAAGCTTGAGCTGGATTCAAAGATCAAGGAAGAGGTTCAATGCTTACTAACTGCAAGGTTCATCATACCGATATAGTACCCACTTTGGTTATCTAACATTATTTCGGTGGGAAGGAAAGACAAAAACCAAATAATGATTTGCGTGGACTTCAGGGATTTGAATAGAGCTTGACCCAAGGATGAGTTCCCTCTGCCCTCTATTCATAGCCTGATAGATGCAATGGCTGGTCATGAGATGTATATCTTCATGGATGGGTATGTGGGGTACAACCAGATCAAGATGGACCCTGTGGAAGTAGAGAAAATTATTTTCAGAACCCCATTGGGTAATTTCATGTATAAGGTGATGTCGTTTGGACTGAACAATGCTGAGGCAACTTACCAAAGAACAATAATGACCATTTTCCATGACTTCTTTCACAAGTTTGTGGAATTTTATGTGGATGACTTGGTCATTAAGTCAAGGAAGGAGGAATACCATCTGAGTGATTTGAGGAAGGTGGTTTCCCGTTGCAGGAAGTTTAAATTAAAAATGAATCCATCGAAGTGTGTTTTTAGAGTGACAAGTGGGAAATTCCTAGGCTTTTTAGTTAATCAATAAGGGGTGTAGATAGACCAGGATAAGTAACAGGCGATCTTAGAAATTCCATGTCTAAGAACGACGAAGGAACTGGAGAGTTTCCTCGGTAAGGTATCCTACCTTAGGAGACTTGTGCTTGGGATATCTGAGATAACACATCCATTGATGCAGCTATTGCGAAGGAACACGAAGTTCAAATGGGAGGAGATTCACCAGGTGTCTCTTAACGGGCTAAAGAAATTGCTCGTTTCACCATATACCATGGTTCCCCCAAAGGCAGGAATACCTTTGCAGTTGTACCTCACATCCACCACGAGGTCCGTGGGAGCTTTGCTGGAACAAGAGATCGATGGGTAAGAAAAGCCAGTTTACTACCTCAACAGGATCATCCACGGACCAGAAGTCAGATATAGTAGCTTAGAAAGGCATTATTTAGACTTAGTCTTTGTAGCGTAAAAACTTAGACATTATATGCTGTCTTTTACAATTCATATTGTAACTAGATGTGATCCTATTAAGTATTTACTGGGAAGAACTATATTGATTGGCAGGGAAGCTAGGTGGTTCCTTATCCTCTCTTAATATGACTTAAAGTCCGTGGTTCCTCATGTAATCAAAAGCCATGTGTACGCTGATCTATTGGATATCTTCCCTTCAGGAACATTTGAGCTGCCCAAAGAAAGTATCCCAGGAGACGACTTGCATGCCAATCACCTAGATGAAACAGATGAGGAATGGACAATGGAGTTCGATGGATCCTCGACGGAGAAAAAAAGAAGAGCAGGGGTTATCCTTTCAAGAGGAATGGAGGAGATTTGCCTCTCCTACAAATTAGATTTCTCTTGTTCTAACAATAAGTCGTAATATAAGCATTGGTGCTAGGGTTGCTAGAGGCTCTACAAATGGAGTTTCGTTCACTTTGCATGAAACGGGATTCAAACTTGGTGGTTCAACAAGTGAATGGAGAATAATCATTGAAACCCATGAGCCTGGAACCATACAGAACAATCATCTAGAGACTTCTTTGATAGTTCCATCGAACCAAGATCAAAAGGCAGCATAGAACGATGAATCTCCATCCAAACTCCAATGCTACCATCGCTCAAAAAATGGTCATGAGGAGAGATACAACTACCGGCATGATCCAACGAAGAATATCTACTTCGATGGTATAGTCAATTCTACTAATGGAAGAGGATGGGGACGGGAGGGGAGAAATTAAGAGGCAACTGGAGGCTGGTGAAAGAACGATGGGGCTCAGAGAATTGGCCCAGTACTTTACAAGCCAAGGAAAAATTTACTTCAAAAATACAGGAGGATGGTTGTCGAGATTCATCGGTCCGGAAGAGGCAAAGCAAAGATTAAAAAAAACATACAAAGAGCACTGCGAAACAACTGAGATACCCCTCTACCGAATAATGCAAAGGGAGGGGTATTTTTAGCCTAAGATGAAACAGGATGCGACAGAGCTACAACGAAATTGCGACAAATGCCAGTTATTCTTAGAGGCAGTAGAATGTCACTTCAGGGAGGTTCAACCTGATTGGAGATAACCCTATATTGACTTCATTAAAGATGGAGTTACACCAACGGAGAAAATTGATGCGATAGGACTCAGGCGAAGGGCCCTGAGATTCTACATTCAAGAGGGATAGCTTTATCGAAGGGGATACTTTAAAAGGAAATTACATTATATCACGAAGGAAGAAGAAGCTAAGGTCCCCAAACAGGTGCACGATCCATGTCACATAGGAGGGGCCAAGTTATATGACCAGTTGATGACTTTGGGATACTATTAGCCAATGATGGAGAAAGACTCGGTTGAGTTAGTTTGAAAGTGAAAGGCTTGCCAAATTCATAGAAATATGATTCATGCCCCGTCAGTGGACTTACACTCCCTGGCAATGCCTTATCCTTTTCACACTTGGGCGTTCGACCTGGTAGGAGCAATATACTCTTCTTTGAGGGGAAAAATATGGATACTAGTAGCAACGGAGTGTTTCATAAAGTGGAATGAGGCGATACCACTGAGAAGGGCAACAATGGGGGTGTTGAGAAACTTCATCAGAGAATACATAATTTGTCATTTTGGGATTCCAAAGGTTATCCTTTCAGATAATGGAACCCCTTTCATTAATTCAGAAGTGACGATGCTCACAGATAAATACTCCATTGTCCATCACACTTCCACAGTGGCATACTCAAAGGGTAATGGTCAAGCCGAATCAACTAATAAAACTTTGGTCAATATCTTGGCTAAAACGATGGAGGATTTCCCAGGATTGCGGGATGATAGGATAGCAACCGTTTTATAGGCCTATCGGACGACTAAGAGTAAGCCCACAGGGTATACACCGTTCTCTCTTATTTATGGGGCCGAGGTGATTCTCCTAGTGGAGTTGGAAGTTCCCTCTACTCGATATGCTTTGCGAAGTAGTATTCTCCCTCAGAATAGGCATGTGCAGTTGGAAGCGTTCGATGAACACAGAGATAATGCGATGCAACACTTTCAAATCTATACGAAACAACTATCCAGGGCATACGATAAGTTAGTGAGACCAAGGAAGTTCATAGAGGGAGACCTTTTATTAAAAGCAACAGTTAAACACACCAGGAGGCTTCCTCTACTCAAGTTTGCAGCAAATTGGGAGGGACCTTTCGTCGTAAAAGAGGCTCATGACTTAGGTTATTACTTAATTTTAAAAATATAAGAATACAAATCATTCAAGATTAACAATAAATGGTTGAAAGTCTATCATGTGTAGGCAGTTATGTTTGACAACTAATGTATTTGAATGTCCTTATAAATACAAAAGTTCTTTTTATGATGAGTATGCAAGTTCTTTTGATTATAACTCAAGTAGAGATGAAAGAATTACAGAACTTCACACTTCACAATCTATGCAATAAGTTGTAACACAAAGGAATGGCATGAGAAAATAAATATCTTTTTCATTCATAAACTTTGGGGCATTACAAAATTGGGAGCTATCACCAAAGAATTACATAAGCAGAAGAAAAAAATACATATACAAAAACTGATTGGCCAAGGAAGAACCAAAAATCTGGGGAGGAGAAAAAATCTCCAGGAAGACCCGAAAAAGCTTCTAAACATGATCGTTGAGCATTAATAGAGACCTCCAACCTCGTTTGCGCCTGTGTGCGCTCGATAAGGAGTTTCTATCATTTAAGCTTCACCAGATGAAAAGATTCTTTGACGTCCTCTAACTCTTTATCAACATCTTCTAGAAGAGGGGCTAACTCAGTCAATCTAGCTTCCTCGGCCTGATGATCCTCTTGGTGCTTCCGTAATAGTTCCCTCTGACTATCTAGCTGCTGGTTTTTTATGGCCTTTAAATGAAAAATAAGACAGTCAAAATGGAACCCGTCACGACCCAACTCCATCAGATAACCCCAAAATTGGTTAAGGAGGGGTCTGGTAACGTTTGAGGTCGAAGTGTTGACAATTTCAGCAACTACGGT
This sequence comes from Sambucus nigra, assembly GCA_949130495.1. Taxonomy (NCBI): domain Eukaryota; kingdom Viridiplantae; phylum Streptophyta; class Magnoliopsida; order Dipsacales; family Adoxaceae; genus Sambucus; species Sambucus nigra. Next base: position 301,115,022 of record OX422214.1, read on the forward strand.
GGCTATGCCCTGATGCCTGTAACCCATAATGGAGACGTTTGAACGCAGGCAGTCCACCATGAACGTCTCAGGATGATGATTTATAAGTTATTCAATGATCAGACGATGGTTGGTAGGAATCAGGGAAGAATGTTGAAGCACCGTCAAGCATAAGGAGTGAGGAGCTAGGTCGGGCAGAGGAAGCTCACAGCCAGACTCTCTCTTAGCAGTGGCTTAGATTGTGGAACCTCGATCATCGTGGTTGGAATCTTCTGAAAGGATAGGTTCCTAATGCGGAGAGGCAATGGGCGAAGGAGCTGATAGAGAATCCTGTCGAGCAACCTGAGAACTTTTAGAGGAAAGATAGAGTTTATGAAAAATCTTAACAAGTATTTTCGTTGTTAAGTCACTGATATAGGTGGAGTTTATGAAAATCTTAACAAGTGTTTTCATTGTAAAGTCACCGATATAGGTGGAGTTTATGAAAATCTTAACAAGTGTTTTCGTTATTAAGTCACCGATATAGGTGGAGTTTATGAAAGATCTTAACAAGTGTTTTCATTGTTAAGTAGCCGATATAGGTGGAGTTTATGAAAAATATTAACAAGTGTTTTCGTTGTTAAGTCACCAATATAGGTGGAGTTTATGGAAAATCTTAATAAGTGTGTTTGTGGAAAATCTTAATAAGTGTTTTCGTTGTTAAGTCACAGATATAGGTGGAGTTTATGAAAAATCTTAATAAGTATTTTCATTGTTAAGTCACCAAATAGGTGGAGTGTATGGAAAATTTTAACAAGTGTTTTCGTTGTTAAGTCACCGATATAGGTGGAGTTTATGAAAAATATTAACATGTGTTTTCGTGGTGAATTGAACGATATAGGTGGAGTTTATGAAAAATCTTAACAAGTGTTTTCGTTGTTAAGTCACCGATATAGGTGGAGTTTATGAAAAAAATATTAACAAGTGTTTTCGTTGTTAAGTCATCGATATAAGTGGAGTTTTTGAAAAATCTTAACAAGTGTTTTCGTTGTTAAGTCACCGATATGGGTGGAGTTTTTAAAAAATCTTAACAAGTGTTTTCGTGGTTAAGTCACCGATATAGGTGGAGTTTATGAAAAATCTTAACAAGTGTTTTCATTATTAAGTCACCGATATAGGTGGAGTTTATGAAAAAAATCTTAACAAGTGTTTTTGTTGTTAAGTCATCGATATTGGTGGAGTTTATAGAAAATCTTAACAAGTGTTTTCGTTGTTAAGTCACCGATATAGGTGGAGTTTTTGAAAACTCTTAACGAGTGTTTTCATTGTTAAGTCACTGATATAGGTGGAGTTTTTGAAAAATCTTAACAAGTGTTTTCATTGTCAAGTCACTGATATAGGTGGAGTTTACGAAAGAAACCTTAATAAGTGTTTTCACTGATTAAGTCAACTACATAAGCGAAGTTTGAGAAACTGAGAAATACAGAGAAATTATCAAAGTACCTCAGCAGCAGTAGGAGCAAGAACGGGAGTCACTATGGGGGACATAATGGTAGAAACTGTTGGAGGCAAGCTTATTGCCGTAGCATCTTCAACGGGGACCTTGGTTGAAGAAGCCTCAACGGCAGGCAAACTTCCCTCGCCAACATAAGGTACTAAAGACAACATGGGTGCATTATCGGAAGAAGGTGTTGGATCTTCAAGAGATTCCCCAACGCTAGTGGGTATAGAAGAACTAACATGAGGAACAACAGAACCAACTTGGGTCTTAGAAAAGAAAAGGCCACTAAGTGCAAAGGGTGGAGAGAGACTTAGAGAAAGCTACAGCAACAAAGTTGTGTGTTTGAAATGACAAATGTGTACTCAAAAGGAGAGAAATACTTATAAATGTTACTTACCCCCGTTATGGCACTAAAGAGGAGAATTGCAGTTAGAGGTCTCGCCAGTACAAGGGGAAGAAGAAGGCTGGTTACCAAAGATGCCACCTCAAACTGGGGCACCCCAACATATTAAGGTTCAACGTATTACACAGAAAGAAGAGAGGCGTAGAGAAATGTTGCCAGACCTAATAGGTAGTAGATACTATGTTACCTCGGGGAAACTTTCTGCAACTGGAACAAGGGTTAGAAGACCCTCATGCTAAGGCCCTAATTCAAAAGAATATGGAGGTGGGTTCGTTGCCATGGTAGATTCAACAGAAGTAGCCCATGCAGTAGCATCTCTAACCCGGTGCGAGGATGAACTGTGATAATAAGTGAGGAGGGGAATGAGGAAGGATAGTGTTTGCGGGAGAGGTACTGTGACAACTCGGATATAATTATGATAAATTATATTTAAATCATTCTTATCTTATGTGATATAAATAATGTGTTATTAGTATATCTAATGTTAAGTTATTATGTTTATTATAATCCTACTTTCATAAATCATGAAAGGTCGAATTATTTACAAACACAAAATTTTGTTGTTTTTGATAGAAATGTTCCTGTTAGAGACTAGTTTTGACCGTTATAACATTATAAATGACTTGAGGTGAAAAGCATTTAGTTGTATACATGTGAGTTATGGTTGTAACACAACAACCGGATCATCAAATGGATGCCCGAGTAAAGAGTTATACTGAATTTACGAACAAAGGGCAAAGCTGTCCATTCCCTTTAAGCGGTAAAATGTCTTTTATTAAACCAAATTTTTTAATTTGATTGGATGAATTGATAGGAAGCCTTGTCCGACTTAAAACTCCCCATTTAGCCTATTTTTTAATAAAATATAACCCTAGGTTCAGTTTTGAGAGATTTAAGCTTAAGGAAAGAGAAAGTAGAAGTGAAGGAGGAAAAATTACAAGGAAAAGCTAGGAAAAATTTCCAACAAAGTCCTTAAGGTATTTCGAAGGTAAAATTATGTGTTAATATTGTTGTAATCTTGTATTATACTTATTTAAATGTATATAAATCGTAAATTATTGATTAAAACCTCATCATCCTTTGTAATAAAATGTATTGGTTCATATGTGAGATAAATGGTGTTTATATGTCATATTGCTTTGTATTGAAACCCCTTGTATTCAAATCTGCATATCTCTTTGTGTGATTACTGGAATTGAGAAATTCCAATTTGACATGAAATGAAACTCATATATTCATATCATATACCAAAGTTAGAATTTATCTCCATGTGGTTAGGCCGTAATGATGATTTCAATTTGGTACATAGTTGCTATTTGTATACTTGCTTTCAGTATGCCCTAAGTTGAGTCAAGCTTTTGAGATAGCAAATGAAGTAAAAAATTATGAAACTTTAATTCTTCACTATTAAGTATGTGTAATGAAAATGGGTTGAAAATCATGGAAAGTTATGCTGTATAAAAATTATGAAAATTCTTGGAAGTTGAAGGAACAATAGAGGAGCTTGTAGGGCAGATTTCTTGTGTTGTAAAGAAATAGTCATAACTTGCTCTAGGAAGCTTGAAAAATTACACTGTCACTTTTACTGGAAAGTATATTCATATATGTTTTCATATTGATAAGGTTGGACCCCTATGTTTGTACAATTTAGGAATATAGGATGGTTAAGTACGTAGGACAATAATTTCAGGCCATACTAGATACCCCTTGAATGAATGTTTGTATTTCGTCCTTACAAATGGTACTTTGAGTACATGTTTCATGTGTATATAAATTGAGAAGTATAATTTCATGTTTACTTGACTTTGGTTATAAATTGCTTATAAGGTATTTCCTACGGTTTAATGTCCGTAACTTTATCATGTATATCACTGTTTTGCCTTTACTTAAGTTCTATGGAATGTGACTTAATTGGAATTATATTGTTGATGTATAGTCATGGAAAGTTACATTATTATGTTAGGATAATATTTATGATTGAGGTTCAGTACTGATTTAGTTGGATTGATAGGTGTAAGGTCTAATCAACCCAGTTCAACTCCACCAGAAGGAAACCAGAATACATAGTTGTCAACCAAGGTGAGTGTACTCACTAGAATGATGTATTTGTATACTATTACGAATATGATCATAATGTTATGAATGTGAAATTATTCATTTCTGTTTAACGAAATGGGAGGTTACTCCCCGACCCGAAATGGGGGAGATTTGTTTATTAATGACAAGGTGTTACTCCTCGACCAGGAATGGGGGAGAATTGTCTATTTAGACAGGATATGTGAATCATGATTCGGAAAAGATGGTCATTCATTATGAATGAGCCGGATAAGTTAATACATAATTATATGGACATGATTTATTGCATTTAAATTTATGCAGTAGTATAGTAGTGATGCATTCACTGGGCTATTTTGCTCATGGTTCCTATGTTCACATTTTTAAGGAAACGCGATGTCACTGCCAAATCTAGGAAGTCGGGTTGGATTAGCCAGGAATAGGAGAAACAAAGATTTTGTTTAAATGTAAATGATGTAATTAAGTTGAATTTTACTTCAAGCAAGTTTGTATAAGTGTGACTACTCTGATGTTGTAAAAAGGTTTTCAGTTATATGGATTTACAATGATAACTCCGAAATTAAAACTCTTGTGCATGGTTTGGTTAAATTAATCATGGTTTGACTCACTTTGACTTTCAAACTTAATTATAAATAACTGGGTTGGGGTGTGTCAGCTTTTGGTATCATAGCCTAGGTTTTTAGAGGTTCTGGAGTGAGAGGTGTCTAGATTTGGCAGTGAATGTTAGAAATATATTTTATTTGATACTAACGATTATGTTAGGAAAGATATGTATATATGCATGTTTTTATATCTTTGATTCATTTAAGATATAAGAGAATGTAACGAGGGAATGTAAATGTGAGACTAGAAGATGAGGCTTCAAATATTCCAGCAGAAGCGGACGTTGAGCAACCTGTTCAGATAAATGTGGAACCCGAGCTAGAACAACTGACATATACGCAAAAAATGGCACGTGCTATAACTCTAATGGCAGAGCAGCAAGCTAGATTTATGTCACATATGGAAGAACAACAGACTAGGAAACTAGAGGAACAAGCCTTAACTAGGGCTGAGGAGGTGATACACCGGGAGTAAAGAAGTACTTCACATGAGAAATTTATTAAGATGAACCCACCATCGTTCGAAGGAGCAGTTGATCCCGCAGAGGTAGAAGTATGGGTTAAAGAGATTGAACTTATCTTTGGGGTAATGAGGATGCCTGAAAATCAACGAGGGACCTTGGAGACGTATATTCTTAAAGGAGAAACTAAATATTGGTGGGATGCCACAAACATTTTTTATTACTCCAGAAGGTGGGAATGTGATCTCATGGGATGCTTTTGTTAAAGCCTTGTATGACAAATATTTTTCCCTAGTGTATCGAAAACAAAAGGAGAAGGAATATTTCATGTTGAATCAGGGGAGTATGACAGTTAGAGAATATGAAGATAAACTTACAGCCTTATCTCATTTTTCTTCAAGGTTTATACGGAATGAGGAAGATATGTGCAGCCGATTTCTCGATGGACTAGAGTTAGTTATTAAATCAAGGCTATCGGCTTTAGAGACTATTAATTATTCAGTCTTGGTGAACAAAGACATGCTAGTAGAAAGGGACGTGAATGAAGCTATAGGGAATCGAGAACGAGGTGTAAAGATAAGTAGATTCGATCCAAACTATCAAAAGGGTAGAGATACTGAATATTCAAGGTTTGGGGGACAGAAATTCCAACAGGGTAGAGGTGGAAGTAGTTTACAAATGGGTGAAGCTAGTGGTGGAAGAGGTTCAAGAGTTTCAGCATAAGGAGATCTGAATGTTTGTTTCTTTTGTGGGACATCGGGTCATGTAAAGAGAAATTTCCCAAAGCTACTGAATATAGAATGCTTCAACTTTCATCAGAAGGTCCATCTGAGAAAGAATTGTCCGATTTTATCAAGAGTGGTTTCAGTCAGTAGTGTGGGGCCTCATAAAGGATCCTCTTCAGGCAGTTCCACTAGGGGGAGAGTTACAGAGCAAGCAAATGGATTGAGGGCAGGAGGAAGAGTGTTTCCGATGACGCTGCTAGATGCCCATGCACCAGAAGTGGTTACATGTAAACTTTCTATTGTAAACAAAGATTTATATGCACTCATTGATCATGGATCTCGCATTCATTTGTGGCATTAGATATTGTTTCACATTTGGTTAGACCATGTTTATTTCTCAATTGTGCCTTATATATTTCTACCCCAATGGAAAGTGTGATTTTGGTTGAGCATGTTTATAAAGATTGTGTCTTACGAATGGGTGAGCGAGATTTATATGTTGATTTGATACCGTTGGCCATTCGGGATTTTGATATTATATTGGGGATGGATTGGTTATCGTCATATCATGCCTCCATTGATTGTTTTCGAAAAGAAGTTACGTTTCATCTGCCTGGTGAGTTCTAGTTTATATGGAAATGAATGTTGTCCCTAATTATCTTATCTCAATAATTAAGAGAAAAAAGATTTTGAGTAAAGGTTGTACAGGATATTTAGCTTATGTTGTTGATACTAGTAAAGAGATAGTTGAAATTCAAGATATACCGGTGGTTAGAGAATTTTCTGATGTCTTCCCAGAGGAATTGCCAGGACTGCCACCCAATAGGGAAGTAGAGTTTTCCATTGAATTAATTCTAGGTACTGGTCCAATTTCTCTTGCTCCATATAGAAGGAAACCAGCAGATTTGAAAGAATTAAAAGTGTAATTACAAGATCTGATAAGCAGAGGTTTCATTCGGCCTAGTGTTTCACGATGGGGAGCCCCGGTGTTGTGTGTGAAAAAGAAAGATAGGACAATGCGATTATGTATTGATTATCGGTAATTGAATAAGGTGACCATTAGAAACAAGTACCCTCTACCTCGTATCGATGATTTATTTGACCAATTACAGGGGGCCACTGTATTTTCGAAGATTGATTTGAGATCGGGTTACCACTAACTGAAAGTGAAGGATAGTGATATTTCCAAAATGGCTTTTCGGACTCGATATGGGCACTATGAGTTTTTGGTGATGCCATTTGGATTAACTAATGCTCCAGCAGCTTTTATGGATTTGATGAACCGGGTATTCCACCCTTTCATTGATTCATTCGTGATCATATTCATAGATGATGTGTTAATTTATTCGCGTAGCATGGAGGAACATGAGAAACATTTGAGACTTGTATTGCAGATTTTGAGAGAGAAGAAATTATTTGCTAAATTTAGCAAGTGTGAGTTTTGGTTGAATGAAATTATGTTTTTAGGGCATGTTGTCTCGGGAAATGGGATATATGTTGATCCAAAAAAGGTGGAAGCAATCGTTCAATGGGTAAGTCCTAATAATATAACAGAAATTAGGAGTTTCCTAGGATTGGCAGATTACTATCGCAGATTCATTAAGGGATTTTCAGCAATAGCATTACCACTAACAAAATTGACTCGTAAAGAAGTGAAGTTTGTATCGGCTGAAGAATGTGAGAGGAGTTTTAAAGAATTAAAGAATCGGTTGGTTTCATCCCCTATACTTACTATTCCATGTGGGAAAGAGTCTTTTGTGATCTATACAGGCGCTTCATTTCAGGGGTTAGGATGTGTTCTTATGCAGAATGGGAAGGTAATAGCATATGCTTCCAGTCAATTAAAGACGCATGAACAAAATTACACTACACACGATTTGGAGCTAACATCCATTGTTTTTGCTTTAAAGTTGTGGAGACATTACTTGTATGGAGAAACTTGTGAGATATTTACAGATAATCAAAGTTTGAAATACTTGTTTACACGGAAAGAACTGAATTTGAGACAGAGGCGTTGGATAGAGCTGATTAAAGACTACGTTTGTACCATTCATCATCATCATACTGGGAAGGCCAATGTAGTAGCAGATGTTCTGAGTCAAAAATCATCAGGGATTCTTGATTGCATACGGTGTGCCCGTGTTGGAAATATTATTGACTTCGCATCAATGGGGATTGAATTGATGTTTTCAAAAAGCGAGATATTATTAGCACATGTCATAGTGAGACCATTATTGACCGAACGCATACAAAATTTGCAAACCAGTGACCCATTCCTTGAGAAGAAGAAACAATATGTCTTGGATGGTAAAGAGAGTGACTTTGAAATTAAGAATGATGAATCGTTGTGTTATAAAAACAGGATTTGTGTACCGAATGATCCACCCTTAAAGAAAGATATATTAGAAGAGGCACATAGTTCTATTTACTCTATGCATCCGGGAGGTACCAAAATGTACAGAGATTTGAAAGAATATTACCGGTGGAACAATATGAAATGTGAGATTGCAGAGTTCGTAGCTAAATGTTTAGTATGCCAGCAAGTAAAGGTGGAGCATCAAAAGTCGGTGGGATTATTACAGTTATTACCTATTCCGGAATGGAAGTGGGAGCATATAACGATGGACTTTGTTACAGGATTACCCCGGTCACCAAAGGGGCCTGATTCTATGTGGGTGATTGTAGACCGATTGTCGAAGTCAGCTCATTTTCTTCCAGTTAAGACCACCTACACTATTGACAAGTATGCACGTATGTATATTGATGAGATTATCCGTTTACATGGGGCACCAGTGTCAATTGTATCAGACAGGGATCCAACGTTCAATTCTAAGTTTTGGCCTCGTCTCCAAAATTCCATGGTCACAAGTTTGAAGTTCAGTACTCCATTTCATCCACAAACTGATTGTCAATCAGAAAGGATGATTCAAATATTATAAGACATGTTACGAGCTTGTGTATTTGACTTCAAAGGTAGTTGGGATGATCATTTACCATTGATGGAATTTTCATATAATAATAGTTATCAGTCCACCATTGGTATGGCTCCTTATGAAGCTTTATATGGAGGAGATGTAGAACGCCTTTGTGTGGGATGAAGTGTGTGAAAGGAAAATATTGGGTCTAATGGCCTGTTCCAAGCCTAACTCCAGATATTTTCAAGTTATCATTGCATTCTTAAATCCGGAGTCATATGACCCACATTTACTTGCTACGAGTTACATTTGACATGTACGAAGTGTTGGTGCCGCTCGTGGGGATCTTTGGGGGTTGTTTCGAATTTCCCCCCTCTAATGCCATGTTTTTAAGCATAAATCTTAATATTTTAAATTTATCATCATATTCTCAAACTGGGAGTCCCGTTACCAAGATGTCAGTTCTTACATGTTACAATGGTCTCGTTCGAGGTGTCGATGCCTCTCAAGGGGCCGTTTAGGGGTTGTTTTGGGTTTCTCCCTATAACGCCATGTTTCTAAGCCTAAGTCTAGAATTTTCAAGTTATTATCATATTCTCAAACCGGGAGTACTATGACTTCGCGATCAATTCTTACGAGTTATATTAGTCCCGACACAGGTGCTTGTGCCTCTCACGGGGCCGTTTGGGGGTTGTTTCGGGTAACCCCCTCTAACCCCATATGTTTAATCCAAAGTCTACATATTTTTAAGTTCTTGTCATATTCAAAAATTGGGAGTCCCCTGACCAAGTGGTAAATTCCTTCATGTTAAATTGGTCACGTGGGATGTGTTGCTACCTCTCAGGGGGCCGTTTAGGGGCCTTTTCGGGTTTCCCTAAACTAACGCCATGCTGTTAACCCAATGTCTAGATATTTTTAAGTTATCATTGTATTCTGAAATAGGGAGTCCCACGACCATGTAGTCAGTTCCAATGAGTTATCTTGGGCCCGTGCAAGAGGTTGGTGCCTCTCTAGGGGCTGTTTGGGTGTTGTTTCGTGTTTTCCCCATCTAACGCCATGTTTTTAAGCCTAAGTTTAGATATTCTTAAGTTGTCATCATATTCTCAAACCGCGAGTCTTGGGACCAAGTTATCAGTTCCTACGAGTTACATTCGTCTTATGCAACATGTTGGTGCCTCTTACAAGGCAGTTTGTGGGCTATTTCGGGGTTCCCCAGTCTAACGCCATGTTTTTAAGCCTAAGTCAATATATTTTCAAGTTATAATCGTATTCTCTAATCAAGAGTCCCATGACCACGGGGTCAGTTCCAACGAGTTACATTGGTCACATACAAGGTGTTAGTGCCTCCCACGGGGTAGTTTGGGGGCTGTTTCGGGATTCCCCCTCTAACGCCATGTTTTTAATCTTAACTCTAGATATTTTCAACTTATGATCGTATCGTCAAATCGATAGACTAGTGACCATGTGGTCAGTTCCTATGAGTTACATTAGTCCCGTCCGAGGTGTTGGTGTCTTTCACATGGTCTTTTGTGGGTTATTTTGGGTTTCCCACTCTAACGCCATGTTTTTAAACCAAAATCTAGATATTTTCAAACTATCAATGTATTCACCATCTGGGAGTCTCGTGACCACACGATGAGTTCCTACGAGTTACATTGGTCCCGTGTGAGGTTTTGGTGCCTCTCATGGGACGGTTTGGTGGTTGTTTTGAGTTTCCCACCTCTAATAGCATGTTTTTAAGTCTAAGCCCAGTTATTTTCAAGTAATGATCATATTCTAAAATTGGGAGTCCCGTGACCATGCAGTCACTTTCTACGAATTACATTGGTCATGTGCGAGGTGTTAATGCCTCTCACAGGGCTATTTGGGGGTTGTTTCTAGTTTTTCCCTCTAACACCATGTTTTTAATCCTAACTATAATTTTTTTCAAGTTATCATCATATTCTCAAACTCGAAGTCCCAAAACCACGTGATCAGTTCGTACGAGTTATATTAGTCCCGTGCGAGGTGTTGATGCCTCTCACGGGGCTATTTAGGGGCTATTTCGAGTTTCCCTCACTAACACCGTGTTTCAAGACTACTCTATATATTTTCCAGTTATCATTGTATTCTTAAATTGGGAGTCCTATGAACACACAGTTAATTGCTACGTGTTATATTTGACCTATACGAGGTGTTGGTGCTGCTCATGGGGCCGTTTAAGGGCTGTTTCGAGTTTACCCCTCTAATGCCATGTTTTTAAACGTAAGTCTTAATATTTTCAATTTATCATCGTATTCTCAAACTGGGAGTCCCGTTATCACGATGTCAGTTCCTATAAGTTACAATGGTCTCATCTGAGGAGTCAGTGCCTCTTATGGCTCCGTTTGGGGGTTATTTTAAGTTTCTTCCTATAAGGCCATGTTTCTAAGCCTAAGTCTAGATATTTTCAAGATATGATTGTATTCTCAAATCGGGAGTCCAATGATCCCACGGTCAGTTCTTACGAGTTATATTGGTCCCGAAAGAGGTGTTCGTGCCTCTCACGGGGATATTTGGGGGTTGTACCGGGTAACCCTTTCTAACCCCATGTGTTTAATCCAAAGTCTAGATATTTTTAAGTTCTTGTCATATTCAAAAACTGTGAGTCCCCTGACCAAGTGGTCAATTCCTACGAGTTAAATTGGTCCCGTGGGAGGTGTTGCTACCTCTTCAGGGGCCATTCATGGGCCTTTTTAGGTTACCCTAATCTAACGCCATGTTTTTTACTCAATGTCTAGATATTTTTAAGTTATCATCGTATTCTCAAATAGGGAGTCCCATGACCATGCCGTCAGTTCCAATGAGTTCTATTGGGCCCGTGCAAGGTGTTAGAACCTCTCTAGGGGCAATTTGGGTGATGTTTCGTGTTTCTCCCATCTAATGCCATGTTTTTAAGTCTAAGTTTAGGTATTTTCAAGTTTTCATCATGTTCTCAAACCACGAATCTTAGGACCAAGTTATCAATTGCTAGAGTTACATTGGTCTTGTGTGACGTGTTGGTGCCTCTCACGAGGCAATTTGGGGGTTGTTTCGGGGTTCCCCCATCTAACGCCATGTTTTTAAGACTAAGTCAATATATGTTTAAGTTATCACCATATTCTCCAATGGGGAATCCCATGACCAGAGGGTGAGTTCCGACGAGTTACATTGGTCACGTATAAGGTGTTAGTGCCTCTCACGGGGCAGTTTGGGGGCTGTTTTGGTATTCCCCCTTTAACGCCATGTTTTAATCTTAACTCTAGATATTTTTAAGTTATCATCTTATTCTCAAATCGAGAGTCCAGTGACCATGTAGTCACTTCCTTTGAGTTATATTGTTCCCGTACAAGGTATTGGTATCTTTCACCCGGTCTTTTGTGGGCTGTTTCGGGTTTCCCACTCCAACACCATATTTTTAATCCAAAATATAGATATTTTCAAATTATCATCGTATTCACCATCTGGGAGTCCTGTGACCACATGATCTATTCCTACGAGTTACATTGGTCCCGTGCGAGGTGTGGGTGCCTCTCATGGGACCGTTTGGTGGATCTTTTGGGTTTCCCACTTCTAACACCATGTTTTTAAGCCTAAGTCTAGTTTTTTTCAAGTAATGATCGTATTCTGAAATCGGGAGTTGCATGACCATACGGTCACTTCCTACGAGTTACATTGGTCATGTGCAAGGTGATTGTACCTCTCATAGGGCCGTTTGGGGGTTGTTTCAAGTTTTTCCCTCTAACACAATGTTTTTAATCCCAACTATAGTTTTTTCCAAGTTATTGTTATATTCTCAAACTCTAAGTCCCAAAACCACGCGATCAATTCGTACGAGTTATATTAGTCCCGTGCAAGGTGTTGGTGCCTCTCACGAGGCTATTTGGGGGGTATTTCGGGTTTCCCTCTCTAACGCTATGTTTCAATCCTAACTCTAGAGATTTTCCAGTTATCATTGAATTCTTAAATCGGGAGTCCTATGAACACATAGTTAATTGCTAAGAGTTATATTTGACCTGTACGAGGTGTTAATGTTGCTCATGGGGCCGTTTGGGGGTGTTTCGAGTTTCCCCCTCTAATGCCATGTTTTTAAGCATAAGTCTTAATATTTTCAATTTATCATCGTATTCTCAAACTGGGAGTCCCGTTTCCACAATGTCAGTTCCTACAAGTTACAATGGTATCATCCGAGGCATCGGTCCCTCTTACGGGGCCGTTTGGGGGTTGTTTTGGGTTTCTCCCTCTAATTCAATGTTTTAAAGCCTAAGTCTAGATATTTTCAAGTTATCGTTGAATTCTAAAATTAGGAGTCCCGTGAGCATGCGGTCAGTTCCTACAAGTTACTTTGAACCCGATAGAGGTATTGGTGCCTTTCACAGGGCCGTTTAGGGGTTGTTTCGAGTTTCCCCCTCTGACGCCATGTTTTTAAGACAAAGTCTAGATATTTTTAAGTTATTATGTTATTCTCAAATTGGGAGGCCCGTGGTCAGTTCCTACAAGTTACATTGGTCCCCATGTTTTAAAGACTAGTTTCAGATATTTTAAAGTTATCATCGTATTCTCAAACTGGGAGTCTCGTGACCACATAGTCAGTTCCAAAGAGTTATATTGGTCCATTGCGAAGTGTTAGAGCCTCTCACGGGGCCGTTTGGGAGCTGTTTCAACTTTCCTCCTCTTATACCATGTGTTTAAGGAAAACTCTAGATATTTTCAAATTATTGTTGTATTCACAAATCGAGAGTCCTTCCTACGAGTTAAATGAGTCCCGTGGGAGGTGTTGCTACCTCTCACGGGGCATTTTGGGAGGTTATTTTGGGTTTCCCTGATCTAACACCGTTTTTTTAAACCAATGTCTAGATATTTTCAAGTAATATTTGTATTCTCAAACAGGGAGTCCAATGACCATGTGGTCCGTTCCTACGAGTTACATTTGGCCCGTACGAGGTGTTTGTGCCTCTCATGGGGCAATTCGGGGGCTGTGTCGGGTTTCCCCCAACTAACACTATGTTTATAAGCCTAACTCGATATATTTTTAAGTTATCTTCGTATTCTTAAATTTGGAGCCTGTGACCACGCATTTTCTTCCGATAAGTTACATTGGTCTCGTGCAAGGTGTTAGTGCCTCTCACGGGGCTGTTTCGGGTTTCCCCACTCTAACACCATGTTTTTAATCCTACATCTAGATATTTTCAAGTTATCATCGTATTCTCAAATCGGGAGTTTCATGACCACGCGATTAGTTTCTACGAGAAACATTAGTCTGGTGTGAGGTGTTGGTGCCTCTCAAGGGGCTATTTCGATTTTCCCCCTCTAACGAATTGTTTTCAATCCTAAGTATAAATATTTTCAAGTTATCATCATCTTCTCAAATCGAGAATTCTATGACCATGCGATCAGTTCCAATAAGTTACGTTGGTCCCGTGAAAGGTGTTAATATCTCTCACCCGATCGTTTGGGGGCTATTTCAGGTTTCCCCCTCTAACGTCATGTTTTTAAGCCTAAGTTTAGATATTTTCAACTTATCATTGTATTCATCAATTGGCAGTCTCGTGACCATGCGATGAGTTCCTACGAGTTACATTGGTCCCGTGCGAGGTGTTGGTGCCTCTCATAGGGCCGTTTGGGGGCTATTTTGGGTTTGTCCCTCTAACGCAAAGCTTTTATGGCTAACTATAAATGCTTTAAAGTTATCATAGTATTATAAAATTGGGAGTACCTTGACCACGCGGTGAGTTCCTATGAGGTACATTGGTCCCGTGAGAGGTGGGTGTGCCTCTTAAGGGGCTATTTAAGGGTTGTTTTGAGTTTCCCCCTCTAACGCCATGTTTTTAGATATTTTCAAGTTATTATTGTATTCTCAAATCCATGACCATGCGATTAGTTCCTACGAGTTACATTGGTCCCGTATGCGGCGTTGTTATCTCTCACTAGGTCGTTTGGGGGTTGTTTCAGAGTTCCCCCTCTAACGCATGTTGTTAAGCCTAAGTATAAATGTGTTATTTTATCGTTGTATTCTTAAATTGGGGCCCCGATGACCATGCAGTTAGTTCCTACAAGTTACATTTGTCCCGTCCGGGTTTTGGTGCCTTTAATTGGACCGTTAGGGGATTGTTTCGAGTTTCCCCCTATAACTCCATGTTTTTAATCCTAAGTCTATATATTTTCAAGTTATTATCATATTTTAAAATAGAGAGTCTCGTGACCTCGCAATCAGTTTCTACGAGTTACATTGGTGATGTGCGCGGTGTTGGTGCCTCTTACAGGGTCATTTGGGGGATATTTCGTGTCTCCCCTCTCTAATGCCTTGTTTTTATGCCTATGTAAAGATATTTTTTGATTATATGATGGTATTCAAAAACCATGAGTCACGGGACCATGCAGTTACATACTACGAGTTACATTGGTTCTGTGTGAGATGTTGGTGCCTCTCACTCGGTCGTTTTTTTTTAGTTCCTCCTCTAATGCCATGTTTTTAAGCCTAAGTAGAGATATTTTCAAGTTATCATTATATTATCAAATCGTGAGTCCCATGAGTTCGGTGACCACGCAATCAGTTCCTATGAGATACATTGGTCCCGACGAGGTGTTGGTGCCTCTGATAGGTTTGTTTGGGGGTTGTTTCGAGTTCTTCCCTCTAATGCCATGTTTTAAGGCAAAGTATAAATATTTGAAGTTATCGTTACATTGGTCCTGTGCGAGGTGTTAGTGCCTCTCACAAGGCTATTTGGGGGTTGTTTTGGGTTTCCCCTACTAACGCCTTATTTTAAGGAAAAGTATAAATATTTGAAGTTATCATCACATTATAAAAATAGGAGTTTCGTAATCACGTAGTCAATTCCAACGAGTTACATTTTCCTCGTGAGAGATGGTGGTGCCTCTCACGGGTTCATTTGGGGGCTATTTCGAGTTCCCCTCTAACACTAAGTTTTTAAGCCTAAGTATATATATTTTCAAGCTATCGGCGTAGTCTCATATTGGGAGTCCCTTGACCACGCGATCAGTTCATACAAGTTACGTTGGTCCCATGCGATGTGTTGGTGCCTCTCACGGGGCCGTTTGTGGGTTGTTTAGAGTTTTTACCCCCTCTAATGCCATGTTTTTATGCCTTAGGCTATCTAATTTCTAGTTATCATCGTATTCTCAAATCGGTAGTCCCATGACTACGTGATTAGTTACTACAAGTTACATTGGTCTCGTGCAAGGTATTAGTGCCTTTCACGGGGTCGTTTGGAGGCTATTTTGAGTTTCCCCCTCTAAGGCCATGTTTTTAAGCCTAACTCTAGATATTTTGAAGTTATCATTATATTCTCAAACTGGGAGTCTTGTGACCACGCGATCAGTTCCTACGATTTACATTGGTCCCGTACGAGCTGTTGGTACCTTTCATCGGGTCGTTTGGGGGTTATCTCGGGTTTCCTCCACAAATGCCATGTTTTCCTGACTAAATCTAGATATTTTGAAGTTCTCAATGTATTCTCAAATTGGGAGTCCCGTGACCATGCGATTAGTTCGTACGAGTTACATTGATCCCGTTCGTGGTGTTGGTCCCTCTCACGGGACTATTTGGGGGAAGTTTTGAGTTTCCTTTTATAATGCCATGTTTTTAAGCACAAGTCTTAATATTTTCAATTTATCATCATATTATCAAACTAGGAGTCCCATTACCACACGCTCAGTTCCTACAAGTTATATTTGTCCCGTGCGAGGTGTTGCTACCTCTCGCGGGGCCATTCGGTGGTTCTTTCGGGTTTCCTTCATTTAACACCATATTTTAACACATTGTCTAGATATTTTCAAGTTATCATCATATTATCAAATAGGGAGTCCCATGACCATGCAGTTAGTTCCTACGAGTTACATGGGTTCCTTGTAATGTGTTGGTGCGTTACATGGGGCCGTTTGGGGGAGTGTTTCAGATTTCCCCCTCTAACGCCATGTTTCTAAGCCAAAGTATAGATATTTATAAGTTATTATTGTATTCTCAAACTAGGAGTCCCGTGACCACACTGTGAATTCATGTGAGTTACATTGGTCCCGTGGGAGGTGTTAGTGCCTATCATAGGGTTGTTTTGGGGTTCCCCCTCCAACGCTATATTTTTAAGCCTAAGTCTATATATTTTCAAGTTATTATGATATTCCCAAATTGAGAGTCCTATGAACACGCGGTCAGTTTAAACGAGTTAAATTGGTCTTGTGCGAGGTGTTAGTACCTCTCCTGGGGCCGTATGGGGAATTTTTTGAGTTTTCACCCTCTTACGCCATGTTTTTAAGCCTAAGTCTAGATATTTTCATTTTATCATCGTATTCTCAAACCAGGAGTCATGAGACCACGCAGTTAGTTCCTACGAGTTACATTGGTCCTGTGCGAGGTGGTGGTGGCCCTCACGGGGCCGTTTGTGGGATATTTTGGGTTTTTGCCCTCTAACCCCATGTTTTTATGCCTAAGTCATTATATTTTAAAGTTATCATCATAATTTCAAATCGGGAGTCCCATGAGCATGCCACCCATTCCTATAAGTTACATTGGTTCTGTGCGAGGTGTTAGTGCCTCTCACGGAGCCATTTGGGGGTTGTTTCGGGTTTCCTCTCTCTATGGCCATGTTTTTAAGCCTAATTATAGATATTTTCATGTTATCATAATATTCTCAAATCGAGAGTCATGTGATCAGGCAATCAGTCCTACGAGTTACATTGGTCACGTTCGAGGTGTCGGTACCTTTCATCGTGGCGTTTGGGGACTATTTCGAGTTTCCCCAATAAGCATTATGTTTTAAAGTCTAAATCTAGACATTTTCAAGTTATCATCGTATTCTTGATTTGGGAGTCCCATTACTATGCAGTCATTTCGTACTAGATACATTGGTCCCGTGCGAGGTGTTGATGCCTCTCACAGGGACGTTTTGGGTTGTTTTGGGTTTCCCCCTGTAACTCCACGGTTTTAGCCTAATTCTAGATAGTTCAAAGGTGCCATCGCATTCTCAAATAGGGAGCTCCGTGACTACGTGATCAATTCCTACGAGTTACATTGGTCCCATGCGGGGGGTTGGTGCCTCTAACGGGGTCGTTTGGGGGTGGTTTTGAGTTACCCCCTTTAACGCCATGTTTTTAAGACTAAGTCTATATATTTTCATGTTATTGTTGTACTCTCAAATAGGGAGTCTCGTGACCATGCAGTGAGTTTGTACGAGTTACACTGGTCCCGTGCGAGGTGATGTTGCATCTCACGGAGCCGTTTGGGGGCTATTTTGGGTTTCCACCTGTAACGCAATGTTTTTAAGCCTAAGTCTAGATATTTTCAAGTTATTGTCGTATTTTTAAACTAGGAGTCTCGTGACCAGTTGTCAATTCCTCTGAGTTATATTGATCCCGTGCTAGGTGTTCCTGCCTCTTACATGACCGTTTGGGGTTGTTTTGGATTCCCCCCCTAACGCCATGATTTTAAACCTATGTATTTATATTTTCAAGTTATCATCACATTATAAAACCAGGAGTTCCACGACCACGCAGTCAATTTCAATGAGTCAAATTTTTCCCATGCGAGGTGTTGGTGCCTCTCATATGTCCGTTTAGGGACTCTTTTGGGACCATGCAGTTAGTTCCTAGAAGTTGCATTGGTCCCATGAGAGGTGTTGGTTCCTCTTACGGGGCCGTCTGTGGTATGTTTTGGGTTTTTACCCTCTAACACAATGTTTTTGTTCCTAAGACTATATAGTTTCAAGTTATCGTCATATTCGCAAATTGGGAGTCCCATGACCATGTGGCCAATTCCTACAAGTTACATTGGTCCCGTACGAGGTGTTACTGCCTTTCATGGAGCCACTTGGGGGATGTTTCGAGTTTCCCCTGTTAAGGCCACATTTTTAAGCCTAACTTGAAATATTTTCATGTTATCGTTGTATTATCAAATCGGGAGTCTTGTGATCACTCGATCAGTTCCCACGAGTTACATTGTTCCCGTGCAAGGTGTTGGTACCTTTCATCAGGTCGTTTGGGGTCTATTTCGAGTTTCCCCCACATTCACCATGTTTATTTAGCCTAAATATAGATATTTTTAAGTTATCATCATATTCTCAAAATGGGAGTCCCGTGACCATGCGGTCAGTTCGTACGAGTAACATTAGTCATGTGCTAGGTCTTGGCGCCTCTAACTGTAACCTTTGGGGGATGTTTCATGTCTCCCCCTCTATCTCTGGGTTTTTAGCGTAAGTCTAGATATTTTCAAGTTATCATCAGATTCTCAAATAGGAAGTCCCATGACCATGCAATTAATTCCTACGAGTTACATTGGTCCTATACGGGGGTTAGTGCTTCTAACGGGCCATTTGGGGGATGTTTCGAGTTTCCCCATCTAACTCCATGTTTATAATCCTAAGTCTAGATATTTTCAAATTATTGTTGTATTCTCAAACCGGGAGTTTCATGACCATGCGATCAGTTCCTACGCGTTACATTGGTCTCGTGCGGGGTAATGGTGCCTCTCACTAGGCCGTTTGGGAGGTGTTTCGGATTTCCCCCTCTAAGACCATGTTTTTAAGCCTAAGTATTGATATTTTCAAGTTATCGTTGTATTCTCAAATCGTGAGTCCCATGACCACGCGATCAGTTCCTATGAGTAAAATTGGTCTCGTGCGAGGTTTTAGTGCCTCTCACGGGGATGTTTGGGGACTTTTTCAAGTTCTACCCTCTAATGCCAAGTTTTTAAGTTAAAGTATAAATATTTTCAAGTTATCGTTGTGTTCTTAAACTAGGGGCCCTATGACCACGCGGTCAGTTTGTATGAGTTACATTAGTCCCGGGCGAGGTGTTCTCACAGGGTTGTTTAGGGTTTTTTCGAGTTTCCCCCTCTACCACCATATATTAATCCTAAGTATATATATTTTAAAGTTATCGTCGCATTCTAAAATTGAGAGTCCCATGAACACGCGGTCAATTACAACGAATTACATTTGCATTGTGCGAGGTGTCGGTGCCTCTAACTCCATTTGGTGACTCCTTCGAGTTCCCCCCTCTAACACCATATTTTTAAGCCTAAGTCTTTTCAAGTTATCATTGTATTCTCAAATTGGGAGTCCCGTGATAACGCAATTAGTTCATACGAGTTACATTAGTCCCGTGCGAAGTATTGGTGCCTCTAACGAGGCCGTTTGTGGGATGTTTTGGGGTATTACACCCTCTAATGCCATGTTTTTATGCCCAAATCTATATATTTTCATATAATCGTCATATTCTTAAATCGGGAGTCCCATGATGATGTGGTCAGTTCCTACAAGTTACATTGGTCCCGTACAAGGTGTTAGTGCCTCGCACGGGCCCGTTTGGAGGGTGTTTTGGGTTTCTCCACTCTAAAGCCATGTTTTTAAGACAAGCTCTAGATATTTCAAGTTATCGTTGTATTCTCAAAAAAAGAGTCCCGTAAGCACGTGGTCACTTCCTATGAGTTGCATTGGTCCCATACGAGGTGATAGTACCTTTCATCGGGTCGTTTAGGGGCTATCTCAGGTTGACCCCACAAACGCCATGTTTATAAGCCTAAATCTAGATATTTTCACATTATCATCATATTCTCAAACTAGGAGTCCTGTGACAACGTGGTCAGTTTGTACGAGTTACATTGGTCATGTGAGAGGTGTTGGTGCCTCTTACGGGACCGTTTGGGGGCTGTTTCGGGTTTCGTTGATTTAACGCCGTATTTTTAACCTAATGTCTAGATATTTTCAAGTTATCATCGTATTATCAAACACGGAGTCCCATGACCACTCCTTTAGTTCCTACGAGTTACATGGGTCCCTTGCAATGTGTTGGTTCCTCTCACAGAGCCGTTTGGTGGTTGTTTCAGGTTTCTCGCTCTAACGCCCTAAGCCTAAGTATTGATATTTTCAAGTTATCATAGTATTCTCAAACCGAGAGTGCCTTGATCACGTGGTTAGTTCCTACAAATAACACTGGTTCCGTGAGAGGTGCTGGTGCCTCACATGGGGCTGTTTTTGGTTTCCCCCCTCTAACGTGATTTTTTAATCCTAAGTCGAGATTTTTAAAGTTATTTTTGTATTCTCAAACCGAGAGTCGTGTACCCATGCGGTCAATTTGTATGAGTTGTATTGGTCGTGTGCGAGGTGTTTTGTACCTCTCCGGGGCCGTTTGAGGGTTGTTTCAGGTTTTTGCCCTTTAACGCCATATTTTTAAGCCTAAGTCCAGATATTTTCATGTTATCATTGTATTCTCAACTATGGTGTCACGTGACCACGCTATTAGTTTGTACGAGTTACATTTGTCCCGTGGCCGTTTGTGGGTTGTCTTCGGTTTGCCCCCTCTAATGCCATGTTTTTATGCCAAAGTCTGTATATTTTCAAGTTATCGTCATATTCTCAAATCGGGAGTCCCATGACCATGCGGTTAGTTCTTACAATTTACATTGGCTCCGTACAAGGTATTA
The DNA here is from genome assembly GCA_949130495.1 of Sambucus nigra. Classification (NCBI taxonomy): domain Eukaryota; kingdom Viridiplantae; phylum Streptophyta; class Magnoliopsida; order Dipsacales; family Adoxaceae; genus Sambucus; species Sambucus nigra. Next base: position 301,136,093 of record OX422214.1, read on the forward strand.
GAGACTCTCAGGGGCCGTTTGGGGGATGTTTCAGGTTTCCCCCTCTAAGGCCATATTTTTAAGCCTAACTCTAAATATTTTCCATTTATCATTGTATTCTCAAATCGGGAGTCCTGTGATGCATCCAGTTCCTACTAGTTACAATGATCCCATGCGAGGTGTTGGTACCTTTCATCGGGTCATTTGGGGATTATCTCGGGGATCCCCGATAAAGGCCATATTTTTAAACCTAACTCTAGATATTTTCAAGTTACATCATATTCTCAAACTGGGAATTTAGTGACCACGCGATCAGTTCCTAGGAGTTACATTGGTCCCGTGGGAGGTGTTGGTGCCTCTACAGGGCCGTTAGGGGGATGTTTTGAGTTTCCCCCTCTAATGCCATGTTTTTAAGCAACATCTAGATATTTTCATGTTATTGTTGTATTCTCAAATCGGGAGTCTTATTACCATGTGATTAGTTCCAAGGAGTTACATTGGTCCCATGCGTGGTGTTGGTGCCTCTCACTAGGCCATTTAGGGGTTATTTCAGATTTCCCCCTCGAACACCTTATTTCTAAGCCTAAGTATAGATATTTTCACGTTATCATCGTATTCTCAAATTGGGAGTCCCGTTATCACGTGGTCAGTTCCTACGATTAACATTGGTCCCGTGAGAGGTGTTTATGCGTCGCATGGGGATGTTTTTGGTTTTCCCCTCTAATGATATTTATTTAAGCCTAAGTCGAGATTTTTTCAAGTTATTATCATATTCTCAAGCCGAGAGTCCTGTGACCACGCAGTTAGTTTGTGTGAGTTACATTGGTCATGTGCGAGGTGTTGGTACCTCTCTCGGGGATGTTTGGAGGCTATTTAGGGTTTTCTCCCTTTAACGACATGTTTTTTAGCCTAAGTCTAGATATTTTCATGTTATCATCATATTCTCAAATCGGGTGTCATGTGACCATGCGGTTAGTTTGTATGAGTTAAATTTGTCCCGTGTGTGGAGTTGGTGCCTCTCACGGGACCGTTTGTGGACTGTTTTGGGTTTTTCCCCTCTAATGCCATGTTTTTATGCCTAAGTTTGTATATTTTCAAGTTATCGTCATATTCTCAAATCGGGATTCCATGACCACGCGATCAGTTCCTACAATTTACATTGGTCCCGTGCGAGCTGTTAGAGCCTCTCACGGGGCCGTTGGGGGGCTGTTTCATGTTTTCCCTCTAAGGCCATATTTTTAATCCTAACTCTTAATATTTCAATTTGTCATTACATTCTCAAATAGGGAGTCCTCTGACCATGTAGTCAGTTCCTACTAGTTACATTGAACCTGTGAGTGGTGTTGGTACCTTAAATTGGGTCATTTAAGGATTATCTCGGGGATACCCCACAAACGTCATGATTTTAAGCCTAACTCTAGATATTTTTAAGTCATAATCATATTATCAAACTGGCAATCATGTGACCACACGATCAGTTCCATTGAGTTACATTGGTCTCATGCGAGCTGTTGGTGCCTCTAATAGGGCCATTTGTGGGTTGTTTTGAGTTTTCTCCTCTAATGCCATATTTTTAAGATACATCTAGATATTTTCAATTTATTTTCATATTCTCAAACCGGGAGTCCAGTGATCATGCGATCAGTTCCTACGAGTTACATTGTCCCACGTGTGGTGTTGGTGCCTTTCACTAGGCCGTTTGAGGGTTGTTTTGGATTTCCCCCTCTAAAGGAATGTTTTTAAGCGAAAGTATAGATTTTTTCAAGTTATCGTGGTGTTCTCAAACCGTGTGTCCAGTGACCACGCGATCAGTTCTATGAGTTACATTGGTCCCGTAAGAGGTCTTGGTGCCTCCCAATAGGGCTGTTTGGGGGTTGTTTTTCAGTTTTGTCCTCTAACGCCATGTTTTTATGACTAAGTATATATGTTTTCAAGTTATTATTGTATTTTTAAACTGGGGGTGATGTGACCACGCGGTTAGTTTCTACGAGTAACATTGGTCCCGTGCGAGGTGTTGGTGCCTCTCACATGGCTGTTTTGGGGTTGTTTCGGGTTTCCCCCCTAATGCCATGTTTTAGGCCCGAGTATAGATATTTTCAAGTTATTGTCGCATTCAAAAATTGGGAGTCCCGTGACCATGCAATTAATTCCAATGAGTTACATTTGCCCCGTGTGAAGTGTTGGTTACTCACACAGGTCCTTTTAGGGGTTCTTTCGGGTTTCCCCCTCTAACACCATATTTTTAAGCCAAAGTCCAAATATTTTCAAGTTATCATCTTGTTCTCAAACTGGGAGTCTGTGACCACACGATCAATTCATACAAGTTACATTGGTCCCGTGGGAGGTGTTGTTGCCTCTTACAGGGCCGTTTGTGGAATGTTTTGGGTTTTCCCTCTCCAACTCCATGCTTTAATGCCTAACTCTATATTTTTTAAGTTATTGTCATATTCTGAAATTAGGAGTCCCATGACCACTCAGACAATTCCTACAGGTTACTTTGGTCCCATGTGAGGTGATAGTGCCTATCACGGGGCCGTTTGGGGGACGTTTCAAGGTTCCCCCTTTAAGCGTAACTATTATTTTTTTTAATTTATCATTGTATTCTCAAACTGGGAGTCCTATGACCATACGGTCGGTTCCGACTAGTTACATTGATCATATGCGAGGTTTTTTTACCTTTCATTGGGTCGTTTAGGGACTCTCTCGGGATTCCATCACAAATGCCATGTTTTTAAGCCTAAATCTAGATATTTTTAAGTTATCGTCATTTTCTTTAACTGGGAGTCCCGCGACCATGCCGTCACTTCATATGAGTTACATTGGTCCCGTACGAGGTGTTAGTACCTCTCACGGGACCGTTTAGGGGCTGCTTCCGGTTTCCCGCTCTAATGATATGTTTTTAAGCCCAATTCTTAATATTTTTATGTTATCGTCGTATTCTAAACCATGAGTCCCATTACCACACAGTTAGTTCCTACAAGTTACATTTGTCTTGTGTGAGGTGTTGCTACCTCTCACGGGGCCGTTCGAGGGCCGTTTCGAGTTTTCTTGATTTAACGCCATGTTTTAAACCCATTATCTAGATATTTTTTGAAGTTATTATCGTATTATCAAACAGGGAGTCCCATTACCACACGGTCTGTTCCTACGAGTTACATGAATCCCTTGTAATGTGTTAGCGCCTCTCACAGGGCCGTGGGGGGGGGGGGGGGGGGGGCTGTTTCAGATTCCCAAATCAAAAGTCTGTGACCATGTTGTCAAGTTAAATTGGTCCCGTGAGAGGTGTTGGTGCCACTCTTGGGGCTGTTTTGGGTTCCCCAATTAACGCCATGATTTTAAGCCCAAGTCTATATATTTTCAAGTTATTGCCATATTATCAAATCGGGAGTCTGTTGACCACGCGATCAGCTCATACGAGTTATATTGGTCCTGTGCGAGGTGTTGGTACCTCTCCCAGGGCCGTTTGGGGTTTATTTTGGGTTTCCACCCTCTAACTCCATGTTTTAAGACTAAGTCTAGATATTTTTATATTATCATTGTATTCTCAAACCGAGAGTCGCATGACCATGCAGTTAGTTCCTACGAGTTACAATGGTCCCGTGCGAGGTGTTGGTGCATCTTACGAACCCATTTGGGTGCTATTTTGGGGTTCCCCCTCTAACGTCATGTTTTTAAGCCGAAGTCTAGATATTTTCAAGTTAATGTTGTATTCTCAAACCAGGAGTCTCGTTACCACGCGATCACTTCCTAGGGGTAACATTTTTCCCGTGTGAGGCATTGGTACCTCTTAACGGATCGTTTGGGGGTTCTCTCGGGTTTGCCCCTCTGACACCTTATTTTTAAGCCTAAGTCTTGATGTTTTCAAGTTATCACTGTATACCCCAACTGGGAGTCCCATGACCACCCGACTAGTTTTTATGAGTTACATTGGTTCTATGTAAGGTGTTGGTGCCTCTCACGAGGCCGTTTGGTGGCTGTTTTGAGTTTAGCCCTCTAACGCAATGTTTTTAAGCCTAAGTCTAAATTAAGTTATCATCGTTTTCTCAAAATAGGAGTACCGTTACCACACAATCAGTTCCCATGAGTTACGTTGGTCCCATGAGAGGTGTTGGTGCCTCTCATGGGTCCGTTTGGTGTTTCGTCCTCTTACACCATTTGTTTATGTGAAGTCTAGATATTTTCAAGTTATTATCTTATTCAAAAATCAGGAGTCCCATGACCACATGGTTAATTCCTACAAGTTAAATAGGAACCCTAGGACGTGTTGCTACTTCTCCTGGAGCTGTTCGGGGGTCGTTTCGGGTTTCCTTGATCTAACGCCATGTTTTAAAACCAGAATCTAGATATTTTCAAGGTATCATCATATTCTCAAACTGCGAGTCCAGTGACCCGCGGTCAGTTCCTACGAGTTACAATGGGTTCATGCGAGGTGTTGGTGCCTCTCACGGGGCCGTTTGGGGACATTTTCGGGTTTCACCAATCTAATGCCATGTTTTTAAGCCTAAGTCGATATATTTTCAAGTTATCATTGTATTCTTAAATCGAGAGTCCCACGAACTTGCAGATAGTTTCTACCAGTTACATTGGTTCAGTGCGAGGTGTTGGTGCCTCTCACGGGGCTATTTGAGGGATATTTAGGGTTTACCCATCTAATGTTTTCTTTTAAGCCTAAGTCAAGATATTTTCAAGTTATCGTTGCATTCACAATTCGGGAGTCTAATGAACACGTGGTCAATTCTTATGAGTCACATTTTCCCGTGCGAGGTGTTTATGCAGCTCACGAGGCCATTTGGGGTTTGTTTCGGGTTTCCCCCTCTAACACCAAGTTTTTAAGACTATGTGTTAATATTTTCAAGTTATCATCATATTCTTAAAATAGGAGTCACGTTGCCATGCGGTTAGTTCTTACAAGTTACAAGTGTCTCGTATGTGGTGTCAGTGCCTCTTACGGGGTCGTTTGGGGGATTTTCCGGTTTCTCCCCTCTAACCCCATATTCTTAAGCCCAAGTCTAGATATTTTTAGTTTATTATCATATTCTCAAACCGAGAATCTTGTGACCTTATAGTCAGTTCATAAGAGTTACATTGGTCCCGTGCAAGGTGTTGGTGCCTCTCACCGACCATTTGGGGGCTATTTTGGGTTTCCCCTCTAACGCCATGTTTTAAGCCTAAGTCTAGTTTTTTTCAAGTTATTATCACATTCTCAAATCAGGAGTCCCGTGTCCACGCATTCAATGCATATGAGTTACATTGGTCCCGTGCAAGGTGTTGGTGCCATTCATGTGGTCGTTTAGGTGTTGTTTCGGTTTTCCCCATCTAGCTCTATGTTTGTAAGCCTAACTCTTTATAATTTCAAGTTATCATCGTATTCTCAAACTTGGAGTGTCGTTACCATGCAATCAGTTCCTGCAAGTTACATAGGTCCCATGCGAGGTGTTGGGCCTATGTAACTTGCCCCTCTAACTCCCCATTTTATGCCTAAGTCTAGTGTGACACCCCACCTAATTAAATACCGGGCGATCAATCATTTATTAAATTAAAATTAAGGTGAAAAATTGGTTCATTCTTAGCATCACTGTCGCAAGATAAATTCCCCAATTTAAACACCCTAAATAATTAAGCTAAGTGTCAAAACAATTTAAAACTTTATTTCCATTTTTTTTAAATTCCAATTTGAAAACCTTTTAAATAATCAACAGTTTAAGAATCACATAAGTGCTACGAATAGCAATCAACACAAAAGAATTAATCCATCTAGATTAACCAAACCAAATTCAAACTACAAATGAAATCATCCTGACAAGAGTTAATACTCAAAGAGTACCGAATACTGAAAATAAATGAGCATACATATCTGACAAATCTATACTGAATGGGGGAAATGGGCGACACATGCCCTAGCTATGAAGAACTATAATAAGAAGCGTATCAATGAATAGGTCGTCTAAAGCAAGGACCTGCAACTCCCACATAAGCTACAGCGCGTCCAATCCAAAGAATCTATTCAGGATGCCCCTGTGGCTGGGCACCTGTAATATATACATATATATACAAAAGAGATGAAATAACAGAAAACGGGTCACAACCCGATTGTAAAATAGTTGTAAAATTAGTTTAGAAAGTATTTAAAATGCTTCCTGCTAATGCAACAACCATATTAGTATGCGACACTCTCTTGAGAATTCTCACCTCTCATCCTGTGTGCACGCCTACCATACTAATGAACCTCATAAGTCTCTCTAACTTATTATCCATACGGTTTTATCACTTGGAAATAAGGTTATGATATTTACTTTAGAAAATCAATCTCTTCAAGATTTATTACGTTATTTAGAATACTCCGTACAGTTTTAAAGTTTTCGAATACTTATAGTGAAGTTCAAGAATTTATTCATTACTTAACTTCTATTACGCACAATAGATAGTTGTCATATAGATATATGTATATATATTAGTTACACGTATAATATATATACTAACGGCACCCCACATAAAATCAATCGTGCAAGGTTTCCATATATAAGTATATATATACCAATCATTCATATAATATATATATATATATATATATATATATATATATATATATATATATATATATATAGAGAGAGAGAGAGAGAGAGAGAGAGAGAGATATACTATCCGCACCCCACATATAATATATGGTATTGGCATACTCTGCTATCAAATCCCCGTATCACTCATACTAAGGTAAATACTAGTTCGGAATCACTCTCGAACTGTATTAAAACAAATCACATACAAATGGAGGCGAAGCAAAGTTCCCGGTCCAAAGAGGTCAGCACATACCCTCACGTCTTTTAGGACCATCTGACTATCACTCAGATAGCTTGTAATCAAGGAATCCTATGTTCTAGGATACAAGTCAATATCCCCCATAAATTCCCAATCGAGATAAGACCGTTCTGGCGCGAAAACCTCTATGATATCAAGTAGCCCGAGTATGATTTTTATACAGATAGAATATATGAACAATCACATAGTCATAAATATATATATATATATATATATATATATATATATACACACACACACATCCACACTACTAAATTAGGTGCGCTCACGACCCATGATTATATTTATCCATTGTTACACCTTTTACTCGATTATTTCGTATAACAAACTCGTTATTTATATTCTCATTTATTATTCACTTCATACCTACTTCTCCTCTCTCGAATCCTTCTAAGTAAAATTTTAGTACGCATTCACTCAATTATGTTATGGTCTAACTCCCTTACGAGTTCCGATCTTTTTATTAAATATACGCATGATTTCTTATTCACATGAAAAATTCCTCGTTAACACAAAATCCCATCCTACACTAAAATGTTATTCCACGGGGTCTACCTAGGCCCTACTGGTCTTATCTATATCCCATTGTACTCCAACAACAACAATCAAGGGATCCCATACATCTTAATCGGATTAAATCAACGGATGAGAAATATGTAGTTTTCCAGGAGTAGTCGATCGATAGATGGCAGGGGGTCGATCGATCGATCAGTCGATCGATCGATGCTCTTAGGTCGATTGATCGATCAAGCAGTTCTTGCCCAGAAACTGCAAATTAAACCTACGGGTTTCATTTTCCAATTTCTCGAAAAATGTCATTAACAAATCTAAAATTCTCAAATAATGATACTACAAGTTCTATATACATATATACAATATTTCCAACGTGAAACATGTATAAAAAGGTCAACGATATCGAATTAGTGGGGTAAAATTGACATAATCTTCAAGAACCCTAATTTTGAAAGAGATATACATTCCTCTAATTATCTCCCAGATTTCTAATTTCTAAACTCATAGTAATTCATGGGTAATCCTCTACATGTGATCGATATATCCGAAATATATTGAATCTCTCTAAACATGCGATTTAATGTCTCCAAATTTACAATTTCTTTCATAAAACATGATCTTGGCAATCCTAAACTAACATGGGTGCGGCATTAACCAAATATAAAGAAAGATAGATACTTGCCTGAAATTCAAGGTTCTGATTTCGTGGATGAAATGGTATGGTTTCATACCCTGTCATGCGATCTACGTTTTGGTGGTGGTGGCGGTGCAACCAAATGAGTTATTGGCCTTGGATTACTTGTAAAGATCTCCAACTTCTTCTCTAATGGCCGTTCTTTGATTTTGTGTTTTCTAACCCTAAGAGACAACTCCTAAAGGATGATATATCCTTAGGAAATTCGTGGGTTTAATTCCCCAAAAATATAAAATGTCTAAAATACCTTCTCGGGGTGTCAATTAGGCCTAAAAATGTCTTGAGACCCAAACTAAACCCCCGGGTACACTTTTCTGACTATCTCGACCCTTACAAAAACTTTGGCACACTCAAAATGACCATATGAGCAATTTATAATTTATTCACTTTATATAATAATAGTTTAGTCCTGACACGACACAGGCGCATCCCGACTTAAATTTCTATAATTGCCATTTTATTCACTCGTGACAATTTTAATAAAATAAATCTCATATATTACTTTACTCGTCTAGTAATATTCAACAATTTTTTAATAATTACTAACTCACATCATGTTAGTAAATGTAAAAATAGATTTTCGGATTAATATTAAATTAATATCTCAATTTAAATTTAATAAATTCCCAATTTTAAAAGCCATAAAAGTACGGGGTATTACGTACTTCCCCCCTAATAACGAAATTTCGTCCCAAAATTCGGAAAATAAGGCCTACCTGGTAAAACACATTTTGGATATCTTAACATTACGCAACCTAGCCACATAGTAAGGCGCTCAATCACTATAGCCCCTGCCTCACAGCAAACTTGTTTAACACTCTTCATTAAAGATACTTCACATTGTGCTCCTATCCGACAACATTCGCATAAGACACGCATATACACTATTAATTTCCATTATTTCAATATCATTGGGAGCGCACACCTCACTACATGGCAACCACTCGAATTTATCGAAACACAAAACTCCCATTCTGAGAGGAACCATACGAACATCTAACCACTCTTGTTCGCCTAAATCAGTCGTGGAATTCCACCATAGTCGTCGGATTATTCTCGACCGATCCAAAATTCTGGTTATCCGGTCACCTCTAAACATACAGAATGAGAATAGTTAAGGTTCTTCGACACAAAAACCTCAATAAGCACCTCGTTTACGACAAACAGGTACGAGTGCTTTCCCGGAACTCTACCATTCTATACCTCACTTTCTAGTTATATCCGTTGTGGAAAATAAATGATCACCAAGATTCCAAAATCACCTTCATGCGGCTCCACTACTCGTTAATCGTCGTGTGCCTGCTCCTCGGCTATGGGTGATACCTCCTATTCAAAATGAAACGTTATCTCCGCTGTTTCCTGAAATCCCATATTGAAGGTGGGATTCACAAATTTCATCCTGATTAAGAGAATAATACCGTGTAGGACCACATACCAGCGCGATCCCTTCCTTTCAAAGGAAGACTGGGGCACACTAGTTAATATTGTAAATCACCCTAAATGAATGTCAACCACTTCCTTCTTGGGCGACTTACTCCACATTTTTGAATGAACCCTTGATCTTACCTTGAAGATGGCAGCCCATCCAAGGACTTTACCGACTTTACCTCCCTCTTCTGTTACAGGAATTGTTGATAACCGAAAAATTCTCTAGTTGATCCCCCTATTCCAACCGATTTCTATCTATGAGTGGTGCATGTAGAGACTACTCACTATGTCCCGCTCGACCTCGACTTTCCTTGAAATGTCTCACATTAAGTGACACTCAATACTCCCCTTCCTTCCTTGGTGTATATCAAAAGTTTCGACCCGTGCAATTTTTTCCACGATGCGTACTTCTGGATCTTTTATACCATACTTACATTATCACTCTTTGTACGCACAACTCGCTTTCAACATTTGACTAATGACAACTCCGTCCTGAGTGTTCTCCATATAGTTAAATTCTAAACTTCTCAAGGAATTCCCCTTTATAAACGGATTCTCACAGCTTTCCAACCAGATTCGGTGTGCTACTCTGATTGCACACATATGTATGGATTTATCATCTTTCACACGGTGCTTAATCCACTCTACCACTTTTACTTCGTTATGTTAGTCCCACAAACATATATTCCACACGTCTATTCCCACGTCCCTTCAACTCAGACAATTTTTAACATCAACTAACCAGGATGTCTACTCACCCTATACACTGTGCATACTAGCGTAAGCATCACATACGCTTCACACCTAATAACCAATTCTTTATTTTCCTAGTGCTCACAACGTGATTGCAACACTTGGGTACTCTTACTCACCCTAGAAATTGAAATTCTAAATCCTCCTTATCATCGTTCCACCCCTCAACTCGTGGTGGTAAAACAAAACTTTCAATGCTTTCTTACCACACAACTGGATCCACTGGCCTTAAATCATAATTCAACTACCAACTTACAGATATAATTATCTTCTCCTATTACGATCGAGGTACTGAACTCATGGACTAATGAACAAACATTTCCCTATTTCCAACCTTACGCTAAGTTTCATGTGTGGGATGTCTCTCAAGGCGAAATCCAAATAAGGAACCCCCCCGATACACTACTACCTAGCATTGTTGATTATCGAAATCCGTTAGTCCCTCCCTCCATAGCATGTACCCCTATTTTCCCGTTTCTTGGAAGAAAATTACATCTCCTCCCGAAATTACACTTAACAAGGAACATTTCTCCAAATGCACTATCGTATAGTATTGGTGATAATTGCATTCCATAATCATCGAATACATACAATCGGGATTCTCAAAATCCCTTTCCCCAATCAGAGGGGTATAAATCTTAACTCCCACATCTCTAAAGGAAAAATATAACAATGCACTCTTTATATCACCAAGTCCTGAGCACTGAACATAATACGGAGTTAAATATTTTCACTCAATCGTAAACCCGATACATACTGAATTATAACGACAAAGTCCTTACACACATTGGTATCGAATATCTCGAGCCCACTATCCCCTCCGAAGTTTCTAGGATAGATAATATAAGTGCGAGTCCAACCCTCTTACAGGTGAGGTCTCGCTAGAACAAAACATGCTGCACTAATGCAACCACTCCAATAGCCTTGCAATAACTGCTTACTATTGTATTGATCATTTTTATAAAGTTGTAATCAATACCATATTATACTCGTATATTACATCACTAAAAAGGGTAACCTCAATAAAGTATATAACACTATTAATATACTCATTCATCCTCCGTGGATAGCACTAAGTAAAATCCCGCTACACTAGGGAAAAATATTCACATAATAATATCATTTGTAGTTATGCGCATTAAACTTGTCTCACATGCTTATCTAGCAATGAACAAAATATAATGACTCGCTCGTGTCGCATAAAACATGCCTCATCCTCTGAGGATAAAACTTATACTTTTACCTTGCCAATCGCCTTGATTTCACAAATGGTCTCCGGACGTAATACGTCTGCCCAACCAACACAAAGCTACTTTAATCATTGTCTTTTACTAGGCACCATACAATTATCCCTTTACTCACTTCAGGAAAACATCAACGCGTGCGATTTCGCTCTCCACAAAATACCTGTACACATAATTCACTTATTACCTGTCATACAAACCCGATTATGATTGTCCTTCTCTCGAACTTTGGTAGACTCAATACATGTTAGCTATCCCCCGTGGTTCCCTTATCCTTGTTGGCCCTAAAGAACATGCTACTAGCTACATTAGTCCTTACTGAATTCTCCATCGCCTTGGTAAGAATTCAACTATTTGAATCATTTAAATGGGTCCCTTGATGTGTATCCCCACCCCCTTGTGGTGCTACACTACTATTGTTGCATCCAGTCTTATTATTAACTAACTTCTTCGATTATTTTAGCTTCCTACACAAAGAAGCATTAATATCTCTATTGTCAAAGCATGACATTGATAACTTCTGAATCGACCGTCGAGCAGAATTCCCTTTTTGGTGTTATTAACTATTTTTACGAGTCGATCTCCCACTTTGAGTCATCTCCTCCATTTGTATCTACATCCTCCTATACGAGATTCGCTAACGGATTATATTCATATTCACAAAAGGTCCTCTATCAGGTCCTCCTGTGATGAGTTCAGAACTATGCTCACTTCTTATCCTGAACAACTAATGAAGGAACATGCGGTCACACTGTACCTAAGATTCTCCTATAGGAATAGCATTCCATTTATAAAAGTAGTGGTTGACTCCTACCATGATAACTTTGTTCCGACATGTCAAGAAAATTTGTTTCCAAATTTTCACTTCCAGTTAACCGCACTCCATCCTATGTCCAAGCCTTTGGATACTTTACCTCCTTGGGCTAACACACATAATTTTTGCATTTCTAGAATTTCCACTCACAGTTCTCTACAATGCTTCGTCTGACTCTTTCCCGTCGTGCCACGTTGGGTAAGTATAATCTTGCACCTCTTTTGACAATAGCAGCACTTGGAAATCATAGGTTGTGCCCTAGCCATCTTTACAGTCCTGGCTTCTCGTGCCATAATAGGTATGACCTCGACTATGGTCATCATCCTCGAATATACTTTACAACCTCAAATAAGCCTTGCCTCCTGTTGTCCACCCAATGGCCCTTGCTTTCCACATATAATTTTTTGAACATGTCCGAATGAAATTAAGATTCACTAAGGTATATACGTTATAGCAGGAGAACGGAATCTCACCATAGAAAACAACAATCCTAAGCATAGGGCTCTATATTAAACAAAGTAACGCTAGAAGCATAATAAGCCGCAAAGATCCTAAGGACACTAGAACCTGATGCTCTGATACCACCTGTGACACCCCGCCTAATTAAATACCGAGTGATCAATCCTTTATTAAATTAAAATCAAGGTGAACAGTCGGTTCATTCTTAGCATCACCGTCGCAAAATAAAATTCCCCAATTTAAACACCCTAAATAATTAAGCTAAGTGTCAAAACAATTTAAAACTTTATTTCCATTTTTTTTAAATTCCAATTTGAAAACCTTTTAAATAATCAACAGTTTAAGAATCACATAAGTGCTATGGATAGCAATCAACACAAAAGAATTAATCCATCTAGATTAACCAAACCAAATTTAAACTATAAATGAAATCATCCTGACAAGAGTTAATACTCAAAGAGTACCGAATATTGAAAATAAATGAACATACATCTCTGACAAATCTATACTGAATGGGGGAAATGGGAGACACATGCCTTAGCTATGAAGAACTATAATAAGAACCGAATCAATAAAGAGGTCGTCTACAACAAGGACCTCTAACTCCCACATAAGCTACAACGCATCCAATCCAAAGAACCTATGCATGACGCCCCTGTGGGTGGGCACCTGTAATATATACATATATATACAAAAGATAAGACATAATAGAAAACGGGCCAGAGCCCGATTTAAAACAGTTTTAAAATTAGTTTAGCAAATATTCAAAATGCTTACCTACTAATGCAACAACCATGTTAGTATGCGACACTCTCTTGAGAATTCTCACCTCTCGTCTAGTGTGCACGCCTACCGTACTAATGAACCTCATAAGTCTCTCTTACTAATTCTCCATACGATTTTATCACTTAGAAATAAGGTTATGATATTTACTTTAGAAAATCAATCTCTTCAAGATTTATTACGTTATTTAGAATACTCTGTACCGTTATAAAGTTTCTGAATACTTGTAGTGAAGTTGAAGAATTTATTCATTACTTAACTTCTATTATGCACAGTAGATAGTTCTCATATGGATATACGTATATATATATTAGTTACACGTATAATATATATACTAACGACACCCCACAAAAAATCTATGGTGCAAGGTTTCCATATATAAGTATATCTATAGCAATCACTCATATAATATATATATATATATATATATATATATATATATATATATATATATATATATATCCTATCTGCACCCTACATATAATCTAGGCTATTGGTATACTCTGCTATCAAATCCCTGTATCACTAATACTAAGGGAAATACTAGTTCGGAATCACTCTCGAACTGTATTAACACAGAACACATACAAATGGAGGCGGAGCATAGTTCCCGATCCTAAGAGGTCAGCACATACCCTCATGTATCTTAGGACCATCTGACTATCACTCAGATAGCCTGTAATAAAGGAATCCTATGTTCTAGGGTACAAGTCAATATCCCCCCAAAAGGCCCAATCGAGATAAGACCGTCCCGGCGCGGAAACCTCCGTGATAGCAAGTAGCCTGAGTATGATTTTTATGTGGATATAATATATGCACAATCACACAGTCAAATATATATATATATATATATATATATATATATATATATATATATATATATATATATATATATATATATATATATATACACACACACACATCCACATTGCTAAATTAGGTGCGCTCACTACCCATGATTATAATTATCCGTTGTTACACCTTTTACTCGATTATTTCGTATAATAGACTCATTATTTGTATTCTCATTTATTATTCACTTCATATCCATTTCTCCTCTCTCGAAGCCTTCAAAGTAAAATTTCAGTACGCATTCACTCAATTACGTTCTGGTCTAACTCCCTTACGAGTCCCAATCTTTTAATTAAATATTCACATGATTTCTTATTCACATGAAAAATTCCTCACTAACACAAAATCCCATCCTACACTAAAATGATATTCCACGGGGTCTACCTAGGTCCTACTAGTCTTCTCTATATCCCATTATACTCCAACAACAACAATCAAGGGATCCCATACATCTTAATCGGATTAAATCAACAGATGAGAAATTTGTAGTTTTCCAGGAGTAGACGATCGATCGATGGCAGGGGGTCGATCGATCGATCGGTCGATCACTCGATGATCTTGGGTCGATCGATCGATCAAGCAGTTCTTGCCCAGAAACTACAAATTAAACCTACGGGTTTCATCTTCCAATTTCTACAAAAACGTCATTAACAAGTCTAAAATTCTGAAATAACGATACTACAAGTTCTATATACATATATACAAGATTTCCTACATGAAACGTGTATAAAAACATCAACGATATCGAATTAATGGGGTAAAATTGACATAATCTTCAAGAACCCTAATTTTGAAAGAATTATCCATTCCTCTAATTATCTCCCAAATTTCTTGTTTCTAAACTCATAGTAATTCATGGGTAATCCTCTACATGTGATGGGTATATCCAGATTGTATTGAATCTCTCTAAACATGCGATTTAAAGTCTCCAAATTTACAATTTCTCTCATAAAACATGATCTTGGCAATCCTAAACTAACATGGGTGAGGCATTAACCAAAAATAAAGAAAGATAAATACTTGCCTGAAATTCAAGGTTATGATTTCGTGGATGAAATGGTATGGTTGCATTCCCTGTCGTGCGATCTACATTTAGGTGGTGGTGGCGGTGCAACCGGATGAGTTCTTCGCCTTGGATTGCTTGGAAAGCTCTCCAACTCCTTCTCTAATGGCCGTTCTTTGATTTTGTGTTTTCTAACCCTAAGAGACAACTCCTAAAGGCTGATATATCCTTAGGAAATTCGTGGGTTTAATTCCCCAAAAATATAAAATGTCTAAAATACCTTCCCGGGGTGTCAATTAGGCCTAAAAATGTCCTGAGACCCAAACTAAACCCTCGGGTACACTTTTCTGACTATCCCGACCCTTTTGGACAGTTTTGTGCACTCAAAATGACCATACGAGCAACTTATAATCTATTCATTTTCTATAATAATGGTTTAGTCTTGACACGACACAGGCGCGTCCCGACTTAAATTTCCATAATTGCCATTTTATTCACTCGTTACAATTTTAATAAAATAAATATCATTTATTACTTTACTCTTCTAGTAATATTCAACAATTTTCCAATAATTACTAACTCACATCACATTAGTAAATATAAAAATAGATTTTCGGATTAATATTAAATTAATATCTCAATTTAAATTTAATAAATCCCCAATTTTAAAAGCCATAAAAATACGTGGTATTACATCTAGATATTTTTAAGTTATCATTGCATTCTCAAATCATGAGTCCAATGACTACGGGATTAGTTCATACGAGTTACACTAGTCCCGTGCGAGGAGTTTGTACCTCTCATGGGGCCATTTGGGTCCCGTTTCGAGTTTCCCCCTCTATCGCCATTTTTTAGGCTAAAGTCTAGATATTTTGAAGTTATCATCGTATTCACAAATCGGTTATCCCATGACCACATAGTGAGTTGCTTCGAGTTACATTGGTCCCATACGAGGTGTTTGTGCCACTCATGCGGCCGTTTAGAGGCTATTTTTGGTTTCCCCCATCTAATACCGTGTTTTTAAGCCTAAGTCTAGATACTTTCAAGTTATTGCCGAATTCTCAAACCGTGAGTCCTGTGACCAAGCGGTCAGTTCCTACTTGTTACATTATTCCCGTGCAAGGTGTTAGTGCCTCTCACGGGGCCGTTTAGGGGCTATTTTGATTTTCCCCTCTAACATATTATTTTTCAGACAAAGTCTAGATATTTTCAAATTATTATCGTATTCTAAAACCGGGAGACCCATGACCACGCGGCCAGTTCCTATGAGTTACATTGGTCCCGTGCGAGGTGTTTGTGCCCCTCACAGGGCCGTTTGGATTTCCCAGATGAAATGCCCTTTTAAAAAAAAAGTCTAGATATTTTCAAGTTATCATCGTATTCTCAAATTGTGAGTTCCATGACCACGTGGTCAGTTTACGAGTTATATTGGGCCCATGCGAGGTGTCGGTGCCTCTCATGGGGCCATTTTGGGGGCTGTTTTATGTTTCCCCTCCTAATGCCGGTTTTTATGACTAAGTCAATATATTTTCAAGTTATCACCATATTTTCTAATCAGTGGTCCCGTGACAACGCGGTCAGCTCCTACTAGTTCCCTTGGTCCCGTGCAAGGTGTTAATGTCTCTCACGGGGCCGTTTGGGGGTTGGCTCGCCTTCCCCCTCTAATGCCATGTTATTAAGCCTAAGTCCAGATATTTTCAAGTTATCATCATATTATCAAATCGAGAGGCTTGTGACTGCGTCGTTAGCTTGTAAGACTTACATTGGTCTCATGCGAGGTATTGGGGCCTCTCACGGGGCTATTGGGGGACTGTTTTGGGTTTCCCCATCTAAATCCATGCTATTAATCTTAAGTCTAAATATTTTTAAGTTATCATTGCATTCTCAAATTGGGAGTCCCGTAACCTTGAGATCAGTTCCTACGAGTTACATTGGTCCAGTGTGAGGTGTTGGTGGCTCTCACGGAGCCGTTTGGGGCCTATTTCGAGTTTCCCCCTCTAACGCCATGTTTTCAAGCCTAAGGCTAGAAATTTTCAAGTTATCATCGTATTCTCAAATTAGGAGTACCATTAACACACATTTAGTTCATACGAGTTACATTGGTCCTTTGAGAGCTGTTGGTGTCTAACTATACATTGGTGTCTAACTATACATGGCGTAGGGCCATTTGAGGGACATTTTGAGTTTCCACCTTCTACGCCATGTGTTTAATCCAAAGTTGAAATATTTTCAAGTTATTATCATATTCAGAAATCGAGAGTCCCATGACCATGTGGTCAATTCCTATGAGTTAAAATGGTATCGTGGGAGGTGTTGCTACCCCTCATGGGGTCGTTAGAGAGACGTTTCTGGTTTCCCTGATCTAACGCCCTGTTTTTAACCCAATGTTTAGATATTTTCAAGTTATCATCGTATTCTCAAACAGGGAGTTCAACGACCATGGGGTCAGTTCCTTCGAGTTACATTACGTCCGTGCGAGGTGTTGGTGCCTCTCACGGGGCCGTTTGGGGGCAGTTTCGGGTTTCCCCCCATCTAACACCATATTTTTAAGCCTAAGTCAGTATATTTTCAAGTTATCATTGTATTCTCAAATTGGGAGTTTCGTGATCATGAGGTCAGTTCCTACGAGTTACATTGGTCCCGTGCAAGGTGTTAGTGCCTCTCACGGGGCCGTTTGGCGGTTGTTTTGGGTTTACACCCTCTAACGTGATGTTTCTAATACTTAGTCTAGATATTTCCATGTATATTCTGAAACCAAGAGTCTTATGACTACACGCTTAGTTTTTACGAGTTACATTGGTCCCGTTCAAGGTGAAGCTGTCTCTCACGGGCAGTTTGGGGGTTGTTTTGAGTTTCTTCCTTTAATGCTATGTTTTTAATACCAAGTCTATATATTTTCAAGTTATCATCGTATTCTCAAACTAGGAGTTCTCTGACCATTCGATCAGCTCCTACGAGTTACATTTCTCCTATCTGAGGTGTTAGTACCTCTCACCCGCTCGTTTGGGTGATGTTTCGGGTTTGCCCATCTAATGCCATGTTTTAAGCCGAAGTCAAGATATTTTCAAGCTACCATTGGATTCACTAATTGGGAGTCATGTGACCATGCGAACAGTTCCCACGAGTTACATTGGTCATGTGGGAGTTATTAGTTCCTCTCATGGGACCGTTTGGTGGTTGTTTTGTGTTTCCCACCTCTAACACCATGTTTTTAAGCCTAAGTCCAGTAATTTTTAAGTTATCATAATATTTTGAAATCGAGAGTTCCATGATAATGAGATTAGTTCCTACGAGTTACATTGGTCCCGTGTTAGGTGTTAGTGCCTTTTATAGGGCCGTTTGGGAGTTGTTTCAGGTTTCCCCTGTAACGCCATGGTTTTTTGGCCTAACTATACATGCGTTCAAATTATTGTCATATTTTCAAACTTGGAGTCCCTTGAGCATACAGTCAGTTCGTACGAGTTACATTGGTCCTGAGCGAGGTGTTGGTGCCCCTCACGGGGCTATATAGGGGTTATTTTGGGTTCCCCCTCTAACACCATATTTTAAGCCTAAGTTTAGATATTTTTAAGTTATCGTTCCATTCTCAAATCGGTAGTCCTGTGACTATGCAGTGAATTTCGACTAGTTGCATATGACCCATGCGAGGTGTCGGTGCCACTCATGAGGACATTTGGGCGGCGTTGTAACAACCCGCGTAATTTTGGAGGTATTTTAAATTAATTTCTGGAAAATGGAGGAAAATAAATTTTTTGAATTAAATATTTTTCTTGATTAAAAATGTTGGATTTTATTTTTGAAAATAAGAATTTCAATAGGTTTCGAAATTAGACATAAAATTAATTTTTAAATGATTTTTAAGCTTTATCCCTTAAGTCATTTTTAAATCTGCAGTATCAAAATCCCTGAGTGATCGATCGATCGACTCCAGGGAATCGATCGATCGACCCCTTCAGATTTCATGTACAACAGGTTTCGATTTTGACGAGTTTTGTGATTTTAAAACTCTTCAACCTAATTATATAAATGGAATTCGCGGCTAGGTTTTTGAAACACGTGTTTTACAAACCCTTGAGCAGTGGACTCTCTATTTTTCCATCATCTTCCACCTTCAAACCCTAGCCTCCATTAAAACCACTTTTTAAGTTCAGTTTTGAAGGCAGAGACTAATCTGCCCCAAGTTGATTCAAGAGGAGTCTTCGATCCATTTTTCGAGAGGAACTCAAATTTCCAATTAGTTTTTCTACATCTAATCACAGGCATGTTTATCCTATTCTTTTCCCTTAGTGTTATCTGTCTTGATTGTAGCCTCTATTAAATTCATGCTTTCTAAAATAACTTATTAATATAATCCTCAAAGAAGTAAATATTGGGACTATTTTGCATGAAATATTAATATTACCTAATACTCATAACCTTGTTGTTCTTTTAGTAGTGTTTGGGTCGCCGATTATTTTATGTGTATATGCATATAGAGGATCCCTTAGAAATTAAATTTTGTTATTTCATGGGAAAACCCTAGATTGATTTGGTTACTTGTGTTGGAAAATAATAATCATGATAGGACTTGAATGTAGTTATTATTCTAAAAATCACAACATTTATGTGTCTTTGATTTCAACAATCTAATCAAAATTAAGCAATTAGGAATTTATTGTTGTTATGAATATTTTTATAAATCGTTAATTTTGCCACTTTATGGAAATATTAAAATTTTGATATCTCGGGGACGTTGGGTAATATAAGTAATTTTTTTTCACCCTTTTTATAGCATACTTGCTATTTATGGGAGTAGTAAGTAGGCCTTAGTTGCAATTTTTGCTTTCTAGGTATGAGACTAGTTAGTGTGAGTCTATGCGGGTTATATAATTTGGTGTGGGGGATGAATTCCTACATTATACCGTCGTTACGTTAGCCTAGGATTGGTGTATAGGTGGAGTTAAATTTTTATAGTCATCCTATACTTAAGATAGGACGAATTTGTGTTTGGGAACTCTTAGTTGGGACTAAGGGGTATTTTGAGGGTTTTGACATCACTTTTAAGAGTGGGGAAAATTAAATTTGAATAATAAGTCTGAGAAATTTTTGAAATTAATACCGCAGGACTAAAATGAGTATTAAAATTTCATGGCGACATAATGTGTCGGGGCAGATAGTTTAAACGGGTCAGAGGATGATTTATGTCGTGTCGTGTGTGGAACCTTATCATATCGTGAGTATCGTAAGATAAAAATGGATCAGACGGCGGCCTTGACAAGGGGGTGGGAGTGTGGGTTGAACCTTGTCATATCGCGAGGGTTGAGAGTTTAAAATGGGTCGGACAACGGCTTTGACCAGAGGAAGGGTATCTTGATAAATCAGCTTCATGGTTCATTTAATTAAATTTAACATTATTGGGAATGCGGGTAAATTAAAATAATATTGGTGTGGCAGATTTTAAAGAAACCTTGCTGGTAGTTAGTAATTTATTTTTGGCATTTAATTATCTTTTTAATTAAACTATTTCATTGTTATGGTTGATATACATAACACTATTGCCTGGGTTCAAGGACCCTTATTGAGACGAGTTATCGGTATTCATGCTTAGGGCTTTGGATCTGACAAATGCGTTGACTAATCTTTTTAGGAATTAGTTTGGAGAAGCTGCATAGGATTTATTGGAGATCTTTTGAAGATGCATCTTGAGTTATTTTATTTCTTTAGTAGTTAGATTTTTCCATTCTGTCGTATTTATTATGAGACTACATTTGAGTTATATTGGGCCATCTGGTTCCAATGTTTTCTTGAGATTTCAATTATATTTTAATTATTTACTTATCGAGATATTTAGAGATTGCATGTGATGGGTTTTTATATCGCACTTTGGTGTTATATTAGTTGGATGTTATTAGTATTTGGGATTTCTCTAAGTATTTATCTTGTGGATTAAATTTTTTATGTCTCTTATTCAGTCACATGCTAAGGATGATATTTAATTTACTCGCACTCGTCTCAGTTTTGGCGGCGATCGACGCCAAAATTTAGCAAGGTGCAATAGATGGTATCAGAGGATGGTCTTAGGTCTCGTAGGTTGTGTGTCCGTTTTAGCTTCCACGTTACTTATCTTTGATTCCTTTCGATGATTCGTACTCTTACTTTTCTGAGTCTGATGTTGTTTGTTCCTATCTTTTAAGATGGCGAACACTAGGAGAGATGGTAGTAGGAGAGAGGAGTTCATTTCTAGTCTTGCAGTTCATGAGAGGTAGGGACAATTTTTTTTGGATGCCGAGGCAATAGCGACAATTGTGCGAGAGGCCATATCGGCCCTTATTGAGATTGGGAGACAAAAATGGGTGATGTTAGAACCACAACAGCAAGGGACACCCGTCTTAAACTGGCTAGAGTAAGGACCATCTTTTTTAAGGGGAATACTTCTACCTTTGTAGTAAGATGCGACCCCATGATCTCTCACCAATGGATAAGGGACATGGAGAAACATTTGAGATTGGTAGACTTCACAGAGGTACAGAAACAGATGTTAACAACATTCGACTTTACTAAGAATGCCTTATAGTGGTGGGAAAGCACCACCACACGAGAGGAGGGAGATTAATTAATTATGAAGAGTTTCAAATTAGGTTCAACAAAAAGTAATTCCCATATGCTATAAGGAGTACAAAGAAAGGATAATTTCTAGAGTTGGAGCAAGGTTCAAGATCAATTGTCGAGTATGAATAAGAGTTCACCAA
Organism: Sambucus nigra; assembly: GCA_949130495.1. Taxonomy (NCBI): domain Eukaryota; kingdom Viridiplantae; phylum Streptophyta; class Magnoliopsida; order Dipsacales; family Adoxaceae; genus Sambucus; species Sambucus nigra. Next base: position 301,158,159 of record OX422214.1, read on the forward strand.
TTTGTCTATGTTTGTACTAAAGGAGGTAGACACTGAGAGGAAAAAGATGCAATGCTTCATCTTAGGCAAAGGATTTTGGGAAATCTGGTATACAATGCTTATGCTCAAGTAGTGGATGTTGCGATGTTACATTGGCAGGAGAAAATCAGTTATCAGAAGAAATTTGGAAAAGGCAAGAATTAGATGCTAAGGGAGGAGACAACAAGGGTCTCAATGACCAACCATGGAAGAGACAAAGGCTGAACCAAGGACAACAGAACAAAAATGTTCAACAGGACAAACAAAAATAGGGTCGTCAAGGGGAGAAAAATTGGAATATGAATTCGGACCCTTTTCAGGGTACTTGTTTCATTTGTGGGAAAGTGGGGCACAAAGAAAATAGGTGTTTAAAGAGAGAGGGACATCAAGGTCAAGTTACTCGGGTCCATCAAGGCCAAGGGCCTCCAGCTCCAGTGGCGCCCGAAGTGTGGGGAGCGCCAGCAGCACTGTCGACGACAGGAGTTTAGTGAGCGCTAGCAACGTCGACAGCATCTAGCGCACAGGGGGCGGCTGCAGGCCCAACCTACACTGGTTATGGGAAGTGCTACCTACTTCAGCCTCGAGAGGAACAGGTACCGCAGGAGCCAAGACGTGGCTAGTAGAGGATCGTTACGTAATATTTTTGTTACGCATGTATGTTGGTGTCATATGAATATAATTCGTATTTTTGCGTTGGTGTAATTAGGTGTATGGAAGAATAACTATAGTACGATATGCTAGACTCGTGTGAACTCTAGTTTATTTTGCAATTTTAGTTTTGCTGAATTTCGAGGACGAAATTCTCTTGCTAGTGGGGAAGTATGTAACAACCCGCGTAATTTTTGGGGTATTTTAAATTAATTTCAGGAAAATGGAGGAAAATAAATTTTTGTATTTAGATATTTTTCTTGATTAAAAATGTTGGATTTTATTTTTGAAAACAAGAATTTCAATCGTTTTTGAAATCGGACATAAAATCGATTTTTAAATGATTTTTAATGTTTATTCCTTAAGTCATTTTTAAATAGGCAGTATCAAAATCCTTGAGTGATCGATTGATCAACCCCTTCAGATTTCGTACATAAGATTTCTGTACTAACGAGTTTTGTGATTTTAAAATTCTTCAACCTAATTATATAAATTGACTTTGGGGCTCAGTTTTTGAAAAACATGTTTTACAGACCTTCGAGTAGCGTACTATCTATTTTTCCATCATCTTCCACCTTCAAACCCTAGCCCCCATTCAAACCACTTTTTAAGCTCAGTTTTGAAGGCAAAGACTAATGTACCCAAGTTGCTTCAAGAGGTTCTACATCTAATCATAGGCATGTTTATCCTATTCTTTTCCCTTACTCTTATATGTCTTGATTGTAGCCTCTATTAAATTCAGGCTTTCTAAAATAACTTATGAATATCATTCTTAAAGAAATAAATATTGGGGATGTTTTGAATAAAATATTAATATTTCCTAATACTCATAACCTTGTTGTTATTTGGGTAGTGTTTGGGTCGCCAATTATGTTATGCGCATATGCTTGTAGAGGAGCCCTTAGAAAGTAAATTTTGTTATTTCATGGGAAAACCCTAAATTGATTTGGTTATTTTCGTTGGAAAATAATAATCATGATAGGACTTGCATGTTGCTGTTATTCTAAAAATCACAATATTTATGTGTCTTTGATTTCATCCATTTAATTAAAATTAAGAAATTGGGAATTTAATGTTGTTATGAATATTGTTATAAAATGTTAATTTTTCCACTTTATGAAAATATTATAATTTTGATGTCTCAGGGACGTTGGGTAATGTAGGTAATTTGTTTTCACCCTTTTTATAGCATACTTGTTAGGTACGGGACTAGTAAGTAAGCCTTAGTGACGATTTATGCTTTATATGTTTAGAACTAGTTAGTGTGAGTCTATGCGGGTTATATAATTTGGGGTGGGGGATGAATTCCTACATTATACCGTCGTTACGTTAGCCTAGGATTGGTGTCTAGGTGGAGTTCAATTTTTATAGTCATCCTATACTTAGGATATGACGAGTTTATGTTTGGGAACTCTTAGTTGGGACTAAGGGGTATTTTGAGGGTTTTTACATCTCTTTTAAGGGTGGCAAAAATTAAATTTGAATAATGAGTTTGAGAAATTTTGGAAATTAGTACTGGAGGACTAAAACGGGTAATTAAATGTATTGGCAAAATAATGTGTCGGGGCCGACAGTTTAAACGGGTCAAAGGATGATATATCTCGTGTCGTATGTGGAACCTTGTCATATCATGGGGATCGCAGGATACAAATGGATCAGACGATGACCTTGACAAGGGGACGGGTGTGTGGGTGGAACCTTGTCATATCGCGAGGGCCGACAATTTAAAACCGGTCAGACTATAGCTTTGACAAGGGGAAGTGTATATTAATAAATCAGCTTTATGGTTCATTTAATTAAATTTAACATTGTTGGGAATGCGGGTAAATTAAAATAATATTTGTGTGGCATATTTCAAATAAACCTTGCTGGTAGTTAGTAATTTATTTTTGACAATTACAATATTCCATTGTTATGGTTGATATATAGAAAACTATTGTCTGGATTCAAGGACCCTAATTGAGACGAGTAGTCGATATTCATGCTCGGGGCTTTGTCTCTGACACACGCGTTGACTAATCTTTTCAGGAATTAATTCGGAGTAGCTGCATAAGATTTAATGGAGATATTTTAGAGATGCAGTTGGAACTATTTTATTGCTTTAGTAGTTAGATTTTTCAATTTCTTCATAGTTATTAAGAGACTACATTTGAGTTATATTGGGCCATCCGATTCAAAGTTGTCTTGAGATTTTAGTTAAATTTTAACTATTTAATTATCGAGATATTTGGAGATTGCATGTGATGGGTTTTTATATCGCACGTTGGTGTTCTATCAGTTGGATTTTATTAGTATTTGGGATTGAAGAGGTTATTTATCATTTGGATTACAATTTTTTATGTCTCTTGTTATGTCACATGTTAAGGGTGGTATTTAATTTACTCGCACCCAGCTCAGTTTTGGCGATGGACAATGCCAAAATTTAGCCGGGTTTGAGAGGTGTTTCTGGTTTCCCCCTCTAACACCATCTTTTTAAGCATCACTCTTAATATTTTCAAGTTATGGTCGTATTATCAAACCGGGGGTCCCATTACCACGATACAAGTTCCTACAAGTTATCATGGTCCCGTGCAAGATGTATGTGCCTCTCACAGGCCCTTTGGGGGTTGTTTCGTATTACACCCATCTAGCCTCATATTTTTAAGCCTATGTTTAGATATTTTAAAGTGATCATCGTATTCTCAAACTGAGAGTTACGAGACCATATGGTATGTTCCTACAAGTTCCATTAGCCCGACAGAGGTGTTGTTGCCTCTCACGGGGCCATTTGGGGACTATTTTGGGTTTCCCCCTATAACACCATGGTGTTAAGAATAAATCTTAATATTTACAAGTTACTATTGTATTCTCAAACCGAGAGTCCCATGACCCCACGATCAGTTCTTACAAGTTACATTGATTCGGACAGAGGTGCTGGTGCCTCTCATGAGGCCTTTTGGGGCCTGTTTCGTCTTTCCCACTCTAACCCCATGTTTTTAAGCCTAGTATAGATATTTTCAAGTTATCATTGTATTCTCAAATCGGGAGTCCCGTGACCACCCGATCAATTCCTATGAGTTACATTGGTCCTGTGCGAGGTGTTGGTGCCTCTCACGGGGACGTTTGGGGGTTGTTTTGTATTTTACCCTCTAATGGCATGTTTTTAAGTGTTAGTGTTGATATTTTCAAGTTATCATCGTATTCTCAAACCGAGAGTCTTGTTACCACGATGTCATATCCTAAAAGTCACAGTGGTCCCGTACGAGGTGTCGGTGCCTCTCACGGGGCCGTTTGGGGTTGTTTCGTGTTACACCCCTCCAATGCCATATTTTTAAGCCTAAGTCTTGATACTTTCAAGTTATCATTGTATTCTCAATGAGGGAGTCCCTTGACTATGTGGTTAGTTCCTACGAGTGACATTGGTCCCATGCGAGGTGTTGCTGCCTTTCAGAGGGCCGTTTGGGGGTTGTTTTGGATTTCCCCCTCTAACGCCATATTTTAAAAGGTAGGTCTTAATATTTTAAATTTATCATCGTAATATCAAACTGGGAGTTCTGTTACCACGATGTCAGTCTCTAGAAGTAACAGTGGTCCTATACGAGGTGTAAGTGCCTCTCATGGGGCCTTTTGGGGTTATTTCATGTTATCCCTTCTAACCCCATGTTGTTAAGCCTAACTCTATATATTTTTAAGTTATTATTGTATTCACAAACCGGGAGTTCCGTTAACCCAAGGTCAGTTCTTACGAGTTACATTGGTCGGAATAGAGGTGTTGGTGCTTCTCACGAGGCCGTTTGGGGGCTGTTTCGGGTTTCCCCCTCTAAACCCATGTTTATAAGACTAAGTCTAGAAATTTTCAAGCAATCATCATATTATCAAACCGGGAGTACTTTTACTACACAATCATTTCCTAAGAGTTATATTGGTCCCGTGAGAGGTGTTGGTGCCTCTCACGGGGTTGTTTAAGTTCCGTTTCGACTTTCCTCCTCTTTCACCATGTGTTCAAGCCAAAGTCTAGATATTTTCATGTTATTGTCGTATTCACAAACTAGGATACCCATGACCATGTGGTGAATTCTTATGAGTTAAATTGGTCCCGTAGGAGGTCGTGCTACCTCTCATGGGGCCGTTGTAGGGGCGGTTTTCAGTTTCCCTAATCTATCACCTTTTTTTAACCCAATGTCTAGATAATTTCAAGTTATCATCGTATTCTCAAACCTGGATTCCTATTACCATGGAATTGGTTCCCACAAGTTACATTTGTCCCGTGCGAGGTGTTGTTGGATCACATGGGGTTCTTTGGGGGTTGTTTCCAGTTTTCCCCCTCTAATGCTAAATTTTAATCCTTAGTCTAGATATTTTCAAGTTATCATCGCATTCTCAAACTAGGAGTCTCGTGACCACGTACTTAGTTCCTACAAGTAACATTGGTCCAGTGGGATGTGTTGGGGTCTCTCATAGGGTCATATGGGGCCATTTCGAGTTTCCCCCTCAATTGCCATATTTTTAATCCGAAGTTTAGATATTTTCAAGTTATCATGGTATCCACCAATCGAAATTCCCATGAACATTCATTCAGCTCTTACGAGTTACATTAGGCCCGTACGAGGTGTTAATACATCTCACGTGGCCATTTGGGGGAAATTTTGAGTTTCCCCTATCTAACGTCATGTTTTTAAGCCTATGTAAATATATTTTCAAGCTATCATCTCATTATCAAATCGGGAGTCCCGTTATCACATGGTCAGCACCTATGAGTTACATTGGTCCCGTGTGAGCTATTTGTGCCTCTCAAAAGATCGTTTAGGGGTTGTTTTTGGTTTCCAACTCAAAGGACATGTTCTAAATCTAGGACTAAATATTTTCAAGTTAACATTGAATTTTCAAATCGTGAGTACTGTGACCAATCGATCAGTTCCTACGACTTACATTTGGCCTGTACGAGGTTTTAGTGCCTCTCACGGGGCCATTTGGGGGCTATTTTGTGTTTCCCGCATCTAATGCCATATATTTAAACCTAGGTAGATATATTTTCAAGTTATCAACGTATTCTCAAATCGGGAGTCTCGTGACCATGCGGTCAGTTCTGACGAGTTACATTGCTCCCGTGAAAGGTGTTAGTTCCTCTCATGGGGCCGTTTGGGGGATGTTTCTAGTTTTCCCCCTCTAATGCCATGTTTTTAATCCTAAGTCTAGATATTTTCAAGTTATCATTATATTCTCAAATCGAGAGTCTTATGACCATGCAGTCAGTTCCTATGCTTGAAATTGGTCCCGTGCGAGGTATTTGTACCTCTCACCTAATCGTACGAGGGATGTTTTGGGTTTCCCCTCTAACGCCACATTTTTAAGCCTAAGTCTAGAAATTATCAAGTTATCATTGTATTCTCAAATTAGAAGTCTGGTCACCATGCGATTAGTTCCTACGAGTGACATTGGTCCCGTGCGAGGTGTTGGTACCTCTCACCGGGTTGTTTGGGGGTTATTTCGAGTTTCCCCCTCTAACGCCATGTTTTAAGCCTAAGTTTAGATATTATCAAGTTATTATTGTATTCACCAACTAGGAGTCCCGTGATCCTTCAGTCAGTTCTTATGAGTTACATTGGTCGTGTGCAAGGTATTGGTGCCTGCGGTCAAGATATTTTGAAGTTCTTTTAGTATTCATAAATTGGGAGTCCGTGGCCAAGCGGTCAATTCCTATGAGTTAAATTGGTCCCATGGAGGGGTTATTACATCTCGTGGGGCCATTTTGAGTTTCCTTAATTTAACACCATGTTTTAAACCCCAAGTCTAGATATTTTCAAGTATCATCATATTCGAAAATAGGGAGTCCCATGACCACGTGGTCAGTTCCAATGAGTTACATTGGGCCCGTACAAGGTGTAGGTGCCTCTGAAGGGGCCATTTGGGGGCTGTTTCGGGTTTCCCCCATCTAATGCAACATTATTAAGCCTAAGTTTTGATATTTTAAAGTTATCGTTCTATTCTCAAACTGAGAGTCTTGGGAGGAAGTGGTTAGTTCCTACGAGTTACATTGGTCTTGTGCGAGGTGTTGGTACCTCTCACTAGGCCGTTTGGAAGCAGTTTTGGGGTTCCCCCATCTAACACTAAGTTTTTAAGCCTAATTCAATATATTTTCAAGTTATCATCATATTCTAAAATCGGGAGTCCCATGACCACAGGGTCAGTTCCTATGAGTTACATTGGACCCGTGAGAGGTGTTGGTATCTTACACTCAATATTTTATGGGTTGTTTCGGGTTCCTATAAGTTACAATGGATTCGTTCGAGGTGTTGGTGCCTCTCATGGGGCCGTTTTGGGGTATTTTCTGGTTTCCCGCATCTAACGCCATGTTTTTAAGCCTAAGATTAGATATTTTCAAGTTATCATCACATTCTCAAATTGGGAGTCTTACGACCGAGCATTTAGGTCATACGAGTTACATTGGTCTTCTGCGAGGTGTTGGCGCCTCTCGTGAGGCCGTTTGGGTGATATTTTGGGGTTCCCCCATCTAACGCCATGTTTTAAGCCCAAGTCGATATATTTTCAAGTTATGATCGTATTCTCAAATTGGGAGTCCAATGACCAAGCACTCAATTTCTACGAGTTATATTGGTCCCGTGCAATGTATTAGTGCCTCTCAGGGGGCATTTGGGGGGTATTTCGGGTTTCCCCCTCTAACGCCATGTTTTTAATCTTAATTGATGATATTTTCAAGTTATCATCGTATTATAAAATCATGAGTCCTATGACCATGCTGTCAGTTCCTATTACATTGGTACCGTGTGAGGTTTTGGTATCTTTCACCTGATCTTTTGTGGGTTATTTTGGGTTTCCCCCTCTAACACTATATTTTTAAGCCAAAGTCTAGATATTTTTAAGTTATCATCATATTATCCAAGTGGGAGTCCAGTAACCATACAATCAGGTGGTGCCTCTCATGGGGTTGTTTCGTGGATATTTTGGGTTTCCCTCCTCTAACACCATGTTTTTAAGCCTAAGTCCTATTATTTTCAAGTAATCATTATATTCTAAAATTGGGAGTTCCGTGACCAAGAGGTCACTTCCTATGAGTTACATTGGTCATGTGCGAGGTGTTGGTGCCTCTCACGGGACCATTTGAGGGCTACTTCGGGTTTTTCCCTCTAACACCATGCTTTTAAGCATAACTATAGATGTTTTCAAGTTGTCATCGTATTCTCAAACTCGGAGTGTTGTGACCACACGATCAGCTCGTACGAGTTACATTGGTCCCGAGCGAGGTGTTGGTGCCTCTCACGAGGCTATTTAGGGGTTGTTTCAAGTTTCCCCCTCTAACGCCATTTTTTGAGCCTACATATAGAAATATTCAAGTTGTCATTGAATTCTATAATAGAGAGTCCTATGACCACATGATTAGTTCCTGCGAGTTACATTGGACCCATACGAGGTGTTAGTGTCGCTCATAGGGCCATTTGCGGGTTGTTTCGGGTTGCCCCCTCCAACAACATGTTTTTTTTAGAAAAGAGGGGAAAAACCCCCATGAAGAAATTTATTAATGAGAGGAAAGACTCTCCCAAAGCAAAGAAAGCTTACAAGAGATCTATGGAAACTGAAAATAAATATGGAGCTTTATAATAGCCCCATTACATCAACTAAGAAATTTTAACAATAAACCGAATATAATGGCATCCCAATTTTTCCAGCTTAACCGATCCTCTAGCCATTGATGGAAGGTCCATAAACTGATGAAAAAGTGAATGGTAAGGGAGATTGATCTCATGATTCGCAAGAGAGTCAGCAGCCATATTATATTTCCTATAACAATGAGATAATATGAAATTGTTCTTCGTAAGGATATCCTAGATTTCTTCAACATATTCTAGCAGTTGCCAAGGAGGTTTCCAATTTATGTTTATGAGGTTCACCATAAACAATGAATTAGACTCTATTTCCACATCTTTGAGGTTGTAGTCCACGCACATCTTTATCCCTAACCCCATCTTCTTAAGCGTAAGTCTTAACATTTTAAATTTATTGTCGTATTCTCAAACCGGGAGTCCCATTACCAAGATGTTAATTCCACAAGGCTAAATGGTCTCGTCCGAGGTCCCAGTGCCTCTTACGGGGCCATTTGGGGGTTATTTTATGACCATACGTTTAGTTCCTATGAGTTACGTTGGTCCCAAGCAAGGCGTTGGTGCCTCTCACGGGACCTTTTGGAGACTTATTCAGATATCCCCCTCCAATGCCATGTTTTTAACCCTAAGCATATATATTTTTAAGTTATCATTGTATTCTCAAATTGGGAGTCCCGTGACCACATGGCCAGATCCTACGAGTTACATTGATCTGGGAAGAGACATTGGTGCCTCCCACGGCGCCGTTTGGGGGTTGTTTCAAGTTTCCACCTCTAACCACATGTTTTTCAGCCAAAGTGTAGATATTTTATTGTTATTATCATATTCTCAAACAGGGAGGCCCATGACCCCGTGGTCAATTCCTACAAGTTGCATTCGTCCCTACAGAGGAGTTGGTGCCTCTCACAGGGTTATTTTGGGGTAGTTTCAAGTTTCCCACTCTATCCCCATGTTTTAAAGCCTAGGTCTAGATATTTCAAATTTGTCATCGTATTCTCAAACTGGGAGTCCCATGACCACACAGTCAGTTCCTACAAGTTAGATTGGTCCCATGAGACGTGTTAGTCGCCCTCACGAGGCTGTTGGGGGGTTGTTTTCAATTTCGCCCTCTAAAGCCATGTTTTTAATCCAAAGTCTAGAAATTTTCAAGTTATCATCATATTCTTAAATCTGGAGCACCGTTACCACACAATCAGTTCTTACGAGTTACATTAGTCCTATAACACGTCTTGGTGACTCTCACGAGGCCATTTGGGGGTCGTTTCGAGTTTCCTCCTCTACTCCAAGTGTTTAGGGAAAATTCAACATATTTTCAAATTATTTTTGTATTCACAAACAGGACTCCCCTGAACACATGGTCAATTCCTATGATTTAAATTGGTCTCGTGGCAGTTTAGGGGTTGTTTTGGGTTTCCCTGATCTAACATGGTGTTTATAACCCAATGCCAAGATATTTTCAATTAATCATCGTATTCTTAAACTGGGACCCCATGACCACTTGATCAATAACTACGTCTTACATTTGGCTTGTGCGAGGTGTTAGCGCCTCTCACGGGGCCGTTTGGGAGCTGTTTTGAGTTTCCCCCAGCTAACGTCGTGTTTTTAAGCCTAAGCCGATATATTTTCAAGTTATCATTGTATTCTCAAATTGGGAGCCCACTGACCATGCAGTTAGTTCCAACAAGTTACATTGGTCCCGTACAAGGTGTTAGTGCCTCTCACGGGGCCGTTTGGGAGTTGTTTTGTGTTTCCCCCATCTAACGCAACATTATTAAGCCTACGTTTAGATGTTTTAAAGTTATCGTCATACTCTCAAACAGGATGTCTTGGGATGAGGTGGTCAGTTCCTACGAGTTACATTGGTCTTTTGCGAGGTGTTGGTACCTCTCAGGAGGCCGTTTGGCGGCTGTTTCGGGGTTCCCCCATCTAACACCATGTTTTTAAGCCTAAGTCGATATATTTTCAAGTTATCTTTGTATTCTTAAATCGGGAGTCCCATGACCACACGGTCAGTTCCTAAGAGTTACATTGGTCCCGTGAGTGGTGTTGGTATCTTAGACCCAATTTTTGTGGGTTGTTTTGGGTTTCCCCCACTAACGTCATGTTTTTAAGACAAAGTCTAGATATTTTTAAGTTATCATAATATTTACCAGCTCGGAGTCCCGTGACCATACGATCCATTCCTACGAGTCACATTGATCCCGCTCTAGGTGGTTGTGCCTCTTATGGGACCGTTTGGTGGTTGTTTCGAGTTTCCCACCTCTAACAACATTTTTTTAGTCTAAGTCCAATTATTTTCAAGTAATCATCGTATTCTGAAATCGAGAGTCCCATGACCATGCAATCACTTCCTACGAGTTACATTGGTCATGTGCGAGGTTTTGGTGACTCTCACAAGGCCGTTTGGGGGTTGTTTCTGGTTTTTCCCTCAAGCTGTTTTCAAATTAACATCGTATTTTGAAACTCAGAGTCCGTGACCAAACGATCAGTTCTTACAAGTTACATTGGTCCTGTGCGAGGTGTTGGTGACTCTCATGGGATTGTTTAGGTGTTGTTTCAGGTTCCCTCCTCTAACACCATCTTTTAATCCTAAGTCTGTATATTTTAAAGTTATCATTGCATTCTTAAATAGGGAGTCCTTAGACCACATAATTAATTACTACGAGTTACATTTGACCCATACGAGGTGTTAGTGCCGCTCATGCGGCCGTTTGGTTATTGTTTTGAGTTCCCCCCTCAAACGCCATATTGTTAAGCGTAAGTCTTAATATTTTTAATTTATCATCGTATTATCAAACCGAGAGTCCCGTTTAAATGATATCAGATCCTACAAGTTAGAATGGATTCGTCCGAGGTGTTGGTGCCTCTCATGGGGCCATTTGGAGATTATTTCGGGTTTCCCTCATCTAACGTCATGTTTTTAAGCCAAAGATTAAATATTTTCAATTTATCATCATCTTCTCAAATTGGGAGTCTTCGGACCGAGCGTTGAGTTCCTACGAGTTACATTGGTCTTGTGCGAGGTATTAGCACCTCTCATGAGGCCGTTTGGGTGATGTTTTGGGGTTCCCCCATCCAAGGCCATGTTTTTAAGCCTAAGTCAATATATTTTCAAGTTATGATTGTATTCTCAAATTGGGAGTCCCATGACCACGCGGTCAACTCCTACGAGTTATATTGGTCCCATACAATGTATTAGTGGCTCTCAGGGGGGAATTTGGGGGTTATTTCGGGTCTCCCCCTCCAATGCCATGTTTTTAATCTTAACTTTAGATATTTTCAAGTTATCATCGTATTCTCAAATCGGGAGTCCTATGACCATGCGATCAGTTCCTATTACATTGGTCCCGTGTGAGGTTTTGGTATCTTACACTTGGTCTTGTGGGTTGTTTCGGGTTTCCCCCTCTAACATATTTTTAGGCCAAAGTCTAGATATTTTTCAGTTATCATCATATTCACCAACTGGGAGTCGCGTAACCGTACGATCAGTTCATATGAGTTACATTGGTCCTGTGCGAGGTGGTGGTGCCTCTCATGGTCTGTTTGGGGGCTATTTCGGGTTTTCCTACTCTAACACCATGTTTTTAAGCCTAAGTCCTATTATTTTCAAGTAATCATTGTATTCTAAAATCGGGAGTCCCGTGACTAGGCGATCACTACCTATGAGTTACAATGGTCATGTGCGAGATGTTGGTACATCTCACAGGGCCGTTTGTGGGTTGTTTTGTGGTTTTCCCTCTAACGCCATGCTTTTAAGCTTAACTGTAGATGTTTTCAGGTTATCATTGTATTATCAAACTCGGAGTCCCGTGACCACGCGATCAGTTCATACGAGTTACATTGATCCCGAGCGAGGTGTTGGTGCCTCTCACGAGGCTGTTTAGGGGCTGTTTCGAGTTTCCCCCTCTAACGCCATTTTTTGAGCCTACGTATATAAATATTCAAGTTGTCGTTGCATTATCAAGTAGGTAGTACTATGATCACATGATTAATTCATACGAGTTACATTTGACCCGTACGAGGTGTTGGTGCCGCTCATGGGACCGCATGCGGGTTGTTTCAGGTTGCCCCCCCTCTAACCCCATGTTTTTTTAGAAAGGTGGGACATAACCCCCATGAAGAAATTTATTAATGAGAGGAAAGACTCCCCTAGAGCAGAGCAAGCTTACAAGAGATACATGGAAACTGAAAATAAATATGGAGCTTTATAATAGCCTCATTACATGAACTAAGAAATTTTAACAATAAACCTAATATAATGGCATCCTAATTTGTCCATCTTGACCGATCCTCTAGCCATAGATGGAAGGTCCATAAACTGATGAAAAAGTGAATGGGAAGGGAGATTGATCCCTTGATTCGCAAGAGAGTCAGCAACCATAATTGATTTCCTATAACAATGAGATAATATGAAAATTTTCTTCACAAGGATATCCTGGATTTCTTCAACATATTCCAGCAGTTGCCAAGGAGGTTTCGAATTTATGTTTATGAGTTTCACCACAAACAATGAATCACACTCTATTTCCACATCTTTGAGGTTGTAGTCCAGGCACATATTAATCCCTAACCCCATGTTCTTAAGCGTAAGTCTAAACATTTTAAATTTATCATCGTATTCTCAAATCGAGAGTCCCATTACCAAGATGTCAATTCCTATAAGTTAAAATGGTCTCGTCTGAGGTGTCAGTGCTTCTCACGGGGCCATTTGGGGTTTATTTCATGACCACGAATTTAGTTCCTACAAGTTACGTTGGTCCCAAGCAAGGTGTTAGTGCCTCTCACGGGGCCTTTTGGAGACTTATTCGGATTCCCCCCTCTAACGCCATGTTTTTAACTCTAAGCATAAATATTTGTATATTATCATTGTATTCTCACGCCGGGAGTCTCGTGACCATGCGGTCAGTTCCTATAAGTTACATTGATCTGGGCAGAGATATTGATGCCTCATACGACGCCGTTTGGGGGTTATTTCAAGTTTCCACCTCCAACCACATACTTTTAAGCCAAAGTCTAGATATTTTTAAGTTATTATCATATTCTCAAACAGGGAGGATCATGACCCCGTGGTCAGTTCCTATAAGTTACATTGGTCCCTACAGAGGTGTTGGTGCCTCTCACAGGGTTGTTTTGGGGTATTTTCGAGTTTCCCACTCTATCCCCATGTTTCGAAGCCTAGGTGTAGATATTTCAAAGTTATCATCGTATTCTCAAACTGGGAGTCCCATGACCACACAGTCAGTTCCTACAAGTTAGATTGGTCCCATGAGAGGTGTTAGTGCCTCTCACGAGGCTGTTGGGGGGTTGTTTCGAATTTCACCCTCTAAAGCCATGTTTTTAATCCAAAGTCTAGAAATTTTCAAGTTATCATCGTATTCTCAAATTGGGAGTACCGTTACTACACAATCAGTTCCTACGAGTCATATAAGTCATATGAGATGTGTTGGTGCCATCACGAGGCCATTTGGGGGCCGTTTCTAGTTTTCACCTCTTACTGCATGTGTTTAGGGAAAATTCAAGATATTTTCAAATTATTTTTGTATTCACAAACAAGGACTCCCATGAACACATGGTCAATTCCTACGATTTAAATTGGTCTCGTGGCAGTTTAGGTGTCGTTTTGGGTTTCCCTGATCTAATGTGGTGTTTTTATCCCAATCTCAAGATATTTTCAATTAATCATCGTATTCTTAAATAGGGAGTCCCATGACCACATGGTAAATTCCTACGGCTTACATTTGGCCTATGCGAGGTGTTAGTGCCTCTCACGGGGCCGTTTGGGAGCTATTTCGAGTTTCCCTCATATAACGTCGAGTTTTTAAGCCTAAGTTGCTATATTTTGAAGTTATCATCATATTCTCAAGTTGGGAGCCCTGTGACCTTGCAATTAGTTCCTACAAGTTACATTGGTCCCGTACAAGGTGTTAGTGCCTCTCACGGGGACGTTTGGGGGCTATTTCGGGTTCCCCCTCTTACACGATGTTTTTAATCTTAACTTTAGATATTTTCAAGTTATCATCGTATTTTTAAATAGGGAGTCTTGTGACCATACAGACAGTTTCTACGAGTTACATTCATCTCATGTGAGGTGCTGGTATCTTTTGCCCATTCTTTTGTGGGTTGTTTCGGGTTCCCCCCTCTAACACCATGTTTTTAAGCAAAATTCTAAAAATTTTCAAGTGATCATCTTATTCTCAAACCGAGAGTCCCATGGCCACATGGTTAGTTCTTACCAGTTACATTGATCCCGGCAGAGGTTATGGTACCTTTCACGGGGCCGTTTGGGGGCTATTTCGTATTATTCGCTCTAACCCTATATTTTTAAGCCTAAGTATAGATATTTTCAAGTTATCATCGTATTCTAAAACCGCAAGTCTCGTGACCACACGATCAGTTCCTACAAGTTACGTTAGTCCCATGAGGGGTGTTAATGCCTCTCACAGGGTTATTTTGGGGCTATTTTGGGTTCCCCTCAAACACTACGTTTTTAAGCCTAAGTCTAAATATTTTCAAGTTATCATCGTATTTTTAAAATAGGAGCCCGGTGACCACGCGGTTAGTTCCTACGAGTTACATTGGTCCTGTGAGAGGTGTTGGTGCCGCTCATAGGGCTGTTCGGGGGCCATTTTTTCTTTCACTTTCTTACGCCATTTTTTAAGCCTAAGTATAGATATTTTTAGGTTATCATTGCATTCTAAAATCAGGAGTCCTATGACTAAGCAGTCAATTCATTCGAGTTAAATTTGTCCCGTGCGAGGTGTTGGTGTCACTCACGGGGATGTTTGGAGGATCATTCGGGTTCCCCTTTTTACACCATGTTTTTAAGCCTAAGCCTAGATATTTTCAAGTTATGGATTTATTCTTAAATTGGGAGTCCCATCATCGCGGGGATAATTGCGTGATGTTTCGGGTTTCCCCCTCTAATGTTATTTTATTATCCTAAGTTTAGATATTTTCAAGTTATAATTGCATTCTCAAATTTGGAGTCCCATGATGACACGATCAATTCCTACGAGTTACATTGGTCCCATGCGGGGTGTTGGTGCCTCTAACGAGGCCGTTTGGGGATTATTTCGAGTTTCCACCTCTAATGCCATATTTTTAATCCAAAGTATAGATATTTTAAAGTTATTATCGTATTCTCATATCGGGATTCCTGTGACCACGCGATTAGTTCCTACGAGTTACATTGGTCCCGTGCGTGGTGTTATTGCCTCTCACTGGGTTGTTTGGGGGTTGTTTCGCAGTCCCCCCTCTAACGCCATGTTTTTAATCCTAAGTATAGATATTTTCAAGTTATCATTTTATTCCCAAACCATGATTCCCGTGACCACGCACTCATTTCCTATGAGTTACATTGGTTCCGTGCAAGGTGTTTGTGCCTCTCACGGGGGTGTTTTGAGTTCTACCCCCTAACGCCCTGTTTTTAAGCCTGAGTATAAATATTTTCAAGTTATCCTCATATTCTTAAATTGGGAGCCTGATGACCACGCGGTTAGTTCCTACGAGTTAATTGGTCCCGTGTGATGTGTTGGTGCCTCTTACGGGGCCGTTTGTTGGTTATTTAGGGGTTTCCCCCCTATAACACCATGGTTATATGCCTAAGTCTATATATTTTCAAGTTATCATCATATTCTCAAATTGGGAGTCCCATGACCATGCGATCAGTTCCTATAAGTTACATTAGTCTCGTACGAGGTATTAGTGCCTCTCACGAGGCCGTTTGGGGACTGTTTCGGATTTCCCACCTCTAAGGCCATGTTTTAAGCCTAACTCTAAATATTTTGAAGTTATCATTGTATTATCAAACTGGGAGTCCTGTGACCATGCAGTCAGTTCCTACGAGTTACATTGGTCCCGTGCGAGCTGTTGGAACCTTTCATCGGGTCGTTTGAGTGATATCTCAGGCTTCCTCCACAACATCGTGTTTTAATCCCAAGTTATGATATTTTCAAGTTAATATCATATTCCCAAATTGGGAGTCCCGTGACCACGTGATCAGTTCCTATAAGTTACATTGCTCATGTGCGTGCTGTTATTGCCTATCACTTGGTGGTTTGGGGGTGTTTCAGAGTTCCCCCTCTAACGCAATAAGTACATATATTTTCAAGTCGTCATTATATTCTCAAATGGCGAGTCTGGTGACCACGCAGTCAGTTCTATGAGTTACATTGGTGACGTGCGAGGTGTTGGTGCCTCTCATGGGGCCATTTGGGGGTTGTTTCGAGTTCTGCCCCCTAACACCATGTTTTTAAGCCTAAGTATAAATATTTTCAAGTTGTCATCTTATTCTTAAACTAGGGGATCTATGAGTGCTAGTTAGTTCCTATGACTTACATTGGTCCCGTACGAGGTGTTCGTGCCTCTCAGAGGGCTATTTAGGGGCTATTTTGGGTTTTTGCCTCTAACGCCATGTTTTAATCCTAAGTATAAATATTTCAAGTTATCATCTCATTCTAAAATCAGGAGTCCCGTGACCATGCAATCAATTCCAATGAGTTATATTTGCCCCATGCGAGGTGTTGGTGCCTCTCACAGGTCCGTTTTGGGGCTCTTTCCGGTTCCACCTCTAACACCATGTTTATAAGACTATGTCTAGATATTTTCAAGTTATCAACGTATTCTGGCACTGGGAGTCCCGTTACCATGCGATCAGTTCATACGAGTTACGTTGGTCCTGTGCGATTTGTTGGTGCCTCTCACGGGGCCATTTGTGGGTTGTTTACGATTTTCCCCTTCTAATGCCATGCTTTTATGCCTAAGTCTATATATTTTCATATTATCATCATATTCTCAAATTGGGAGTCCCATTACAATGCGATCAGTTCCACCAAGTTATATTGGTCTCGTGCGAGGTATTAGTGCCTCTCACGGGGCCGTTTGGGGGATATTTTGGGTTTCCCCCCTCTAAGGCCATGTTTTTAAGCCTAACTCTAGATATTTTGAAATTATCATTGTATTCTCATACCGGGAGTCCTGACCACACGGTCAGTTCCTACGAGTTATATTGGTCCAGTTGGAGCTGTTGGTACCTTTCATTGGGTCGTTTGGGGGCTATCTTGGGTTTCCTCCACAAACGCCACGTTTTTAGCCTAAATCTAGATATTTTCAAGTTATCATCAGATTCTCAAACTAGAAGTTCAATGACCACACGGTCAGGTCATACGAGTTACATTGGTCTCATTCGTTGTGTTGGTGCCTCACACGGGACCGTTTGGGGGCTATTTCTAATTTATTTCTCTAACGCCATGTTTCTAAGCTTAAGTCTTAATATTTTCAAGTTATCATCTTATTCTCAAACCGGGAGTCCCATTACCACACGCTCAGTTCCTACAAGTTACATTTGTCCAGTGCGAGGTTTTGCTACCTCTCACGGGGCCGTTCGGGGGCTGTTTCGGGTTTCATTCTTTTAACACAATATTTTTAACCCATTTTGTGGTTATTTTCAAGTTATCATCGTAATATGAAATTGGGAGTCCCAAAACCACGCGGTTAGTTCCTACGAGTTACATGGATTCCTTACAATGTGTTGGTGCCTTTCACGGGGTCATTTGGGGGCTGCTTCAGATTTGCCCCTCTAACTCCAAGTTTCTAAGCCTAAGTATAGATGTTTTCAAGTTATCGTCATATTCTCAAAGAGGGAGTCCCATGACCACGCGGTCAATTCCTGTGAGTTACATTAGTCTCGTGAGAGGTGTTGGTGCCTCTCATGGGGTTATTTTGGGGTTCCCCCTCTTATGCTATGTTGTAAGCCTAAGTCTAGACATTCTCAAGTTATTATCGTATTCTCAAATAAAGAGTCATGTGACCATGCGATTAGTTCGTACGAGTTATATTGGTCCCATGCAAGGTGTTGGTACCTCTCCTGGGGCAGTTTGGGGACTGTTTGGGGGCTGTTTCGGGTTTCCACCTCTAACGCCATGTTTTAAGCCTAAGTCTAGATATTTTAGTTATATCATCGTATTCTAAAATCAGGAGTCACGGGACCACGCAGTTAGTTCCTACGAGTTACATTGGTCCCATGCGAGGTGTTGGTGCCTCTCACGAGGCATTTTGTGGTATATTCTAAAAGGACCTTAAGGCTATAAATTAGTGCTCCAGCTCTAATTCTAATTTTAAAATGCGAATACCCAAAATTTTAAATTTTCTTCTTTTAACATATGAATTTCCTAAAATGCAGAATAGGATGGTTCAACACAACCTTCTAATTTTAATTTTGTTCAAATTAAAATTAAACTCAATAATTCAAATCCTAAAATTTGCCTTAACAAATTAATTCATTTTTGCAAATTAAGCCAAACCAAAATTTTCAAAATTAAAAGCTAATGACTTTAATTAAATTAATTTTGCCCAAACTTTAATCTAGTAGCAATTGAAGCAAAAGTAGTGAATTAAACCATATTTTATCTTGAATTATATAAGCATGCATTCTAAGATGATTTTTCAAGTTAAAGAGAAATAAATCACACTACGCGGCGATGTACGAGGAAAACCCACAAAGGGAGAAACCACGGACGACCCCTAGCCTTAAGTCCACTAAGTGTGGAATTTTACAAATACATGACAGATGACTTACACAACTCGACTCGACTCCTTAAAGCCCCTAACACGTCTTCTTGTACCAACCTTTAGTTAACCGACAATCCTGAACTTCATCGGAACCTTGGACTCCTCCAATGAAGCTTTTGGACTCCGTCTCCCGGTGCCTCTCACTGTTTGAGCACGCCGCAGCAAAATAATACTTCTTCTTTTATAGGAAATTGAAGCAAACCCAAACTTTTCCTTCTTTGTGGTGCTAAACAAAACTCCAAGAAATATATATATATATATATATATATATATATATATATATATATATATATATATATATATATATATATGTAGAAATACTTGGAATTCTAAACTACACAAATTGGGTGTATACTTTTGTGTTTTGGAAAGATTTATGCCATCTAAATTACACACACAAAAGGGAATTTTCTAAACATTAAATTTTTCTCTCAAAAGCTCTCAAAATCAGGTGAAAAGTCTTACAAAAAAATTTGCCCCGAAAAGGTTAAAAACTGTAAAAAGGAAGTGGTGATAAAGTAATGGGAAAATGCCAAAAACTGTTCCCGCTAGAAATCTCGTTCGAATGACATTTCGTTCGAACGACCCTTATAACGATAAGTTGGTGCTCAAAAAGAGAAAATCGTTGGCAAAACTCGTTCGAGCGAGAATCTCGTTCGAACGAAAAAATGGAATATGCATTTTCTAAGTTCCTACAAATATATATAAATCATTCATACCTTAAGGAGCCTTGGAAAATATACCGTTGAGGACGCAAAACAAGGAACTTTGAAACCCGAAGAGATATGAACTCTAAATTCTGGCCGCTACGTCTTAAACAACTTTAAACGTCATAGGCTTGAAAGAATGTACATGAACATCTAACCTACGACTCAAATGTTTTTGTCCGGAATTTAGCCAACACTACATAAGACTCAAATGGAAATTTATGTCCTTACAAATCTCCCCCTTTAGCTATTTCGGGATAAAAACCAAACAAATATCCTAAAGGTCCATCAAGATCAACTAGACTAAAAAATATTCCACCCAAAAAACTACAAGCTTGACTCAAAAACCAAGGATGACTATCTTTTCCAATAGAAATTTTCCGCTAAATAAAAATCTTGCACACTTAAGAAAAACATTATACGCATAGGTAATATCAAAATATTAAATGCAATGAAAATAAATACTCCCCCTAAATTAATTCTCTCCCCCCCCCCTTTTTATCTTATAGTGACCTACTTTGAAAGACGCCTCCCCCTAATTTAATGCTGCTAAACTAAAGGTTTAGATACCATTTCTCCCCCCTTTTGTTCAGGAATAGACAAAGGTGATAAAGTTAATTAAATACTCATTTCTCTCCCATCTGAATGTGTAACACATATCACCCTAAAAACTACATAAGAGATATAAATATGGGAAAGCAAGTAAACATGATGGTGCATAAGGTGATTAGAACATGAAAGCATATAGGTAACAATAGTAAGAACTAATCCACAATAAGGATAAATAGATATCGACTTATGATGCAATACAAAAATGATACCAACTAAAAATTATTCAACATAAGCATGCGATACAATTATGAATTTAAGCATATATGGACTAGCTATCATGGCAAAGACTCAAAACAAACCAAAATATCATATATATGTATACAAAATAGATACAAAATATGCACAGGCACACGTATATAGATATAAACATATAAATGACACAAAATACATTAAGCTTTTCACATTCGTGTGGGGAAAATGTGTCCAAATGCATGTGGTAAACGACAATGTAGGGGTGTGAACTAGTAACAATTAAATTTTGACCCAATCACTTAAAACATGTTCACGTAGTTCTCATTTGATTGCAAAACTTTATCACATTTATATATAGCCTCATGTTACAATATAAGTTGAACTCAAGGAATAAACATACAAAATGCACATAAGACTAGAATTTTGATGATTCAACAAACCAATAGAGTCATGACAATAATATCTTAACTAGGATTCAAAGTCATTGTGCAAACCCGTTAATATATCTAACCAAAACTCCTCATAATTTTCTTTTTCCTTTTTATTAACATATTAACTAAACTATTTTTGGCCTTGGAAAGTATTCTTTTTAATGTCACATTTTTGTAAGGCCTAATATTCAATGGTGGCTTTTCACGAAAAGTAATTTTATCTTTCGCCGCCCGATTCCATTGATAAACAACTACATGGGATAAATATATTTTTCTATTTTTTTAAATTCGAAAAACGGTTATTACATGCACAAATCCTCCAAAGTCATAGCGAAATGTAGATGACTAAATGATAGGAGGACAGGCTGTCATTGGTATCAAAGGCATACCAAATACCGTAGGAGAGAGTCCCACTCAAGTATTTGATAATACATTTTAGAGCGAGTAAGTGTGACTCTTTCAGGAATGCCTGATATCGCGCACAGACTCCAACACTAAAGGCTATGTCAGGACGACTGGAAGTCAAGTAGAGAATACTACCTATCATACTCCGATACAAGGTTTGCTCTACGTCCTTGCCTGAAGTGTCCTTACTAAGCTTGGTAAAAGTACTCATAGATGTACATGCATGCTTAGCGGAGTCTAAACCAAATTTCTTGACTAGGTCTCTAACATACTTGGATTGGGAGAGGAACATCCCATCCTCTAGCTGATGAACCTGGAGACTAAGGAAGAAAGTAAGCTCACCTACCATGCTCATCTCAAACTCACTTTTCATCTCCTCCTTAAAGTGGTGAGCATGCTGTGAGCATGTGGATCCAAAGATTATGTTGTCCACGTAGACTTCGGCAACAAAATAACACCGTCATCTCTCTTGATGAACAACATCATATCAACTCGCCCTCTCTTGAAGCCATGGGCTAAGAGATAATAAGTAAGCCTCTTGTACCAAGCACGGGGTGCTTGATTTAAACCATACAAGGCTTTACTCAGATAGTAGATGTAGTCCGGGTGCTTAGGATCTTCAAACCCTTTTGGTTATTCCACGTAGACCTCCTCCTATAGAATTCCATTTAGAAAGGCATTCTTGACATCCATCTGATATTGCTTGAAGCACAAATGACACGCGATGGCGAGTAGTAAGCGAACGGACTCAAGCCTCGCAACACGAGAAAATGCTTCCTCAAATTTTACACCTTCTATCTGTGTGTAGCCTTGAGCGGCCAACCTAGCCTTGTTTCTGATTATGGTACAATTTTCACCCGTTTTATCTTGAAAATTCCCCTGGTACCTATCACATTCGTCTCACTAGATTGGGGTACATGTTCCCAATTATTCTTTTTAATCTGAAATAACTCATCCTGCATTGTAGAGATTCAGTGTTCATCCTTGACTGCTTCATTGTGATTCTTGGGCTCGACTATGGACGTGTAGAAAAAATTACTAACAACATTCTTTAGCTGAGCACGAGTCTTAACCCCTAAGGTGGGATCCTTTACAATGGTGGAAGGGTCATAACTCTTGCGAACCCAAGCAGGTGTGTCCCTTAGCACAGCAGAAGGGTCCATAAGGTGTGTGTGAGGGACAAGTAAAATGCTCCCAGAAAAGTCCTCATCCTCAAAATGAAGGCTAGGATAAAAAAATGTCAGATGTTCGTCATCTTGCATGGTGACATTTATTGACTCCATAGCCTTGGAGCTATTCAGGCTGAAAATCCTATATGCTCTACTGTTTGATGAATATCCAAGAAAAATTCCCTCGTCTCTCCAAGAGTTAAACTTTCCTAATTGTTCTATATCCCGTAGGATGTAACATTTACTCCCAAAGACACGGAAATATACAAGGTTGGGTTTCTTGCCAGTCCACAATTCATAAGGCTTTTTAAGTGTGTGTGGATGCAGATAAACCCTATTCATCATGTGGCACACGGTATACACTGCCTCTACCCAAAATCTCTTAGCAAAATTATGACCTAAAATCATAGATATCTCTATTTCCTTAATCGTCCGATTCTTACTCTCAACAATCCCATTTTGCCGAGGAGTCCTTACAGTCGAAAATTCATGTTTAATCCCAAGGCTATCACACTAAAGATCTACCTTTGCTTCCGTAAATTTCGTACCGTTGTCACTACATATCCTGTTAATAGTGACTTCGTGTTGGTTTTGCAGGACACGACACTTGGTCGTTAAAAACTCTACAACATCGGATTTATCTCTCCGAAAACCAACAATCGAATATCTAGACAAATCATCCACCATCACGAGGATATACCTCTTACCACCCAAACTTTTAGTATGTGTAGGACCCATAAGATCCATGTGAATCATCTTAATCACATGGGAGGTGGTAATGGAGTGCAACTTTCCTATGGGGACTACGGACTTGTTTACCCAACTGAAAGGGTCCACAGATCGGGAAAGTTAGATTTCCAAGGGATGGCAAGCCATGCACTAGGTCCTTTTTAACAAGTAAATATAAATCTCTAAAGTTCACATGACTTAGACATTAATGCCACATATCCATAGGAGAGATCATGGCGCTGTTGCAGAAAAATGAGGACTTGGGTATAATCCAATAGCAGTTATCGTTAGTCCTCACCCCTTGAAATAATAGTTTACCAGCTTGATCATAGACATTACACTCATTTCGATCAAAATTTACTACAAAGTGAGTGTCGCAAAGATGGCTAATACTGAGTAAATTAACTTTCAAACCTTTTACGTACATAACATTCTCTAGCTTAGGAAATCCAGGTATCTCTACAGTCCTTCGTTCTACTATGCTAGATTTTCTCCTAATTCCAAATGTGACATTGCCTTCCTTTAGATCCTCGAGGGAGGTAAAGAAGGATATGTCACCAGTCATGTGCCTAGAGCAACCACTGTCAAAATACCATTGGGAGGTATTAGGTGCTTTGAGAACGACATGAACAACTAGGGCCTTTTCATTTGTCTTAGGTACCCAAGAAATGGCAACCTTTTATTTACCCTTGTTGTTGTAAGTTTTAGCTGGGATGCAGGAAGCGTTCACAGACGATAAAGACATCTGTCAGAATTCCTCCATCAAACTCTGTGATGTTGTGGATAAAAACTCAACACTCTCTCTCAGACTGGTAAAATCACCAGTACAATCTGGTGGAGCATATGAACGTGAAGTCCGACCCAAACTATAGCAATACTTTCTCAGATGGCATTTTTTTTCAGTACGTACAAAAAAACATAGTTTTAGGCTAACTTGGTTAACTTTTCTCGGCTGAACTCTTCTCTTGGGCTTTGATGGGAAGCCATATGGAGTATTCATAAACTGAGGGACTGGTCCAGGTGCAATCTGCGAGGTGGAAGCACCATCAAAACCAATTCTCTTCCTTTCACGAAAATCCCAAGGCGAGGGTGAGGAGAATCTTTCCCATCTTACCAGATCTATCCTCGATTTGAACCTTGACTTTTCGTTCTCTCTTAAGATCATGAGTGAGCTGAGGAACAAGCGCTTCCAGAATCTTTCGAGCCTCTTCGGATGCACAAAGGTCTCTCGTCATATTATCCACTTATTTAGTTAAGTCCCTATTTTCTTTCTCAAAACTCTTCTCTCTCTCATCACAAACTAACTCTTTCTCTCTCAAGGCAGTGCTAAACGATAACTGTCTCTCTCTAGTCTCTCCTAATTCCTTTTCAATGGCGATGATCCTAAGAACTAACGTTTTGTTATGCATTTTGGGTTTGAATGATTGGGCATATAAATCGGCATTGGCATGTCTAAGATCACTCTCGCTCTCACTTCCAGCATCCTCTCCCTCACTCTAATTACTGTCAAGGTGTCCATGTGAGGTGGCATCATCATCTTCGTGATATGTAGTGGGAGAACCTCCACGACTAGCCATGAATGAGGTGAAGTTTCATTCAGGCGGTGATTCATCTCCAGAATCCACCGACTCGAGCAAACTATCATCACTCAATGTGGCATTTAGAACATTTTTGCCCTTGCCTTGATGCTTCAACCTAGTGGAACACTCAAAAGCCTTATGACCTCTACCATCACATTCATAGCATATCTCTTTATCTCTCTTGGGGGTGTCCTTTTCATCTTTTTCATCTTTCTTTCCATATTTATTTTTCTCAAAATTCTTTTTATCTTTAAAATTGCCATTTTTTAATTTCAGAATTTTTTTGAAGTTTTTGGCAAAAAGAACCAAGTTGTCTAAATCAAATTCTCCCTCAGAATCAGATGTTTCTATCTCTCTATTTAGACGCTTCTTTCCTTTTAACAGACCCCTCACCCTTTCTAGCCTGGGCTTTAAGTGCAATTACCTTATCTTTAGGTTTAACAGACTTAGGAAACATGTCAATTTTAAAGGTTTGTAAGCCTCTAACCAATTCCTCTAATTCAAGCCTGTTTAAATTACCCATAGATTTTAGCAGAGTGACTTAGGGATAAAACGCTTAGGTAGTGATCTTAGAATCTTTTTAACAACCCTATCATTAGGAATGTGTTCACCAAGGTTAAAGCTACTATTTACAATATCATATAATCTAGCATAAAATTCATCAAAACATTCAGACTCAAGCAAGGTGATAGTTTCAAATTGAGTTGTTGAGTTTTGAAATTTTGATTCCTTCAAAACATTAGTTCCTACATGGGTAAGATGTAAAACATATCATGCCTCTTTTGACGTGGTACACGTCATTATCCGCTGAAACTCGTCTGGTGTGACGGATCGAGAAATAACACTAAGACCCTTAGAGTTAAAAGATGACCATTTAAATTCATCTTCAGTCCATGCAGTCACAGATTTTAAATTTGTCACGTTGTCAATAGTGGTGGAGGGAGGTGTCCACCCTCTTTCAAACAAAATCCAAACTCTTTCATCTATGGCTTTTAGAGAAGATTTCATTCGGGCTTTCCAGTAAGCATAATTAGTTCCGTCAAAAACCGATATTTTATTATATAATTTTTCCATTTTGAACACGCCCTTTTTCAAAAATCAATTTTTTCAAAAATTGATATCTCAGAAAATATTTGCGGAAAATTACACGGTATAACTGTGTAATTGGCTCTGATACCAATTTGAGAGTGCGTATGCGTTCAAATGAAGTAATTATTTAATTAAATTGCAATTTCAGACCCAACAGTTTATTAACTCTTGTAAATGAACGTGATTGATTAAAAAATTATTCTAAGCAAGCAAGACAGTCACAAATGAGGAAAAAATCCCCAGTGGTAGAAACCATTTATTTCACTATAATTTTGTAACTCACATCTTACACAAATTCCAATGAAATAATTTGACACATGAATATCGACAAGCATTGGTCGGCGTCATCAGTAATGGAAAAACCTCAGCAGCTCCACAAGAACACTGAGTTCTATTTCAGTAAAGATATGTCTTGGGTTCCTTAAAATAATTCATAAAAAGTAGATGGGATTATGAATTAAATGGACAAAAGGTTTTTGACCCTTAAAAGTGAGAAGAAGACATACTGAAAAATATTATTGAACAAAAATGATTTTTCTTTCTGAGTAAGTGTTCTGTCAAAAAACTTTTCTTCTTCTTGGTGAAAACAGTACGTGATGTGCATTATATAGAAAAATTGAGATACAGTGATAAACATTGCCACGCTACTATTTTACATCCATTAGTTTGATGCGTGTTATAAAAAAAATCATTGAATAACACATGCCAATCATTGGCGTGTTCCCTTAACAAGTAACGTGAGATATTAAAATATTTCACAATCGAAACTTCCTTTTTGTGGCCAGCGTAGGAGCGTGGCACAATCAATGGCGATAAATCTTTTCAAAAAAGCGTGTTACCATAGGAGAGTTGGACTTAACAACAAACGTGAGTTTGTAAAAGAGGCAGTGATCATTTATTATAAATATTGGTCAATGACCAATCATTGAATAATCAATGGCCCCCTTTTTTTCATCTAGCAATGGCGCTGACATGAAGCTTTGGTAAACAATACTTGATCAAGGTAGTGGTAGGTTTGGAATCAAAAGAATGAAGGAAGAGAGATGATGAGTTTATATTTAGAAACTGGCATCTAAATGCGTAATACAAGCAATAACCAAAACTCCTTTTCTTTTAACAAAACAAGGCCTTTGTGAAAACATTTTCCAAAAAAAAAAACTTTTGATTCCTATTTTTTTTAATAAAGATTCTCTTATTTAAAAGAAATTTTATAATTAAAAAAAAATCTAACCTTTAAAACATAATCCCAATACTTTAAATGCAAATGGAACTTAAACATATTTACCAAAATTATCTCGACGGTGCTTGAATGTTGAAGTGCACTTGTAATTCGGATCCGTAGTTGTAGATGTTAGCATCCTCAATTCTTCGACGACTTGTAGCGGTATACAACATAATTAAATGTGACGGACAATGTGTCTTCATATATTTTTCATTTAATGCAAACTAAAATGAAAAGAATATAATAAAAAAGATAAGCACAAATAATAATTCTAGCATGTGATTAATCATGGATTATAGACTAAGAAAAATGATTAAACATGCATACAACTAGCAAACATATATGATATAAAGCACAAAAAATCTAGAGTATGGAAACAACTGACACATTCAACCTTTAAATTTAGCAAGGGAGGTATCATGTGAAAGTGAATGAGAATCAAAAATCCTATTTTGTAAAGCAACCAAGTCGAATCTCCTAACCCAAATTAAGGAAGATTGACACTCTCAGGATTTTAGGAGCTATCTTTGTTACCTTACCTTTGGATTTCCTAGAAATTCTTTTAAGATAAAAAAAACTTCCTAAGATGATATTTTGACCACAATGTGAGCAAGAAAAGACTTGTCGAAAAGTAGTACCTAAACCATAAGTGTCATTTTTGACTTGTCTGGTTCCTAATATTTTATCTAATTTAGGGGACCTACATTCCAAATAATTTTTGACCTCACTAGAGTCTCTCAATGTTTCTTCCAACTTTAAAATTCTAGACTCAACAAAACATTCTTCTCTTAAAATATAAGAAGCTCATTTTTCATTGATTCCATCAAACCTCTAAGGTTATCTCTCTCGCCTTCTACATATTTTAGCCCCTCTCGAAGAACTCTCTCACATGTACTAAGGTCTTCAACCAATGCACTCTCATCAATGACATTGACACGCTCTCTTAAACTAGCTTATAACTTCAAATTTGCCTTTTTTAATTTAATAGATTCTTCGTATAGTTCTCTAAATGCAAATTGAAGTTCACTCCCATAAACCTCTTCATCACTTTCACTCTTTATCTCTTCTCCACTCTCATAACCATCAGAAGACATGTATGAAATCATCAACATGACGAAAGCGTCATGTTTTAAGGTGTCCAATGCCTTTATTTATGAATACCGAAAAGATGATGGAAGCGTCATGTTTTAAGGTGTCATCATCGGATAATATCTCACACTCACTAACATGACTAGCCATGAACGCAAAAAAGTTGCGCTCAATAGGGGAATCGGGTCCCTCTTCCTTATCACTATCACTAAGGGTGGCATTATATGAATTAGTTTGTACACCCTCTCTCCTTAGTTTAGTGGGGCATTCAAAAGCCCTATAGCCAGACCCTTCACAACCAAAGAACCGATTTGACTCGTCCCTATTAAGGTTTTCATTATAGGATTTAGGGATCTTTTCGACTTTATCATGCTTAGCATTTTCAAATTTTTAAAATCATTTTTAAACTTACCTTTATTAAATTTAAGAAATTTTCAAAATTTCCTAGCAAACATAACCATGTCCTCCGAGTCGCTATCACTCTCATCAACCACAACTTGTTTTTCCTCCTTTCGATCTTTTAAAGCAATGCCCTTGTCTATTTTCTTTTCATTTTTAGAGGGAAAAATATATATCTCATAGGTTTGCAAATCATCTACTAATTCCTCAAGTTTGGTAGAGTTTAAGGTGGGTAAAGAATTTAAAATGGTCATTTTACGAATAAATATTTCGGGTAGGGACATTATAATTTTCTTTACTACTCAATCGTCGGGTATTTTCTCTCCCAAATTAAATGATGAATTAACTATATCGAAAAGTCTAGAATAAAATTCATCAAAGGTTTCATTCTCAAACATTTTGATGGTTTCAAATTGAGTGGTGAGGTTTTGTAGTTTCGAATCCTTAATGACACTAGTTCCCTTATGAGTGAGTTGTAAAATATCCCAAGATTCTTTAGTGGCATCACAAGTCATGATACGACGGAATTCATCCAGTGTGACCGCACTAAACAAATCCTTTAATCCTAGGGAATTAAAATTTACCAGTCTAAATTCATTCTCACTCCATCTATCTATGGGTTTCGGGACACACTCATTTTCTACGAAACATCTGGGTGGGGACCACCCGTTGACAACTGACAATCAAACCCTCTCATCGCTAGACTTTAGTGATGATTTCATACGTGCTTTCCAATACGCATAATTGGAACC
Organism: Sambucus nigra; assembly: GCA_949130495.1. NCBI lineage: Eukaryota > Viridiplantae > Streptophyta > Magnoliopsida > Dipsacales > Adoxaceae > Sambucus > Sambucus nigra. Next base: position 301,187,368 of record OX422214.1, read on the forward strand.
ATCGAAAATAGGAAATTTTGAAAATGGGGAAAATTCCATTTTTAACAACCCAATTCTAAAAGGACCTTAACGCAATAAATTAGCACATCCGGCTCAGTTACCAATTTGAAAATGTGAAACCCCCAAAATTTTAAATTTTCTTCTTTTAAAATATGAATTTCCTAAAATGCAGAATGGGATGGTTCAACACAACCTTCAAGTTTTAATTTTGTTCAAATTAAAATTAAACTCAATACTTCAAGTCCTAAAATTTGCCTACGCAAATTAATTCATTTTTGCAAATTAGGAGAAAACTAAATTTTCAAAATTAAAAGCAAATGACTTGAATTAAATTAACTTTTACCCAAACTTTAATCTAGTACCAATTGCATAAAAAGTAGTGAATTAAACCATATTTTATCTTGAATTACCTAAGAATGCATCCCAAGGTGATTTTGAAAGATAAACAAAAATAAATCACACTACGCCGCGATGTACGAGGAAACCCCACAACGGGAAAAACCCTGGACGACCCCTAGCCTTAAGTCCACTAAGTACAAAATTTTACAAATACAAGACAAAATGACATAAATAACTTGAGTAGACACCTTCACGCCTCTGTCGCGTCTTTTTGAACCAACGTCTGCTTAGCAAATAATCCCGGACTCCACCGAAACCTTGGACTCCTCCAATGAAGTTTTTGGACTCTGCCAACCACACCTGGTGCCTTTCACCGTATGAGTACGCCGCAGTAAAAACAACGCTTCTTCTTTTATGGGAAATAGAAGCAAACCCAAAATTCTCCTTCTTTGTGGTAGAGATGAACCAATGGTGCCCAACAAAACTCCAAGCAATAGATATATATGTAGAAATACTTTGAATTCTAAACTAAACAAATCGGGTGTATAGTTTTGTGTTTTGGAAGGATTTAAGCCATCTAAATTACACACACAAAAGGGAATTTTATAAACATTAAATTTTCTATCAAAAGCTCTCAAAATCAGGTGAAACGTCTTATAAAAAATTCTTTCACGAAAAGGTTAAAAACTGTCAAAAGGAAGTGGGGACAAAGTAGTGGGAAAATGCCAAAAACTGTTCGCGCCAAAACTCTCGTTCGAACGACTTTTTCGTTCGACATTTCATTCGAATGACCCTTCTAACAATAAGTCAGTGCTCATAAAGGGAAACTCGATAGCAAAACTCGTTCGAACGACAATCTTGTTTGAACGACATATTCAAACGAAAAAATAGAATATGCATTTTTCATTTTAAGCCCATAAAACTTACACCCAATAAAAATTCCATGTTCCTACAAATATATATAAAGCGTTCATACCTTAAGGACCCTTGAAAAATATACCGCTAAGGACGCAAAATAAGTCAACTTGAAACCCAATAAGATATGAACTCTAAATTCTGGCCACTACGTCTTCAGCAACTTTAAACGTCATAGGCTTGAAAGAATGAACATGACCATATAACCTATGGCTCAAATGTTTTTGTACGAAATTGATCCAACACTACATAAGACTCAATTGGAAACTTGTGTCCTTACAACATATTTTCAAATTCTCATTATAGTATCAAACCAGGAGTCACAGGACCATGCAATTAGTTTCTATGAGTTACAATGGTCCCGTGCAAGGTGTTGGTGCCGCTCATGAGGCCGTTTATGGTCTTTTTTGGGTTTCCCCCCTCTAACACCATGTTTTTATGCCTAAGTTTATATAGTTTCAAGTTATCATAATATTCTCAAATTGGGAGTCCCATGACAACGCGGCCAGTTCCTACAAGTTACATTGGTCCCATACGAGGTGTTAGTGCCTCTCACGGAGCCATTTGGGGGTTGTTTTGGGTTTCCCCCTCTAAGGCCAAGTTTTTAAGCCTAACTTTAAATATTTTCAAGTTATCTTTGTATTCTCAAACTGGGCATCATGTGATCACGTGGTCAGTTCCTACGAGTTACATTGGTCCCGTGGGAGGTGTTAGTACGTTTCATCGGGTCGTTTGGGGGCTGTTTCGAGTTTTCCCTAAAAACAACATGTTTTTAAGCCTAAATCTAGATATTTTCAAGTTATCATCGTATTATCAAACTGGGAGTCTCGTGACCATGCAATCAGTTCGTACAAGTTACATTGGTCCCATGTGAGGTGTTGGTGCCTCTCACGGCGATGTTTGAGGGTTGTTTCGGTTTTCCCGCTCTGACTCTAGGTTTTTAGCCTAAGTCTAGATATTTTCAAGTTATCATTGCACTCTCAAATAGGGAGTCCTGTGACCATGTGATAAATTCCTACGAGTTACATTGGTCCCGTGTGGTGGGTTAGTGCCTCTAATGGAACCATTTCAGTGCTATTTCAAGTTTCCCCCTGTAACGCCATGTTTTTAAGCCTATGTCTAAAAAAATTCAATTTATTGTCGTATTCTCAATCCGAGAGTCTCGTGACCATGCGATCAGTTCCTACGAGTTACGTTGGTCTTGTGCGTGGTGATGGTGACTCTCACTCTGTCGTGTGGGGGTTGTTTCAGAGTTCCCCCTCTAACACCATGTTTTTATGCCTAAGTATTGATATTTTCAAGTTATCATTGTATTCTCAAATTATGAGTCTTCTGACCATGCGATCAGTTCCTGTGAGTCACATTGGTCCCGTGCGAGGTGTTAATGCTTCTCACGGGGCTATTTGGTGGATTTTTCAGGTTATTCCCTCTAATGCCATGTTTTTAACTTTGACCACGCGGTCAGTTCACACGAGTAACATTAGTCCCGTGCGAGGTGTTCTCACAGGGTTGTTTGGGGGGTTTTCGAGTTTCCCCCTCTAACGCCATGTTTTAAGCCTAAGTATAGATACTTAAAGTTATCATTGCATTCTAAAATCAGGAGTCCCACAACCACGCAATCAATTCCAATGAGTTACATTTTTCCCATGTGAGGTGTTGGTGCCTCTCACGGGTCCGTTTGGGGGACTCTTTTGGGTTCCCCCCTCTAACACCGCGTTTTTAAGCCTAAGCCTCGATATTTTCAAGCTATCGCCATATTCTAGAACTTGGTGTCCCGTGATAATGCGATCAATTCATGTGAGTTACATTAGTCCTGTACGAGGTATTAGTGCCTCTCACGGGGGCGTTTGTGGGTTGTTTTGCGGTTTTCCCCCTCTAATGCCATGTTTTTATGCCTAAGTCTTTATATTTTCAAGTTATCATCATACTCTCAAATCGAGAGTCCCATGACCATGCGGTCAGTTCCTCCATGTTATATTGCTTCCGTGCGAGGTGTTAGTTCCTCTCAGGGGCCATTTGGGGGGCGTTTCGGGTTTCCCCCTCTAAGGCCATATTTTTAAGACCAAGTCTAGATATCTTCAAGATATTGTTGTATTCGTAAAATGAGATTATTTTGACCACACAATCAGTTCCTATGAGTTAAATTAGTCCCATGTGAGGTGTTGGCACCTTTCATTAGGTCGTTTGGGGGCTATCTCATGTTTCCCCCATAAAAGCCATTTTTATAAGCCTAAATCTAGATATTTTCCACTTATCATCATATTCTCAAATTGGGAGTCTCGTACGAGGTGTTGGTGCCTCTCACGGGAGCATTTGGGGGTTATTTCGGGTTTCGTTAATTTAACGTCATGATTTTAACCCATTGTCTAGATATTTTCAAGTTATCATTATATTATCAAATAGAGAGTCCCACGATCACGTTGTCAGTTCCTACGAGTTACATGGGTCCCTTACAATGTGTTAGTGCCTCTCACGGGGCCATTTGGAGGTTGTTTTAGATTTCCCCCTCAACGCCTTTTTTCTAAGCCTAAGTATATATATTTTCAAGTTAGTATCGTATTATCAAGTCGGGATTCTCGTGATCACAGGGTCAGTTCCTACGAGTAACATTGGTCCCATGAGAGGTGTTGGTAACTCTCATAGAGCTATTTTTTGTTCCTCCGTCTAATACTATTTTTTAAGCCTAAGTTTAGATTTTTCAAGTTATTGTTGTATTCTCAAACTGTGAGTCCTGTTACAATGAGGTCAATTTGTATGCGTTACATTGGTCCTGTGCGAGGTGTTGGTACCTCTCCTAGGTTCTCCCTTTAACATTATGTTTTTAAGCCTAAATCTAGATATTTTCATGTTATCATCGTATTCTCATATCAGGTGTCACGTGACCACGTGGTTAGTTTGTATGAGTTATAGTTGTCCCATGATAGGTGTTGGTGCCTCTCACGGGGCCATTTATGGGTTGTTTTGGGTTTTCCCCCTCTAATGCCATGCTTTTATGCCTTAGTCTGTATATTTTAAAGTATCGTCATATTCTCAAATCGGGAGTCCCATGACCACACGGTTAGTTCCTATACTTTTCATTGGTCCCGTGCGATGTGTTAGTATCCCACACGTGGCCGTTTGGTGGTTATTTTCGGTTTTCCCCCTCTAAGGCCATGTTTTTACGCCTAACTCTAGATATTTTGAATTTATCATTTTATTCTCAAATTAGGAGTCCCGTGACCATGCAGTCAGTTCCTACTAATTACATTGATCCCGTATGAGGTGTTGGTACCTTTCATCAGGTCATTTGGGGTCTATCTCGTGGATGCCCCACAAACACCATGTTTTTAAGCCTACTCTAGATGTTTTGAAGTTATCACCATATTATCAAACTAGAAATATCGTGACCACGTGATCAGTTCCTACGATTTACATTAGTCACGTGCAACTTGTTGATGCCTCTAACGGGGTCGTTTGGGGGTTGTTTCGAATCTCCCCCTCTAACGCCCTATTTTAAGCCTAAATCTCGATATTTTCAAGTTATTGTTGTATTCTCAAACTAGGATTCCCGTGACCATGCGATCAGTTCCTACGAGTTACATTGGTCCCATGTGTGGTGTTGGTGCCTCTCACTAGGTCGTTTGGGGGTTGTTTTGGATTTCCCCCTCTAACACTATGTTTTTAAGCCAAAGTATAAATATTTTTAAGTTATCATCGTATTCTTAAACCGTGAGTGCCGTCACCATGTGGTTAGTTCCTATGAGTTATAATTGTCTCGTGCGAGGTTTTGGTGCCTCTCATGGGGCTGTTTAGGCGGTTGTTTCGGGTTCTTCCCTCTAACGCCATGTTTTTAAGCCTAAGTCAAATTAATTTCAATTTATTGTTGTATTCTTAAACTGGGGGCCCTGTGACCACGCAGTTAGTTCCTACGAGTAATATTGGTCACGTGCGAGGTATTGGTTCCTCTCATAGGGTTGTTTGGACTTTTTTTCAGGTTTACCCCTCTAACGCCATGTTTTAAGCATAAGTATAAATATTTTCAATTTATCGTTTCATTCTAAAATTAGGAGTCCCATGACTATACGGTCAATTCCAACGAGTTACATTTACCCCGTATGAGGTGTTGGTGCCTCACACGGGTACGTTTGGGTGCTCTTTTGGATCTCTACCTCTAACACCATATTTTTAAGCGTAAGTCTAGATATTTTTAAGTCATCGTTGTATTCTCAAACATGGAGTCCGTGACCACACGATCAGTTCATACGTGTTACATTGATTCCGTGCGAGGTGTTGGTTCCTCTCACGGGGACATTTACGAGTTGTTTTGGGTTTTACCCCCTCTAACACCATGTTTCAATGACTAACTCTTTATTCTTTAAGTTATCGTCATATTATCAAATTGGGAGTCCCATGACCAAGAGGTCAGTTCCTACAAGTTACATCGGTCCCGTACGAGGTGATATTGCATCTCACGAGGCCATTTGGGGGACGTTTTGGGTTTCCCCCCTCTAATGCCATCCTTTTAAGCCTAACTCTAGATATTTTAAATTCATCATTGTATTCTCAAACCGGGTGTCCTATGACCATACGGTTAGTTCCTACTATTTACATTGATCCCGTGCGAGGTGTTAGTACCTTTCATCGGGTCGTTTGGGGGCTATCTCGGGTTTCCCCCACAAATGCCACATTTTTACGGCTAAATCTATATATTTTCAAGTAATCATCATATTCTTAAACTGGGAGTCCCGTGACCATGCAGTTAGTTCGTAAGAGTTACAATGGTCATGTGCGAGGTGTTGATGCCTCTCACAAGACCGTTTGGGGGCTATTTCAGGTTTCCTGCTCTAACGCCATGTTTTTAATCCTAATTATTCATATTTTAAAGTTATCATCATATTCTAAAATCGGGGGTCCCAATACCACACAGTCAGTTCCTATAAGTCACATTTGTCCCCTGATAGGTGTTTCTACCTCTCATAAGGCCTTTCGAGGGCCATTTTCGGTTTCCTTGATTTTACACCATGGTTTTCACAGTATCTAGATATTTTTTTAATTTATTGTCATATAATCAAACAGGGAGTCCCATGACCACGTGGTCAGTTCCTACGAGTTACATGGGTCACTTGCAATGTGTTGGTGCCTCTCACGAGGCCGTGTGGGGGTTGTTTTAGATTCCCCCCTCAAACACCTTATTTGTAAGCCTAAGTATAGGTATTTTAAATTTATCGTTGTAGTCTCAAACTAGGAGTCCCGTGACCACGCGATCAGTTCCTACAAGTTACATTGGTCCCATGAGAGGTGTTGGTGCCACTCATGGGGATGTTTTGGGTTCCCCATTTAACGCCATTGTTTTAAGACAAAGTCTATATATTTTCAAGTTATTATCGTATTCTTAAACTAGAAGTCATGTGACCACGCGGTCAGCTCGTACAAGTTACATTGGTCCTGTGTGAGGTGTTGGTACCTCTCCGGGGCCGTTTGGGAATATTTTGAGTTTCCTCCCTATAACGCCATGTTTTTAAGCCTAAGTCTAGATATTTTCATATTATCCTCATATTCTCAAATCGGGAGTCACTTGACCACGCGGTTTATTCCTACAAGTTACATTGGTTTAGTGCAAGGTGTTAGTTCCTCTCAAGGGGGTGCTTGGAGGCGGTTTTCGGTTTTCCCCTCTAAAGTAAATGTTTTTATGCCTAAGTCTAGATATTTTTAACTTATCATCATATACACCAACCGATTCTACCGTGACCATGCAGTCACTTCCTATGAGTTACATCGGTCCCATGGGAGGTATTGGTACTTCTCATTGGGCCATTTGGGTATGTCTCGAGTTTCCCCCTGTAACACCATGTTTTTAAACCTAACTCTAGATATTTTCAAGTTATCATCGTATACACCAACCAGGGGTCCTGTGACCACTCGATCACTCTTACAAGTTGCATTGGTCCCGTGCAAGGTGTTCGGTGACTCTCAGGAGGCCGTTTGGGTGCTGTTTCAGGTTCCTCCCTAACACCATATTTTTTAGCACAAGTATAGATATTTTCAATTTATTGTCCTATTCCCAAACAGGGAGCCCTTGACCACGCGATAAGTTCCCACAAGTTTAATTGTCCCATGAGAGGTGTTGGGCCCTCACACGGGGCCATTTGGGCCTATTTTGAATTTTCCCCTCTAACGTAATGTTTTTAAGCTTAAGTATAGGCATTTTCAGGTTATCATCATATTCATAAACCAATAGTGTCGTGACCCTTAGGTTAGTTCTTAAGAGTTACATTGGTCCCGTGTGAGGTGTTGGTGCCTCTCACGAGACCGTTTGAGGGCTGTTTCGGGTTCTCATACTCTAACACAATATTTGTAAGCCCATATCTAGATATTTTCAAATTATCATCGAATTCCAAAACTCGGAGTCTTGTAACCACGCGGTTACTTCCTACGAGTTAAATTAGTCACGTGCGAGGCGTTGGTGGCACTCAAAAGGCTATTTTGGGGTTGTTTTGGTTCCCTCTCTAACGGCATGCTTTAAGCCTAAGTCTATATATTTTCTAGTTATCGTCGCATTTTCAAATCGGGAGTACCCTCATGATGCATTCAATTCCTACGAGTTACAATTGTCTAGTGAGAGGTGGTTGTTCCACTAACGGTGCCATTTGAGGGCTGTAACGGGTTACCTCTCTAACGCCATTCTTTTAAGCCTAAGTTACTATTTTCAAGTTATCATCGTATTCTCAAATTGGGAGTCCTGTTACCACGCGATCAATTCCTACAAGTTACATTAGTCGTGCATAGGTGTGGGTCCCACTCATGGGGTAGTTTTGGGGTTGTTTCGAGTTTCCCCCTCTAACGCCATGTTTTTATACGTAAGTCTAGATACTTTTGAGTTATCATATAATTCTCAAATCGGGAGTCTCGTGACCACACAGTTAGTTCATATGAGTTACATTGGTCTCGTACGAGGCATTGGTGCCTCTCACAGGGCCGTTTGGAGCTGTTACGGATTTCCCCCTCTTACGCCATGTTTTTAAGCCTAAGTATAGATATTTTTAAGATATCATCGTATTGTCAAAAAGAGATACTTGTGACCACATGGTCAATTTGTACGAGTTACATTGTTCCCTTGCGAGGTGTTTATGCTTATCATAGGGTCATTTGGGGGCTTTTCTTGTTTCCCCCTCTAAGCCATGTTTTAAGCACAGGTCTAGATATTTTGATGTTATTGTCATATTCTCAAACTGGGAGTCTTATGACCATGCGATCAGTTCTTACAAGCCACATTGTTCTCGAAAGAGGTGTTGGTGCCTTTCATAGGGCCGTTCGGGGGCTATTTCGAGTTTCCCCCTCTAGCACCATATTTTTAGGCCTCTGTCTACATATTTTAAAGTTATTATCGTACTCTCAAATTGGGAGTCCTGTGACCACACGGTCAGTTCATACAAGTTATAATTGTCCCGTTCAAGTTATTGGTACCTCTCACGGGGACTTTTGGAGGATGTTTCAAACGTCCCCCTCGAACGCCATGTTGTTAAGCCTAAGTATAGATATTTTCATTTTATCGTTGAATTCTGAAATCAGGAGTCCCATGACCATGCGGTCAGATCCAACGAATTGTATTGGTCCCATGTGAGGTGTTGATGACTATCACATGGATATTTGGCGATTGTTTCGGGTCCCCTATCTAATGCCATGTTTTTAGCCAAAGTCTAGATTTGTTTAAATTATCATCATATTCTCAAATTGGGAATCTCGTGACCACGTGTGAGGTTTTGGTTCCCTCACAAGTCTATTTCAGGGTTTTTTTTTGGGGGGGGGGGGGGGGGGGGGTTTCCCCTCTAACGCCATATTTTTATGCCTGAGTCTTTATATTTTCAAGTTATCATCATATTCTCAAATCAGGAGTGCCATTACCACGCAGTCAGTTCCTATAAGTTACATTGCTCCAGTGCAAGGTGTTAGTGCCTCTCACGGGGCCGTTTGGGGGCTGTTTCGAGTTTTCCCCTCTAACGTAATGTTTTTAAGCCTAAGTCTAGATTTTTTTTAACATATCATTGTATACACCAATCGGGAGTACTGTCACCATGCAGTCTATTCCTACGAGTTACATTGGTCCTGTGGGAGGTACTGGTACCTCTCCCCGTGGCCATTTGGGGGTTTTCTCAGGTTTCCCCCCTCTAACGCCATGTTTTTAAACCTAAGTACAGGTATTTTAAAGGTATCATCATATACACCAACCAGGAGTCCTGTGACCATGCGATCGATTTCTATGAGTTATATTATTCTCGTGCGAGGTGTTTGGTGCCTCTCACGAGGTCGTTTGGGTTTTGTTTCGGGTTTACCCCCTCTAACACCTTGTTTTTTAGCCTAAGCCTAGATATTTTCAAATTATCCTCATATTCTCAAACTGGGGGCCCTTGTCCACACCGTCAGGTCCTACAAGTTATATTGTCCCGTGAGAGGTGTTGGTGCTTCACACATGGACATTTGGGGCTAATTCAGATTCCCCCCTCTAACAGAATGTTTTTAAGCCTAAGTTTAGATATTTTCAAGTTATCATGGTATTCGTAAATCGGTAGTCTCGTGATAATGCAATTAGTACTTAAGAGTTACATTTGTGAGGTGCGAGGTGTTGGTATCTCTCATGGGTCCTTTTGAGGGATATTTTGGGGTTCCATTGTCTAACGCCTTATTTTTAAGTCAAAGTCTAGATCATTTCAAGTTATGACCTTATTCCAAAATTGAGAGTTTCGTAACGACGCGGTTACATCCTACGAGTTATATTGGTCCCGTTTATGGTGTTGGTTCCTTTCGAAAGGCCAATTTGTGTTTGTTTTGGGTTTCCCCCTTTAACGTCATGTTTTAAGACTAAGTCAAGATATTTTCAATTTATCATTGCATTTAAAAATCGGTATTCCCGTAACCACGCTGTCAGTTCCTAAAACATACAATTGGTCGTGCGTGAGGTGTGAGTGCCTCTCATGGGGCAATTTGGTGGCTTTTTTGGGCCTCCCTGTCTAACGCCATGTTTTTAGGACTAAGTCAAGATATTTTCAAGTTATAATTGTATTCTCAAACTGGGAGTCCCGTGACCACGTGGTCAGTTATTACGAGTTATATTGGTCCCGTGCGAGGTGTTGGTGCCTCTCATGGGTCCATTTAGGGGCTTTGTCAATTTTCCCACATCTAATTCCATGTTTTTAAGGCTAAATCTAGATATTTTAAAGTTATCAATGTATTCTCATACTAGGAATGTCGTGACCACCTGGTCAGTTCCTATGAGTTACATTGGTCCTGTGAGCGTGTTGGTGCCACTCACGGGGCCATTTGGGGGTTATTTTCGATTTCCCCCTGGTGCTCAATGTTTTGAAGCCTAAGTATATATATTTTCATGTTATCTTCGTATTATCAAATCGGGAGTCTCGTGACCACGCGATCAGTTCCTACGAGTTATATTGGTCCCGTGCGAGGTGCCTCACATGGGGCTATTTAGGGGTTGTTTCGGGATCCCACCTCTAACGCCATGTTTTTAAGACTAAGCCTAAATATTTTAAAGTTATCATCATATTCTCAAATTGGGAGTCCAATGACCACGCGATCACTTCGTACGAGTTACATTGGTCTTGTGTGAGGTGTTGGTTCCTCTTACGGGTCCGTTTGGGTGTTTTTTCGAATTTTCCCCTTATAACTTTTTTTTATTCCTAAGCCTATATATTTTCAAGTTCTCTTCATATTATCAAATTAGGAGTCCCATGACCATTCAGTCAATTCCTACGAGTTACATTGGTCCAGTGCGAGGTGTTAGTGCCTGTCACGGGGCTCTTTCGTGGTTGTTTTGGGATTTCCACCTATGATGATATGTTTTTATGTTAAAGTTTACATATTTAAAACTTATCATCATATAGACTAGCCGTGAGTCCAGTGACAATAGATGTCAATTCCTACGAATTACATTGGTCCCGTGAGAGGTATTGGTACCTTTCACCGAAACGTTTGGGGGTTGTCTTGAGTTTCCCTCTCTAATGCCATGTTTTCAAACTGAAGTCTAGATATTTTCAAGTGATCATCGTATACACCAACCAAGAGTCGTGTGACCACGTGGTCAGTTCCAACGAGTAACATTGGTCCCGTGCGAGGTATTTGGTGCCTCTTACGAGGTCATTTGGGGGTTATTTCTGGTTTCCACCCTCGAATTTAATGTTTTTAAGTATTTTTAAGTTATCCTCATATTCTAAAACCGAGAACCCCTGACCATGTGGTTAGTAACTGTAAGTTACATTGTCCCGTGATAGGTGTTGGTGCCTTATAGGGGGAACTTGGGGATATTTTGGATCTCCCTTCTAACACAATGATTTTTAGCCTAAGTCTTGATATTTTCAAGTTATTTTTATATTCTCAAATCGGGAGTCCCGTGACCACGCGGTGAGTTCCTACGAGTTACAATTGTCCCGTGTGAGGTATTAGTGCCTCTCACGGGGCCTTTTGGGGGCTGTGTTGGATTTCTCCCTCTAACCCCATGTTTTTAAAGCTAAGTAGAAACATTTTCAAGTTATTGTCGTATTCTGAAATCGGGATTCCCGTGACCACATGGTCAGTTCCTACGAGTAACAATGGTCCTGTGCGAGGTGTTGGTGCCTTTTATGGGGCTATTTGCGGGTTTTTTCGAGTTCCCCCCTCTATTTCCAATGTTTTTTGCCTAAGTCTAGATATTTTCAAGTTATCATCGTATTCTCAAATTGGGAGTTTCGTGAGCACGCGATCACTTTGTACGAGTTATATTAGACCTTTGCGAGGTGTTGGTTCCTCTCACGGGTGCTTTTGGGGGATATTTTGGGTTTTTTCCCTCTAACGTCATGTTTTTATGCCTAAGTCTTTATATTTTCAAGTTATTGTCATATTTTCAAATCAAGAGTCCAATGAACATGCAGTCAGTTCCTACGAGTTACATTGGTCTTGTGGGAGGTGTTAGTGCCTCTCACAGGGCCATTTGGGGGATGTTTTGGGCTTTCCTGTCTAACACATTATTTTTAAGCCTAAGTCTAGATATTTTCAACTTATCATCGTAGTACACCAACCAAGAGTATCATGACCACACAGTTAGTTCCTACGAGTTACATTGGTCCCGTGAGAGGTGTTGGTGCCTATCACGGGGCCATTTGTGGCTATTTCGGGTTCCCCCCTAATGCCTTATTTTTAAACCTAAGTCTAGATATTTTCAAGCTATTGTCTTATTCTCAAATTTGGAGTTTCGTGACCACACGGTCAGTTCCCACGAGTTACATTTATCCCATGTGAGGTGTTGGTGCCTCTCACAGTGCCATTTGGGAGCTATTTTGGATTTCCCTCTCTAATTCCATGTTTATGATCCCAAGTATAGATGTTTTATTTTTATCATTGTATTCTCAAATTGGGAGTCCCGTGACAATGCGGTCAGTTCCTATGAGTTATATTGGTCCCGTGCGAGGTGTTGGTGCCTCTTACGGGGCTTTTGGGGGGTTATTTTAGGATCTTTCCTCTAATGCCAATCTTTTAAGGCTAAGTCTATATATTTTCAAGTTATTGTCATATTTTTAAACTGGGAGTCCCATGAGACTCAGTCTCTTCATATGAGTTACATTGGTCCCATACGAGGTTTTGGTGCCTCTCATAGGTCCATTTGGGGGTTGTTTCGAGCTTTTTGCCCTCTAACTCCATATTTTTATCCATAAATCAATATATTTTTAGGTTATCGTAATATTAACAAACCAGGAGTCCCATGACCACACTGTCAGTTTCGAAGAGTTACGTTTGTCCCGTGGGAAGTATTGGTACCTCTTAGCTGGCCGCATGGGGGTTGTCTCGGGTTTCCCCCTCTAACGCCATGTTTTTAAACTTATGTCTACATATTTTCAAGTTATCATCGTTTACATGAACTAGGAGTCATGTGACCACGCAGTCAGTTTTTATGAGTTACATTGGTCCCGTGTATGGTGTTTGGAGCTTCTCAAGCGTTCGTTTGGGGGTTGTTTCGAGTTTCCACCTTCTAATGCCATGTTTTTACGCCTAAGTTTATATATTTTCAAGTTATCACCGTATTTTCAAATCGGTAGCGCTTGACCACAAGGTCAGTTCATACAAGTTAAATTGTCGAGTGATAAGTGTTGGTGCCTCATAGGGGCCATTTGGGGTAATTTTGGATTTACTCCTCTAACATAATGTTTTTAAACTAAGTATAGATATTTCAAGTTATCATCATATTCTAAAACTAGGAGTCTCATGACCATGCGCTTAGTTTCTACGAGTTACATTGCACCCATGCGATGTGTTAGTGCCTCGGCTATTTCGGGTTGCCCCCTCTAACTCCATGTTTTAAGCCTAAGTCTATATATTTTCAAGTTATCGTCGTATTGTTAAATTGGGAGTACCATCACCACGTTGTCAATGTATACAAGTTACATTTGTCTCGTGTGAGGTGTTGGTGTCGCTCACGAGGCCGTTTGGAAATTGTTTATGTTTCCCCCCTCTAACACCATGTTTTTAATCCTAAGTTAATGTTTTCAAGTTATCATCATTTTATCAAATCGGGAGTCCCGTTACCATGGGGTCAATTCCTACAAGTTACATCAGTTCTGTACGAGGTGTCGGTGCCTCTCACGGGGAAGTTTGGGAGTTGTTTTGGGTCTCCCCCTCTAACGCCATGTTTTTAAGCATATGTCTAGATATTTCAAGTTATCATCGTATACACCAGTTAAGAGTTTCATGACCATGAGGTTAGTTCCTACGAGTTACATTGGTCCTGTGTGAGGTATTGGTTCCTTTCACGAGGCCGTTTGGATGCTATTTCAGGTCCCCCTGCCCCTAAGGACAAGTTTTAAGCCTAAGTTCAGATATTTTCAAGTTACCGTTGCATTCTCAAACCGGGAGTCCCATGACCATGTGGTGAGTTCCTAAGAGTTAATTGGTCCGGTGAGAGGTGTTGGTTCCTGTCACGAGGCTACTTCGGGTACCCCCCCCCCCCCACTCTAATGGCATGTTTTTAACCCTAAATCTATATATTTTCAAGTTATCATCATATTCTCAAACCGGGAGACCCGTGATGATGAGATCTGTTCCAACGAGTTATGTTAGTCCTGTGCGAGGTGTTAGTACTTCTCACAAGGCCATTTGGTGGTTGTTTCAGATTTCCCCCTCTAATGCCATGTTTTTAAGCCAAACTATAGATATTTTTAAGTAATTATCGCATTCTAAAATCGAGAGTCCGTGACCACACGGTTAGTTCCTACGAGTTACATTGGACCAGTGCGAGGTGTTGGTGCCTCTCATGGGGCTGTTTTCGGGCTATTTTGAGTTTTCCCCTCTAACTCCATACTTTATTCCTAAGTCTAGGACTTTTAAGTTATCATCCGATTCTCAAACTGAGAGTTTGGTTACCACGCGGTCAGTTCCTAATAATTATATTAGTCAGGTGCAAGTTGTTGGTGCCTCTCATGGAGCCGTTTGGGGACTGTTTTGAGTTCCCCTCCCCCCCCCCTCTAATGCTTTTTTTTAAGCCTAGTCTAGAAATTTTCCAGTTATCATCGTATTCTCAAAATGGAAGACCCGTTACCACGTGATCAGTTCCTATGAGTTACATTGGTCCCGTGCGAGGTGTAGGTGCCTCTCACGGGGCCGTTTGCCATTTTTTTTAGTTTTCCCCATCCAACGCCATGTTTTTAAACCTAAGTATAGGAATTTTCAATATATCATCATATTCTCAAACTGGGAGTCCCGTTACCACACGTTCAATTCCTACGAGTTACATTGGTCCCGTGCGAGGTGTTGGTGCCTCTCACGGGCCCATTTGGAGAGAGTTTTGGGTTTCCCCCTCTAACACCATGTTTTAAGCCTAAGTCTAGATATTTTCAAGTTATCATCGCCTTCTCCAATCGGGTGTCCCATAACCACGTGATCAATTCCTACGAGTTACATTTGTATCCTGCAAGGTCTTGGTATCACTCGCGGGGCCATTTGGGGGATATTTCAGGTTTCCCCTTCTAATGCCATGTTTTTAAGCCTATGTCCAAATATTTTCACGTTATTATCGTATTCTCAAATCGGGAGTCTTGTGACCAAGCAGTCAGTTCCTACGAGTTACAATGGTCTCGTACGTTGTGTTGGTACTTCTCATAGGGCCGTTTGGGGGCTTGTTTTGGTTTCCCCCTCTAACGCCATGTTTTTTAGGCTAAATCTAGATATTTTCAAGTTCTCATGGTATAATCAAACTAGGAGTCTTGTAACCATGCGATCAGTTTCTACGAGTTACATTGGACCCATGCGAGGTGTTGGTACCTGTCACGGGGAAATGTGGGGGTTATTTCAGGTCCCCCCCTCTAACGCCACATTTTTAAGCCTAAGTCTACAAATTTTCAAGTTATAGTCATATTCTCAAATCGTGAGTCCCGTGACCACGCAGTCTGTTCCTACGAGTTACATTGGTCCCATGCGAGGTGTTGGTGTTTATCACAGGGCCATTTGGTGGATGTTTCATATTTTCCCCCCTAATGCCATGTTTTTTGGCCTAAGTATAGATATTTTCAAGTAATTGTCATATTCTCAAACCCGGAGTCCCGTGACCACCCATTCAGTTCCAATGCGTTACGTTTGTGCCTCTCATGGGGTTGTTTGGGGGTTGTTTCAGGTTCCTCCCTCTAACTGCATGTTTTATGCCTAAGACAAGATATTTTCAATTTATCATTATATTCTCAAACCGATAATCCCATGATCACGCGATCAGTTCCTACGGGTTACATTGGTCCCGTGCGAGTTGTTGGTCCCTCTTATGGGCCGTTTTGAGTTTCCTATCTCCTACGCCATGTTTTTAAGATTAAGTCTAGAATTTTTGAAGTTATCATCATATTCTCAAACTGGGAGTCCCATTACCATGCTGTTAGTTCCTACGAGTTACATTTGTCCCGTTCAAGGTGTTGGTGCCTCTCACGGGGCCATTTGGGGGTTATTTCGGGTTTCCCCTCTAATGCCATATTTTAATCCTAAGTCTAAATCTTTTCAAGTTATCATCGTATTTTCAAATTAGGCATCCCATGACCACTCGATCAATTCATACGAGTTACATTCGTCTTGTGTAAGGTGCTGGTGCCTCTCACGGGGCCGTTTGGCGGCTATTTTGGGTCCTCCCCCTTTAACGCCATGTTTTTAAGCCAAAGTCTAGATATTTTAATGTTATAATCGTATTTTTAAATCTGGAGTAATGTGACTAAGCAGTCAATACCTACGAGTTACATCTGTCCCGCGCGAGGTGTTGGTACCCCTCACCGGGCCGTTTCAGGGCTATTTAGGGTCCCCTATCTAACTACATGTTTTTAAGCCTAAGTGTAGATATTTTCAAATTATCATCGTATACACCAACCAGCAGTCCAGTGACCACGCAGTTAGTTTCTATGAGTTGCATTAGTCCCGTGCAAGGTGTTGGTGCTTCTCACTGGGCCATTTGGGTGCTGTTTTTGGTTTCCCCCTCTAACGCTATGTTTTTAATCCTAAGTCTAGATATTTTCAAGTTATCATCACATTCTCAAATTGAGAGTCCCGTGATCATGTGGTCAGTTTCCATGAGTTACATTGATCCCATGAGAGTTGTTGGTGCCTCTCACGGGTGCGTTTAGGGGTTGTTTCTTGTCTCCCCCCTAATGCCACATTTTCAAGCCTACATCTAGATATTTTCAAGTTATTGTCGAATTCTTAGACCATGAGTCCCGTGATGATGCAGACAGTTCCTATGAGTTACATGTGTCCCGTGTGAGGTGTTAGTGCCTCTAACATGGCCGTTCGGGGATATTTTGGATTCCCCCCTCTGACACCATGTCTTTAAGACCGAGTATAGAGATTTTAAAGTTATCATAGTATACTAAAACCCAGAGTCTCGTGACCATGCGATCAGTTCCAATGAGTTACATTAGTCTTGTGTGGGTTCTTGGTGCCTCTGACGGGGCTATTTCGGGTTTCCCTCTCTAACTCTATGTTTTTAAGCCTAAGTCTAGATATTTTCAAGTTATTATCGTATTCTCATATTGGGAGTCCCGTTACCATGCAGTTAGTTTCTATGAGTTACATTGTTCCTGTGCCAGGTGTTAGTGCATCTCATGGGGCCATTTGGGGGTTGTTTCAAGTTTCCCCCTCTAAGGTCGTGTTTTTAATCCTTGTTTAAAGTTATGATCATATTCTCAAACTGTTAGTCCCATGACCATGCGATCAGTTCGCACGAGTTACATTGGCCCCGTGCGAGGTGTTGGTGGCTCTAACAAGGTCGTTTGGGGGCTGTTTTGGGTCTTCACCCTCTAAGGCCTTGTTTTTAAGGCTAACTCTAGATATTTTCAAGTTCTCATTGTATTATAAAATCGGGGGTCTCTTGACCACGTGGTTAGTTCATAAGAGTTACATTAGTCCGGTCCGAGGTGTTTGTGCCACGTATGGGGCCGTTTGGGGGCTATTTTGAGTTTTTTCCCTCTAAGGCTATGTTTTTAGTCCGAACTCTCGATATTTTCAAGTTATCTTCGTATTCTCGAACCAGGAGTCTCATGAGCACACGATTAGTTCTTAAGAGTTACATTGGTCTCGTGTGAGTTGTTGGTACCTTTCACGGGGTTGTTTCGGGCTTCCCCCCTCTAACGCCATATTTTTAAGCCTAAGTATAAATAATTTGAAATTATCATCTTATTCTCAAACCAGCAATTTTGTGCCCACGTGATCAGTTCCTATGAGTTACATTTCTCTTGTGCTATGAGTTGGTGCCTCTCACGGGGCCATTTGGGGATTCCCCACTCTAATGCCATGTTTTTAAGCCTAAGTCTAGATATTTTCAAGTTATCATTGTATACACAAATAGGGAGTCCTCTTACCATGCGATCAGTTCCAACGAGTTATATTAGTTTCGTACAAGGTGTTGAGGTCTCTCACGGGGCCGTTTCGAGGTTGTTGTGGGTTTCCCCCCTCTAACGCCATGTTTTTAAGCCTATGTCTAGATATTTTCAAGTTATCATCGTATTCTCAAACCGGGAGTCCCGTACCACGCTGCCAGCTCCTACGAGTTATGTGGGTCCCGTGCGAGGTGCTGGTGCCTCTAATGGTGCCGTTTGGGGGATATTTTGGGTTCCCACTCTAACACCATTTTTTAAGCCTAAGTCCAGATATTTTCACGTTATCATCATATACACCAATCGACAGTTTAGTGACAACGCAGTTAGTTTCTATGAGTTACATTGGTCCCGTGCAAGGTGTTGGTGCTTCTCACTGGGCCGTTTGGGGAGCTGTTTCTTGTTTCCCCCCTCTAACCCCATGTGGTTAAGCCTAAGTCTAGATATTTTCAAGTTATCATCACATTTTCAAATCGAGAGTCCCGTGATCATGCGGTCAATTCCCATTATTTATATTTGTCCTATGAGATCTGTTGGTGCCTCTGACAGGGCCGTTTTGGAGATATTTTGAATTTCCCCTCTAACGCTAAGTTTTCAAGCCAAAGCATAGATATTTTCAAGTTATTGTCAAATTCTTAAACCGAGAGTCCCATGATGACGCAATCAGTTCCTTTGAGTTACATATGTCCCATGCGAGGTGTTAGTTCCTCTTACAGTGTCGTTTGGGGATTCTTTGGATTTCCCCCTCAAACTCCATGTCTTTAAGCCTCTATATAGATATTTTAGAGTTGTCATCGTATTCTCAAACCGGGTGTCCCATGACCACGCTATCAGTTCCAACGAGTTACATTAGTACTGTGCGAGGTGGTTGTGCCTCTCACATGGATATTTGGGAGTTGTTTCGGGTTCCCCCTATAACGCAATGTTATTAAGCCTACGTATAGATATTTTGAAGGTCATCGTCGTATTCCCAAACTTGGACTGTCATGACCATGCGGTCAGTTCATACGATTTACATTGGTCCCATGCGAGGGGTTGGTGCCTCTCATAGGGCCATTTGGGGGTTCTTTCTTGTTTCCCCCTCTAATGCAATGTTTTAAGCCGAAGTCTATATATTTTTTAACTATAACATTATTAAATCGGAAGTCCCAAGAACACGCGGTCAATTCCTATGAGTTACAGTTGTCCCGTGTGAGGTGTTGTGGCTGCCCACAGGGCCGTTTGGAGGTTGTTTCGTGTTTCCCCCACTAACGGCATGTTTATAAGCCTAAGTCATAATATTTTCTAGTTATGATAATATTCCCAAATCGAGAGTCTCGTTACCACGTTATCAGTTACTACTTGTTACATTAGTCTCGTGCGAGGTGTTGGTGCTTCTCACGGGGCCATTTGGTGGCTGTTTCGAGTTTGCCCTCTAATGCCAATATTTTAAGCCTTGGTCGTGACATTTTAAAGTTAGTGTTATATTCTCAAACCTGGAGTCCCATGACCATGCGATCAGTTCCTATAAGTTACATTGGTCCAGTGCGAGGGGTTAGTGCCTCTCACAGGACCGTTTGGGGGTTATTTGGATTTTTTCCCCTCTAACGCCATGTTTTTCTGGCTAAATCTATATATTTTCAAATTATTATCGTATTATAAAATCAAGAGTCTGATAACCACGCGATCAGTTCCTACGAGTAACATTGGTCCAGTGCGGGGTCTTAATGCCTCTCACGAGGTCGTTTGGGGGTTGTTTAGGGTTTTCACCCTCTAACACCATCTTTTTAAGCCTAAGTGTAAAGATTTTCAAGTTATAGTCATGTTCTGAAACCAGGAGTCCCGTGACCACGCGGTGAACTCCTTTGAGTTACATTGGTTTCGTGCGAGGTGTTGTTATCTCTTACCTCGCCGTTTGGGGGTTGTTTTGGGTTTCCACCCTCTAACGCCATGTTTTTAAGCCTATGTCTAAATATTTTCATGTTATCATCTTATACACCAATTGGGAGTCTTGTGACCATGCGATCAATTCCTGCAAGTTACATTGGTCATGTGTTGTTGGTGCCTCTCACGGGGCTGCTTGGGGGCTGTTTCGAGTTTTCCCCTCTGACGCCATATTTTAAGCCTAAGTCTAGAAATTTTTAAGTTATCATCATATTCTTAAATCGGGAGTCCTGTTACCATGCGTTCAATTCCTACGAATTAGATTGGTCCCGTGCGAGGTGTTGGTGCCTCTCACGGGGCCCTTTGTGGTAATTTCGAGTTTCCCCCTCTCGCGCCATGTTTTGAATCCTAATTTTAGATATTTTGATGTTATTATTATATTCTCAAACCAGGAGTGTTGAGACCAAGCGATTAGTTCTTACGAGTTACATTAGTCATGTGTGAGGTGTCCGTGCCTCTCATCGGGCCGTTTGGGGACTGTTTCGAGTTTCCCCCTCTAACACCATGTTTTTAAGCCTAAGTCTAGATATTTAAAAGTTATTATCGTATACACCAACCAAAAGTCCTGTGGCTGTGCGGTCAGTTCTTACGGGTTAATTTGGTCTCATGAGTGTTATTGGTGACTCTCACGGGCCATTTGCGAGCTGTTTTGGGTTTTCCCCTCTAATGTCGTGTTTTTATGCCTAAGTCTACATATTTTAAAATTATTATTGTATTCTCAAACCGGGAGTTCTGTGACCACGTGGTCAGTTCCTATGAGTTACATTGGTCTCGTGAGAGGTGTTGGTTCTTCTCACGGGTCTGTTTCAAGTTTCCCTATTTTATGGCATTGCTTTTAAGCCTAAGTCTAAATATTTTCAAGTTATCATCATATTCTTAGATCGGGAGTCGTGTGACCACACGATTAGTTCCTAAGAGTAACATTGGGTCGGTGCGAGGTATTGGTGCCTCACACGGGGCTATTTGGGGGCTATTTTGGGTTTCCCGCCTCCAAGGCCATGTTTTTAAGCCTAAGTCTAGATATTTTTAGGTCATCATTTTATTCTAAAATTGAGAGTCCCGGAACCACTGATCAGTTCCTACGAGTTAAATTATCTCAGTGCAAGGTGTTGGTGCCTCTCACCGGGCCGTTCAGAGATTGTTTTGGGTTTCCCCCATCTAACACCATGTTTTTAAGCCTAAGTATAGATATTTTTAAGCAATCGTCGTATTCTCAAACTGGGGGTCCCGTGACCACGTGGTCAGTTCCTACGAGTTACACTGGATAGGTACGAGGTGTATGTTCCTCTCACGATGCTGTGTGGGGGATGTTTTGAGCTCCCCCTCTAACGCGACATTTTTAACCCTACGTTTAGATATTTTTCAACTTATCATCATATTTTCAAACCAAGATTCCCGTGATCACGTGGTCAGTTTTGACGAATTACATTGGTCCCGTGTGACGTGTTGGTGCTTCTCATAGGACCATTTGGGGGTTGTTTCAGATTTTCCACTCAAATTCCATGTTTTTAAGCCTATGTATAGATATTTTTAAGTAATCGTTGTATTAAAAAATAAGGAGTCCCGTGACCACGCAATTAGTTCCTACAAGTTACATTGGACCCATGCGAGGTATTGGTGCCTCTCAAAGGGTTATTTAGAGTTTCCCCCTCTAACGCCATGTTTTTATGCCTAAGTCCAGATATAATAAAGTTATCATCATATTCCCAAACTAGGAGTCATGTTACCTCGTGGTCAATTCCTACGAGTTACATTGGTCCTGTGCGAGGCGTTGTTGCTTCTAACGGGGACGTTTAGGGATTGTTTCAAGTTTCCCCCTCTAACACCATGTTTTTCAGCCTAAGTCTAAATTTTTTAAAATTATCATCGTATTCTCAAACTGGGAGTCCCATTATCAGCCGTTTGGGGGTTATTTCTGATTTCCTCTCTAACGCAATGTTTTAAGCCTAAGTCTAAATATTTTTAAGCTATTGTTGCCTTGTCAAATTGGGTGTCCTATGACCACGCTCTTAATTCCTATGAGTTACATTTGACTCCTGCGAGGTGCCACTGCCTCTCCCGGGACCTTTGGGGGACTGTTTCGAGTTTTCCTTTCTAACGCCATGTTTTTAAGCCAGAGTATATATATTTTTCAAGTAATCATCATATTTTGAAATCAAAATTCCTATGACCAAGCGATTAGTTCCTACGAGCTGCATTTGTCCCGTGTGAGGTGTTCATACTTATGATCGAGACGTTTGGGGGTTGTTTCGGGTTTGCCCCTATAACTACATGTTTTTAAGCCTAAGTATAAATATTATCAAGTTATCATTGTATACACCAACCAAGAGTCCCGTGACCACGCGGTTAGTTCCTACGAGTAATGTTGGTCTCTTGCGACTCATTGGTGCCTCTCACGGGGCCGTTTGGGGGATGTTTTGGGTTCCCCCTCTAACGTCATAATTTTAAGCCTAAGTCTTTATATTTTTAACTCATTGTCGTATTATCAAACTGGGAGTCCCATGACCATGAGAACAGTTCGTACGAGTTACATTGATCTCGTGCGAGGTGTTGGTGGCCTCACGGGGTCGTTTGGGGGCCTTTTTGGGTTTTCGCCCTCTAAGGCCATGTTTTTAAGCCTAATTCTAGATATTTTCAAGTTCTCATCAGATTCTCAAACTATGAGTCTCGTGATCACGCGATAAGCTCTTAAGAGTTACAGTAGTCCCGTTTAACGTCTTGGTGCTTTTACGGGGCCATTTGGGGATTGTTTCTGGTTCCCCCTCTAACATGATGTTTTCAAACGTAATTATAGATATTTATAAGTATCATTGTATTCTTAAACTAGAAATTCTGTGACCATACAGTCAGTTTCTATGAGTTACATTGGTCTTGTGTTATCTGTTTGTGGCTCTTACGGAGCCGTTTGGGGGATGTTCCGGGTTTCCCCCATCTAACTCCTTATTTTTTAAGACTAAGTCTAGAAATTTTTAGGCTTTCATCGTATTTAGCAACAGGGAGTCCCGTGACCATGCGATCAATTCTTACGAGTTATATTGGTCGCGTTCGAAGTGTTGGCGCCTCTCCCGAGGCCATTTAGAGGATGTTTTGTGTTTCCCCCGCCTAACACTATGTGTTTAATCCTAAGTCTATATATTTTGAAGTTATCATCATATTCTCAAATCGAGAGTCATGTTACCACGCGATCAGTTCCTAGGAGTTACATTGGTCCTGTTTGGGGGCTTTTTCGAGTTCTACCTCTAATGCCATGTTTTTAATCCTCGGTTTAGATATTTTCAAGTTATCATCAAATACCCCAACAAGGAGTCCCATGATAGTCAAGTTAGTTACTATAAGTTACATTGGTTTTTTTCGAGGTTTGGGGCTTCTTAGTGGGCCGTTTGGGGTGTTGTTTCCAGTTCCCCTTCGAACGCCATGTTTTTAAGCATAAGTCATGATATTTTCAAGTTAACATCATATTCTAAAATCGAGAGTCCCGTGATCATGTGGTCAGCTCCCACGAGTTACGTTGGTCCCATAAGAGGTGTTGGTGCCTCTTATGGGGCCATTTGGGGGCTGTTTTGGGTTTCCCAGTTTAACGCCATGTTTTTAAGCCTAAGTCTCGATATTTTCAAGTTAATGTCGTATTCTTAAACCGAGAGTCCCATGGTAACGCAGTCAGTTCATATAAGTTATATTTTTCCCGTGCGAGGCGTTAGTGCCTCTCACTGGGTCATTTAGGGCTATTTGGGATTTCCACCTCTAGATCCATGTTTTAAAACCTAAGTATAGATATTTTGAAGTTATCATTGTATACTCAAATCGGGAGTCCCGTGAAAATTCGATCAGTTCCTACGAATTATATTTGTCCCGTGCGAGGTGGTTGTACCTATCATGAGAATATTTGGGTGTTGTTTTGGGTTCCCCACTCTAACGCCATATTTTTAAGCCTAAATATAGATATTTTTAATTCGCCATCATATTATCAAACTGGGAGACCCATGACCATGCAGTCAATTCGTAGGAGTTACATTGGTCCTGTGCGAGGTATTGGTGCCTCTCACGGGGCCGTTTGGGGGTTGTTTCATGTTTCCCCCTCTAACGCCATGCTTTAAGCCTAAGTCTAAATATTTTCAAGTTAGTGTCACATTCTAAAATCAAGAGTCCCGAGACTATACGGTCAATTACTATGAGTTACATTTGTCCCGTTCGAGGTGTTTGTGTCGCTCACGGGTCCGTTTGGAGGCTGTTTTGGGTTTCCCCTCTAACGCCATGTTTTTAATCCTGTCTTAAAATTTTCAAGTTATCATCGTATTCTCAAATCGGGAGGCCCATTACCAGAGAGTTAATCCCTACAAGTTACATTGGCTCTCGTGCGACGTGTCGGTACCTCTCATGGGGCCGTTTTTAGGTTGTTTTAGGTTTGTCGCTCTAACACCATATTTTTAAGCTTAATTCGAGATATATTCAAGTTATCATCATATTCTCAAACAGGGAGTCCCGTCACCACGCGATAAGTTCCTACGAAGTACATTAGTCCCATAAGAGGTGTTGGTGCCTCTCATTAGTCCGTTTAGGGGCTATTTCGGGTTCCCCCTACGATGTCGTGTTCTTAACCCTAAGTCTTAATATTTTTGTGTTATTATTGTATTCTCAAATTGGGAGTCATGTGACCAAACTATCAGTTACTACGAGTTACATTGGTCCCGTGCGAGGTGTTGGTACCTCTCACGAGACCATTTGGTGGCAGTTTTTGTTTTTCCCCTCTAACGGCATGTTTTTATGGCTAAGTCTATATATTTTCAAATTATCATTATTTTCTCAAATCTGGAGTCTGATGACCATGCGATTAGTTACTACGAGTTACATTGGTCTAGTGCGAGGTGATAGTGCCGTTTGGGGGTTGTTTGGGGTTTTCCCCCTCTAATAGCATCTTTTTAACCCTAAGTGTAAATATTTCCAAGTTTTTGTCCTATTCTCAAACCATGAGTCGCGTGACAATATGGCCAATTTCTTTGAATTACATTAGTCCCGAGCTAGGTGTTGTTATTTCTCAGCTGGTCGTTTGGGGACTGTTTTGGGTTCCCCCTCTAACGCCGTGTTTTTAAGCCTATATCTAGATATTTTCAAGTTATCATTGTAAAAACCCATTGGGAGTTCTGTGACCACGCAACGAGTTCCTACAAGTTACATTGGTCCCATGCGAGTTGTTGGTGCCTCTCACGGGGCCATTTGGCGGTTGTTACGAGTTCCCCCTCTAATTCCATGTTTTTAGCCCTAAGTCAAGAAATTTCCAAGTTATCATTATACTCTCAAATCGAGAGTCCCATTACCACGCGGTCAGTTCCTAAGAGATACATTGGTCTCTTTCGAGGTGTTGGTTCCTCTCACGAGGCCATTTGAGGTTGTTTCGGGTTTCCCCCTCTAATGCCATGTTTTTATGCCTAAGTTTATATATTTTCAAGTTATAATTATATTCTCAAATTGGGAGTCCTACGACCAAATGGTCTGTTCGTACAAGTTACATTGGTACTTTGTGAGGTGTTGGTGCCTCTCACATGGCCGTTTGGGCGCTATTTTGGATTCCCCCCTCAAATGCCATGTTTTAAGCCTAAATCTATATATTTTCAAGTTGTCATCGAGTTATCAAACTACAAGTCCTAGCACCAAGCGGTCAATTCCTACGAGTTTCATTGAACCTATGCGAGGTACTGGTGCCTCTCAGAGGGCCGTTTTGGGTTTCCACCCTCTAACGCCATGTTTTTAAGCCTATGTTTTGATATTTTCAAGTTATCACCACATACACCAACCGGGAGACTTGTGACATGCGGTCAGTTCCTACGAGTTACGTCGGTCTTGTGAGAGTCGATGGTGCCTCTCATGGGGCCGTTTGGGGGCTATTTCGGATTTCCACCTGTAATGCAATGTTTTTAAGCCTAAGTCAAGATATTTTAAAGTTATTATGGTATTCTCAAATTAGGAGTCCCATGACCACACAATTAGTTAGGACGAGTTATATTGGTCTCATTAGAGGTGTTGGTACCTGTCACGGGTCTATTTTGGGTTTCCTCCTCTAACGCCATGTTTTTATTCCTATGTCTAGATATTTTCAATTTATTTTTATATTCTCAAGTCGGGAGTCCCGTTACCATGCGGTCGGTTCCTACAAGTTACATTGGTCCCGTGCGAGGTGTTGGTGCCTCTCACAGGGCTGATTTGGGGCTATTTCAAGTTTCCCCCTATAACGCCATATTTTTAAACCTATGTCCAGATATTTTTAAGTTATCGTCATATTCTCAAATTGGGAGTCCGATGACCATGCGGTCAGTTAGTATGAGTTACATTGGTTCCGTGTGAGGTGTTAGTGCCTCTCACGAATTCATTTAGGAGCTGTTTTGGGTTTCTGCCCTCTGAGGGCATGTTTTGAACATAAGTAAACATATTTTGAAGTTTTTATCGTATTTTTAAATTGGGAGTCTCCTTACAACTCGTCTCGTTACAATGTGGTTAGTTCCTAAGAGTAACATTGGTCCAGTGCGAGGTTTTGGTGCCTCTCACGGGGCCGTTTATGGGTTGTTTTGGGTTTCCCTCCTCTAACGCCATGTTTTTAAGACTAAGTCTAGATAATTTCAATTTATCATCGTGTTATCAAATTAGGAGTCCTATGACCACACGATCAGTTCTTATGAGTTACATTGATCACGTGCGAGGTGTTGGTACTGCTCACCAGGCCATTTGGGGGCAGTTTCGGGTTTCCCCCCAATGTCATGTTTTTAAGAATAAGTATATATATTTTCAAGTTATCATCTTATACACTAACAGGGAGTCCCGTGACCCTGCGGACAGCTCTTGCAAGTTACATTGGTCCATGCGAGGTGTTGGTACGGTCAATTCCTACAAGATTCCCACCTCTCACAGGGCTATTTGAGGTGATGTTTTTGGTTTCCCCCTCTAACGCCAAGTTTTTATCCTAAGTCTAGATATTTTTAAGTTGTCATCGTATTCTCAAACTAAGAGTCCCGTGACCATGCAATCAATTCCTATGAGTTACTCTGGTCCCATTAGAGGTGTTGGTGCCTCTCACTTGGCCGTTTGGGGGATGTTTCGAGTTTCCCCCTCTACAGAAAATTTTTTAGTCCTAAGTATAAATATTTCCCAATTATTATTTTATTCTTAAACCGAGAGTCCTTTGACCACGCGCTCAGTTCCTATGAGTTAAATTGGTCTCGTTCGAGCTATTGGTGCCTTTCACAAGGCCATTTGAGTACTGTTTCAAATTTCCCCTCTAACGCCATATTTTTAAGGCTAGGTATGGATATTTCAATGTTATCGTCGTATTCTCTAATGCGGATTACCGTGACCACGTGGTCAGTTCCTTCGAGTCACATTGGTCCCATGCGAGGTGTTTGTGCCTCTCACTGGGCTATTTGGAGGTTGTTTTGGGTTCCACCCTCTAGCCCCATATTGTTAAGCCTGTCTAGATATTTTCAAGTTACCATCGTATTCTCAAACTAGCAATCTTGTGACCACATGGTTAGTTCCTATGAATTATACTAGTACTGTGCTATGTCTTGGTGCCTCTCACGGGGCCGCTTGGGGGCTATTTAGAGTTTTCCCCTCTAACGCCATGTTTTTAAGCCTATGTCTAGATATTTTCAAGTTATCATCGTATACACCAATCGGGAGTCCCATGACCATGCGGTCAGTTCCTACGAGTTTCATTGGTCTCGTGCGAGGTTTTGGTGCTTTTCAGGGGGGCCATTTCGAGGGTTTTTGGTTTCCCTCCTCTAACGCCATGTGTTTAAGCCAAAGTCTAGATAATTTCAAGTAATCATTATATTCCAAAATTAGGAGTCACGTGACCACGTGGTCAGTTCCTACGAGTTACATTAGTCCCGGGCGAGGTGGTTGTGCCTCTCACGTGGCTATTTGGGGGTTGTTTTGGGTTCTCACCTCTAACGCGATTTTGTGTTTCCTCCATCTAACGCCATGTTTTTAAGCCTAAGCATAGATATTTTCAAGTTATCATTATATTCTTAAATTGGGAGTCCTGTAACTACACGATCAATTCCAACGAGTAACATTGGTCATATGCGAGGTATTGGAACCACTCACGGGGCGCTTTGGGTTCTGTTTCGAGTTCCCCCCTCAAAAGCCATATTTTTATGCCTAAGTCTAGAAATTTTCATGTTATCATTGTACTCCCGAACTAGGAGTCCTATGACCACGTGTTCAGTTCGTACGAGTTACATTGGTCCCGTGTGCGATGTTGGTGCCTCTCATGGGACCATTTGGGGGTTGTTTCGAGTTTTCCCCCACAAATGCCATATTTTTATGCCAAAGTCTATATATTTTCAAGTTATCATCGTATTTTAAAATAGGGTCCCATGACCACGTGGTCAGCTCGTACGAGTTACATTAGTCTCGTGTGAGGTGTTAGTGCCTATCAATGGGCCGTTAGGGGGCTGTTTCGGGTTTCCCCCCTCTAACGCCATGTTTTTTGCCCTTTGCCTTGATATTTTCACATTATCATTGTATAAAAAAATTAGGAGTCCCGTGACCATGAATTCAGTTCCACGAGTTACATTGGTCTCGTGTGAGGTGTTGGTGCTACTCACGAGGCTTTCTGGGGGCTGTTTCGGGTTCCCCTCTCTAACGCCATGTTTTTAAGCCTAAGTCTTGATATTTTCAAGTTATCATATAATTATCAAAGTGGGAGTTCCATGACCATGCATTCAGTTCATACGAGTTACATTAGTCCCGTACGAGGTGTTAGTTACTATCATGGGACCGTTTAGGGGTTGTTTTGAGTTTTCTCCCTCTAATGCCTTTTTTATGCCAAAGTCTATGTATTTTCAAGTTATAATCATATTCTCAAATTGGGAGTCCCATGACCATGCGGTCAGTTCTTACGAGTTACATTGGTCCCGTGCGAGGTGTTAGTGCCTCTCACAGGACCGTCTGGGGTTACTTCGGGTTTACCCCCTCTGATGCCATGTTTTTAAGCCAAAGCCTAGATATTTTCCAGTTACCATTGTATTCTCAAAATAGGAATCCCATGACCACATGGTCAATTCCTACGAGTTACATTGGTCCCGTGCGAGGTTTTATTAGCTCTCAACGGGCCATTTGTGGGCTGTTTTGAGTTTCCTCCCTCTAACGCCATATTTTAAGCCTATGTCCAGATAGTTTCAAGTCATCATCGTATGTACAAATTGGAAATCCCTTGACCACGTGTTCAGTTCCTTCAAGTTATATTGGTCCCGTGCGAGGTATTGGTTCCTCTCACAAGGCCGTTTAGGGGCTGTTTTGGGTTTCCCCCTTTAACACCATGTTTTTAAGCCTACGTGTTGATATTTCTATGTTATCGTCGTATTCTCAAATCAGGAGCATTATGACCATGCAGTCAGTTCTTACAAGTTACAGTGATTCCGTGTGAGGTGTTAGGGACTCTCATGGGACCATTTTTGGGTTGTTTTAGGTTTTTCCCCTCTAACGCCATGTTTTTATGCCTTAGTCTAGATATTTTCAAGTTATCATCGTATTCTCATGTCGGGAGTCCCCTGACCACGCGGTCAGTTTGTACAAGTTATATTGGTCCCATGCGAGGTGTTGGTTCCTCTCACAGGGCGATTCTAGGGCTGTTTTAAGTTTCCCCCTCTAATGCCATGTTTTAAACCTAAGTCTAGATATTTTCAAGTTCTCGTCGCATTCTCAATTCGGTAGTCCTATGACCACGCAATCAATTTGTATGAGTTACATTTATCCCGTACGAGGTGTTGGTGCCCCTCGCAGGACCGTTTGGGGGCTGTTTCGGGTATCCCCCTCTAAGGACATGTTTTTAATCCTAAGTCTTAATATTTTTAAGTTATCATCATATTTTAAAATCGGGAGTCCCGTCACCATACGGTGATTTCCTACAAGTTACATTAGTCCCCTGCAAGGTATCGGTTCCTCTCACGATGAAATTTGGGGGTTGTTTCGAGTTTTCCCCCACTAATGCCAAGTTTCAATCCTAAGTCAAGATATATTCAGGTTATCGTTGAATTATCAAACTAGGAGTCTCGTGACCACACGGTTAGTTGCTATGAGTTACATTAGTCCCGTGCAAGGTGTTGGTGCCTCTCATTGGGCCGTTTGGGGGCTGTTTAAGGTTTTTCCCCTCAAACGCCATGTTTTAATCCCAAGTTTGGATTATTTGAATTTATCATCATATTCTCAAATCGGGAGTCCTATAACCAAGCGATCAGTTATTATGAGTTACATTGGTCCCGTGCGAGGTGTCGGTGCCTCTCACGAGGTTGTTAAGTGGCTGTTTTGGGTTTCCTCCTTCTAATGCCATGTTTGAATCCCAAGTCTTGATATTTTCATGTTATGGTGGTAATTTAAAATTGGGTGTCCCATGACCACGCACTCTGTTCCTATGAGTTATGTTGGTCCCGTGCAAGGTGTTCGTGCCTCTTACGGGGCCATTTGGGAGATGTTACGAGTTTCCCTCTCTAACACCATGTTGTTAATCCTAAGTCTAGAAATTTTCAAGTTATCATCGTATTCTCAAACTGGGAGTCCCGTGACCACGCGATCAGTTCCTATGAGTTATATTGGTCCCGTGCGATATGTTGGTGCCTCTCAAAGGGAGTTTTGGGCCTGTTTCACATTTCCCCTATAAAGTAATGTTCTTAAGCGTAAGTCTTGTCATTTTCAAGTGATTTTCGTATTCTCAAATTGGTATTCCCATGACCATGTGGTTAGTTCTTACGAATTACATTGGTGTCGTACGAGGTGTTATTGCCTCTCACGGGGCCATTTGGGAAGTATTTTGGATTCCCCCTCTAATGCCATATTTTTTAGCATAAGCCTAGATATATTCCAGTTATCATTGTATTCTCAAAATAGGAGTCCCATGACCACACGATCAATTCGTAGGAGTTACATTAGTTCCGTGCGAGGTGTTGGTACCTCTCACCGGGACATTTGTGGGTTTTTCGGGTCTCCTCCCTCCAACGCCATGTTTTTAATACAATGTCTAGATATTTTCAAATCATCATCGTATACATAAAGTGGAAATCCCTTGACTATGCAGTCAGTTCCAACATGTTACATTGGTCCCGTGCGAGGTATTGGTGCCTCTCGTGAGGATGTTTAGCGGCTGTTTTGGGTTTCCCCCTCTTACGCCATGTTTTTAAGCCTAAGTCTTGATATTTCCAAGTTATTGTTTTATTTTCAAATCAGGACTCCTGTGGACATGTGGTCAGTTACTATGAGTTACATTGGTCTCGTGCGAGGTATTGGTGCCTCTCACGGGGCTGTTTTGGGGCTATTACACGTACACCCCATCTAATGCCATGTTTCAAGACTCAGTCTACATATTTTCATGATATCATCGTATTCTCAAATCAAGAGTCCCGTGATTATGTGGTTAGTTACTATAAGTTACATTGGTCCCCGTGCGAGGTGTTGGTGCTTATCACGGGGCCATTTGGTGGCTATATCAGGTTTCCCCCTCAAACGCCAAGTTTTTAAGCCTAAATCTTGATTTTTTAAAGTCATCGTAGTATTCTCAAATCGGTAGTGCCATGGCCATGCCGTGAGTTCTTACGAGTTACATTGGGCCCTTAGAGGGTGTTCTCCCACTATGCAATTTC
Organism: Sambucus nigra; assembly: GCA_949130495.1. Lineage (NCBI taxonomy): Eukaryota > Viridiplantae > Streptophyta > Magnoliopsida > Dipsacales > Adoxaceae > Sambucus > Sambucus nigra. Next base: position 301,219,022 of record OX422214.1, read on the forward strand.
GGTTTGTTTGGGGTTTTCCCCCTCTAACACCATATTTTAAGCCTAATTCTAGATACTTTCAAGGTATCATTGTATGCGAAAAATGAGAGTCCAGAGACCAAGCGGTCAATTCCTACGAGTTATATTAGTCTCGTGCAAGGTGTTGGTGCCTCTCACGGGGCCGTTGTGGGACTGTTTTGAGTTCCCCCCTTCTAACGCCATATTTTTAAGCGTAAGTCTAGATATTTTCAAGTTATATTCATATTCTCAAATCGAGAATCATGTGACCACGCAATCAGTTCCTACGAGTTAGATTGGTCCCGTGCAAGGTGTTGATGCCTCTTACACGACCGTCTGAGGGCTGTTTCGGGTTTCTCCCCACTAATGCCATATTTTTATTCCTAAGTCTAGATAATTTCAAGTCATCATTTTATTCTAAAACTAAGAGTCCCGAAACCACGTCATCTGTTCCTTCGGGTTAAATTGTTCAAGTGCGAGGGGTTGGTGCCTCTGATGAGGTCGTTTGGGGGACGTTTTGAGTTTCCCCACTCTAACGGCATGTTTTAAGCCTAATTATAGATATATTCAAGTTATCATCATATTCTCAAACCGAGAGTCTCATGACCACACGGTCTATTCCAACTAGTTACATTGGTCCCATGCGAGGTGTTGGTGCCTCTCACGGGATATATGGGGGTTATTTCGAGTTTCCCCCTATAACGCCATGTTTTAAGCCTAAGTTTATATATTTTAAAGTTATATTTTTACTATAAAACCTAGAGTCTAAGGACCACACGGTCAGTTCCTACGAGTTAAATTGTTCCTCTGCGAGGTGTTGGTGCCTCTCACGAGCTCGTTTGGGGACTGTTTTGGGTTTGGCCCTCTAACACCAAGTTTTTAAGCCTAAGTCTGTATATTTTCAAGTTATTATTTTATTCTAAAACTGGCAGTCTCGGGACCACATGATCAGATACTACGAGATTACATTGTTCCAGTGCGAGGTATTGGTGCCTTTCACGGGGTCATTAGGGGGCTATTTCGGGTTTCCCCCTCGAACACCAAATTTTTTAGCCTAACTATAAATATTTTCAATTTATCATCATATTATCAAATCAGGAGCCCCGTTACCACGTGAGCAGTTCCTACGAGTTATATTGGTCCCATACGAGGTGTTGGTGCCTCTCACGGGGCCGTTTGGGGTCTGTTTTGAGTTTTCCACTGTAATGACTTATTTTTAAGCCTAAGTCCAGATATTTTTAGTTTGTCATCATATTCTCAAACCGGGTGTGCCATGATCATGCAGTCAGTTCCTACGAGTAACATTGGTCCTGTGCATTAGTTGGTGTAACTCACGGGGCAGATCGGGGGCTGTTTTGGGTTTCCTTCCTTTAGCGCCATGTTTTGAAGTCTAAGTCTAGATATTTTCAAGTTATCATCATATTATCAAACCACGAGTTCCCAGGACACACGGTCAGTTACTACGATTTACATTGGTCCTGTGTGAGCTGTTTGAGCCTCTCACGGGGAAATTTGGGGGATGTTTTGGGTTTCCCCCCTATAACACCTTATTTTTAAGCCTAAGTATAGATATTTTAAAATTATCATCGTATTCTCAAACTGAGAGTCCCCTAAACACGAGATTAGTTTCTACGAGTTACGTTGGTCTCGTGCGAAGTGTTGGTGCCTTTCATGGGGTTGTTTCGGATTTCACCCCTCTAACGCCATGTTGTTAAGACTAAGTCTAGATATTTTCAAATTATCTTCGAATTCTCAAACAGGAGTTCTGTGACAACCTGATCAGTTCCTACGAGTTACATTGGTCCCGTGGGAGTCGTTTCTACCTCTTAGTGGGTCGTTTGGGGGTTATTTCATGTTTCCCCCTCTAACCCAATGTTTTTAAGCCTAAGTCTAGATATATTCAAGTTATCTTCGTATTCTAAAACTGAGAGTCCCCGGACCATGTCATCAGTTCTTAGGAGTTAAATTATTCATGTGCGAGGTGCTAGTGCCTCTCACGGTTCCGTTTGGGTGATATTTCAGGTTTCTCCCTTTAATGCCAAGGTTTTAAGCCTAAGTCTAGGTATATTCAAGTTATCATCATATTATCAAACCCGAAGTCCTGTGACCATGCGATTAGTTCTTACGTCTTACTTTGGTCCTATGCGAGGTGCTGGTGCCTCTCACGGGGCCGTTTGGGGGTTGTTTCGAGTTTCCCCCTCTAAGCCATGTTTTTAAACCTAAATCATGTTGTTTTCAAGTTATTGTCGTATTCTTGAACCGAGAATCCTGTGGCCATGCGGTCAGTTCCAACGAGTTACATTGGCCCCGTGAGAGGTGTTGGTGCCTCTTATGAGGCCGTTTGGGGGATGTTTTGGGTTTTCCCCTTTTAACGCCATGTTTTAAGCCAAAGCCTAGATATTTCTAAGTTATCATCGTATTCTGTTATTGGGAATCTGGTGACCATGGAGTCAGCTCTCACGAGTTAGATTAGTTCGGTACGAGGTTTTATTACCTCTCTCGGGGCCATTTGGAATTTTTTCGAGTTTACCCCTCTAACACCTTATTTTTAAGGCTATGTCTAGATATTTTTAAGTTATAGCCATATTTTCAGACCATGAGTCCCTTGACCATGCGGTCAGTTCCCACTAGTTACATTTGTCCTGTACGAGATGTTGGAGCCTCTTACGGGGCCATTTGGGGGTTATTTTGGGTTCACCCTCTAATGCCATGTTTTTAAGCCTAAGTATAGATTCCCAAGACCATGCGGTCAGTTCTTACGAGTTATATTGGTCTCGTGAGAGGTTTTGGTTCCTATCACGTGGGAATTTGGGTTGTTTCGAGTTTCCCCCACTAACGCCATGTTTTTAAGACTTGGACTAGATATTTTCAATTTATCGTCATTTTCTCAAACCGAGAGTCTCGTGACCACACGGTTTGTTCATACGAATTACGTTGGTCCCATGCGAGGTGCTGGTTCATCTCACGGGGAAATTGGGTGGTTGTTTCGGTTTTCCCCCTCTAACACCATGTTTTTAATCCTCAGTCTGACATTTTCAAGTTATCGTTGAATTCTCAAATCGGGAGTCCCATTTTGAAGACACAATTTTATAAATGTCGGTTTACAATTGATTATGTGTATACCGCGAAAAACCTCGTATGTTCAGGATCACATATGTATCAAGGATGATTAAGAATATAAAGTTCTTCAACAATAAATACCTCTACGAGACATATTTTAGTAAAGTTGTGTTTTAGTCCCTTAATGGTTCGCTTAAGGTGTTGGGATAATTTTTCTAAAAAAATTCTAAGTGTCGAGGTGGAATGCAATAAAGAATTAATTTACACTCCAATTGTTCGAGCGAGTTTTCAACGTCCTTCGAGCGACAACCCGATTTCATTCAAGCGACACGCCACCTTAGATTTTTATAAATATAGTTTTCCAAATTCTTTTTCAATGACAAGACCTGGGAAATTTGCCATACATAAAACTACTTCGTTAGACTACTTTGTCTTCTCACTTTTAGTTTTTTAAACCTTTTTCTTTTCAATTTACAAGATCCCAATAGTTTGTGTGAATTTTTTTTAACCCAAGAGCACATCTTGTGTCAAGTTTCTCTTTAAAAGAGGATCTCTAGTTCTAATCTAGGTGCTTTTGAGGGGAGTACTGGGTTGAAGACAACTACGTGTCAATAGGGAGTGCTTGTGGGCGTTGCTCGGCTGAATTGGAATTGTGGTTCTAGCTGACTCTAGGTTGTGGTTTATGTTGTTTTCTGCGGTTGACACATTGCATATTTCATGCAAGTGTAAGTGTTTCATATTATAGTGAAATGGGTTTTTGCCTAAAATCTATGAGTTAGTAATTTTATTTGTGATGTTTCATATTAGGGGATGATTTAATTTGTTTTAAAACTAACTCTAATTAAATAAGTTTATAGTTGGAATTTGCGAATTTAAATTGATATCACGCGCTGTATTCTTAAATTGGTGGCTCTCACGGGGCCGTTTCAATGTTGTTTCAGGTTTCCCCACTCTAACGCCATGTTTTTGTGGCTAAGTATAGAGATTTTTAAGTTATCGTCGTATTCTCAAATCGGGAGTCCCGTAACCATGCGATCAGTTCCTACGAGTTAACTTGGTCCAGTGCGAGGTGTTGGTTCCTCTCACAGGGTCGTTATTGGATTGTTTCGTGTTTCCCTCCTCTAATGTCACGTTTTAAGCCCAAATTTAGATATTTTCAAGTTATCATCGTATTATTAGGCCGGGCATCCCGTGACCACGCGGTCAGTTCCCACAAGATACATTAGTCCCATGCAAGATATTGGTGCCTCTCACGGGGCCGTTTGGGGGCAATTTCGGGTTACACCTCTAACACCATGTTTTAGGTACTAAGTCTAGATATTTTCAAGTTATCGTTGTATTCTCAAACTAGTAGTTTCGTGACTACAGCATCTGTTCGTACGAGTTAAATTGGTCCTGTACGATGTATTGGTGCCTATAAGTTCCATTGGTATCATGTGAGGTGTTATTGCCTCGCACGGGGCCAATGGGGGGCCATTTCGGGTTTCCCCCTCTAATGCCATGTTTTTAATCATAAGTATAGATATTTACAAGTCCATAGTATTCTCAAACCGGGAGTCTTGTGACCACACGATTGCTTCCTATGAGTTACCTTGGTCTTGTGTGAGGTGTTGGTGCCGCTTACAGAGCCATTTGGGAGCTATTTCGAGTTCCCCCCTCTAATGCTATGTTTTTAGGCCTAAATTTAAACTTTTGTGATCACGCATTTAGTTCCTATGAGTTACATTGTTCCTGTTCGAGGACTTGGTGCCTCTCACTGGTACGTTTGGGGGTTGTTTTGGGTTTCCACCCTATAATGCCATGTTTTTAATCTTAGGTCTCGATATTTTCAAGGTATCGTCTTATTCTCAAACAGATCCCCGTGACCATGTGGTTAGTTCCCATGAGTTACATTGGGCTCAAGAGAGGTGTTGGAGCCAATAACTTTTGGGAGGTGTTGGTTTTCACCCTCTAACACCATGTTTTGAATCTTAAGTCTAGATATTTTCAAGTTATTATCATATTGTCAAACCGAAAGTTTTGAAACTATGCAGTGAGTTCCTATAAGTTACATTGGGCTCGTGCGAGATGATAGTGCCCCTTACAGGGCCGTTAGGGGGCCGTTTCGAGTTTCCCTCATCTAATGCCATATGTTTAAGCTCAAGTTTAGATGTTTCCAACTTTTTGTTATAATCTCAAAGAGGGAGTCCTATTCCACGCGATCAGTTTCCATGAGTTACATTTGTCTCGTGCGAGGTGTTGGTGCCTCCCATGGGGCCATTTGGGGGTGGTTTCAGGTTTCCCCCTCAAACGCCGTATTTTCAAAACTAAGTCTAAATATTTTAAAGTTATCATCATATTCTCAAACTAAGCATCTTGTGACAATGAGGTTAGTTCCTACGACTTACATGGGTCCCGTGCAAGGTATTGGGGCCTCTTACGGGGACATTTGAAGTTTTCTTGGGTTTTCCCATTGAACGCCATGGTTTAAGCCTAAGTCTAGATATTTTTAATTCATCATCACATTCTCAAACCAGGAGTCGCATGACCACGTGGTCAGTTCCTACGATTTACAATGGTTACGTGCGAGGTTTTGTTGCCTTTCACGGGTTCGTTTGGGAGCAATTTCGAGTTTCCCACCATTAACGCCATGTTTTTAGGCCTAAATCTATATTTTCACGATCATGTGGTTGGTTCTTACGAGTTACATTGGTCCCGTGCAAGGAGTTGGTGCCTCTCACGGGGCCGTTTGGGGTTTTTTCGGGTTTCCACCATCTAATTCAATATTTTTAAGCTTAAGTCTTGATATTTTTGATTTATCGTCGTATTAACTAGTTCCCATGAGTTACATTGGTCTTGTTCCAGGTGTTGATGCCTACCACGGGGCCGTTTGGGTGAAATTTTGGTTTTCCCCCTCTAATGCCATGTTTTCAAGTCTAGATATCTTCAAGTTATCATCGCATTCTCAAACTGAGAGTCATTTGTCCATATGGTCAGTTCCCATGAGTTTCATTGGTCCTATGCGAGTTGTTTGTGCCTCTCACTGGGTCGTTTGGGGGAGATTTTGGGTTTCCCCCTCTAACACCATACTTTCAAGCCTAAGTCTAGATATTTTCAAGTTATCAATGTATTCTAAAAAATGAGAGTCCCTTGTCCCGGCGATCAGTTCCCATGAGTTACATTCGTCTGTGCGAGGTGTTAGTGCCTCTCACGGGGTCATTTGGGTGCGATTTCAAGTTTCCCCCTCTAATGCCCTATTTTCAAACCTAAGTCTAGATATTTTTAAGTTGTCATAGTATTCTCAAACCAGCAATCATGTGACCACACGGTCAATTCATATAGTTACAATGGTCCTGTGCGATGTGTTGGTTCCTTTCACAGGACCATTTTGGAGTTGTTTCGAGTTTCCCCCCTCTAATGCCATGTTTTTAAGCCTAAGTCAAGATATTTAAAATTATTATAGTGTTCTCATACCGGGAGACTCGTGACCACATGTCCAGTTCCTACGTGTTCCATGGGTCTCGTGTGAGGTGTTAGTGCCTCTCCTAGGGCCGTTTGGGAGTTGTTTTGGGTTTTCCCCTCTAACGCCATGTTTTAATCCTAAGTCCAAATATTTTCAATCTATCGTTTCATTACCATATTGGGAGTATTGTGACCACGTGATCAGTTCCAACAAGTTTTATTAGTCCCGAGCGAGGTGTTGGTACCTATCGCGGGGTCATTTAGGGGCATTTTTTGATTTCCCCCTCTAGTGCCATTTTTTCAAGCCTAAGTCTATATATTTTTGACTTATCATCCTATTCTCAAACCAAGATTCTCATGACCTCTAGGTTAGTTCCTACGAGTTACATTGATCCTGTGCGAGGTGTTGGTTCCTCTCACAGGTCCATTTGGGCGAGGTTTTGGGTACCCCCTCTAACACCATGTTTTTACGACTAAGTCTAGTTATTTTCAAGTTATCATCGCATTTTTAAGTTGGGAGTCCCGTGACTACGCGACCAATTCCTACGAGTAACTTTGGTCTCATACACGGTGTGGGTCCTTCTCACAAGGTCGTTTGGGGTTGTTTTGGGTTTCTCATAATAACGCCATGTATTTAGGCATCATTCTAAATTCTCATGACCATGCGATCACTTCCTATGAGTTACCTTCGTCACCTACGAGGTGGTGGCATCTCTCACGAGTGCATTGGGGTGATTTTCCGGGTTTCCCCCCTCTAACACCATGTTTTTAAACCTAAGTCTAGATATTTTAAAGTTATCATCATATTCTCGAACTGGGAGTCCCATCACCACGCGATCAGTTCCTACGAGTTACATTGGTTACCTACGAAGTGTTTCAGCCTCTCAAGGACCTAATTCAGGTTCCCCCATCTAACACCATGTTTTTAAGCCTAAGTCTCGAAATTTGAAAATTATCATCATATTCTCAAATCGGGAGTCCCGTGGCCCTGCAGTCAGTTCCTACGAGTTATATTGGTCCTGTGTTAGGTGTTTGTACCTCTCACGGGGATGTTTGGGGGGTTATTTTGGGTTTTCCCCTTGAAAGACAAGTTTTAAGTGTAAGTCTAGATCTATTCAAGTTATTGTCGAATTCTAAAACCAAGATTCCAGTGACCAATCGGTCCGTTCCTACGAGTTACATTGGTCCCGTTTCAGAATTTGATGCCTCTCACAGGGCCATTTGGGGCTGTTTCAGGTTTTTCCCCTCTAATGCAATATTTTTAAGCCTAAGTCTCAATACTTTCAAGTTATCATCGTATTCTCAAATCAGGAGTCCCATGACCATACGACCAGTTCCCATGAGTCACATTAGTCCTATGCGAGGTGTTGGATCCTATCACGTAGCCGTTTGGGGCAAGTTTGAGTTTCCCCCTCCAATGCCATGTTTTCAAGCCTACGTCTAGATATTTTCAAGTTACCATCGTATTCTAAAACCACGAGTAACGTGACCAAACGATTAGTTCCTACGAGTAACATTGGTCCCGTGCGAGGAGTTACTCCCTCTCACGGGGCCATTTTGGGGATTTTTGGCTTCCCCCCTCTAATACCAAGTTTTTAAGCCTAAGTTGAGATATTTTCAAATTGTCATCGTATTCTCAAATCGGCAGTCCTGTGTCCCCACGATGTCCTACGAGTTACATTGGTCCCGTGTGAGGTGTTGATCCCTATTGTGGGGATGTTATGCGGTTATTTTGGGTTTTCCTCTTGAACGCCATGTTTTAAGTGTAATCCTAGATCTATTTAAGTTATCATCAAATTCTCGAACCAAGAGTCTAGTGAACAAGCGGTCCGTTCGCACAAGTTGCATTGGTCCCTTTTGAGGTGTTGATGCCTCTCACGGGGCCATTTGAGGCTGTTTCACGTTTTCCCCCTCCAATGCCATGTTTTTAGGCCTAAGTCTCGATATTTTCTATTTATGATCATATTATCAAATCGAGAGTCCCGTGACCATACGGTCAGTTCCCACGAGTCACGTTAGGACCATGCGAGGTGTTGGAGCCTATCACGTGGCCATTTGAGTGAAAGTTTGGGTTTACCCTTCTAACGCGATGTTTTTAGGCCTAAGTCTAGATATTTTCATGTTATCATCGTACTCTAAAACCAAGAGTATCGTGACCACACGATTAATTCCTACGAGTTACATAGGTCCCTTGTGAGCAGTTATTGCCTCTCACGGGGTCGTTTTGGGGATTTTTTGGATTCCCCCCTCTAACACCATGTTTTTAAGCGTAAGTCAAGGTAATTTAAAGTTATGGTCATATTCTCAAGCCGGGAGTCCCGTGACCACGCGACTAGTTCCAATGAGTTACATTGATCTCGTGCGAGGTGTTGGTACCTTTCACGGGGCCATTTGGGGGGACATTTTGGGTTATTTCCCTCTAATGCCATATTTCAAGCCCAAGTCTAGATAGTTTAAAGTTTTCCTTGTATTCTCAAACCAGGAGTCCCGTGACCATGTGCAATTTCTACGAGTTATATTAGTCCCGTGCGAGGTGTTGGTGTGTCTCCCAAGATAGTTTTGGGATTATTTTGGGATTCCCCCATATAAAGCCATGTTTTTAAGACTTAGCCTAGATATTTTCAAGTTAATATCGTATTCTCAAATTGAGAGCCCTGTGACCACGCAGTCAGTTCGCACGAGTTACATTGCTCCCATGCAGGGTGTTGGAGCATCTCACAGAACCGTTTTGGGGCGGTTTAAGGTTTCCCCCTCTAACACCACGTTTTCAAACCTAAGTCTAGATATTTTCAAGTTGTTATCATATTCCAAAACCAGCAGTCTCGTGAACATGCGGTTAATTCCTTCGAGTTACATTGGTTATATGCGATGTATTGGTGCCTCTCACGGTGCCGTTTGGGGTCTATTTCGGGTTTCCCCCCTCTAAAACCATGTTTTTATCCTAAACATAGACATTTTTAAATTATCATCGTATTATCATAAGTAGACTCTTGTGACCACGCGGTCGTATCCTCCGAGTTACATTGGTCTCGTGTGAGGTGTTGGTGTCTATCATGGGGTCGTTTAGCGGTGTTTTCTGATATTCCCCTCTAGTGCCATTTTTTCAAGCCTAAGTCTGTATAATTACAAATTATCATCGTATTCTAATACCGAGAGTCTCGTGACCACTTGGTTAGTTCCTACGAGTTACATTTGGGCGAGTTTTTGGGTACCCCCGCTAACATCATGTTTTTACGACAAAGTCTAGTTATTTTCAAGTTATCGTCGTATTCTTAAGCTGGGAGTCCCAGGACTACGAGGCCAATTCTTACGAGTAATTTTGGTCCCGTGCATGGTGTGGATGCTTCTCACAAGGTCGTTTGGGGGTTGTTTTGGGTTTCCCCCACTAACGCCATGTTTTTAGGCCTCATTCTAGATTCTCATAACCATGTGATCACTTCCTATGAGTTACCTTGGTCCCCTGCAAGGTGGGTGTACCTCTCACGAGGCCTTTGGGGGGATTTTTCGAGTTTCCCCCTTTAACACAATTCTTTTAAACCTAGGTCTTGTTATTTAAACTTATCATCGTATTCTCGAACTAGGAGTCCCATGACCACGCAGTCAGTTCCTACAAGTTACGTTTGTTCCCTACGAGGTGTTACTGGAACTCAAGGGCCTGTTTCAGGTTCACCCATCTAACACCGTGTTTATAAGCCTAACTCTACAGTTATCATCGTATTCTATGACAAGGAGTCATGTGGCGTTGCAATCAGTTCCTACGAGTTATATTGGTCCCATGTGAGGTGTTGGTCCCTCTCACGGGGATGTTTGGGGGTTATTTTTGTTTTTCCCCTTGAATGCCATGTTTTAAGTGTAAGTCTAGATCTATTCAAGTTATCTTCGAATTATTGAACTAGGAGTCCAGTGACCAAGCGGTCCCTTCCCACGAGTTACATTGGTCCATTTTGAGGTGTTGATGCCTCTCACGAGTTTGTTTGGGGTTGTTTCAAGTTTTCCCCCTCTAATGCCAGGTTTTCAGCCTAAGTCTCGATATTTTTCAAGTAATCATCGTATTGTCAAACCAAGAGCCCCGTGACCATGAAATGAGTTCCCACGAGTTACATTGGTCCCGTGCGAGGTGTTGGAGCCTATCACGTGGACAATTGGGTGCAAGTATGGGTTCCCCCCTCTAGCGCCATGCTTTCAAGCCTAAGTCTTGATATTTTCATGTTATCGTTGTATTCTAAAACCAAGAGTATCGTGACCATACGGTTACTTCCTACGAGTTACATTGGTCCTGCGTGGGGGGTTGCTGCCTCTCACGGGGCCGTTTTGGGGATTTTTTGGGTTCTCCCCTCTAATACCAAGTTTCTAAGACTAATTTGAGATATTTTCAAGTTATCATCGTATTCTTAAGTCTAGAGTTCCGTGGCCCCATGGTCAGTTACTACGAGTTATATTAGTCCCCGTGTGAGGTGTTATGCCATTGGTCCCTGTCATGGGGATGTTAGGCTGGTTATTTTGGGTTTTCCCCTCGAACATCATGTTTTAAGCGTAAGTCTAGATATATTCAAGTTATCGTCGAATTCTCGAACCAAGAGTCCAGTAACCAAGAAATCCGTTCCTACGAGTTACATTGGTCCCCTTTTGAGGTGTTGGTGCCTCTTACGGGGCCGTTTGGGGCTATTTTAGGTTTTCCCCCTCTAATGACATGTTTTTAAGCCAAAGTCTTGATATTTTCAAGTTATCATCATATTCTCAAACCGAGAGTCCCCGTGACCATGCGGTCAGTTTCCACAAGTAACATTGGTCCCGCGTGAAGTGCTGGATCCTATCACGTGATCGTTTGAGTGAAAGTTTGGATTTCCTCCTCCAACATGATTTTTTTAAGCCTAAGTATTGATATTTTCAAGTTATCATCGTACTCTAAAACCAAGAGTATCGTGACCACACAGTTAGTTCCCACGAGTTACATAGGTCTCGTGTGAGGAGTTGTTTCCTCTCACGGGTCCATTTTGGGGATTTTTTAAGTTCCCCTCTCTAACACCAAGTTGTTAAGCCTACGTTAAAATATTCTCATGTTATGGTCGTATTCTCAAGCCGGGAGTCCCGTGACCATGCGACTAGTTCCAACGAGTTACATTGGTCCCGTGCAAGGTGTTGGTACCTTTCACAGGGCCATTTGGGGGTTGGTTTGGCTTTCCCTTCTAATACCATATTTTCAAGCCCAAGTCTATATATTTTGAAGTTATCCTTGTATTCTCACACTGGGATTCCTGTGACCATGTGTAATTTGTGCGAGTTATATTAGTCTCGTGCGAGGAGTTGGTGTGTCTCACGAGATAATTTGGGGGCGGTTTTGGGATTCCCCCATCTAACTCCATGTTTTTTAGCCTTAGCCTATATATTTTAAGGTTAATGATGTATCGGGAGCCCCGTGACCACGCAGTCAGTTCACACGAGTTACATTGCTCCCATGCGGGGTGTTGGAGCCTCGCACAGAGCCGTTTTGAGGCATTTTTAGGTTTCCCCATCTAACGCCATGTTTTCAAGCCTAAGTCTAGATATTTTCAGGTTATCATCATATTCTCAAACTAGCTATCCCGTGATCATGCAGTCAATTCCTTCGAGTTACATTAGTCCTATGCGATGTATTAGTGCCTATTATGGGGCCATTTGGTGGCTATTTCGGGTTTCCCCCCTTTAACGCAATGTTTTTAAGCCTAAACATAGACTTTTTCAAATTATCATCGCATTCTCATACCTAGACTCTCGTGACCACGTGGTCAGTTCCTATGAGTTACATTGGTCTCGTGTGAGGTGTTGGCGACTATCACGGTGTCATTTAGGGGCATTTTATGATTTTCCCCTCTAGTGCCATTTTTTCAACCCTAAGCCTAAGCCTATATTCTCAAACCGAGAGTCTCATGATCACTAGGTTAGTTACTACGAGCTACATTGATCTTGTGCGAGGTATTGGTGCCACTCACAGGGCCATTTGGGTAAGGTTTTTGGGTACCCCCTCTAACACCATATTTTTACGACTAAGTATAGTTATTTTCATGTTATCATCATATTCTTAATTTGGGAGTCTCGTGACTATGTGACCAGTTCCTATGAGTAACTTTGCTCCCGTCCACAGTGGGGGTGCTTCTCATAAGGTCGTTTAGGGGTTGTTTTGGGTTTCCCTCACTAACGACATGTTTTAATCCTCATTATAGATTCTAATGACCACACAGTCACTACCTATGAGTTACCTTAGTCCCCTACGAGGTGGTGGTACCTCTCACGAGGCTGTTGGGGGGATTTTCCATGTTTCCCCCCTCTAATACCATGTTTTTAAACCTAAGTCAAGATATTTTAAAGTTATCGTCGTATTCTCGAACTGGGAGTCCCATGCCCAAGCGATCAGTTCCTACGAGTCACATTGGTTCCCTACAATGTGTTTCATGTTCCCCCATCTAACACCATGTTTTTAAGCCTAAGCCTAGAAATTTTCAAGTTATCATCGTATTCTCAAATCGGAAGTTTCGTGGCCCCCGAGTTCAGTTCAAACGAGTTATATTGGTCCTGTGTGAGGTGTTGGTCCCTCTCACGGGGATGTTTGGCAAGTTATTTTGGGCTTTCCCCTTGAACTCCATATTTTAAGTGTAAGTCTAGATCTATTCAAGTTATCATCGAAATCTCAAACCAAGAGTTTAGTTACCAAGTGGTCCATTCCTACGAGTTACATTGGTCCCTTTTGAGGTGTTGATGCCTCCCATGGGTTCATTTTCATCTGTTTCAAGTTTCCCCCCTAATGCCATGTTTTTAAGCCTAAGTATCGATATTTTCAAGTTATCATCTTATTCTGAAACCGAGAGTCCCGTGACCTTGGGGTCAGTTCCCACGAGTTATATTTGTCCCGTGTGAGGCGTTGGAGCCTATCAGGTGGCCGTTTGGGTGCAAGTTTGGGTTCCCCCTCCAGCGCCATGTTTTTAAGCCTAAGTCTAAATATTTTTCAAGTTATCTTTGTATTCTAAAACCAAGAATATTGTGGCCACACAGTTAGTTACTACGAGTTACATCGATCCCGTGCGGTGAGTTACTACCTCTCACGGAGCGGTTCTGGGGATTTTTTTGCTTCTCCCATCTAATACCCAGTTTCTAAGCCTAATTTGAGATATTTTCAAGTTATCATCGTATTCTCAAATTGGGAGTCCCGTCGACGAGTTACATTGGTCCCATGTGAGGTGTTGGTCCATCTCATGGGGATGTCAAGGGGGTTATTTTGGGTTTTCCCCTCGAATGCCATGTTTTAAGTGTAAGTCTAGATCTATTCAAGTTATTATCAAATTATTGAACCATGAGTCCAGTGGCCAAGCGGTCCATTCTTATGAATTACATTGGTCCCTTTTGAGGTGTTGATGCCTCTTACGGGGCCGTCTGGGGCTGTTTTAAGTTTTCCCACTCTAATACCATGGTTTTAAGCCTAAATCTTAATATTTTTAAATTATCATCATATTCCCAAACTGGGAGTCCCCTGACCATGCGGTTAGTTCCCACGAGACACATTGGTCACGTGTGGGGTGTTGGAGCCTATCACGTGGCAGTTTGAGTGAAAGTTTGGGATCCCCCTCCAATGCGATGTTATCAAGCCTAAGTTTAGATATTTTCAAATTATCACCGTACTCTAAAAGCAAGAGTATCATGACCACGCAATTAGTTCCCATGAGATACGTAGGTCCCGTGTGAGGAGTTGTTGCCTCTCACAGGTCCGTTTTGGGGATTTTTCGGGTTCCCCCCTCTAACACCAAGTTGTTAAGATGAAGTTCAGATATTTTCATGTTATGGTCGTATTCTCAAGCCGGGAGTCCCGTGACCACGCGACAAGTTCCAACGAGTTACATTGGTCCCGTGCGAGGTGTTGGTACCTTTTACGGGGCCATTTGGGGGTTGTTTTGGGTTTCTCCCTGTAATGTCATATTTTCAAACCCAAGTATAGATATTTTAAAGTTATCCTTGTATTCTCAAACTGGGAGTACCGTGACCATGTGTAATTTCTATGAGTTATATTTGTCCCGTGCGAGGTGTTAGTGTGTCTCACGAGACAGTTTGGGGGCCGTTTAAGGATTCCCCATCTAACTCCATGTTATTAAGCCTTAGCCTAAATATTTTCAAGTTAATTCCGTATTATCAATTTGAAATCCCCATGAACACGCAGTCAGTTCGCACGATTTACATTGCTACCATACGGGGTGTTGGAGCCTCTCACGGTTTGAGGTTTCCCCCTCTCACGCTATGTTTTCAAGCCTAAGTCTAGATATTTTTAAGTTATCATTGTATTCTCAAACCACTAGTCCCCTTAACGTGCGGTCAATTCCTTAGAGTTACACTAGTCCTATGCGATGTATCGGTGCCTCTTATGGGGCCATTTGGGGGCTATTTCGGGTTTCCCCCTCTAACGCCATGTTTTTAAGCCTAAACATAGACATTTTCAGATTAATCTCGTATTCTCATACCTGGACTTTCGTGACCACGTGATCAGTTCCTCCGAGTTACATTGGTCTTGTGTGAGGTGTTGGTGCCTATCACGGGGGTCATTTAGGGGCTCTAGTGCCATTTTTTAAGCGTAAGTTTATATATTTTCAACTTATCGTCGTATTCTCAAACCGAGAGTCTCGTGATCACTAGGTTAGTTCCTACGAGTTACATTGATCATGTGTGAGGTGTTGGTGCCTCTCATAGGTCCATTTGGGTGAGGTTTTGGGTACCCACTCTAACACCATGTTTTTACGACTAAGTCTAGTTATTTTCAAGTTATCATCGTATTCTTAAGTTGGGAGTCTCGCGACTACGCAGCCAGTTCCTACGAGTAACTTTACTCCCGTGTATGGTGTGGGTGATTCTCACAAGGTCGTTTGGGGTTGTTTTGGGTTTCCGCCACTAACGTCGTGTTTTTAGGCCTCATTCTAGATTCTCATGACCACGCGATCACTTCCTATGAGTTACCTTGGTCCCCTGTGAGGTGGCAGTACCTCTCACGAGGTCGTAGGGGGAATTTTTGGCGTTCCCCCCTCTAACACCATGTTTTTAAAAGTAGGTCTAGATATTTTAAAGTTATCATCGTATTCTCGAACTGGGAGTCCCATGACCACATGGTCAGTTCCTATGAGTTACGTTGGTTACCTATGAGATGTTTCTACCTCTCAGGGGCCTGTTTCAGGTTCCCCCATCTAACGACATGTTTTTAAGCCTAAGTCTAGAAATTTTCAAGTTACCATCGTAATCTCAAACTGGGAGTCCCGTGGCCCCACGGTTAGTTCCTACGAGTTATATTGGTCCCGTGTGAGGTGTTGGTCCCTCTCACATGGATGTTTGGGGGTTATTTTTAGTTTTCCCCTTGAACACCATGTTTTAACTATAAGTCTAGATCTATTCAAGTTATCGTCAAATTCTCTAAGCAAGAGTCTAGTGACCAAGCGGTCTGTTCCTACGAGTTTCATTGGTCCCTTTTGAGGTGTTGATATCTCTCACGGGTTTGTTTGGGGTTCTTTCAGGTTTTCCCCCTCTAATGCCATGTTTTTAAGCCTAAGTCTCGATATTTTCAAGTTATCATCATATTTTCAAACCGAGAGTCCCGTGACCATGCGATCAGTTCCCACGAGTTACATTAGTCTCGAACGAGGAGTTGAAGCATATCACGTGGTTGTTTGGGTGCAAGTTTGGGTTCCCCCTCCAGCGCCATGTTTTAAGCCTAAGTCTAGATATTTTCAAGTTATCATTGTATTCTAAAACCAAGAGTATTGTGACCACACGGTTAGTCCATACGAGTTACATTGGTCCCGTGCAGGGAGTGGCTGCCTCTCACGGGGCCATTTGGGGGATTTTTTTCGTTTCTCCCCTCTAATACCAAGTTTCAAAGCCTAAGTTGAGATATTTTCAAGTTATCATCGTATTCTCAAATCGGGATTCCCGTGGCCCCATGGTCAGTTCGTACGAGTTACATTGGTCCCGTATGAGGTGTTGGTCCCTCTCTTGGGGATGTTAGTGGGGTTATTATGGGTTTTCCCATTGAACACCATGTTTTGAGTGTAAGTCTAGATCTATTCAAGTTATCATCAAATTCTCGAACCAAGAGTCCAGTGACCAAGCGTTCTGTTCTTACGAGTTACATTGGTCCCTTTTGAGGTGTTGATGCCTCTCACGGGGCCGTTTGGGGTTATTTCAGGTTTTCCCCCTCTAATGACATATTTTTAAGCCTATGTATCTATATTTTCAAGTTATCATTGTATTCTCAAACCAGGAGACCCGTGACCACGTGGTCAGTTCCCACGAGTCACATTGGTCCCGTGTGAGGTGCTAGAGCCTATCACATGGCCGTTTGGGTTTCCCCCTCCAACGCGATGTTTTCAAGCCTAAGTCTAGATATTTTCAAGTTATAATCACACTCTAAAACCAAGAGTATCGTGACAACACGGTTAGTTCCTATGAGTTACATGGCTCCCTTGTGAGGAGTTGTTGCCTCTCACGGGGCCCTTTTGGGGATTTTTTGGGTTCCCCATCTAACACCAAGTTTTTAAGCCTAAGTTAAGATATTTTTAAGTTATGGTCATATTCTCAAGTCGGAGTTTCGTGACCACGTGACTTGTTCCAACGAGTTACATTGGTCCCATGCGAGGTATTGTTACCTTCCACGGGGTAGTTGGGGGGATGTTTTGGGTTTCTCCCTCTAATGCCATGTTTTCAAGCCCAAGTCTAGATAATTTAAATTTATCCTTGTATTACCAAACTGGGAGTCCCGTGTCCATGTGTAATTTGTACGAGTTATATTGGTCCCGTTCGAGGTGTTGGTGTGTCTCACAAGACAGTTTGGGGCCGTTTTGGGATTCCCCCATCTAATGTCATGTTTTTAAGCCTTAGCCTAGATATTTTCAAGTTAATGTCGTATTCTCAAATAGGTAGCCCCATCACCATGCAGTCAGTTCACACGAGTTACATTACTCCCATGCGTGGTGTTGGAGCCTCTCACGAAGCCATTTTGGGGCGGTTTCAGGTTTCCCCTGTAAGGCCATGTTTTCAAGTCTAAGTCTAGATATTTTAAAATTATCATCGTATTCAAAAACCAGCAGTCCCGGGAACATGCGGTCAATTCCTTCAAGTTACATTGGTCCTATGAGATGTATTAGTGCCTCTCACGGGGCCGTTTGGGGGCTATTTTGGGTTTCCCCCTCGAAGGCCATATTTTAAAGCCTAAACATAGACATTTTCTAATTATCATTCTATTCTCATACCTGGACTCTCGTGACCACGTGATCAATTCCTCCGAGTTACATTGGTCTCGTGTGAGGTTCTAGTGCCTCTCACGGGCCGTTTGGACATTATTTTGGGTTTTCCCCCTCTAATGTCATGTTTTAAGCCTAAGTCTATCTATTTTCAAGTTATCGTCACATTCTCAAACTGTGAGTCACATGTCCATGCATTCAGTTCCTATATGTAACATTGGTCCCGTGCAAGGAGTTGGTGCCTTACACGGGGCCATTTGGGGGCTATTTTTTATTTCCCCCCTCTAATGCCATATTTTTAAGCTTAAGTATAGATTTCCATTACCAGGAGGTGCGTTCTTACGAGTTACATTGGTCCCGTGTGAGGTGCTAGTGCTTCTTACGGGGCCGTTTGGGGGTTGTTTAGGTTCCCCCTCCAACACCTTATTTTTAAGCACAACTCTAGATATTTTCAAGTTATCCTCGTATTCTCTAATTGGGAGTCCTCTGATCATGTGGTCAGTTTCTACGAGTTACATTGGTCCTGTGAGAGGTGTTGGTGCCTCTCACGGAGCCGTTTGGTGATTATTTCAGGTGTTTTCATGCCTAATTCTACATGTTTTTAAGTTATCATTGTATTCCCAAATCGAGAGTCCTCTAACCACGCGATCAGTTCCTATGAGTTACATCAGTCCCATCCGAGGTGTTGGTGGCTCCCACTCATGGGGCTATTAGCGGTTGTTTTAGGTCTCCCCCTCTAATGCCAGTTTGAAGCTCAAGTCTAGAAATTTTCAATTTATCGTTATATTGTTAGATGGGGAGTCCCATGACCACATGCTCAGTTCTTACGAGTTACATTGGTCCCGTGCGAGGTATTAGTGCCTCTCACCGGACCATTTTTGGGATGTTCTGGGTTTCCACCTCTAATGCCAGGGTTTTAACCCTATGTTTATATATTTTCAAGTTATCATTGTAATCACAAATATGGAGTCACGTTAACAAGCGACCAGTTCCTATGAGTTACATTGGTCTCGTACGAGGTGTTGGCACCTCTCACTAGGACATTTTGGTGCTTTTCTAGGTTTTCCCCCTCTAACGCCTTGTTTTGAAAACTAGGTCTCGATATTTTCAAGATATTCCCGCATTCTGAAATTAGGAGTCCCATGACTATGTGGTCAATTCCTAGGAGTTAAATTGATCCCATACGAGGTGTTAGTGCCTCTCATAGGGCCGTTTGTGGGTTGTTTTGGGTTCCCCCTCTAAAGCCATGTTTTAAGCTTAAGTCTACATATTTTCAAGTTATCGTCGAATCCTCAAATCGGGTGTCCCATGGCCAAGCCGTCAGTTCCTATGAGTTATATTGGTCCCACTCGAGGTGTTGGTGGCCCTCACGAGGTCGTTTGGTGGCTGTTTCGGCTCTCCCCCTCTAACGCCATATTTTTATGCCTAAGTCTATTTATTTTCAAGTTATAATTCTATTCTGAAATAGGGACTCCAGTCACCATGCGGTCAGTTCCTATGAGTTACATTGGTCCCGTGCAAGGTGTTGATGCCTCTCAGAGGGACGTTAGGGGGATACTTCAGGTTTCCCCCTCTAATGACAAGTTTATGCCCAAGTCTAGATATTTTCAATTTATCATCATGTTCTTAAATCGAGAGTCTCGTGACCATACGATCAGTTCCTATGAGTTACATTGGTCTCGTGTCAGCCGTTTGGGGGATGTTTCGAGTTTCCCCTATAATGCCAAGTTTTTAAGCCTAAGTCTGGATATTTTAAAGTCATCATCGTATTCTCAAAATGGGAACCTCATGACCACACCATCAATTCCTCTGAGTTACATTATTCGCGTACGAGCTATTGGTTCCCCTAACAAGGCCTTTCGGGTGCTATTTTGGGTTCCCCCTCAAACATCATGTGTAAGAGGGTAGTTTAAGTAAGATGGAGGCGTAACCCCTTTTGATTATGGTAATATCTAATTTAATCCGCTCACACTATTAATTAACCACAAGACATATAAACACAGTTTGGAGAATATAGAAACCCAGTTTAAACTCACAAATCCTCGTGTATGTCTCAGAGTACAGTGATGAACCTAGAAATAACTTAGCAAGAGGAAGAGAGAAGTAATCACCCTAGATACACCTTGGTAGGAAGGTAGAAAACACACCAAAAACCCTCATGAATCTCTGTCAAGTATTAAAAGCTTCGTAATAAATAATAATAATGAGTGGGTGAAACTCTCTGGTTTGTAATAACTCTCCAACTTTCAGAAGAGAACCCCCTTCTCTTAGAGGTGGTTAGGGCTCTTAAATAGCCCTTACGCCAACCCCTATGCAACTCAGTCATCAATGCCTATGAAAGACATCCCTTATACTTTATGTCTCCAACATTAAATACCTGATTCACTAGCAGCCTCCACGTCATAGACATTAAATGCCAAGATATGCCTTTGGCCTAACCACTCTGTGTTAGGGGCTGTTGCCGCAGAGGTTGCTAACCAACTGTCTGACAGACCCAAATACCACGGTGGTTTACTCAAGTCCAGATTTGATATTGTCTAGCTGTCTAGTGACATCACCTATAGTAGACGGGACATAAAGTAGAGGGCCCTTTAGTTCACAGTTAAACTCCCGATGGAACTAGAACCTGCTCCGCTCGAGGTTTCACGGTGAGGGTTCTTTGGTGTTTTACCAGGTGTATCTAAGATGGTTAGGACAAGCCCCGACGGTACCCCACTTCTCAATCCTCCAAACCACGTCCCTCTAAGGTTCCCACGGAGAGGTCATTCGATAGAGCATGAAAGATCTCCCAGGCCCTGCCAAGCTTGGTCTCTCGCGAGTACCGTTCGACCTCACACAAATTCTCTATTTCTCGTTGCATCATTACAATCGTTATAGCTAATAGCCAATATAAACAATTATGAAATTATGACTAAATAACCCAGAAAGCTAAAGTGTGAGTTGCCACGCAAAGCTTCCATGCCAATCTGCCTCGCTTGAGTTGCCACGCATGAGTTGCCACACTTTTTTATCCCAAACACTGTTGCTAATGGGTGAATTATCCCTTATTTCAGGATTACCTCCAATCCCCCTCTACATTTGCCCCTTAGTGGAGGGATTTGTTATGGTAATAAGAAATGTTTGCACGAAAACTTCTCAATCCGGTGAACCTCTTTTTGTGAGAATAAATTCTGGCATGTTTTTCTTCATTTAGTGCTGGAGCGCTAGAGCCTTTAGGAAAAAGTGAAAATTCTCCCCGATGTACCTGACCCGAAGCGCTGAAGTTCGTTGAAGCTTGGGTTGAGGTACATCGCCACTATTTCCTTATGCGGAGCTTCACCCGTTGTAGCTTAAGGTTCTGAAGTACTCTCGAAAGCCCTGTCAATATTCTAAAATGCTCGTGTTAGCTCTGAGGGAGTAAAATTATCCCATCTCAAGCCGTTCTGGAGGATGGCTATGGGCCGTGGGTTTTCTTTAGGACTGCCCTGATGTTTGTGACTTTGTAAAATTCTCTCTTGTAACGTTTCATCATGTTTGAAAAAGCAGAAATTCTCCTCGATATAGCCGAGTTACAATCTAAACAACGTTTAAACTTGTGGCGAGGGGACATCGTAGCTTTTTGGAACCGTTCGGACATCTTCTTAGTTAGGACTTTATTGGATATGCCTCATAAAAACTTCTGGCGCCAAAACTCAAACTTGCTTAAGAAGGCAACGCTTTCTGTTCCCTATGCGTCACTTCATTAATGACGTGGTGCCGTCTTTTCAACTGCCAAAATACTTCCCGAAGTGCCACGTGTTCATTTAAAATGATTGTAGGCAGCCGCGCACGTGCAATGGTAGGAAACTTTTAAAATCCAAACTCAGAAATTTCAAACGGCTATATCCAAACACTTGAACCCTTCTTTTCTCTTACTTTGAATTTGTCTTCTTCAAGCTTCCATTTGCTTTAGAGAGAGAAAGTCTGTGAGAAATCCATTGTTGCTGAGCCCTTACCTACCTTCCTAGCCTATGATCTTTTACACCACCACCTATCGTTTTGCTCCTCCATTATCATTTTCAAACCTCTCTTCCTCTAAGATTTTTTGTTACTTTATCAATAAGTGCCATGGCATGATCAAGCAACCCCACTGTATCTGCCACCAGTGCTCTGCCTATTACCTCTACCACTGCCGCCACCCTGGATCCTGCCCGCCAGGAACAACTGAGGTTTTACCGTCGATCGCATATTTTTGGACAAGGTGATGATTTTATTGGTGCATTTAAGACCGTTAATTTTTCTTATAAGTTTGAACCTCTATGGTTGGGTGATGAAGATGAAGATTCTACTGAGTGGGGCTTTCTTCCTCCTGAGGGGACTCTAAGATTTCGTTTAGAGTGGGGGGAATTCCTGTGGTCCCACATTGATTTTGAAGCACCCAAGGCTTCTCCTGCTCAGGTTGCTGCGTGGAAGTCCCACATGCAGAGCTGATATGCTGAAACGCTCACCAAGATTGGGTTGCGACGGGCTAAGTGGTTTAGTGAGTTCACTCTTTCCAAGAATAATGCTGCCCTTCCTATTCTGTTGTCTCACTGGAATGTTACTACTCATACATTCATCACTACGTGGGGCGAGTTCACCGTAACATTGGAAGACGTGTGTGAGCTCCTGGGCCTTGAAGTAATAGGCCATGAGCCTTATACTAATGAGGCTCTAGATGCCTAGGAGACTGCTGACTGTTTGGAGATGGACCGAATATGCCTAAGTTGCACTAGTTCATCGAACAAGGCCACTTTCTCCACACTTATCAATTATTTTTTCAAAGATTCTAGTGAAGGTAGTTCTTCTGGAGGTGCCCCTGGTCAAGGTACATCGCTGGAACTTCCCGCCTATATCCTTGTCATTCTTTCTCGTTTCCTTCTATCGGGTAACCCCAATGATCAACCCCGAAGGGACCTTATTAATATATCCCTTAATTTGGCCCGGGATACTAAGCTTCCTCTGGCTGCAATCGCCTTGGGATCTTTCTATACATAGCTCGATAGGACTCTCTTTGACATGGAATGATCTCTTGGTCATTATAACTTGGTAAATTTTTCCAACTGTGTCCTTCTGACGAGCTTCCTCTATGTTCGTTGCCCTGCCGTAGAGGCAAGATCAACCATCCTCCTTTTGGGGAAATAATTATGCCCCCACGCTCCTATCTTTATCATAGGAGACTTAGTCAAAAGGAGTTGATCTCTGTGATTGACCGTTTTGAGAACTTTGTGATGATGCCCTACAAAGAGGACATCTTCGTTCATAACTGTGACTTTTTTCAGCATGAAGCCAGGGTAATGGAGATAGGCGTAGATATTGAAGATCCCTCGCTGGCCATGGTCATTCTATTTTCACCTGGGTATCTACCATCTTACACCGAATGGGGACATACTAGCGAGCACTATAATCCCAACTGATGTTGTCGCCAATTTGGTTTTGATCAGGGGACTCCTCGCCCAGTTTTTCATTCATCAAACCCTAAGGTTTCTTTTAGATAGGCATGCTCCATGTTTTCTTCTACTGCGGCGTGGGGAATAAGTTCTGCAATGGCTAGGCGAGTCACCATTCCCAGCAACAAAAGGCAAGGGGACATAACCCCTCTGTTTGCTACATAGTACTGGCCCAAAAAACTCCCTGATATTGTAGAGTTCATCGAGGGAGATCCAGTGTATCCTCCTGTTCTTTCCTTTGCATTGGAGCTGGGGTTAAAGGGAAACTCCATTCTTGGGATTGAGTTCCCTCTGAGTAAAACCAAGGTACGTCCCACCGAGCATCCTCCCCTTTATTCCATGATCCCTACTGCCACGCCTAGACCCAAAACCGTTGCAACCCCTAAAGAAAATGCCCCTTCAATCGAAGTTGTTACTGGTGAAGGGCCTTCTCAACCGCCTTCCAAGAAAGTAAAAAAGACCAAAAGCGGGATGTACTTAATATCGAGACCAAAATCTAAGTCCCAGACTCCCATGGAAGCCCCCCTATAGCCTCTGTTCCCCCCAATATCCACAGAATTGGCCGACAGGTTATGGAGGGAAGCTCAGACTGAGTTAGATCGAATAAACGCTAAGTTTCAATGGCACACTGTCATCGTTCCTCCTTCGGTTTCCTTTCCCACAGTCGTGGTTGATCCTACCGAGATAACGGAAAAGAGGAGATAAAGTTCAGGGGTTCTTCAAGGTACTAGTACTGGTGTATCGGGGATAAGGAAGAAAACTCTGGGTACCAAGTCCCATAGGAAACAGACTCTCAATGTGCACCTCTCTCCTGCCCCAACTGTTGCTGCCTCCCTTCCTTTTTTTCCAGTGGATATGTCCCCTCGTTCTCCTTCCGGATCTGAGGTATGTATACTTGTTTTATTCTCATTTCCCCTTTGCTTAAGGAAAGTTGCATTTACTTTTTTTTTCTTGATAACTTTGGTGCAGGGGGTTGAACAGGAAAGGCCCAATCCCCCTAGTCCTCCTGTGAGCCCTTTCGTGGGGGGACATTTCGA
This sequence comes from Sambucus nigra, assembly GCA_949130495.1. NCBI lineage: Eukaryota > Viridiplantae > Streptophyta > Magnoliopsida > Dipsacales > Adoxaceae > Sambucus > Sambucus nigra. The sequence continues at coordinate 301,243,247 of OX422214.1, forward strand.
TGTTTCTTGAATCGATGTGACTCCTCCCCATTCCCCCATGACCGGTCTTACCTATTCCTAGTGTTCGACCTAAAAACGTGCGAGGGATGTTGCCATGGACAGTGATGCTGTTGAATCTGTGGGTGTCTCTTAGGAACCAGAGACAACTCTCCCAATCCCTTCTGATTTATCTCCTCCACCCGACCTCCTTCTCCCCATTATTCTTGCTGAAGAAAGTGACCCCGAGATAATATTTCCTTTATAATTTATTTGGTCTGACGTCCTTTTAGTCTCACCCCATTACTTATTTATTGTTCTGAACCTGGAGATTTTGGGTGCCATTGGTTAAAGTTTCCTCGTTGTTAGCTAACATTCTTCTTCCCACGGTGCTGACGAGAGCTTTTACCACAATTCCCCTTTTCAGTGCCATAACTGAGGTAAGTAACATTTATAGGTATTTCTCACTTTTTCTATCCTTATTCCTCCTTTTTAACACTGAGCTTCCTATTGCATATTTCTCCCAATCTTTTTCCACCTTCACTGGATGGTCTGCGTGCGTATAGGGCAAAGGTTGGTGCTTCTGCCCCTCATAGTGTTTTTTCTGCACCCACCCATGTTGGGGCCTCATTTGGGAGTCCATCATCTTCTCCCAGTGAACCACATGTGATGGATTTGGTACCCTATGTTGGTGGGGGAGATCTGCCCACCGTTGAGGCTTCTGCAACCAGGGGTCCCGTTGGGGCTTCCAATGTAATAAGCCCACCTCCAACGTTTTCTGCCCCACAGATGCCATAGTGATTCCAGTTCTAGCTCCTACCACAATTGAGGTATTTTGCTAATTCTCTGCATTTTTGTTAAAGAATTTTTGCCAACTCCACCTATATGGTGACTTTACAACGAAACGTTTGTTAAGGTTTTTTCATAAACTCCACCTTATAACGGTGACTTAACAACAAAAACGCTTGTTAAGATTTTTCATAAACTCCACCTTATAACGGTTACTTAACAATGAAAACTCTTGTTAAGGTTTTTCATAAACTCCACCTTAAAACGGTGACTTAACAATGAAAACGCTTGTTAAGATTTTTCATAAACTCCACCTTATAACGGTGACTTAACAACGAAAATGCTTGTTAAGATTTTTTATAAACTCCACCTTATAATGGTGAATTAACAACGAAAACACTTGTTAAGATTTTTCTTCTAATACCCTCTGCCACTTCTCAGGTTGCACGGGAGAATTCTCCACCCGTTCTTTCGCCTGTTGGCTCACCCCATCAGGAACCTACCGTCTCGGAAGATTTTGGCTATGATGACCAAGGTTCCACGACTGATAATGTAGCAGAGAGTGAATCTGGGTGCGAGCTTCCTCTGCCCGAGTTGGATCCTCATGCCTTCTGCCTGATGGTGCTTCAATGTTCTCCCCAAATGCCTGCTAACCACCGTTTAGTGATTGAGAAACATGTGAACCATCATCCTGAAACCTTCACGGTGGATTGCCTACGTTCAAACACCTCTGTTATGAATTATAGGCTGCAAGGCATGGCTACCATTATTGCTGAAATTACTCCCACTACAATCACTACCAGACCCCTCCTTAACCAATTTCTAGGCTATCTCAGGGAGTTGGGTCGTGATGGCTTCCAGTTTGACTGGCTTATAACGCACTTGAAGACTTTGAAGAGCGGGCAACTGGTCAGCCAAAAGGAACTGGTGTGAAAACATCAGGAGGACCAACGGGCTGAGGAAGCTCGGTTGGCTGAATTAGAAGCTCTTCTGGAAGTCTTGGATAAGGAGGTAGAGGATGTCGAAGAAGCTTTGCATCTTTACGAGCTGAAATGAGAAAAACTCCTCATCGAACATACACAAGTCCAAATAAGGTTGGAGGTTTCCATCAATGCCCAACAGTCTTGCACCACATCTTCTTCGGGCCTTCCTGGAGATCTTTTCTCTTCTTTAGATCAATGACTCCGTTTAGGCTAATAAACTTTTGTATATATCTTCCTTTGGCTTCTTTCTATGTAATTCTTGGGCAGTAACTCCCAATTTTGTAATGCTCCATCGTTTATGAATAAATGAAAAATGTATGTTTTCCAATTCACCTATGTGTTACAACTGCCTTTGTATGTTATAAATTTCTACATTTCTATAACTTATTCAATCGGTTCAAGTCATAACTAAAACTTGTATATTCATAACAACAGTAATTTACCACAACGGTTCAAACTTAATTGTCTATACATGATAAACCTTCAGCCATTTATTGTTAATCTTGAATGGCTTATCTTCCTCCATCCTAGAAATTAAGCAATAACCTGATTTATGAGCTTCTTTTACAATAAAAGGTCCCTCCCAATTGGTTGCAAACTTTGGTAGAGGAAGCCCCCTGATGTGCTTTACCGCTGCTTTCAAAATGAGGTCTCCTTCCATGAACTTCCCAGGTTTTACCAAGTTATCATATGCCCTGGAGAGTTGTTTCGTATTTATTTGAAAGTGTTGCATCACATTTTCTTTGTGTTCGTCTAATGCTTCCAACTGCACATGTCTATTCTGAGGGAGCATGCTGTTTCGCAAGGCATATCGAGCAGAGAGAACTTCTAACTCCACTGGAAGGATTGCCTCCACCCCAAAAACTAGCGAGAATGGAGTGTACCCTATGGGTTTCCTCTTGTTTGTTTAATAGGCCCATAACACAGTTGGTATCTTATCATCCCATGATCTTGGTAAGTCATCCATCATCTTAGCCAGAATATTAGTCGCTTCGGCTTGACCGTTTCCCTTTGGGTATGCCACCACTGAAGTATGATGAATAATGGATTACTTGTCTATGAGCATTGTTACTTCTGAATTGACGATGGGCATCCCATTATCTGAGAGAATAACCTTTGGGATCCCAAAATGTAAAATGATGTATTCTCTAATGAAGTTGCTCACCACCCTAGCCGTTGCCCTTCTGAGTGGTATCGCTTTGGCGCACTTTGTAAAGAACTTTGTTGCTACTAGTATCCATATGTTCCCCCTCGAAGAAGGATGTATTTCTCCCACCAGGTCAAATGCCCAAGTGTGAAAAGGGTAAGGCATTGCTAGAGAGTGTAAGTCTACCGATTGGGCATGGATCATATTTCCATGAAGTTGGCAATCTTTGAATTTTTGAATGAACCAAGCATAGTCTTTCTCCATGGTTAGCCAATAATACCCCAATGTCATCAGTTGATCATACAACTTGGCCCCTCCTATGTGAGCTGGATCGTGCTCCTGTTTGAGGACCTCAACTGCTTTTTCCTTCGTGATGCAATGCAATGACCTGTTGAAGTATCCCCTTCGATAGAGCTACCGCTCCTTAATATATAACCTTGGGGACCTTCTATTTAGTCCTATCGCATCAATTTTTTCTATTAGGACAACTCCATCTTGAATGAAGTCGATATAGGGCTGCCTCCTGTCCGTTTGAGCTTCAACGAAATTACATTCAGTCGCTTCGAAAAGCAGCTGACACTTATTGCACCTCCATTGTAGTTCTTCCGCGTCTTGCTTCATTCTAGTCCAGAAATATCCCTCTTTGAATTCTCTTATAAAGAGGTACCTCAGTTGTTTTGCAGTGCTCCTAATGTGTTTTTGTCAACCTTCGATGTGCTTCTTCTGGGCCCATACATCTTGACAACCATCCCTCTGCATTTCTGAAGTAGAGATTTCCCTGGTTTGTAAAATATTGGGCCAAGTCTCTTAGCCCCATTGTTCCTTTACCAGACTCTAGTTGCTTCTTCATATCTCCCCTCCAGTCTGCGTCCTCGTCCATTAGTAGGACTGATTGTACAATCGAATGAGCTATTCTTCGTTAGATCATGAAGATAGTTGTATCATTACTCATGACCATTTTCAGGGCAATAGTTGCATACGCATCTGGATGGCAGTTCATCATTCTGGGATGTCTCTTAATCTTGGTCTGATAAAACTGGCTGAGGAGCCTCTGAATGAACATTCTGTATGGTGATAGGTTCATACGCTTCAACGCATATTCTTCGTTTACATGATGAATCACCAAGTTTGAATCACCCTTAATGCAGAGTGAACGAATTCCCCTTCGAAGAGCCTCCATCAACCCCAGCACTAACGCCTTGTACTCTTTTTCATTATTGGAACAAGGGAAATCTAACTTGTAGGAAAGGCAAATCTCCTCCATTCCTTTTGAAAGAATAACCCCTTCTCCTCCCTTCTTTTCCACCGAATATCCATCGAACTACATCGTCCATTCCTCATCAGTTGCATCCAGATAATTGACTTGTAAGTCATCTCCTGGAATGTCTTCTTTAGGTGGTTCGAACATCCCTGATGGAAAAATTGCCCATAGATCGGCATACACCTCGCTCTTGATCGCGCGAGGGACCACACACTTTTAGTTACAATATGAATTCTAAAAGACAGCATATAATGCCTATGTTTTTGTGCTATAAAGACTAAGGCTAAACAATGCATTTCTAGGCTGCTATATCTAATCTCTAGCCCATGTATGATTCTACTGAGGTAGTAAAATGGTCGTTCTTGCCCGTTAATTTCTTGTGCCAGTAAAGCTCCAACGAACCACGTGGTAGATGTGAGACATAACTGTAACGGTATTCCCACCCGCGGGGGAACCATGGTCTGTGGTGAAACTAGCAGCTTCTTTAGCCCAGCGAAAGACTCCTGGTGAACTTCCTCCAACCTAAACTTCGTGTTCTTTCACAACAGCTACATTAACGGGTGTGTCACTTCAGTCAATCCAGGCACGAATCTTCTAAGGTAGGAGAATTTACCGAGGAAACTCTTCAGCTCCTTCGCCGTTCTTGGGCATGGCATCTCCAAGATCACCCGCTGCCTATCCTGGTCCATCGGTACCCCTTTTTGATCCACTACTAAGCCTAGGAATTTCCCACTTGTTACTTCGAAAACACAATTTAGTGGATTCATCCTCAATTTATATTTCTCTCGGATGAGAGAACACCTTTCTCAAATCGAGAGAACACCTTTCTCAAATCGCTCAGATGAGACTCCTCCTTCCTCGATTTGATGACTAAATCATCCACATAGAATTCTACAAATTTGTGGAATAAGTCATGAAAAATGGCCATCATTGTTCTCTGATAAGTAGCCCCAGCGTTCTTAAGTCCAAATGGCATTACTCTGTACATGAAGTTGCCCAACGGGGTTCTAAATGACATTTTATCTACATCCGTGGGATCCATCTTAATCTGGTTGTACCCCACATACCCATCCATTAAGCTATACATCTCATGACCAGTCGTGGCATCTATCAAGCTATCGATGGAGGGTAGAGGGAATTCGTCCTTAGGGCAAGCCCAATTCAAATCTCTGAAGTTCACACAAATCCTTATTTGGTTCTTGTCTTTCTTTCCCACCGGCACAATGCTAGATAGCCGAAGTGGATGTTGTATCGATTTGATGAACCCTGTTGATAATAACCATCGTACCTCTTCCTTGATCTTTAAGTCTAACTCCGGCTTGTACATTCTCATCGCTTGCTTCACCGAAATGGCTGAAGGCATCACATTCAACTTGTGGCAACTAACTTCTTTATCCAGTCCCTCCATATCTGTGTACTTCCATGTGAAAACGTCTATGAATTACCAAATTAACTCAATTAAGGCTTCTCTTTTCTATTTGTTGAGGTCTTTCATGATAAAGATAGGCCGATGATCCTCCCTTTCTTGGGCCAGTTTCAACTGCTCCAACTCTTGTGCTTGCAGCCTTGGTTTGTCCGTTATGTAATTCGGTTCTTCGACCACATCTTCCATGAATTATTGTATGTTGGAGTTATCTATAACCAAACATTGCCCTTGTTAATCTACCAAAAATCATTCAAATATTGGGTCAGCCTCATCATCGGTCCCTTCGGTCGCCCGTTCACACCATCACAACCGATAGACCACCTTTCCTTCTTCGATGATGACCTTTTTACACTATTTGTTAGCCGTCACGACTACCTTCCTTTTCTTTTCCTTGTAAGCCTCAGTAATCCTTCTTCCTGAAAATTGACTCAACACACTCCGGTGCTGGGCCTCGTGCTGCATTGGGTCCACTCTAGGTCTCATCCTGTCTTTGAGCTGCTTCGAAATCTTTTGGGGCAGAGGGAACTCCCGAGGGGACTCCTTAGCCATCTCCCTTTCGCCATCAACACCTTCTTTATTTTTCTCGTTCGAAGGCCCCATTCTTTCCCTAATCGAGGGAACCCATTCTCCCTCCATTATTTTTGTTAGGACCCGGACATCTTCCTCTAGCTCTGTGTAAAATGCTGCATCTACCAAATTAGCTTCTTCAACAGTGAACGACCTTCTCGTAGCTCTAATAGTCACCTCCATTCCTTTGATATTTGCCTTGGCGCATTGATGATACGTGGAGGGAACTAGCCCTTGGTTGTGCATCCGCACTTTTCCTATTAATAGATGATAGGAAGTTGCATTTTCTATTACATGTAACTTTATGTGGGAACCCAGGTTTCCCATCACGATCCCAACATTTACATATCCGATGGACTTGGAAGATTGGTTGTCATATCCCAAAATTACCAAAGGCATGAGGACTAACCTTTCTTCCGGAATATTAGCCGCGTGGAAGGAGTTGATCGGAATAATATTAATGAAATCACCCACATCCATAAGAGACCTTGCAAAGCTTACCCCGTTGACGCTGGCGGTTACATAGAGAGGCCTATTACGAGGGAACCTTACAACCCTGTCTGCATCGCTGAAGGTTACTTCTGGCAGAAATCTTGTTACCAACCTAGCCATGGGTCCTCTCCATCTTAGTGAGGATACTTCATTCCTCTTCACAATGTCTAAGATTGCATGTGTTATTTCTAGTCTGCTCTCCTTCGGTATCCCTACTTGCTCAAAAAACTAAGTGAACTTTGGAGATTTTGAAACTCCAATGTGTTCTCTGACTGGGTCTGTTTCCTCATCTTCAATGCTTAATACGTCCTCCGCATCTTTAGCGCTTGTTTTATCGTAGGCTATAACTACGTTAGCCATTATCATAGTTTAACTTTCTAGAGTTTTTCGAACTCCCTATGTTTCATCATTAACCCTCCCTTTTCTCTTTCTGCCTCCTCATCATAGGCCATCACTAGATTGGCCCCGTGCGCTAGAAGTGGGTTGTTGTTAATGTTCTGCGGGGGGATTTGCAATGTTCATGCCTTCATGTACTTATCAATGATTCTTCTTAGTGTGAAGAAGCTCTCTATTGGATGCTGAATCTTCCGATGAATCTGGCAATATTTAGGATCCGACCTCATTGCAGCATCGGGTTCTTCCATCGGAATGCCCTTTGGTCCATAGACCATTCCACCTTGGACCATTACGTTATAATAACTCACAGCCTCTTCTATCGTGCAAGGCAATGGTGGTGGGTCTTCTCTGTCTCTTCCAAACTTCCTCTTGTTGTCTTTCTTCGGTGCCTTGCCCCCATCTACTCCTTCGGTGTACCCCACCCATGGGGGCTGAGGCCTTCCTCTTGTTGTCTTTCTTTGGCTGCCTAAACATCATGGGCACCACTACCAGGTTTGGTCATACAACTAATGAGATATTCCTTACAGCCTTTAAGAATGCTGAAAAAGTTCCCTCGCGCGTCTCATTGATGAGATGGCAAATTTACTCAAGAAGCAGCCTTTCTGCATAAATATGTAATAGTTTAGACTATTTGGACTCCTATCTTACATCGAGGGATCTTTCCCTGAACCTTCGAACGTAGGCCACCACGTCTTCCCCGGGTCGTTGCTTCTCTCTCCCCAACTGGGTCAGAGTAAACTCATCCTCCGCTAGAAAGAACTTCTGGACGAACAACACATGCATCTCCTCCGATGCGGAAACACTCTTGGGAGCCAAGTGCGAATACCAGGTGTATGCTTTATCGGTTAGGGATTTGAAAAACTCTCTTAACCTAAGCTTCTTATTACTGCATTGCTCCCCCAAGTGCTCCATGAAACATTTAATATGCTCCTTCGGGTTTCCACCCTTTCCTGTGTATGTTTCAAAGATAGGAGGAATATAATCCTTTGGATAAGACTCATCATTGTATTCCTAAGGGTAAGGCATCCGAAAGTCGTCATAGACCGAAGCTACCTCGCTCACAGATTGCGAGGAAGCCTACATGAACTTCAGCATCTTCTTTTGCATCTCCTTTCTCATTTCCTCCATGGGTGACGGGGCAACGACCAATGGGGTCACAGGCTGAATGCCCATTATAGTTGGAGCCATTGTTACAGCTGGTGCCATTGATACTCCTAAGATTCCCCCTGTTGGATTCACAATGGAGGGTATACTTGCTGGGATTGTTCCCGTTGCACCCGCACCTGGTAGGGCCATCGGGGCTGCTCCCGGCATTACGAAGTAATTGGCCTCAAGTCCTCCCAGCACCGTTAAAGCTACCAGAGTTTGTAAAAACTCATAAGGAGTGCCACCTGAGTGGGTCCTGACCCTGCACTCGTGGAAGCTTGTGTCACCCCTGGAATACCCGTCGTCTCCTGGACCGGAGGTACCTCTATTCGAGGAGCCCCATCCCTTAGAGCCTCCAGTTCTCTCGCAACTTGTTCTTCATTATGTTGGATGTCATAAAAGTTGAGCCTTCGATTAACATTATCCTGCTCCATTTTCCTTGCTTAGAATAATGCCTCCCCAGCAGAGTCGCCAAATATAAGAGGGTAGTTTAAGTAAGATGGAGGCGTAACACCTTTTGAGTATGGTAATGACAGAATTAATCCTCTCACACTATTGATTAACCAAAAGACATATAAACACAGTTTGGAGAATATAAAAACCCATTTTAAACTCACAAATCTCTCGTGTATGTCTCAGAGTACACTGATGAACTTATAAATAACTTAGCTATAGGAAGAGAGAAGTAAAAACCCTAGATACAGCTTGGTAGGCATGTAGAAAACACACCAAAAACACTTAAGAATCTCTGTCAAGTATTAAAAGATTTGTAATAAATAATAATGAGTGGGCGAAACTCTCTGGTTTGTAATAACTTTCCAACTTTCAGAAGAGAACCCCCTTCTCTTGGAGGTGGTTGGGGCTCTTAAATAGCCCTTACACCACCCCCGATGCAACTCAGTTATCAGTGCCTGTGAAAGACATCCCTCATACTCAATGTCTCCAACATTAAATACCTGATGCACTAGCTGCCTCCACATCATAGACATTAAATGCCAAGATATGCCTTTTGCCTAACCGCTGTGTGTCAGGGGATGTTGTCGCAGAGGTTTCTTACCAACTGTGTGCCAGCCCTAAATACCACGGTAGTTTACTCGAGTGTAGATTTGATATTGTCTAGTTGGCTAGTGACATCACCTATAGTAGATGGGACATAAAGTTGAGGGACTCTTTGGTTCATAGCTAACTCTCGATGGAACTCGAAGCTGCTCCACTCGAGGTTCCACGGTGAGGGTTCTTTGGTGTTTTACCTGGTGTATCTAAGATGGTCAGGACAAGCCCCGACGGTGACCCAATTCTCAATCCTCCAAACCAAGTCCCTCTAAGGTTCCCACGGAGAGCTTGTTCGATAGATCATGAAAGCTCTCCCAGGCCCTGCCAAGCCTGGTCTCTCGCGAGTACCGTTCGACCTCACACAAATTCACTATTTCTCGTTGCATCATTACAATCATTATAGCTCATAGCCAATATAAACAATTATACAATTATGACTAAATAACCCAGGGTCGTTTTGCGGTTGTTTCTGGTTCCCCCCCTCTAATTCCATGTTTTAATCCCAAGTCTAGATATTTTCAAGTTCTCATCATATTCTCATACCGGGAGTCCCATCACCATGTGGTCAATTCTTACGAGTTACATTGGTCCCGTGCGTGGTGTTGGTGCCTCTCACGGGGCCATTTAGGGGTTGTTTCGGTTTTCCACCTCTAACGCCATGTTTTTAATCCTAAGTATAGATATTTTTAAGTTATCATCATATTCTCAAACTGAGAGTATCGTGATGTAGAGATTAGTTCCTACGAGTTTTGTTGGTTCCGTACAAGATGTTGGCGCCTCTCATCGGGACATCTGGGTGTTTTTTGGGTTTCCCCTTCTAACGCCATGTTTTTAAGCCCAAATCTAGATATTTTCAAGTTATTATCGCATTCTCAAATCGGGATTCCCATGGCCATGCAGTAAGTTCCTACGAGTCACATTAATCTCGTGCCAGGTGTTGGTGCCTCTCACATGGCGATTAGGGGGCTAATTTTTATTTCCCCCTCTTATGTCATGTTTTAAGCCGAAGTCTAGATATTTTCAAGTTATCATCATTTTCCCAAATCGAGAGTCTCGTTACCATGCGGTCAATTACTATGAGTTACGTTGGTCAAGTGTGAGGTGTTGGTGTCTCTCACGGGACCATTTGGGGCTGCTCTGAATTCCCCCCTATAATGCCATATTTTTAAGTCTAAGTCTAGATATTTAGAAGTTATTGACATATTCTCAAAATGGGAGCCCCGTGACCCTGTGATCAGTTCCTACGGGTAACATTGGTCCCGTATGAGGTGTTCGTGCCTCTAACGGTGTTGTTGTTTTGGGTTCCACCCTTTAACTACATGTTTTTAAGCCTAAGCCTAAATATTTTTAAGTTATCTTTGCATTCTCAAACTGAGAGTCCCGTGATCACATGGTCACTTGCTATGAGTTACATTGGTCCCATTGGAGGTGTTGGTGCCTCTCATGGTGCCGTTTGGGGGTTGAATTGGGTTCCCCCTCTAACTCCATGTTTTAGGCCTAAGTCTAGATATTTTTAAGTTATCGTTGAATTATCTAACTGGGAGTCCCGTTACCAAGCAGTCAGTTCCTATAAGATGTATTGGTCTCGTGCGAAGTGTTAGTGCCTCTCGCGGGGCCATTTGGTGGTTGTTTGAGGTTTCCCCCTCTAACGCCACATTTTTAGGGTTAAGCCTCATTACCATGTGCTCAGTTCCTACGAGTTACATTGTCACCCATGTGAGGTGTTGGTGCCTCTCACGGGATTGTTTGGGGGTTGGTTCGGGTTTCCACTCTAACGCCATATTTTTAATCCTAAGTCTACATATTTTGAAGTTATCGTCATATTCCAAAATCGATAGTCCCGTGAGCATACGGTCAGCTCCTATGAGTTACATTAGTCCCATATAAGGTGTTGGTGCCTCTCACGGAATAAATTGGGGGCTATTTTGGGTTTCCCCCTTTAATGCTATATTTTTAAGACTAAATTTAGATATTTTCAAGTTTTCATCGTATTCTCATACAGGGAGTCCCATGGCCATGCGGTCAATTCCTACAAGTTACAATTGTCCCGTGCGAGTGTGGGTGCCTTTCATAGGGCCATTTAGGGGTTTTTAGGTTTTCCCCTCTAACCACACGTTCAGTTCCTATGAGTTGCATTAGTCCCGTACGAGGTATTGGTGCCACTCACGAGCCATTTATGGGTTATTTTGGGGTTTTCGCTCTAACGCCTTATTTTTAAGCCTAAGTCTAGATTCCCATGACCAAGCGGTCAGATCTTGCAGGTTCCATTGGACCCGTACGAGGAGATGGTGCCTCTCACGAGGCTGTTTTGGGGTTCTTTCAGGTTCCCCCCTCTAACGCCTTATTTTTAAACCTAAATCTAGATATTTTAATGTTATCATCAACTTGTCAAACTGGGAGTCTCATAACTACACAGTCAGCTCCTACAACTTACATTGGTCCCGTGTGAGGTGTTTGTGCCTCTTACGGGGCCGTTTGGGGACGGTTTTAGGTTTTCCCCTCTAACGTCATGTTTTGAATCCTATGTCTAAATTTTTTTAATTTATCATCGTCTGCTCAAATCGAGAGTCCTGTGACGACGCGATCATTCCTACGAGTTACATTGGTCCTATACGAGATGTTGGGCCCTCTCATGGGGTTGTTTAGGGGTTGTTTTGGGTTTCCCCCCTCTAATGCCATGTATTTAAGATTAGCTTTATATATTTTTAAGTTATCATCATATTCTCAAACCAAGAGTCATGTGACAACAAGATTAATTTCTATGAGTTATATTGGTCCAGTGCGACATGTTGGTGCTTCTCATGGAAACGTTTGGGGGTTACTTTGGGTTTTCCCTATTGAATGCAATGTTTTATGCCTAAGTCTAGATATTTTCATGTTATCATTGAATTCTCAAATTGGGAGTCCCACGACCAAGCGATCAGTTCATAGGAGTTACATTTTCCCGTGCGAGGTGTTTGTGCCTCTCATGGTGCCATTTGGGGACTATTTTTGTTTTCTCCCCTAACGCCATGTTTTCAAGCCTAAGATGAAAGATTTTCAAGTTATCGTTGAATTCTCAAACTAGGAGTCCCATGATCGTGCGATCAGTTCCTATGAGTTACATTGGTCCTTTGTGAGGTGTTAGTATCTCTCACGGGTCAGTTTAGGGGTCGTTTCAGGTTTCCCCCTCTAACGCAATGTTTTTAAGCCTCAGTCTAGATATTTTCAAGTTACACCATATTCTCAAACTGGTAGTGCCATGACCACGTTGTCAGCTCCAACATGTAACATTGATCCCGCATGATGTGTTCATGCCTTTCATGAGGCTGTCTCGAGTTTTCCCCTCTAATGCCATGTTTTTAGGCCTAAGTCCAGATTCCTACATCTAATGTCGTTTGGGAGTTGTTTCGATTTTCCCACCTCTAACACCATAATTTTATGCCTAATTCTAGATATTTTCAAGTTATCGTCGTATTCTCAATTTGGGAGTCTCATGACCACGTGGTCATTTTCTTCGAGTTACATTGGTCTAGTGCGAGGTGTTAGTGCCTCTCAGGGGCGGTTTGGCGATTATTTTGGGTTTCTCCTTCTAACGCTATGTTTTCAAGCCTAAGCCTAGATATATCAAAATTATCGTAGTATTAACAAACTGAGAGTCTCGTAACCATGCGGTTAGTTCTTACGAGTAACATTAGTCTCGTGCTAGGTGTTGGTGCCTCTCACGTGGTCGTTAAGGGGCTAATTCGGGTTTCCCCCTCTAATGCCATGTTATAAGCCCAAGTTTAGATATTTTCAAGTTATCGACATATTCTCAGACCGGAGTCCCGCTACCACGCGGTCATTTCCTATAAGTTACATTGGTCCGGGGAAAGGTATTGGTGCCTCTCACGATGACCTTAGGGGGCTGTTTCGGGTTTCCAACTCTAACTCCATGTTTTCAAGCCTAATTCTAGATATTTTCAAGTTATCCTCATATTCTCAAACCAGGAATCCCGTGACCAAGCGATCAGTTCTCACGAATTATATTAGTCCCATACGAGGTGTTGGCACCTCTCACGGGGACATTTGGGTGACTTTTGGGGTTCCCCCCTCTAACACCAAGTTTTTAAGCCCAAGTCTTGATATTTTCAAGTTATCGTCGCATTCTCAAATTGGAAGTCCCATGACCACGCAATCAGTTCCTACGAGTTACGTTGATCCCGTGTGAGGTGTTGGTGCCTCTCATAGGTCCGTTTGGGTTTTTTTTCGAGTTTCCACCCTCTAATGACCTTTTTTAAGCTTAAATCTTCAGAATTTCAAGTTATCGTCAAATTCTTAAATCGAGAGTCCCGGTAACAAGGAGTCATTTCTTATGACTTAGATTGGTCCTATACGAGGTGTTAGTGCCTCTCACGAGGCCATTCGGTGGCTTTTTCGAGTTCCTCCTCTCTATCGGCATGTGTTTAAGCCTAAGTCTAGTTGTTTTCAAGTTATCGCCGTATTCTGAAATCAGGAGTCCTGTGACTACGCGGTCAATTCCTGCGGGTAACATTGGTCATGTGCGAGGTGTTAGTGCCTCTCGCAGGTCCTTAGGGGGTTGCTTCGGGTTTCCCCTATAATGCCATGTTTTATGTCCAAGTCTAGATATTTTCAAGTTATAATCATATTCTCAAACTAATAGTCTCGTTACATGCGATCGGTTCCTACGAGTTACATTGGTCCCATACGAGGTGTTGGTTCCTCTCACGGGGCTATTTGGGGGTTGTTCCGAGTTTCCACTGTTACACCATATTTTTAAGCCTGAGTCTAGATATTTTCAAGTTATCATCATACTCTCAAAATCGGAGTTCCGTGACTAAGTGGTTAGTTCCTACGAGTTACATTTGTCCCGAATGAGGTGCTGTTGCCTTTCATAGGGCCGCTGTGGTGCAATTTTGAATTCCGCCCTCTAACACCATGTTTGTAATCCTAATTCTAAAAATTTACAAGTTAACGTCGCATTCTCAATCTGAGAGTTCTGTGAGAATGCGATCAGTTCCTACGAGTTACATTGGTCCCTATTGAGGTCTTGGTGCCTCTCACGAGGCCGATTGGGGACTATATGACATTTTTTAAGCCTAAGTTTATATATTTTTAGGTTATCATTAAATTATCAAACTAGGAGTCTTGTTACCATGAGTCAGTTCATATGAGTTACATTGGCCTCGTGCGAGGTGTCGGTGCCTCTCACGGGGCCGTTTGGTGGTTATTTCGGGTTTCCCCCTCTAACGCCATGTTTATAAGCCTAAGTCTTGATATTCTCAAGTTATCATTGTATTATCAAACCAGGAGTCCCGTGACCACACGGTCAGTTCGTATAAGTTACATTGGTCATATTCGAGGTGTTAGTGCCTCTCACGGGGCCATTTGGGGGCTGGTTCGAGATTTTCGCCTTTAACGCCATGTTTTTAAGTCTAGAGTAGATTTTTTAAGTTATGGTGATATTCACAAAATCGTAGTCCCGTGACCATGTGGTCTCTTTCCACGAGTTACATTAGTTCCGTTCGAGGTGTTGGTACTTCTCACGGGGCTGTTTCGGGCCCCCCTCCCTCTAACACCATGTTTTTAAGTGTAATTCCAGATATTTTCAGATTGTCTTCATATTCTCAAACCTGGGGTCCTGTGGCCACGCGGTTTGTTTCTACGAGGTACATTTGTCCCGTGAGAGGTATTGGAGCCTCTAACGGGGTCGTTTGGGAGTTGTTTCAGGTTCTCCCTCTAAGGCCTTATTTTTAACCTAAGTCTAGATATTTTCAAGTTATCTTCGTATTATCAAAAAGAGAGTCTAAAATATATTGCAACATATTATCCAACAATGAAACAAATGATTATCCCGTACTCCTTCTAATTATCACATACTCCTTCTAACATACTATCCAATAACTATCTAATAATAAGCCAATAACCATTAATTATCCAGCGGCCAAACTAAACAAAATCAATAATTATTCCGTACTCCTTCTATCATTATAAAGATTTAATATATAATGTATATAAATTTTATAACTACTTTAGTTAAAGTAAAGAGTACCTAGTTCCTATAGGCCAAGAGGCCATCAAATATAGTCTTCTGAATGTGTGATTATACCAAATTGATCCTGGAGCCCTGCTGTATTCTTTTACATGTACATTTGATACAAGATTCATAAAATGAAGCTAATTTAACTTCATTGTATGAAGATTGCATCAATGAAGGTGATCAACAAATGTATATGTACAAGAACACGTGGAAGTGACTAAAGATTTTACCGAACGTAACATATTTTCGAAAGTTAATTTAAATAAATCAAATTAAACATTCGTAAGAGTAACTAAGCATTAATACATCAAAGTAAAGTGTTAATATAATGTCAATATCATAATAGGATACAAATAATATTGACAAGGATGGCATAATATTTTGATATTCAATCTTCCTCTAAGTCAACCAAAAGATCCTTCAAATTATGTATGCCATCAAGAGCTAACTGGAATTATTTTAGAGACTTTACTGTGTCTACTTGAGTAGTTATACCCTTTGGTTCATGCACAACAATAGACCAATTTCCATCGTTTATGCACTTTGAGTAGAATACCTTCTTTACGTTCTGAAAAACACAAATAAAAGGCTCGTCAACTATGTGATCTTTACTCTTCAAGTTCGATAAATTTTCCATAATAAGTTTGGAGTCAGGATCAAATTTGCAAGAATTAGTTGTATCATCCATCCTTACTAAATTACAATAGAATATGATTTCGGTGAAATCTAAGTAATCAAGTTCTAGGATTTTTTAGATTATCCCATAATAGGTTAGCACCATATTCTTTCGATTTTTATTACTTTTGCTAGTGATGCTGGTGGTCAGGGAAAAAATTGATATTCCACTATTTAGAATCAAAATCTTTTCCTCATACGTATGTTAAATTAAGATGAGACCATTAGTGCGAAATTTCTTAAACTCTTTCGCATGAAAACTAGGACCTTTTGCTAATCTGCAAGTCTGGAAGAGACATCACCTTTTATTAGAAGATGCATTTATTAATGAATTTGTATTAGGACATGTTTTTACCACACATGAATAAATAACCTCACACATAAGATGAGAAAATTACCTCTTTTCACAACCATGCCCTAAAATTAGTTGTTGTGAAATTTCTCCTTTGGTTTTGGCCAATTTTGTTCTCGTGATTCCTATTTGTAAATTGTAGACTTTAGATCATAAAATATAAAATACATATAATCAAAGAAGATGAATTCATTAGATACTCACTCTCTCCAGTATTCGACTTCATCTTGTGATTCGAAGACATAAAGATCTTCTTGATCGTATTGTAGATTTATTAGTTTCACCTCTTTAGGGTTTCCAAATGACAATTTTTTCTCAAACTCATCAGGTTCCTCTATCACTTATTCTCCACGAGGATAGAACCTCCTCACATCTTGTTCTGGCAAATGTTCCCTAGCGTATAGCGATGATTCCACCAATACTAATTCTTTAGCAATAAACAGGCAAATATACCGTGTATTCTTTACGTAATTTTAATGGTTTTCATCAAGCGCTCAAAGGACCACATAGTATGGTTCATGGCATAAATGCACAAGTAGGTGGATGCTGATATCAAAAAATAACAGAGGAAAATATTTCTCTAATACACAAACTACCTCACCTACAGTTTATTTCGCAAATTTAATGTGCATTTTTTACCACTTTTGCAAAAGGTAGGGTAAAACACAAATTGATTTGCATAATTACTAGACAGAGATCTTTGTGTTTAGAGAAGTAATGTTGAAACAACAAAGGGATTAATTCGATGATTACGTGCCAGTCATGAGACTTGAACTATTTCAAGTCATTTTCTTAGTAGCTTACTACCTACATAAATTACAGGAATAATCGGTTGGAGTCTTCAAGTTGAACAACATATCTAAGAGGATCTTCTTCTCATTAGTAGTCAAAGTGAAAGCAGTCAGGGGGGTAGAACTTCTTCCTCATGTAGGATTATTTTGTAACTACATTTTCTTCTTTATTTTCATATCATTTAGATCTTGGTGGGCTCGCAATCCATCTTTGGAATGAGATCCACTCAGACATATTCCTATCAAATGTTCTGCAACATTCTTCTCTATGTAAATCATATCAATTGCATGCCTTACACGATGATCTTTCTAATAAGTCAAATAAAAAATATTGATCGCCTAGACCATGGCTTCATTTTACTAGGGTCGTTCGGATCCCCCTAGCTTTACGCTTCAGGTTTACAAATTGTAGGTGTTTGCCTACTTACCTATACCTCCAATCAAAGCCGTCGCATTTTCCTCGATTTGTAAACCAAAAATCCGAATAGGTGGCCTTTTGCGCTCGTGACCAACAGACAAAAAGTTAGACTTGTCGTTCCTAAAAGGGTGAGTGGTCAACAAAAATCTTCGATGACCCATATAACTCATCTTACCACTATATTTTAACTAACAGGCTTCAGTTTCCTCCCCACATGTAGGACATCCGTAATAATACGAAACATTACAACCGGACAAGGTCCCATGAGCAGGAAGATCGTGGATCGTCCACATCAACATTACTTTAAATGTGAACTCTTCACCCTTATGAGAGTCCAATGTTGTCAAGCCTTTATCCCATAACTCTATAAGTTCTTTGATTAATGGTGCTAAGAATATATCAATGTCATCACTGGGAGCCTTCGACACGGGTATTAACAAAGATGACAATGTAAATTCCTTTCTCATGAATAGTGCTAGAGGGAGACTTAAAGGCCCCGTGAGAACTAGCCAATAACTCTGAATAGTACTTAAATTACCAACAGGGTTAAACCCATCGATTGAGATTGCAAGACAAACATTACGTGATTCCTTTGAAAATTCATGGTGTTGTACATTTGAAATTTTCCAAATAGGTGAATCAATCGGATGATTCATCAAATTCCCACCCACCTCTCATCGAGCATGTCATGTCATGGCCTCCGCTATCCACGGTATAGTAAAAACCATTTTAACCATGGACGAAGTGGAAAATGCTTCAAAACCTTTTGTGGGACTTGCGAACACATGAAATTTTTTGTATCTTTGTCCTTTCTATTCTCAAAAACAACATATCTAGGCTCACTGCACACATGATATTCATCCTTCTCTTCGTGCTCGTTCCGATAGAATATGCAATCATATTAGCAAGCAAGAATAGATTTGTATTTCAAACCCAAACCCGTCATGATCTTCTTCATGGTTGTATAATTATATGGTAACATGTTCTATTTTGGGTGAATTTCTATAACTTACTTAAGAATTACGGTTACGCTTTTCCCAAACAAACCAAATTGACTCTTAAAATTATGCAAACCAATCATTGCATATAATACTGAGTGATCTTCATCGAAATATTTATATAGTGGTCTAGCCGCATTGGCTTTCAACCATATGTATTCTCGATCTCTTAGTAGTTAAGCATCAAATAGTTCATTTACTTGGTCATAATGCGCATTATTAGTATCTATAGGTTGGTGTTTTTTATCGTTGTGGAGTCTGTAAGCATCATGAATTAAGTTAGTCAATGGATGATGTGTTACCGAATCATGTACCACTTCTGCCTGTTAGGGATTCGTTATGCGGTCAGGTACCAGTAATTCTTACAGAACATAAGGTATACTTTTTTCACCATGGTATGTCCATATTTTATAGTCTTGATAGATTCCCCACTTTATTAAATGCAACTCAACATCTTCCAATGACTTATATTTTTTCTTTCATACAACGGGTGCACGGACATGAAATCTTGTCACTTTTAAGATTTTTAGAAGAGTATTTAATAAATTCATAAACACCCTTTACTTGATTATTTAATTTTTATCCAATTAGTCTCTCCCATCCACTCTTTGTATTGTGTAAAATCCATGTAATAATCTTCAAATTCAAGTCTTGTAGTATTAGGTTAAAAAATATTGTTACAACTGAAATAGAAAGAATATTCTTACAACTGGAAAAAAAATATAATTGCAACTGAAACAAAACCAATATTCTTACAAATGGAACAAAAAAAATATCATTGCAACTGAAGCAAAACCAAAATTCTTACAACTAAAACAGAAAAAAATATTACAACTGAAATGAAAGAAAATATTATTAGAACTTTGCCAATCGATAAATTAGACAAGCAATAAAAGATTCTGCATAATTACTCAATTCCATCCCTTTCCCACTGTCAAAGTATAAAGGTATATCTCGGCAGCCGTTGTATATTTCTTAGACCATTATTTGAGCCTCACCCGTCTCCAAAGGTCGGCCGTTTACTGGAATTCTGGAAATTATGGAGATGGGTGTGCACGCGCCAATAATCCTCGTATTTCCTAGGTCCCTGATATAGTACTATTAGCCATAGTCACTGTGAGTTATTGATGATGATCCAAGTCCCATGACTGGCAGAGGAGGAATGAAGAGGAATATTGGATTAATCGTCATTTGGGAGGGGAATGTTGAGAGGGGGAGGCATTTGGGAGGGGAAGGATAAGTGAAACCTTGAGTAGGAGTAGGGTAAGGGTAACCTGGAGGAGGCATTGGGAGACTATAACTTTCAAAAAAGGTCACAAGTTTCCCAATTTGATTCGTCAATAATCCCAAGGTATTTTTAATCTCATGGACATCCCCATCGGTCTTGAATTGGTGTTCCTTTTGGGACGAGATACAATTCTTGACCGAAGAAAGCTCGTCCAAAAGAAGTACAGTGTGGTAAATTTTTATTTTTGGCATATCTGAGCCAACACCTCTCGTCCTCCCACTTTTGTCCTTTCCAAAGGTCTGAGCGTGGGCATCATTTTCAAGGTCAAAGTCATCATTAGGGCTAGAACTGGATTGACTATTGATTGCCTCTATTGATTCCAGTGTCTTATCCAAGTGCGTCAAGAATTTATTATCTTTGCATCATCGAGCATAAATGAATAAGTTGGACCAATTTGGGTTTTTACCAAACTCTAGACCATCATTTGCCCTACTCCCCCATTTATTCTTCAATCCTCATATAATTTGGATCCCAAACTATGGATATAAGTTTTTTGTGCCCTTTTTTTTCTTCTCCCTTTCGACCAACTTTTTCTCTTTCGCCTCATTCTGCAAAAAAATATTACACTTCTCCATCGACATTTCAAAATTGGGAGGTACTTTGTCTTTCAAGGCCAAAATATTTAATCTTGCGGCCTCCTTCGGGAAATGTTTCTACCGAAGGTTTCTCATGTATGTCCTCAATCCTTTAGCAACCCGATATAGAAACCAATTCTTGGAATGGTCAGGAAATGAGAAATGCTTGAAGAGTCGATCATGTATATCATCTTTGATACCTTGATCAACAAGGTTTTAGTTGTCTGGTCTAACGAATCCCTCATTTATTTTTCCTAATGACAAACACCGAACTTTAAAGTTCAGTACCTCATTCCTATCACCCTTCGGGTTATTATCTAGAAGGGAGAATCTAATGGGCTTCTTTTTATTTGAGCGGGAAGGGTTGGGAGTGATTGATGGGGGTATTGGAGCAACAAGAGTGTTGGATAGAGGCGTTAGAACACTTGGAGTTGGACTTGGTGAGGAGTGAACCATCGGTGGAGTTGTGAATTGCTCATCCATTGGTGTTGAGAATTCGGGTTATGCACGAGATGATGAACCTCATTGTGGTATCACCTCGGCACTTGCTACCATTGGGTTGTTTCCTCTCGACATTATCTATAAAAATGAAAAACCATAAGTGATTAAATAATTATAATAATATGAAATTATAACTAATTAATCAATCTTATGACTATATATATATATATATATATATATATATATATATAAGAGAGAGAGAGAGAGAGAGAGAGAGAGAGAGAGAGAGAGATAGAGAGAGAGAGAGACACACACAAAGAAAGACTTTTTCAGAATAAGGCTTTAGAATATGTTCAATGTGTCTAATCTCCATCCATTCGGTATTAGTTTTCAAAAACCTATGAATTTTTGCACGTGGCCAACTAGGAGGAAAGGTATATATGATTGATGTGTAGATATCCATGACATGAACTTGGAATCCCATATTTCTTAACTTGTTGGCAAGATTCAATTTTACGTGCATATGGCGTGAGACATCATAGTCTATGTCAATGCTCTTTGTACGCAGTTGTATTCGTAATGGGTGGATCTTTTTTTCGCCTTCTCCAGCAATGTAACCAAGGTCAGGTCTACGCTGAGATTATGTGCGCAAAATATATTTAGTATAACGTCATCCCAGTTTTCTGGTAGAGAAAATTGAATATGATCGAACAGGTAATCTTGCTAGATATCAACTCCACGATTTGCAATGCAGTTAAATTGTTCGATCTTTTTATCTCCATACCTATAAATAGGAGTACCCTCTATATGGCGTGCACGAATAAAAGAGTTATGTGTGCAGTCTAATAGTAACCTCTCCAACTCTTGTTGCCAGTGATTATCACCGAGCCTCATTTTTCCTGAGAAAGGTATACGAGGGCATGAATATGAGTCCTACAATTAAGGACTCTCATTAATTAATAACGATTAATTCAAGCATATGACGTATAAGGGTATATTAGTTTGATTAAGGTTTTAATTCATCACTACCCTTCTCTTAACCCCTTGCATTTTGGATCTCATCGGTGTGAAATCCCAACAACAACCCATCGTAATTGTTTGTAACACATTTTGTTAGGGTTTATATTGAGAGAGTTTAAAAATATATGTGTATTATCAATCTAATAAATCTAACATAGTATCCAACAACCAAACCAACAATATCTCCCAATAGTAATTTGCACATGTGTTTGTGACTCGTATGTTAAAAAAACACTTAATTATATGATGTCAAAAAAAATCATGACACGCATATAACCCCCAATATAATATGCTGACATGCATATAACCCACAACAAGATGGATGTAATTTTTATTACTTATTAAAAATATATTTAATTATATTTTGTCAAAAAAAATAATGTCTAGGGCTTTGAATAGTATTTTGTCAAAAAAAGGCATACACATACAATCTAGGGTTCATTGACATAATCTACACATGAACACACATACAATATAGGGTTTATTGACATAATCTATAGATACACACACATATAATCTAGGGTTTAATAAACCTTAATATTTTTTTGACATAAATCTATACGTACGCACACATACAATCTATACATACACACATACAATCTAGGGTATATTGACATAAAAAATAATATATTTGTTCATAGTTACACACATATACGCATAAATCTATGCATACACATGCATATAAACATAAATTTATACATACACACATAAATACAAACATACAAACATATATAAACATAAATTTATACATACACAGAGAAATTAGGTCTTTAGATAGAAATGAGGAAATGAGGATGTGTAAATTATGAAATCGAAGTGAGGGCACAATACCTTTAGACCATTGATCTAAAAAAACCCGCCTGGGCATGCCTAGGATTAAGGCTTGGGAGAAATGCCCCGCCTTAAGCTTTTTACGCCTTATTCTTCTAAAGCCGTTAAGGCGCACTTTTTTTTTTCTAAAAACAACAATGCTTTAGTGAAACAATATCGCCTTTTAAATATTTCCTTTACAAACCAGACGATTATCTCAACCAAAATAACTAAAATAGTATTTTAATTTCAAATATTCAGACATATTTTTATGTTATGTACAATTTTAGTGTCTTAATAGCCTTGTTATGGTTAAAAATATTAAAATATATGAAGAAGCCCTAATTGCCTTTTCACGTCTCTTTATGCCTAAGGCCCGCCTAGGCTTCTAAGGCTCAAGGCTTGGCATCCATGCCTCGATCATGCCCTATATTTTTAAGAACCTTGCTTTAGACAAATGGAAACAAATTAGCTCAAATGGTCAGAAATTGCACAAACCTTTAGACAGTGAAATCTTTCGACAAAAATGAAGATGCAGTGGGTTTTTTTAAGATCTGAACCTGGTCACAACCTAGAGTCATGACCCACCACGTGAGACCAATAAATGAAGGTAAAGATGTTGGATTGAACCTGGTCATGGCCTAGACCCGTGACCCACCATGCGCGACCATTTTTCCACCACAACCACTGCCCAAATGAGGAATGGTCACGACCCGTAGCAATAACCCACACTAAGAAATGGTCACGACCCCTCATCGTGACCCAATATGTGTGGTTTTCTCATAATAATGCCTACGATCATGGTCAAAGTCCGTGACCCATCCGCGACCAAGCTTGGAGGGAATTTGTGACACCCCGCCTAATAAAATATCGGGTGATCAGTCCGACATCAAAATAAATAGGAATCTCAAATGGTTTCATTCTCAGCATCGCTGTCAACAAACCATTTAATTACTAATAACCTATTAGGCATGACGTCAAATTTTATACTTTTTAATATTTTTGACCTAAACACACAATAAATCCATAAAAATATATGATCAACAACTGAAATGAATGAATAAATAAAAAACCAATAACTCTCGGTAAAATAATTTACACAACCACATAAAATAGACGCAAAATAAAATTCCTCAAATAAAATAGAAAACAACAGTTGGGCAACATTCCCAATTATTACAATGGTACCTCCTATATATCTCACAAGGATAGAAGCGTCTAAGCAATTTCCTACCAACATCCACAGCTGCGGCAGCCATGTCTTTCTCGAAAGGATAGTCATCCAAGCATCCATGTGTCTTGACACCTAAAAAGTATAAAAATGGAGAAGATAAAGAAAAATAGATATGGGTTAGAGCTCGGGTTTTAAAACATATTTTAGCAAATGCTTACATAATTTAATATTTAAAATATTATCCTCTCCATATTTAAACTGGTGTCGCACTTCCATGAGATACGCCTCACCTCTCATCCAACAGTGAACACATAATGCATATATTTTAAAATACCTTAGTTAGCTACCCAGCTGAAATAAAACCTCGCAAAATTCCCAACTCACCATATGCTATCACGTACCCCGCGTAATATAAAATATTTTAAGCTATCGCCCGAGCTTATACAATATAATCTCTCATTTATAATTAATTCGCTCATAATTTATAACTCTCACTAGTTATTTACAATATTCATGTTTTAGTGTTATTTATCTCGTGTATACTATTCTCATATTTATATATGTATATCACATATTTTATTCCGGATTTTATGCTCCCGGATGATCCAGAATTTCCCTCACATTCCATTCTTTTACTTTGTTCGAATATATATGTATTCACATCTCATATATATACAATATACTATACATATCAAGTATACCCATACTTATATATCACACATTATATAAGTATAATAACCATCCCTTAGAACTTTAACTCAATGGATGCAGTCTCTACAATTCTTTAATTCTCCAGGGAGAACACACATCGACTGGGCAACCGGGACGAAATCTGACAGTGACCCAAATCCAAATCACAACATATAGGAAGCGGTCATAGTTCCTCTCCGAAAATGAGAAAGAAACATACCCACTACATACCACCCTCGATAAAAATCACACAATATAAAAATGGACGCTAGGACTTAGAGACTATACGCTCCCTTCTCCTCAAGCCAGGGGCCTCGCCCATATCGCGCAACTTCCCATTACAGAACTAGAGGGGTATGCTTTACATAAATATATCAATCCAATACATATATATTTATAATCATATCATGTATACATATATATTGTCTCCATACCTATATATATATATATATATATATATATATATATATATATATATATATATCACATCAAATCCGACTATCCATGTCTATCTCTCGTGGCATTAGTCTGTAATCCCGAATATACCTATTCGTAATAATTTATAAGTACACACACAACTTATATTAATCACAGAAATATTCACTCACTTATGATATAATTTTCACATAAATTTATCCCCGAATATTATCTTATCACAACTAGATACTATTTTAACTCCATCCTACTCTCACATTCGGATAATATTTACATATACTATCGGTATATATATATATATTCTGCATGCATACAAATATGTATACCCACTGAAATAATCTCCCGAGTATTATTAATCTCAAAACACTCCTTAAATTCATACCCCGGATCTTATTCACACTAACCCGAGATTTAGTCATCACCCACTTCATCACTTAGAGGTCCTCATGCTCTATATTGGATCCCTTACTATTCATTTTCAAATGAAATTCTTCTCCAATCCCTTTTCGTCCAAGAAAATCTCACAAAGTTTTCTGTTGAAACCGAACCGAACCCATGGACCTAAAAATAAACCAGTCTGGTAACCAAAAATGAACCGAACTGATGACACCAAAAATGACCCGGTCCTATTCCAATAAATGAACCAAACCACATTCAGATCGGTTCTACATGATCAGTTTATTTCCCTACGAGTTCATTTTCTTCTACAACTCCAAAAATCACCCCGACACTCATCCAACCTAAGATTTATGGTCTCCAACATCATCAACCAACAATATACTGATCTACATATTAATTTATTCTTGGGATTTATCAAGTTAATTAACAATTTAACCTTTTTCACATTTTACCCTAGTTTTGCTCAACTGTTCCAATTTCTCACAAAAATTTACACCATTAACATGGACTTTAAGATTTCATGTAGGATCATTATCACATCAAAATCATATGAAATCATCTCCCAAAAAGCCATTTTTGTGTAAGAATACCAAACCCAAAATCTTGTAGTTTTCACACCAACTATAATATGAAAAATATACACACTTAAATCATTAAAGCAAGTTAAACACTTTACTAGTTGGATAAATTCGACGATCTCGTGCTGGAATCCGCCGAAGCTTGGCCGGAAATATCCTTTTTCTTCTCCCTTTCTTCCTACCTTCTCTTCTTTCTTCATTTTCTTTCTTTCTCTCTTTCTATTGTGACTTATAAGAGAGAAATAAGGGTTATCCACTTATTAAACCCAAAAATTGACTCGTATAGACAAATGCAAATCCCTACTAGTCGAAAAAGTCCCCGAAACCAAAACACTACATCTGGGTACTCTATCCTGACTATCTCAGCCCTTTCGAAACCATCTGTGCCCTCGAAATCGTCATCCGATGCACTTAAAAAAAATTTACATTTTTAAATCTTGTTCATCTCCGTACATATTTTCCTAATAAAATGACATCACTTGTCGCTTTTGTTCACCTGCGACATGAAATATAATTTAATCCATCTAATTTACTTTAAATTCTCAAATTACGAAATTACACCCCTCATGTAATTTAAATATCCATAAAAGTACGGGGGATTACATTCTCCCCCCTCCCCCCCCCCCCCCCCACACACACAATGGAATTTCATTCTCGAAATTCGGATAAGACCAGTACTAAAACTCAGGATCAAGAACCACTCACAACACCCTTTAGTACCCAAAATCAAATCATACTAACATAAGGGTCACTCCTTTATATGCCCACTAGTGGCACCAACTTTTCAAAAGGCTACTCACGATAGCCCCAGCTTACAACAAGCTTGTTCAATTTTATTCATACTGATACACTCCATCAGTCATAAGCTCTCACCTCAATGATGGCACATCACACATTGTGCTCTACTAACGACATCCGAATAAAACCAGCCTATAGATCACTGGCTCTATCGCCTCAAGTCTATTGGGGCGATGCACCTCATTAAGTGTCAGCATCCCGTATTCATCCCAACACAAAATTTCCATCCTGAGAGAAACCACAAGAATATATGACCACTCTGATAAGTCTTTCAGATCTCATCTCATAGCGATGTAACTCTTATGACGCTCAAAAGTCTCCCCAAAACATTTTGTGGTTAATTATCCTCTTAACAAAGAACTCTAAATTATGTGCGGCCCAGAAGTCTATTTATTAGCTCACCTCTAAACAACCAGAGGGATAATGACCAGGCTTTCCCACACAAAAATTTAATAGACACCTTGTCCACAACAAATAGGTACGAGTGGCTCCACAAAAATCTACCAATCGATAGTTTCTCCTCCCAATTATCGTACCATGATTTACTTCAATTATAAGTTAGGTCAGTTGTAGAAGTAAACTAACTGCAGTGACTCCAGAATCACATTCATACCAATTTACTAGTCGTCAACCATAACCCGTATACTCATCAGGCCATAGGAGACACGACTTGTCCAAAACAAAATGGTATCCCCATTACTTCTTGAAAATCCCTATCGAAAATGCTGATTCACAACAATACTGGGCATCACCTTACACCGGTGCAATCCCTTTTTAACAATTTGTCTGTTCATTACGTCACTGGAATTGTTGCCTTGATATAAAATTTTCTGTGAGTGATTCATCCGTAGACAACCTCACTATGTTTCACCTAACACTAATTTTCACTTATAACGTCTTACATTAAGTGGTACTTTATACTCCCCTTCTTCTTCAGGGTATACCAATAATCATGCTCGTGCACGTTTTGCCACAATGTGCACTTATGGGCTTTTTTATCTCATAGAGATTACCATTCTATTTATGCACAAGCCACTCTTAACATTCAACTGAGTAGGACTCCGCTTAACTATCCACCCTTGATGGATTCTCCTCTTCTCAAGAGGTATCCTTTCAAATGGCTCCCCACACCCTTTTAACCGATCTCGGGTATGCCAACTCTCCTTTCACACATATACTTGTATTATCGTCATTCTCACACGACGTTCAATTCATAATGCCATTCCATATTGTTTATAACTACCCCACAAGCATATATTAAACACATTTATTCCCACATCCACCTATCTCAGATGATTCGAAATCAACTAACAAGGGCACCAACCCATACACCCTATAATCGGTGCATATATGCACAACACTAGAAAAGTTATAAACTTTCCTCAAAACCGACCTCGCATTCTCGTCATGTCTATAACACATGGGTATTTTCAATCACCCCATAAATCAAAATTTAATCCTGCATAACATCGCTCCACCCTTCAACTTGTGGTGAGAAGAAAAAATTTCAGTGCTATCTCATGGCACTACTGGCTCCATTGGCCTTATAACAAATAATAGATCTCTCAGATCATAGTGTTTTATCT
This sequence comes from Sambucus nigra, assembly GCA_949130495.1. Lineage (NCBI taxonomy): Eukaryota > Viridiplantae > Streptophyta > Magnoliopsida > Dipsacales > Adoxaceae > Sambucus > Sambucus nigra. The sequence continues at coordinate 301,271,530 of OX422214.1, forward strand.
ACACTTCCATTAATAAATGTTTAGAACTCATGCCCCGCCATCCATTAACATCTCTTTAATCATGATGTTCATTAAGATTCATGTGTATCTCATCACGCAATAACATAAAAACAAGGTACTTTCCCTAAATGCACGGTCACTCAACATTAGTGGTAATCAAATTCCACAAACCTCAATCACATAATCGGGATTCTCAAAAGTCTTGTCCCCGAACATATAAATATAAAATTCAACTCCCACATCTCTAAAGGAGTGATATAACAATGCACTCTCCCTATCACCAAGTTTTGAGCGCTAAACATCATGACAAGCTAAATCTCTTCGCTCAATGGTAAATCTACTATACCTCAAATCACCTCAATAAAGTCCCTACATAACGGTATCAAATATCTTGAGACGACTATACTCTCTGAAGTCTCTATCATAAATGAATATAAATGGGAGCTCGACCCTCTTTCAGGTGAGACATCACCAAAACATTTCAGCCTGCCCAGGAATAGCATACATGATAGCCTTGCAATATCATCACATTATCGTTCTAACCAGTCCATACTCAGGATGATATCATCCTCGTATAAAACATAACTAAAACGAGTAATCCTAAAAAAATATATACCACTATGCCTACACCCTCTTTCCCCACGGATGTAACCAAAGATAACCCCGTTATACCATGGAAAATACATAAACATAATATTATTATCGATATACACACTAGACTCGTCCCACACGTGAATCTAGTGAAAATCTAGATACGATGACCCACCTGTGACACACAAGGCATACCTCATTCACCCGAGGTTAGAACTCATTTTCTACCTTGACAATCGCCATGTCTTTTTAAATGGTTCCTGAATATGACACGTTTGTCCAAACTGAACCAAAAAATATCTTAATTATTGACCCATCTAGGCACCATGCTCTTGGCCCTTTTCTCACTTCGAAAAAAAATAATATATGTGGTCCTACTCCCCATATAAGTATATCTCTTCATACAATCCACTTATCTTCATTCATACTGGCCATATTAGGGTTGTCTTCTCTTGGACCCCGGTAGCCTCGACCCTAATGGCTACCTTCATTGTTCCCTCAGCTTTCCTGTCCCTAAGGAACATGCTACTAGTCTTACCAGACCCAACTTAATCCACTATCAGTCGGTATAAATTCAGCTATCTAAATCATTTATATAGATCCCCTGATGGGTCTTCCCCTTGCGGTGTTTCGCTAGCACCGTTACATTCATTCTTACTCCTTGAATAAATTCTACAATTCTTTTAGCTCCCTTCACAAAGAAGAATTTCTATCCTTACTGACATAAGCATGACATTATCGCCATCTGCTTCGAGCTTCCAAGCAGAATTTCCCCTAAGTGTTGGTGACTCCTCTCATGACCCCATCACCCACTTAGGGACTCTTTTCTTCATTGTACATACCTCATTGGGTACAAAGTTAGCTAGAAAAGGCCTTTGTCCAGCCCTCCTGTGATAAATTTTGAATTTCATCCACATCTCATTCAAAACATCAGATAAAGGAATGTGTGGTCAAACCGTACCTAAGATCCTTCCATTAACATAATATTTTACTTCAAAGTATACTACCCTTTGATGTATCTAAAAGCCTTTGAACGTCACATGTCTATTGGCTAACACACAATCTCCGCATATACTAACATTCCAACAGGTGGCCCTCTTCAAAGTCTCGCCCGACTCTCTCCCGTTCTAACATCGTTGGGTAAGTTTACTTTAGCACCACTTTCTGCTATAGTTGTATTTTAAAATATATGTTGCACCCTATAAGTCCTTACAATCCCATATTCTCGAGCAATTATAGGGGTGACCTCGACTGCGGTCATCATCCCTAAACTATTCTTCAATTACAACCTAAACACAACGGTGCTCACTGGTCATCCCCTGTGTATCCGCTTATGAAATGAACCAGAACACATATAAGATTCACTATAATCATACACTATTGCAGGAGAACAAAATCTCACCATAGGAATCAATAATTCTAAGCATAGGGCTCTATATCAAATAGAAAGCAACGCTGCAAGGACACTAAAATATGATGCTTTGATACCACCTCAGATACCCCGCCTAATAAAATACTGGGTGATCAGTCCTATATCAAATAAAATAGGAATCTCAAATGGTTTCATTCTCAGCATCACTGTCAAAAAACATTATATTACTAATAATAACCTATTAGGCCTGACATCAAATTTTAAACTCTCTAATCTTTTTAACCTAAACACACAATAAATCCATAAAAATATATGAACAACAACAAAAATTAATGAATAAATAAACAACCGATAAATCTAAGTAAAACAATTTATACAACCACAAAGAATAGATGAAAAATAAAATGTCACAAATAAATTAACAGGCAATAGTTGGGCAACATGCCCGATTATTACAACAATACCTCCTATCTAAATCACAAAGATATAGGCGTCTAAGAAATTTCCAGCCAACATCCATAGCTGCGGCAGCAACGTCTAACTCAAAAGGATAGTCATTCAGGCGTCCCTATGTCTGGACACCTAAAAAGTAAAACAAATTAGAAGAAAAATAAAAATAGATACGTGTGAGAGCCCGGGTTTTGAAAAATATTTTATCAAGTGCTTAACATACTTTAATATTTAAAATATGATACTCTCCATATTTAAACTGGTGTCGCACTCACATGAGTAACCCCTCACCTCTCATCTAACAGTGCACACCTAACGCATGTATTTTAAAACACCCTAGTTATCTACCTAGTCGAACTAACACCTCGCAAGTCACCATTCGCTATCAAGTCAACATACTATATCTCGTACCCTGCGTAATATAAAATATTCTAAGCTGTCGCCCGAGATTATACAATATAATCTCTCATTTATAATTAATCTGCTAATAATTTATAACTCTCACTATTTATTTATAGTATTCATGTTTTAGTGTTCTTTATCTCGTATATGATATTCTCATACTTATATACGTATATTACATATTTTATTCCATATTTTATTCTCGCGGATGATCCATAATTTATCTCACATTCCATTCTTTTATTTTGTCCCTATATATATATATATATATACACATCAAGTATATCCATATTTATATATCATACACTATATGTGTATAATAACCATCCCTTAGAGCTTTAACTCAATGGATGCAGTCTCTACAATGCTATCATCCTCTAGGGAGAACACACATCGACCTGGGCAACCAAAACGGAAACTGAGACCGACCCAAATCCAAATCACAACATATCAGAAGCGATCATAGTTCCTCACCGAAAATGAGAAAAAACCATACCCTCCACGTCTTACCCCTGATAAAAATCACTCAATATAGAAATGGACGCTATGACCTGGAGACTATACGCTCCCTGCTCCTCAAGCCAGGGGCCTTACCCACATCGTGCAACTTCCTATGATAGCACTAGACGGGTATGTTTTAAATAAATATATCAATCACACACAAACATATTTATAATCATATCATATATATACTGTCTCTATACCCGTATATATATATATATATATATATATATATATATATATATATATATATATCACATAAAATCCGGCTATCCATGCCTATCTCTCGTGGCATTAGACTGTAATCCTGAATATACCAATTCGCAATAATTTATAAGTATACACACAACTTATATTAATCCCATAAGTTTTCACTCACTTATGATCCAATTCTCACATAAATATATTCCCGAATATTAGCTTATCAGAACTATCTAGTGTTCTAATTTCATCCTACTTTCACATTCGAATATTATTCACATATACTATTGATTTATTCTACACATATACAAATATATATACACGCTGAAATAATCTCCCGAGTGTTATTCATCTCAAAACACTCCTTAAATTCATACCCCGAATACTATTCACATTAACCCGAGATTTATTATCACTCACTTACTCACTTAGAGGTCCTCATGCTCAATATTGGATCCCCTACTATTCATTTCCAAAAGGAATTCTTCTTTGATCTCTTTTTGTCCAAGAAAATCTAGTAAACTTTTTTGTTGAAATCGAACCGAACCCACGGACCTAAAAACGTCGGCCCCGTAACCAAAAATTAACCAAAGTGATGACACCAAAAATGAACCGAACTGCGTTTGGATCGGTTCTACATGATTAGTTTTGTTCCCTATGAGTTCATCTTCTTCTCCAACTCCAACACTCATCCAACCCAAGATTTATGGTCTCCAACATCATCAACCAATAATATACTCAGTTACACACTAATGGATTCTTGGGATTTAGCAAGTTAATTAAGAAATTAACCCTATTCTCAATTAACCCTAATTTTACTCAACTCTTCCAATTTCTCACAAAAATTTACACCGTTAACATGGATTTCAACTCAGATTTCATGTAAGATTATTATCACGTCAAAATCATATGAAATCATCTCCCAAAAACCCATTTTTGTGCAAGAATTCGAAATCCAAAAATCTTACAGTTTTCACACCAACTATAATATGAAAAATAAACACAGTTAAATCATTAAAGCTAGTTAAACATTTGTCTACTTGGATAAATCCGATGATCTCGTGCCGAAATCCGCCGGAGCTTGGCGGAAAATCTCTCCTTTCTTCCTCCCTTCTCTTCTTTCTTCTTCTTCTCTTCCTTTTCTTTCTTTCTCTCTTTCTCTCGTGAGTTATAAGAGATAAATAAGGGTTATCCATTTATTAAACACAAAAATTGACTCGTATACCCAAATGAGAGCCCCTAGTTGTGGCCATCGCCCGATCCTCACAACAAGCGGGCGGCGTGAAGGAGGATCCTAGGTCCCAAACGTCGCTCTTGGGACCGCTTCGATCGGCGTAATTTGGGTTAGGTGAAAGATGTAGAGATATTATAGTCGCCAGTATATTTTACTCAAAACAGACAAAAGAAAAGTGGAAGCCATCCCGAAGGATTGCATCCAAAGATATACTGATGCATACGAAACCAAAATGATTCGAAAAGGATCCCGAGGCCAAGTTACGAAATGGAAAGGTGTTAGGCACCCATTCCGCCCTTTCGGTCTCTCATGGGTTTTTGCTATTTTCCTTTTATTTTCCCCGTGATATGTGTTCATGTGTATATATAGTGGATATAGGAATCATCGACTTGTACCATGGAAGAGGTAAAGTGAATCATTCGTAGGAAGGTATAAAAATATTAGAAAATAGGATTTATGCGATTATCCTTACGTTGACCGTTATGATGGAACGATAACGCATGTGGAATAATACACCACTAAGAACAAATATATGTATACATATAATATAAGACAAAGGAGTTTAGAGAAAATAGAAAATGAGAGAAAAAGTAATTATATGACTCAAGTCTCGAGTTTTACCCCGAGATGCCTACGTAGCCTATAAAGGCATCAAGGTCCAAGTAGTTCGCATGCAAAACGAGGGGTGGGGTTTATCCCATAAATCTAATCGGGGTATTCTCTTATTTGTGTGTGTGAGTGTGTGTGGAAAAAAGTGTTTTAGTTATGAGAAAAGTGTAAGAAAAGTATGAGAATTCCCATTGGAATTTATGAGCAAAACCCTCTTTTTCTTATTTTTTGGGTTTTTATTTATATGAAAATAAGAGAAGTTCAATAATACTAAATAAAAATTATATTAGGATGTGTGAGATGAGATAATAAAAGTGGTAAGTATTAAAGCAAGTTATTGCGAATTTATGAGAATTTAAGGAGAGAGTTGAGAAAATTGGACCTTCTTGAAGATCTTGAGCTTGATCTTGACTGTTGGAGAGCAGCCCGTAGACTTGGATGATGATGGAGGGTAGTGAATTCACCAAGTTTTATGAAAAGAATGATGAAAAATGAAGGTTGGAAAGGGATTTGGGTGTGGAAATCACGCTGACTTCGAGAGAGGTCTTCTCGATTTGCTGAGAGTGATATTTATCAAATTTGTCCCCCTTCCTGCAATGAGGACAAGCCCTCCTTTTTTATAGGCCTAGGGCATTTTCGATCGATATATCCCTATTCCTACCAATCGATAAATGCGTTTAGGCACACTACAGATAGGCAGGGTCTGGGACCTGTCGTTTGGTAGTGTCTTTCAGGCCTTTTCAGAAAATCGGCCACAGAACGCAAACCGTTGATCAGAATTGCACACGGGGTGGACCATTATAAAGGTAATTTAGAGACCTTTGAAAGTACTTGGACTTCTCCCTGGTTTGGGAGTTTGATTTGGGTCAAATATATCCTGGAAGCTTTCATCAGTCCATTGGACGGGGAATTATTAGACGCAAACGAATCGTTCATCCGCACGGTACGTCAAAATCATGCACAAGGCAGACTGTTAAAAAGATTAGGAGATGTAATTCAACATTCCAAAGAGTTTGATCCTGTTCGGGGAGCTGAATTCGATCAATAGAGTCCTGGAAGCATTCGGTGATCTTTCGGAGTAAAACGTATCATTCATCCATACTGTAAGTCAGAATCGCACACGGGATGGACCATTGGAAAGGGGGTTCAGTGACCTTCAAAGATTCATTCAGTCTCAGTCGATTTGAAGAGTTGACTTAGGTCAAACAAAGCCCGGGAGCACTCGTGGCCTCCTAGTTGAGTTTTAGGGGGAAATAGGTTGTTCGTCCGCATGGTAAGTTGGAATCGCACATGGGATGGACCATTGGAAAGGGGTTTTAGTGCCCTTTGAAAATTCATTCAGTCTCAGTCGAGTTAAAAATTTTAACTTTTGTTCAAATGGAGCCTGGGAGTTTTGGATGGATTCTAGGTTAGTACTCGTGGTGTGACGTGGGTTTGTAGTGATGAAGGGAGATTCTAGGGACCTAAGGAGAGTTTGGGGGGTAACAAAATGGGGTGTCTACAGAGCCCCTCGACGGGTGAGTTTGGAACAAAGGATAGCCGTCGAATTGACACCGTATGATTCTTTTGAGGGAAGATAACCAATTCAGAGGGTCGAGGCCGATTTTAAGGACCTAAGGGAGTGAGGATGACAAATTTAGAGGGTTGAGGCAAATTTTGAGGACCTACGGAGTGTGCTGGAGATAACCAAATTTTGTGAGTAGAAGCCAATTTTGCGGGCTTAAGTTGAGATGACCAATTCCGCAAGCTTAAGTAGAGATGATCAATTCTACGGGTTGAAGCTAATTCTGCGGGCTTATGTAGAGATAACCAATTTTGCGGGTTGAAGACAATTCCGCGGGCTTATGTTGAGATGACCCATTATCTGGGTCGAAGCCCATTCTGCAGGCTTAAGGTGAGATGACCAATTCTGCGGGTTGAAGCCAATTCTGCGGGCTTAAGGTGGAGGTGACTAATTCTGCGGATCAAAGCCAATTTTGCGGGCTTATGTAGAGATGACCAATTCTGCGGGCTTATGTGGAGACGACCAATTCTGCGGGTTGAAGCCAATTCTGCGGCCTTAAGGAGGATATGACCAATTCTACGGGTCGAAGCCAATTCTATGGGATTATGTGGAGATGACCGATTATACAGGTCGAAGCCAATTTTACGGGCTTAAGTTGAGATGACCAATTCTTTGGGACGAAGCCAATTCTGCGGGCTTAAGGTGGAGGTGACCAATTCTGCGGGCTTGAAGATGAGATGACTAATTCTGTGGGTCAAAGCCAATTATGCGGACTTAAGGTGGAGGTGACCAATTCTGCGGGTCGAAGCCAATTCTGTGGGCTTAAGGTGGAGATGACCAATTCTGCAGGTCAAATCCAATTCTTTGAGCTTAAGGTGAGATGACCAATTCTATGGGTCGAAGCCAATTTTGCAGGCATAAGGTGGAGGTGACTAATTCTTAGTCGAAACCAATTCTGCGGGCTTATGTAGAGATGACCAATTCTCTGGGTTGAAGGCAATTCTACGGGCTTAAGGCGGAGGTGATCAATTTTGTGGGTCGAAGCCAATTCTGTGGGCTTAAGTTGAGATGACCAATTCTGCGGGTCGAAGCCAATTCTGTGGGCTTAAGGAAACATGTTCTTAGATAACCCTTCCGGGGAGATTATCTTAAGGTTTTGTTTTGGGATGGGGAGCCGATTGCTTGGGGAAATCTTTTGCATCCTCTGGAGGAATAGTCAAAATTCCACTGGGGAGGTGATTGGGTGGCCCAGGGTTTGGATGTATTTCTTAAGACCTTTAGGGTATAGGGGTGATCTTTATAGATCCTCCGAGGACGTTTTTGGGAGGATTTTTACTTGGTTGTTGAGAGTTATGCTGGGGAAATGGGGGTTTCGCTTGAGGGAGTGTGAAATTTTCTTGGTGAAAATGTTCTAAATCCTACTTGGGATTTTTAGGAATTTTTTAGGGCTTTCTTGTATTTTTTGGGAATTTTTGTATGAAATTTTAAGTGGGTGCCGGTCGGCATGGTGTAGAGGGTCTCATTCGGTAGTGGCACAGAATTTTGGACTGCCTCGAGAAAGTAAGGGGTCAGTGCCGATCGGTGGATGGGGGGTCAATGTCGATCGGCATGACCCTTGGCATCCTATATAAAGGGGGCGAATTCCCCTCATTTTTCACATCTTCTTACTTTATTTCTTTTTGCGATTTTCCTCTGCAAATCGTTATAGCATTCCTATCTCTAAGAAATGTCTACCTTTGTGAGCACTACAGCGCATAGGGAATGGTTGACTGTTGATGAATGGGCGAACGTGAAGTGGAGGGCTAGGGCGCCTCTTGCTTTAGGGAGTGAGAAATCCTTTGCTGCATTCGATCCGGTTGCGGATAAGTGGACTTTTCTATGGGAGTCATCGGTCTTCAAGGGTGGTGAACCCCGGTGGTTATGTAAGTAACCTGATTTTTGGCATTCTTCTCTTTTTTGATGATTTTTCCTTCCTTCTTGAATTTTGACGAGGTTTTTCTTTTGACAGTCCGATATCTCTTTGAGGAACATGCGTGCCCGTGGGATAACATAGCTTAAGGATGTCTGGGATCATCTTCCACCTATGGTGCATTTGGTGGTATCATCAATGAGTTTTGGGAGGTCGGCGTCTGCGCTGGATGAGAAGCCTCGTTCGACAGTGATCTTGTGTGATCTGGGGGAGAGATGGTGGGATACTACCCACACCTTCCATTTCGACTGTGGGGAGATAATCGTAACTCCCATAGATGTGCAGCAGCTGCTGGGGATGGATTGCGATAGGGAGCAGATAGAGGTGGATCGCTCTTTGAGGGCGAGGCCAAAGGAGATTAGGGCGGCGCTTAGTGACATAGGGAGGATAGTCTCTGGGGATTCCATCTGACTGTCTTTACTAAAGGATGTTCTACTGAGTAGGGTGGTTGATGTGCAGGAAGGGCTGCAGGTGAGGCAGATGGCCCAGTTGTTCATTTTGCTAGTTCTGGGAGGTTTCATGGTGTCATCGAGTGGCGACGTCGTCCATTTATGGTTCTTGTCGTATTTGAGGATGTTTTCGAACATCCCTCTCTGTGATTGGGGGAGCCTAACTTTGGTGACCCTCTATTTTTCTTTGGATGCATTCATTTGGTGCTTCCAGTAAACTTTTACTAGAGACATGTATCTCCATGAGGTATCCTTTAATTTTGCGCATTTTCCTTTCACGCATTTTCCTTATGCATCTCTTTTTTATTGTTAATTCCTATCTTTGGCAGACGTAGTTATATGAGGTGATTGGGAGCAATACCCAGTTGATCGCTTTGAAGGACAAAATTGTTGGGGACTTCTGCTAATTGTATCCATAGCGGAAGGGCAATTAGCAGTCGAAGGGATCTCTTTCTCTGGAGGCAGTGCGCCAGGTCTTGAATGGCCTGACCAGTGGTAGGGTAAGACTCTTTCCTTTTCAGTCTTAGTTTTTGGCATGTTCTGATTTTTGTATTGACTTCTGCCTGCTGGAAATTTTCAGGTGACCTTTTACCCTTAGGGGACAGTCTTTTAGGATACAGGGGCAACTAGGGTGAATGCACAGATGAGGTATTTATAGGCGCATGAGTCCGTCCATTCCTAGTATATTGGGGAGCGGGTGGTTCGGCAGATTGCTTAGGAGAATGTGGTGGTGAAACCTGTGCAACCTCCTATGTCTATGAGGCGGGAGCGGCTGCTGCCGGAGGATGCGAGGATCGCGGTAATGATCGGCAAGTCCTACTTGTTATATACTGATACGGTCACGTCGTATGATTGTATGGACTTTGTGAAGAGCTGGTTGATGGTACCCAGCATATATGATGCCCTGCCTTTCCCTTCTACGGGTTCGTGTTGGGAGGTGGGGTATTCCCACAATGGCGGTGGTCCGTCACCATCTGCAGTAGCGGTGACTTCAGAGGTTCCCTTCGTGCGGTTGCATACCCCTTCGTACAACATTCGGCAGGCTGATGGAGGGATGGTGCCTATATTGCACCATCCCCATATGATGGATCCGGAGAAGTTGGGTTTTCCAGAGGAGGTCCTTCATCCTATGGTATACCTTATTCCTCTTTTTGGTTCTTTTTTAGTTTTGATCATTTTCTGATACTAATTTTGCCTTTTACTTGCAGCAAGTTCGGGTGTCGACCACTTGGCTGAGGGATATCCAAGACTAGACGACTTCCCATATTCAGGATGTAGTCCCGATTCCTTCTTATTTGGTGACGTCCGCTTCATCTAGGGAGGACTATGGATTCGGTAGCGGTGGTGCGTTATCTCGTCGTAGGGGAAAGAGAGTGCGTCGTATGGGTGGAAGTCTTAGGGGTGAAGGGTAGGTGAGAGAGAGAGAATGTGGTTTCGGGCTGAGTCCCATTTTTTTTTTTGCTTTTCTTTTAATTCTTGCAAAATTTGATATAACACATAAGAATATATATATTCAATGCAATGGGATTTTTCTTTATTATCTTTTGTTAATGGTGAGTGAATGCATGCACATGCACTTTTTATTTTGCTGCTGCGACCGTAAAAAGATACATTTTTAGGATTTTTTTGAAGAAACTTTTAAAAATGGGAGATTATATAGGGGTGGAAGAGGATTTTTGAAATTCTATTGAGAATATTAATTTATTTTTATTGAGTTTTTTTATTTTAACAAAAGAGGAAAAAGGAAAATTTCCAAAAATAGGGGGTTGCCGATCGACAATCCCCTTATCCTACCTATCGGCAGTCAAGTCCAGTCCCATCCATTCAAAGCTTTGATTAGTGCCCTCTTCATCTTTTTGGTACTTTGTGGGGGTAGGATTCCCTCCCATTTCTGCAGGGATTATGTCTTTTGTGAGGGTTCTCAAGTATAAAAAGGGGTAGGGGTGGAGTGTTTTCATCACACCTTCATATTCTTATTTACTTGCCTACTATCTCTTAGTCTTTCAAGATGTCTCTCCCTGGTAGCATTTAGTTTGCTAACTACCTCGAAGCCTTGGAAGTGATGTTCTCTTATAACGTCGACTATGATGGTTTCAACATGCGTCGAGTCTCTTTGTGGCGCAACCGGTCCCTTGAGTGGAACATGGTGATGGCGGCGGTACAATTTTGGTACCCCGAAGACCATGTATTCCGCTTTGGGTTGGATGAAGTTTGTCCTACCTACGAGGATTTTTTTTCCATGCTGGGGATAAATCCCAGTGTTGTTGCGACTGTACCTAAATTTTCCCATTCTCCCAGGGATTTGCTGGCTGGGCTTCTTCGTATTTCGCCTTCGGTGACTAGATTAATGGTTGCAGGACAAATGATATCCCTCCAGGTGGTGTTGCAGTCCATGCATTTGTAGGAAACAGGTGATGTTGGCTATGATGGAGTCGTTCCTCTAGGCCTGGTTTCAAAATTGTTGCTAATGGCTGGGGAACTGTTGGTGGATCCGCAACTTGCAGCCATTATTTCCTGGATGTCATGCCATCACAATCCTGCTGCAGTGATATTGGCAGAGACCCTGAATGATTAGGATTCCTGGTGAGAAGGTCCTTCTGACCTCCTGCAGGGTAGCCCCGTGATGTTGTTCATATGGTTGTCTGGAAGACTCCGCCTGGTGACTCTTCCAGAATATCTTTTATCGACTGTACCTAACTTCTTTTCGCGTCACTTCTTCAGTGTTGGCCTGGATATTGAGAGCTGGGAGAATTGCCTTGTGGAGCATGAGGCTCAGAATCTTTATTGGTTAGTATCTTGGTGGGAACAGTTGCTGCCAATTCTGGATCTAGGAGAATACCCGTATGTACAGCTAGTTGGTCTCAGACAGACCTCTTTTTATTTCCCTTGGCATCTTCTGTGCCAATTTGGCTGGGCACAGGTCGTTCCACCTCGGATACTAAATTTTTTTCATTAGAGGATTTGATCGACTGTTTGCGCCTACGACTTGGCTCTCTGTGGGAGAGTCGGCATCCGTCGACCCGTCCCTCTCAGTCTGTTAGGAGAGTTTGACATAACCCTGGGGATTATATGAAGTGTTTATGGAGGAGAGTAGTTAGCAAGATGTTGGCAGTGGAGAGTGGATAAAAGTGGCTTGTATCTTTTAACACCATGGAAGGAGGTGTTGTGGTTTTTTCGGAGCTGGTTCGAGCTTATGGGTCCATGGAGTGTCTATGAAACTTTGTTCAGACAGGGGAAACTTGGGGACCCCATGATGTAGATGATGATGATGGAGCAGGATCCTGTGGTAATTGTGGATAGGACTCCGGGAGAGTTTATTGTGTAATGGGAGATAATTGTGGGGATTTGATTTTGGTTTTTTTAGGAAGGTAGGGGGAAAGGGAGTTATCCATTCCTTTTCTTATGCAATCTGTACCGTAATTCTTATTAGTGAAATAAACAAGTTTCTGATCATCCAGATGTGCCCTCTGATGAGTTTTCTGTTGTTTGAATTATTTATACCGATCGCTAAGGCATACATAATCCTTTTGTTTTAGTATATGTTAGAATGGAATGTCATTCTCGGAGGTAAGAAAAGAATAGTATTTTGTGAAAAAGAAAGGGTCGTGCTCATTTAAGGTGTATGAGCAGCCTACATACCTCCGGGGATTTTGAAAATTTTTAATTTTATTTGAAAATGGTTTTTACAGAGGATCAAGCCCACATAGTTCTGGGTAGAAGGAAATGAAGAGTTTTTTTTAGAAAAGAATGGAGATGAGAAGAGTCGTAGCATGTCGAGATTTTAGACTAGGGGTAAAACTTCTTGAGATGGTCCAGGTTGACTGGATGAGCCATCTCCTCTCCATCTAAGTCGGTGAGCATGGCAGCATCACCGGACAAGATCTTCTTGATAATGTAGGGGTCACTCCAATTGGGCTTGAATTTCCCTCTCGGGTCCAAAATGGGTTCTATAATTTCTTTGAGGGCTATGTCCCCTTCTCGGACACCACGGTCCTTGACTCTCTTGTTGAATGAATGATTTATTCGACTGTGGTGCCCTTATATGTGGTATAGCACTCTTAATCTCCTTTAATCTCTTTTAATCTAGGAGGGTCAGCTCGTCAAGAAGGCTCTGGAACCAGTCTTCTTCACGGACCTTGCTTTCAGGCATGATGTGTAATGAGGGTATTTCCAGCTCCACTGGTAGGACTACTTCCATTCCGTAGACTAGAGAGTAAGGGGTAGACACTATAGAGGTTCGATTTGAGGTTCAATAGCCCCAGAGGGGGTACGGGATCCAGTCAGCCCAATCCCGACAACTTTCGGTCATCTTGCTAATGATGTCTTTGAGGTTCTTATTGGCATCTTTGACTGCACCGTTGTCTGAGGTCGATAGGGAGAAGATTTATGTCTCTGAATCCCGTATTCGTTAACCACCTCTGTGACTTCTACCTCAAAATGTAACCCTTTATCTGATAGTAGCTCGTGCGGGACCCCACACCAACATATGATGTTTTTATTGACGAATTTAGCCACTTTCTTAGGGTTCAGCACTGCGTATGACTCCGCTTCAACCCATTTGGTGAAGTAATCAATGGAAACTAGGATGAAATCAGGCCCATTAGAAGCCTTCGGTGTAACCTTCCCTATGATGTCGATGCCCCAGGTGGAGAACGGAGAGGGGGAGTTCATGTTTTATAATTCATGTGGAGGAAGATGCTGAAGGTTGGATAATTATTGGCATTTGAGGCATCTTCGGACATAGGCGATGCAATCCTGGGTCATAGTGGTCAAGTAGTAGCCTTATCGGATGATCTTCTTGGAAAACATGTGACCGTTTATGTGGGTCCCGCATTCCCCGTTGTGGATCTTTTGTATTTTCTTTTTAATGTCAGCCCCTGCGATGTAGTGAAGATGAGTTCCATCGAAGTTCCTTTTCAGCAGTGCTTTGTGACAGATGATGTACTAGGCGACGAGTCTTTGAAGGGTTGCTCGATATTTCTTATTAAAACCCGCAGGATACCTGCCATACTTGAGGAGGTGCTAAATATCATAGTACCACAAATTGGCTGCCTCAGGACCTTCTATAGTGACGAGCTCAATGTCGTAGCAGTGGGTTGGTTTGTCTTGCTTTTGAATAAGGAATCGGGTCATTGTGATTCCTTCGGGCATATCGACCATGGAGGCAAGGGTAGCAAGGGCATAGATTAGGTTATTATTTGCTCGAGGTAGGTAATGGAAGGTGATATCTTAGAATTAGGAGGCTAATTCTTCTAAGTGGGCATGGAAGGGTTGGAGTTTCTTGTCCTTAACTCTCCACTTTTTGAGAACTTGATCGATAATGAGGGCGAAATCCTCGTAGACTTCTAAACATTGAATACCTTTCTTGAGAGAAACTTTGAGGCCTACCTTGCATGCCTCGTACTCAGTAATGTTACTGGTGCAGGGGAAATCCAATTTGATGGTTATGGGAGTGTGGGAGTCATCTGGGGTGATCACAAGTATCCTAATGTCATATCCCTTTTTGTTGGCAGTACCATTAAAGAACATTTTCCATCAAAGGCAGTCTTGAGCAGCACAGAGAATGTTTTCATCTGGGAATTCAGAGACCCAGACATTGACTTCATCCATAAGGTACTCAGCAAGGTAGTCAGAGATGGCTCTTCCTTTCATGGCTTTCTGTGTGATGTGCACGATATCAAACTCGGCTAGGAGCATTAACCATAGGGTCATTTGGCTTGATAAGTTGAGTTTCTCAAGGAGGTATTTGATGGGGTCCATTCAGGATACAAGTTTTATGGGGAAGGTGATCATGTAGTGCCGTAACTTTTGGGTGACCTAGATAAGTGTGACACATGCCTTTTCCAAAGTAGGGCAGTTAACCTCGTACCCGACCAAATTACGACTGGCATAATAGATGGATCTTTCTTTACAGGAATCTTCAAGGTATTGGGATAGCAAATCCCTAGCTACAGTGTTGGTTATGGTTAGTTACAGGAGTAAGGGGAGATCAGGATGTGCTGGCATGAGTACCGGGGGTTGGGTCAGATATTGTTTAATTCTGTCAAAAGTTCCTTGGCAGGCCTCGTTCCAAATCTTTGTTGAATCCTTTCGAAGGAGTTTGAATATTGGCTCGCAAATGGAGGTTAGCTGGATGATGAACCGGCTGATGTTTTGCTATTTCCAAAGGAAACCTTGGACTTCTTTCTTTGTTTGGAAAGGTGGCATCTCAAGTCTAGCTTTCAACTTAGCGGGATCTGCTTCTATCCCCTTCTCACTGAACATGTATCCCAAGAGTTTTCCCTTTGTAATGCCGAAGACACATTTCTACAGATCGAGTCTTATCTGATACTGTCGCAATCATTCAAAGAACTCTCCGAGAGCAGGAACATGACCTTCTCTAATTTTGTACTTAATAATCATATCATCCATGTATACCTCAACTTCTTTATGAAATAGATCGTGAAGAATGATTGTGGCACCCCTCTGGTAAGTAGCCCCAGCGTTCTTGAGACCAAATGGCATAACGGTGTAGAAAAAGGTTCCCCATGGGGTGATGAATGTGTTTTTTTCTTGGTGGTTTAGGTGCATTTTGATTTGGTTGTATCCGACAAACCCGTCAATGAATGACTTGAGAGCATTACTGGATATATTGTCCATGATGATGTCGATATTGGGTAACAGATAATCATCCTTTGGAGAGGCTTTGTTCAAATCCCGATAGTCTACACACATCCAAACCTTTCCTCCTGATTTTGGCATGGAGACTATGTTTGCTAGACATGTGGGATATTCGATCACACGAATAAAGCATTTGTTCAACTGTTTGACCACCTCTTTTTTGAACTTGAGCGACCATTCGATGCGGAACTTTCTCAACTTTTGTTTGACTGACTTGTAATCTAGGAGAGTGGGAATATCATGCTGAGCTATTTTAGGATCAATGTCAGGCATATCGTCATAGGACCATGCAAAGACATCCACGAATTCCTTTAGAAATTCTTCGAGTTGTGCATGCTCATGCTCGTCGAGGGTAGCCCTTATCCTAACTCGCGCAGTTGGCTACTAGAACCGAGGTTAACAACAACAATCTCTTCTTTATTAACTTGAATGCGATTATGTTTTTTATTATTAACCTTATTTGGATAAGTTAAGAATTATTTATTTGCAAAATCATCATCAACAAAAGTTTGATTAAAATCCAAACAGTTAATGTAAGGCACAACAAGATACTCAAAATCTTCATTTATTTCATTGATAGGAAAAACATCATTGAGAATTTCGTCAAAAGAGTACTCGATTACATTTGAACAAGGATAGACAACAGAAGAAGAAATGGGGTAAACATTAAGATTATGGAAGATTTTAATAGGTAGAACAGACACAACATGCCAGTTGAGGAGAGGTGTATCAATAGCTTTAATTAGTTAGGATGGATTCAGTGATGTAGTGCCTGAGTGAACCATGCAGAGTGTCTGCCCCAGTGTCTCTAAGCTAAAGGAATCTTCGGAGTCACTTTCCTCAGTCTCTTTGGTATCTTTGATGAGCTATTGTACTTGGTGTTAGGAATCTTCGACCCATGGGTAGTTGTCTTTGAAAAAGATCTCCATTCCAGGCTTCATCTTCTTGTCTGTATGGTCATACCATGGTTCCAAAAAGCCGTAAAGGGGAAGTCCTCGCCCTCTTTGATGAATAGTCGGTTCAAGGAGTCACCTAGGATAGTATGAATGCGGTCTAGTCTTCTTTTTGGTCGAGACAGGCGGATCATTCTAAGCTTTTGTTCTGACGGTTGATACCTCAAACCACAAGGAGGGAAATCCTTCTTCAGTTCAATCAGCTCAAGTATCCCTGGTTGTCTTTATCCTAGCCCCAGTCCAGGCATGAAGTGCATGTTTCTGAACATCTTAATCACATTGATGTTGCCATGAGGGTCATATTCTGAACAAACCCTTTCTTTGAAGTTGTCCCCCACCGTGAGTGGAAGTGGATCAACTAAGAATCCTGATAGGAGAAAATCATTTGATCGGTGATGTATCTTAAGCATTGGACTATTATTACTTGCACCATCCACATTGTCGTCGTCACCTAAGATGATAATGACCCGTCCATCGGCGAAGAACTTTAATTTCTGATGGAGTGAGGAAGACACGCCCTTGATACTGCGGAGCCAAGGCCGTCTTAGCAACAGATTGAAACAGGCTAGGATGTCAATAACTTAGAATTCGACGACATGGTTTATAAGGCTAGCCCCTATTAGAATCTTTACAGATCCTATTACCTCATGACGGGCATGCATAGCAGCAGAGGTTGGAGTGATATCGCTTTCTTTCAGGCCTAAAAATTTGAAGGTTCTCAGGGGGAAGAAATTCAAAGAGAATCCATTATCAATAAGAGAGAGTAGTACAACCTTCCCCATAACTTCGACGGAGATGTTGAGTGCGTGATTGTGGTTTGGCCCAATCTTAGGCATTTCTTCTTTGTAAAAGGATAGCATTCGGGTAGAGGTCAAGGATCCGACCAAATTTACCACTTCTTCTAGTGTGGTAGAAGGAGGAACTGTGGGTCCTGCGAGCAACTTGATCAAAGCATTTCTGTGCAGTTGGGAAGACATGAAAAGCCCCCATAGGGTGATGATATCTAGAGTTTTTTTTAGTTGATCGAGGATCTTGCTCTCCTTGACGGTCATTTCTGGCATAGGAAGATTTTCCATACCTTTCCCCTTGTCGTTGGATGGTAGTGAGATTGGAACTGGTAATGCCTCCCTGATCTGGTCATGTGATTTACTAAAGAAGGGAAGAACATGAACCCCGTTTCCTCATCAACCTCGAGTTTTTCTTCCACCTTATTTATTTTTCTGAGGAGTTCTTCAAATGATATCATCCCACACATGTCGATTACAGGGCCAGTTTTCTCTGAGTCTTGATCTTCATTCAAATCTTTGAATTCTTCCCCCCATCCGGTGGCAATAATTATGTCTTTCCATGTAAAGTCGATGCATTCCACAACTTCAACGGCCTCTTCATACAGGTCTTCCTGATCGATGGGGATGTGTAAGGGTGAAGGAACCAGACGCCCTTGTAGATTCAAAGCATCGATTAACTTGGTGATACTGCAAATGTAGTTGGTTTTTCTGAATAATTCAGCCATAATCTGGATAACATCATCCAGGATGACTTCATCGGTTGGTACTACCCAACTATCTGACTCTTGGGCCCATTTTCGTTCTTCCAAGAACAATGTACTAAACCTCTGGCAATCAATGACCATTTGTGAGGGCAATTTTAGCCCGAACTTTAGGAGTTGTCTTAAGAGTTATGATAATTTCATGCTTCTATTTTCCGAATGGGTACCGATAGTGATGCATGCTCTAGTAAGGAGTGATAGTGCCTGATCAGTGAGGCTAGTAGGATGTAGGAGGAAATATGGGCAAATTTGGAGAGGTTTAGGAGAGTATATGGGTGTGATTTAAGTTAAAGGATCAAATTCTAGGTTCTTTTCTAGAAAGATGGCATTGGTATGATTTGGAAGTGGGTTGTGAGTAGTGTTTAGCTTAGGCTTGGCTGGTGGTGCAATGGTACCCCGGTCAATTAAACCTTGGATTATATTTCAGAGGTGAAAGCATTGGTCAGTGGTATGGACAACTTTTTGGTGAAAGGCGCAATGAGAATTGCCTTGAAGTTTCTTGGGAGTGGATTTAACAATGGATGGGGATCCAAGGGTTTGATAAGGTTTCGTCTTAGCAGGTCTTGATAGACTTTGGAAAGAGGAGCATGGAGCTCGGTGTATTCCTTTCGAACTGGGAAGGCAGGCTTTCCGGTGCCCACGATGATATTTGTTGAGAGATGTTGTTGATGGTTAAGACTGTAGCACTGGCAGGCTTATCATATTTCGTGGGGGTGAATCGTTTGAACACCTTCTTTGGTTCAACTTCTGTATTGGCAAGACCTTCCTCGATTTATACTCCTGCTTCTCTAAGAGCTTATAAGTCGGGATAGTATTCTCCTCCCATGGTTATTCTAACACGGGGTAAGAAGTTATTCTTTACTATGCTGACTTGTTATTCCTCGGAAGGCCGATTGGTCATGGTTGCTCCTTTTTCCCTCCATCGGGTGATAAAGTTACTGACTGGTTCTCCAAGGTTCTGTTTGAGCAGCTTTAAATCATGGTGGGTGACTTCAAGCTCTTCATTGTATTTGTATTGTGACATGAATTACCGTGCTACATCCTCCCAGCTACGAATTTTGGACTCTTCGAGAGACAAAAACCATTGGAGGGCGCTATCCTTAAGAGTTTTTTGAAATAATTGGGTCATCATTTCTTAAGAAGCCCCTAGTAGAATCATGGAACGATGGTAGCTGCGGAGATGAACAATCGGGGGTCCACTTCCTCCAGATTTGTCGATATTTGGCATCTTGAACTTCTTGGGTAACCTCGCTTTAGGATAAGGAGACATGTGGGTGTAGTCCATGTAATTTCCTGAGATTCTAACTTGGTCAAACTTCTTGGTGAGCATCTTGAGGTCCTCTTTGACTTTGTTTAGCTCTTCTTCTTTTGAATCAATGATTATAGGCAAGTTATCCCCATGCTGGGCAAGGCTCAAAATAGGAAGCTGGGTAGGCGGTGGCCCATTAACAGGAGGGGCACGTGGAGCGTACTGATATTCTTCAGGAACCCAGATAGGCTCAGGTGGATCCATAGCGCGACGGAATAGGTCCTAGGGTTCTTGAGGAATGGGAACATGGTTTCATTGCATCTCTCAGACCTCAGTTTGGAAGTCGTCAATCTTGTACACAAGATGATCTTGAACTACCGTCAGATCTGGGTGCACAACGGGTACTTAATCCATGTTTTCCATGGAAGGCGGATGAATTTTGGACTCGAAAGAAGTAGCAAGGGAACGAGCGAAACTCCAGGGTGATCTGAATGAAGACCGAAGACAATAAGGAGCCACGCCAAGGGTTTGCGATCGACCTGAGAAGGCGTAAAATGGGATTTAATTTTTAGAAAAAGGGATGAAAAAAAAATTTTGACATTTTTTTTCAAGATTGAAAGACAAAATATTTTTGGATTTTTGATAAAAAGAGGAGAAATGTTTTTGGATTTTTGATAACGAAAGGAAAAAAATAATTTTGGATTTTGGATAAAGAAAAAGGAGAATTTTCCCTTTGGAGACGGTCTCAGCATGATTATTATAATTATTATGTTTTCACTTGTATTAATTCCCCTAAATGCAAAATGAAATTCTGGACGGGACCCGAGCCTGGAAAAATTGGTTTTGTAATATATGCAAAGCTATGGCTGGACTTGTGACCAGGCTCAGGGGCAGGGTCCCATTTTAAAAATGTGTAAAAATTTGGATGGCAGGCCGACCCAGAATTTCGACAGAGTTTCGAGTAGAAACTGGCAATCTAACATATGTGTCCTAGGCTTGACACCTATATGCGGGGTATGCAATTGGTTGGGTGAATCGGAAAGGGTTCCCCCTTTTGGCGTGACTTCCACGATATACGTCTTGCTCTTGTGGGCAATCAGTATGTGTGGATAATCCATTTGATATACCTGGGTGTACGTGAACTGCCTCACCATATACCTCGTGGGGACGATACATGTGAGAGCAAATTCGATATACTCGGTGTACGTGAACAAATTCCCTGTGATATACCTCTCGTTATGACTTTGGTCAAGAAGTACGATGCGGGGGAACCGTTCGATATACGTCGAAGGTACTTGGCCAATGGAAGTTGAGAGTTATATCTCTTAGGCTAACTGCGCCCTGCCGACCAACGCCCATCACGAAGTGACCCTCTAGTTACTAGGTAGAATTTGGTCAATAATAATGCTCTTTGGTGATGTCGTGTGAATCATGCATGATCCTCTTATTGGTATCTTATGAGAATCTCTTTCTTGATTATGCCAAACAGGGAGAAAAGTACAGTACCAATGGTACATCAACTACTAGTATGGGATATACATGAAAAAGGGGAAGATGAAAAATTCATAGAGTCTAGCCCTCAAAAGAAGTCCTCAGCAGAGTCACCACTGTGGCCATCCCCCGATCCTCGCGGTGGGCGGGCGGTGTGAGGGAGGATCCTAGGTCCCGCGCTTCCCTCTCGGGAGAGGGAGCGCTTCGGCCGGGGTCATTTGGGTGAGGTGAAAGATGTAGAGAGATTAGAGTCGCCAGTCTATTTTACTCAAAATAGACAAAAAAAAGGGGAATCCATCCCGAAGGACATCATCCAAAGACATATTGATGCAAACGAAACCAAAATGATTCGAAAAGGGTCCGGAGGCTAAGTTACGAAATGGAAAGGTGTTAGGCACCCATTCCACCCTTTCGGTCCCTCATGGGTTTTTACTATTTTCCCCGTGATATATGTGCATGTGTATATATCGTGGAGATAGGAATCATTGATTTATACCATGGAAGAGGTAAAGCGAATCATCCATAGGAAGGTATAAAAATATTAGAAAATAGGATTTACGCGATTATCCTTACGTTGACCGTTATGATGGAACGATAACGCATGTGGAATAATACGCCACTAAGAACAAATATATGTATATATAATATAAGAGAGTGGAGTTTAGAGAAAATAGAAAATGAGAGAAAAAGTAAAAATAGGACTCCAGTCTCGGGTTTTACCCCGAGACGCCTACGTAGCCTATAGAGGCATCAAAGTCCACATAGTTCGCATGAAAAACGAGGGATGGGGTTTATCCCATAAATCCAATCGGGGGATTCTCTTATTTTTTTGTGTGTGTGTAGAAAAAGTTTTTTAGTTGTGAGAAAAGTGTAAGAAAAGTATGAGAATTCTCGTTTGGAATTTGTGAGCAAACCCTCTTTTTATTGTTTTTTGGGTTTTTATTTATATGAAAATAAGATATGTGAAATAATACTAAATAAAAAGTATATTAGGATGTGTGAGATTAGATAATAAAAGTGCTAAGTAATAAAACAAGTTATTACGAATTTATGAGAATTTAACGAGAGAGTTGAGAAAATTGGACCTTCTTGAAGATCTTGAGCTTGATCTTGAATGTTGAAAAGAAGACCTTAGACTTGGATGATGATGGAGGGTAGTTAATTCACCAAGTTTGATGAAAAGTGAAGGTTGGAAAGGGATTTGGGTGTGGAAATCACACTGACTTCGAGAGAGGTTTTCTAGATTTGCTGAGAGTGATATCTATCAGATCTGGCCCCCTTCCTACAATGAGGACAAGCCCTCCTTTTTATAGGCCCATGGCGTTGCTGATCGGCATAGCCCTATTCTTTCCAATCAGCAGGTGCATTTAGGCACACTGCCGATAGGCAGGGTCTGGGACCTGCCGTTTGGCAGTGTCTTTCAGGACTTTTCCAAAAATCGACCGCAGAACGCAAACCGTTAATCAGAATCGTGCACGAGGTGGACCGTTGGAATGATAATTCAGATACCTTTGAAAGTCCTTTGGACTCCTCCCGATTTTGGGAGTTAACTTTGGGACAAATATGGCTTGGAAGCACTCATTAGTCCATTGGACGGGGAATCGTCGGACGCAAACGGATCGTTCGTCCGCATAGTACGTCAGAATCGTGCGCGAGGCAGATCGTTAGAAATGTTAGGAGATGTACTTCTACATTCCAAAGAGTTTGATCCAGTTCGGGGAGTTGACTTTGGTCAACTAAGCCTTGGAAGTTCGGTGACCTTTCGGACTAAATTGAATCGTTCGTCTATACCATAAGTCAGAAGCGTGCATGGGATGGACCATTGGAAAGTGGTATCAGTTCCCTTCGAAGATTCATTTAGTCTCGATCGAATTGAAGAGTTGACTTAGGTCAAAGAGAGCCCGGGAGCTCCCGGTGGCCTCCTGATTGGGTTTCAGGGGAAAGTAGGTCATTCGTCTGCATGGTAAGTTGAATCGCGCACGGGATGGACCGTTGGAAAGGGGTTTTAGTGCCCTTCAAAGATTCATTCAGTCTCGATCGAGCTAAAGACTTTGAATTTTGGTCAAACGGAGCCAGGGAGTGCCCGATGGCTTCTAGGTCAGTACTCGAGGTATGACCTGGGTTTGTAGTGATGAAGGGAGGTGCTAGGGACCTAAGGAGAGTTTAGGGGGTAACAAAATGGGGTGTCTACACTAGTGGTACAAAACATCCCTGGATCCAAAACACTACATCCGGGTACTCTATTGTGACTATCTCGGCCCTTTCGAGACTAACCATGAACTTGAAATCTCCATTCGAATCAATTATAAAAAATTTACGTTTTTAACTCCAATACAGCTTCGCACATATTTTCCGAATAAAATGACATCACCTATCACTTTTGTTCACCTACGATATGAAATATAATTAATCCATCTCATTTACTTTAAAGTCTCAAATTACTAACTTACACCCACTCATGTAATTCATATATTCATAAAAGTACGGGGTATTATAGAATTTTTGCGTGAATATAGAGCCAAGATGGTCATGCTCTGGTCACGACCCAAGTCCGTGACCCACGGTGGTCAGTGATTTGGTCTGTAATAACTTTTAGAGCATCCATCACTCATTGTGGTAATGAACATGGTCACGCCAAAAATTGAGATGGTCACGGCCTAATAACGCGACCAGCTGGTCGTGGACTTGGCCTGTGACCAACTAGACGTCGCCATTCGCAAGATTTGGTATAGTGTCTGGTGTTACAACACATTTTTCATGGATTCTTATATGTAGCAACGAGTAATTGATAATCATTTTACAATTTCTGGTAGGCTTGGACATCCGTTTAGGGTGCCCCTTCATCTGGATTGGCAGGGCATGTCTTAGTCAAAGCAAACTTAAGAGCCTCAGTAGTAAGAACACTGTCTAGATTGTGTTTATAGTCTATATAGTTCATTCTAGTTAATTTGCTGTCCTTTTTGTTAGATGCAACTAGGTTGAATCAATATCCCATTTTGAAATCTAATAATCATACATTTTGAAAAGAGAACTAATATCAAAATAATTGTGTGAGAATTTAACTTTGTTTTAATTTTTAATTAAGATCCCTCACCATCATTTAAAACTAAAAAATCAGTCTAACATCCTAGTTTCCTTATGGAGTGAGATTTCTTATTGGGAGCTTATATCACCCCACCTTGAACTACAAATTTTTTTCTTTGAATTATGTACCTAGATAGTTTCGGATCCTCTGTCCAACATAATTCAATAGTTAGCGTCTTTTAGTCCAATAATTAATGGCATTGACTCCGTTGTAGAGGCTATCATTAATTATGTTTAAGTGTATACTATTGATTAATTATTTAAAATAGTTACCGGTCATGAAGGACTTACCCATTGGGGGGATCGAACTCGCTCACATTCTAAGTCTAAGAATTATCACGTAAGAGTTTTAATTAATCCCTGAGGCCCGGATTAATTTCATCCATAAAGGGATCAGCCTAACTGACAAGATGAATTAATCACATCTTATTCACAAAATTCCGATGGGGACTGTGGGGTTTATGTTGAAACCCCTCTTCTATTTAGTATTTTTAAAAATTGACGGTTTGGAAAAATCATTTATTTAATTCCAAAAGTTCGAATTAAATCCTTGGAAATTTCCCGATTTATTTGCAAAAATTAAATGTCTTGATCTCACATTATAATTTTTCCAAATAAAAATAAGAATTTAATTTTCTAAAATTCAAATTAAACCTCGAGATGTTAATTTAATTCACACCTTAAAACTAATTACTCCGAAATGATTTAATTTAGAAAATAATAAATGAACACTAAATTTCAAAGTAAATTGTTGATCCTGGCCAGTGTCAAAATATAAACCACGTTGTCCACAAAATCGGGTATCCCTAAGTACCAAATAATTATCACACAAAATCATGAGACAAAATATGATAATGATACCTATGCAACTAAAATAAATGCATTAAAAGTAAAAGGACATAATTTTCCTTTTCATCATGGCCCATAATTCTTCCTTGAGAATACTCCTTGAAGAAGTGGAACTCTTTTAAAGAATAGTCTAAGTCTGGTGAAGATTTTGTTGAAGACGAGTCCTTAACGAATCATTGAAAATAAAAAATATGCCTAGATCGCCACTGAAAACTATCGATGTGCCCTGTATGGACCTGCATTTGTGGCATTGTCCACTTGTGGTTGTGGTTGTGTCTGTGATCGCTGTCCTACTGACATGCAATCATATCCATGATGTATTGCAGTTACACCCCACACGTACCTTGATGTCTTCCTTCGTCTTCTTGATCTTTAGGGTTCTTGATGTTCCTCCAAAACTACACCATTTTGGACTTCAAGCCACCTTCATAAAAGACTTATGTTCTTCATTAAAATCAATCAAAAATCCTTCGATCTTCCATCATAATAATGAACTAATGAAGAATATAAATTAAAACATGTAACGATTATATCACCTCACAAACTCCTCTAAATACCTCAATTACCTGAAATAATTAAAAACCCTAATTATTACAACCAAATCTAATATAGGAGAAATTTAACCACGTATAAACCACCAAAGGATCCATTCATATAAATTTAACATGAAACCTAGGATACAACTCAGTGGATAAGATGGATTTTAACTAAATATTGATCATTTTGCAACGAGGTCTTTTGATACCAATTGTTGGGGATCGATATACACAAAGGAAAAAATTTAGCCCCATAATCTTTGAATGATTATACAATTGAAAAAATGAACGAAAAAACTAGGTCCAAAAAATAATTCTAGGGTTTCTTATATAATACCTTAGTGGATCTAGTTGCAACCTGATGAGGAAATATTCATTCGATATATACTTCGGGTTTCCTTCTTTTAGTACTCCAAAATATTCCTATAATTTTTTTAATGCTCGGATCTTGTCATATATGATCCTCCCAAATCTAGACAGGTGTCTGGTCATCTTTTGAGATTAAAACTCTTTCTTTTTAGTGAGATATGGAAATATCTCTCTATGATCCTTCATAAAAATGTGAATAATATTGTTTCGCACCCTTATAAATCGTAATGGTGAAGCATATATCTTATAACCCCAACTTAAACAAATATATAGTAGTTTAGGAGGTGGGCTCGGGCCAAACTGGGTTACTTTAGAATCTAGGCCTAACTACTTTTATATGTGGTCTATAATGGAGACCCAAGACAAATAATTAAATTAGATATGAAATCAATATTCAAAAATCCCAAATTAAAAATCAAACAATATATTTCCTTTCTTTATTTAATCATAATTAATTTCATAAAAAATTATGACAAAACTCTAATTCAATTATCTCAACAATTACTCGAATATAATCAGTTCATATTTGCAAAGTTTATAATGGTACATAATATGATTCATCGCATTAAGCTTCTGATACATGCTTCGCGAAATCAATTCTTCGCGAATCGACTGTAATCAACATCTAATCAATTCATTTATTCTCAGACTTAAATTATATTTTTACTCCATCGGATTATAAAATAATCCATAGATCGGGCTTTATTGGTGAAAACTAATCTTATAAGTCGATCAAGGGATAATGCAATCTAATGTATCCCTGTATGCACATTCCTTCAAATTAAGATCTCAGACGTACTCACATAACCGTTACCCAATATGCAGGGATCATTTGACTCAATATAAAATTGAATCGCACTCATATCAATAAAAGAAACAATTACACAAGCGTAACAATCCTCATAATTTTCAGGATTAAGAATCTATGCACCCTTTGCTTATGGGGTGAGATTGCCTGAGTCTAATCAACATAGCCATGAGACTCAAATCTTAGGTATGGTCACTTTGAGTACATTCCTAGGATGTACCAATATCAATTCGATATTGAACTATCATACAAGTTCTCAAACCATCATACTGGTTCTCATAGTTTGAGATAAACATTTTCTAACAAGAAATAGGGATAGACCTCCACATTTATTACATTAAGAAGAAAGATCCTCTCTTATGTGGCTTTACAATCAAAGAAAAAACTTACTACAAACTAGAAAATAGAAAATTCTAAACTTAAAAAGTTTTGAGCGTAGGAAAATCTTGCCTTTCTACTAGGACTTCATCACAATCATTTCGATAGGATGTCAACTCTCTATCTAAGTTTTGAACCTTTAAATAGTGCTATAATAGGAATTCTGATCTCCTTGTGAACAATCTAAAGCCGACTCACTGGAATTCCTACTGAGCTTTATTGATCGATATTAATAGGAAACAATGTACTTAGACATATATAAATCATTCTCATAAACATGATTGTCATTTAAAATGAATAAACATAATTCTTTATTAATTAAAATAAAATTTATTTCATGGTTTTAAGAATTAAACCCTAACAGAAATATATCCTCCATTTTTTCGAGTTTTTGGACAAAATTTAGTGGCAAACTTATGAACTATTTAATGGTTGTGGAGATTAAAGAACTAGAGAATAACCTTAGTTTTAAAAAGTCATGAGTGCCTGCATCAGCACACTGACTATTAAATATGGCAATAGTAAAATGACTTCCATCGTCGAAAAATAAGGCAAAAGTTGAAAACTTAAATCACCTTGGAAGTTTGATCCCATCTATACACTCAGGATATGGTTTCCTATGCATAGGACTTTGGACTCCACATGCTATAGGTCCACATATTTCATGGATGAGATCAACTATATTAGTTCTCCCATATAGTCCATTTGGATGCCTAATTTGTTGTGTTATCGGTGGGTTTGCAACAGG
Source organism: Sambucus nigra (assembly GCA_949130495.1). Lineage (NCBI taxonomy): Eukaryota > Viridiplantae > Streptophyta > Magnoliopsida > Dipsacales > Adoxaceae > Sambucus > Sambucus nigra. The sequence continues at coordinate 301,299,486 of OX422214.1, forward strand.
TACCCGCTGCACTATAGGATGTGGGACTTGTTGATGAATGTTTGGTTGCATTTGTAGAGGCAAAATTAATGGTGTGTAAAAAAGGACTGATCAACATTATTTGGTCCGAAGTATTAACAATGTTAATGTTGGTATCATTCATAAACATAGTCCTAAACCTACTCACTTTAAGGGCATTTGTTTTTCCTAAAGGATATGTGAATCCTATTTGTTGGTTAACCCTAACACATCACCTATCTCGGAAGGATTATTGAAGGAAAATTCATTAGTGTCTTCCATATTCCCCGTTATCATATTTGAACCAAAATTAGTTTTTCCCATATAGGCCGGTAAGGAACCTGATGGCTAATTGGTTTGAATATCTCTAGTTAATGGCCCCCCAATGTGGTCAATTGGTAGTGTCACAGCATAGTGGCAATTATGTTAGTAATAGCGGTCACCATTAAATTGATGTTTCCAACTACATTATTAAGATGATAAAAAACTAGATTTAGCTGCTCGATCAATTAGATTTGCATATGAGTCCATGCTGCAAACACTGCACTAGGATTTTCATGCCTCACACTTGAACCTTCATCAACGTCATGGGTTTGTTTTTTATTCCCATATCTTCACCAATCCCAGTAACCACTTGATATCTAGGTAGGGTTTCCTAGCTAGTGGAGAGAATTACACAAAAATTTCTCTTTGTTCATTATTGTTATTGTCTTTGCCTCCTTTATTTCTAGTCATAAAAATTTAACAACTAAGAACACAGAGTCCTATTGGGCGTGCTAAAAAAATATTTTTTGGTATCTTGATTTATAGTAAATTTGTGACTGTTTCAGGCAAGGATTATGGGTCTTCACAACCAAAATTAATTTTATTTATCCAATAAATAATCAAATGATCGTGCTACGTTTGAAAGCTTCAATTCAGAAGATTTTTTGAGAAGTGCTAAGTTATTTTTCCTTTATTTTAGATCTAAATTTGACAACTGGTTTAAAACTCACAAATTATTGTAATGAAATAAAACATTGACTGAAATAAAGAACACAAGTGAATTTCGAAATTAAAGGAAAATAAATGGTCCAAGAGTAAAGTAAACAAACTAAAATGCTAAAAAATGAATTTGAATTTAAAATTAAATGTTAAAAGTTACTTGAAATAACAAATAAATATAACCTCACGGATTAGTTCAAAGAAGAATTCTGTTGATAAAAGTAGATATAACAAGTAAAATAAACTTAGTAAATTAAAAGTGACGTTAAGAGATTTTTTATGGATACTCTAATTATGTCCTCTAATTGTTTATTTATAGTCATCCGAGTTGTAATTTATTTTATCAAATAACCATTGTGTAGTTTCTTTGTTAATATCAAGAATTGTGCATACCCACATGTTTGGCCACTTTCTTTTGGCAACTAACTTCATGTGCCCATTTACACATGCGTCCTCCCTAGTCACGCAGGTGACCTTGCATGTTCTCTTTGTCCATTTTAATCATGCCATTATACTCTCATTTATTTTTCATGCATCAATTATTCATTGGCCAACTAGATATGGTGTAAATAATATTGACTCATATAATACGGTAAAAAAATAATACTTTTGGACCAATTATTTTAGAGTTTTTTTTAGAATGTCAAAATACCTTGTAAAAAATCAGTCCAAACTAAGGTTTTGACTATCTTTTAAAAATGGATTTCCAACATAGGAACTCATTTTAGGACCTCATAATATATATATATATATATATATATATATATATATATATATATATATATATATATATATATATTGTGGGTACCCAAAATTAAGACCATGGGCCTGGACGAGTAGCCCAATTCTGGCGGCCCAAAGTCCAGGCCCCCCACCTCTTATTTTGATCCGGTCTCTTCCCACATTCCCCTGAAGGGAAGTTATAGGAGAGACAGAAGACTTGGGGGAACCCATCACCCCCACTCACCTAAACATACATGTATATATTGAACCCTAGGTCCGGGGCAAAAGGACAAGTTGTATTCTCTGTAATCACTCCCCGGAGTATATAGAAATAAAACCAACTGCACCACCGTGGACGTAGGCAATTCTTTGCTGAACCACGTACATCCTTTGTTGTGTGATTGTCATTTTACATTCCCTTTTCCTACTTGGTGATTGTCTCTTTTATATTTATTTGTGTTGCATAATAATTGTCAGCACAATTGGCATCGTTTGTGGGAAGCGTTCATCTTCCCTGAGAAGAGACCACACCAAGGAAGGAATTCAAGATGTTTGGTCACGGCAGCAATGCCCCCCAGGCAGGGGATATTCAAGAACCACCTGCTCCTCGCAGGATTAGGTCTGAAGTTTGACGTTCAGATCAATTGGCTCGCTTAGAAAGTCCAGGATCAGAGGAAAGCCAAGGACTAGTAAGGTCCACACAGATATCCAGACTGATTGATGCACACGAAGCGAGGCTCCACGAGCAAAGAGAGTCTTCTTGCAGGTACGAGGCTGAGAATGCTCGCCTGAAAAGATGACTGGAAAGATTGGAGAGGGAGATTCGTCCTGATAACAGGAGACGTCCGTACCGCACTCCTAGCCCTCAGACGAGAAAGTCTCACAGCCAAGGAAGGACCCCTAAGCGAGGATCTCAAAAGATCGAGGGAGACGAATCAGACGATGACCTCCGCGAGCAGCTGCGAAGAGCTCGTCGTTACCAGAGTCCCGCTCGCAGCGACGAGAACATACAAAATCTGGTCCGCAAGGAAATGGACCAACATCCTGCCCACCACGGTACAAGATCGACCAGAGAACTCGCTAGGCGCGCTCTGAAAACCCAGATGAAGTCACCCTTCATGAGGGAAATCGAAGAAGAAGAAGATCCCAAGAAATTTTCCATTCCAAGGTTCAAGATTTATGATGGTAAGACAGATCCCATCGATCACGTCAGGCAATACCGGCAGGCTATGACCCTCTAGAATCACCGGGATGCACTGATGTGTCGTATTTTCCCCTCGAGCCTGCATGATGTAGCGCAGAAATGGTTCAAAAGACTCCCTCACCAGTCCATCAGAAGTTTTAAATCCCTGGTCGAGCTCTTTACGGCCCGGTTCATCACTAGGAGCTCCCATCCCAAAAAGATGGATGCTTTACTAAAAATGAAGAAGACGCCTCAAGAGACACTCCGAGACTACGCGAAGAGGTACTGGGAGTTTTTCAACAAGGTCGAAGATTGCTCGGAGCAAGTGGCAGTGTCCTCTTTCAAGATTGGGCTACCCAGCTCTTCCCTTCTTTACCAGTCCTTGACAAAGAAGGAGGCTATGACTATTGACGACCCAATGGCTCGCATCGAAAAATACTCTAAAGTGGAGGATGTTACCCGCCTCAGTACAGGATAAAATGGTCGAGCTAAACTAACTACCAAGGGAGGTGACAAAGCTGAGAACCAGAAGAAAGGAGGAAAGAACAGGGGCAAAAATAGCTCCAAGAACGGAGGGAATAATGATGCATCGAAAGCATTCCAGGCGGTCAACACCATCTTTAAAGAACCAATTTACAAAATTCTCATGAAAATCAAAGATGAGCCATTCATCAAGTGGCGTAGGAAGATGGGAGGAAATCCCTTAAAGAGGAACAATGTGCTAAGATGCGCTTTTCACAAAGAGGGAGGACATAAGACTGAGCACTGCAAAGCTCTTAAGTCTCACCTCGAAGAGCTGGCCCAGTCTGGACATTTGAATGATTTTGTGGAGAAAAGGGCAGAGAAAGTGGCTGCCAATAGAGAGGCGAGACCTGACAACGTGCTGGAAGATGACGCTGGACATGAGTTCATGGTAATTCATGGGGCATCTGATGCCAGACAGATACAAGGAAATTCAGCTCGAATGGAGATGAAAAAACTTACAGTGGTAATGCTGGATTTTCAGATCGATCCAGTAAAGTCGCAGTCAGGAAAGCGCCGATGAGCAGATGCCGTTAACGACGACAAGCATATTATTTTCACAGATGAAGATCTAGTAGGGGTAAGAACCCCACATCATGATGCTCTGATCATTACACTCAGGATAGCCAACTTTGACGTCGATAAGCTCCTCGTCGATCAACGAAGCTCGTCCTAAGTAATGTACCTCGACCTATTCAGGAAATTAAAGTTAAGCATCGCCGACCTAAAGGAAGCCACTGTACCTTTAGTTGGCTTCGCTGGAAAAATGACTATGCCCCTGGGAAAGATTGTACTCCCAGTGCGTACTTGAAACGTCTCCAAGATGATTGAGTTTTTGGTAGTTGACATCGACTCACCATACCAAGCCATCCTTGGCAGGGGATGGCTTCATGCGATGAAGGCAGTCTCCTCAACTTACCATCAGAAACTCAAGTACGTAACCGAATGTGGAGTAATGGAAATCCACGGTGATCAGGCAATGGCGAGAAGGTGCTTCATAGCATCCATCTGTCCAAAGCCAGAGAAGAAGTCTGAGCAGCCCAGCGAGAAAATTAAAGAAAGTCAGACACCTTCAAAATAGCAATTAAAGTACAGAAGACCTGGACTAAAGGAGACTAGACTCCTCCCCTCCGAACGGGTCGTCGAAGACCTGGTGGAAGTGAAGGCTAGGGAAGGCGACAGTAGGAGAGTCTTCTTTATTGGAGCATCTTTCACCGACCAAGAACAGAAAGAGTTGACAACCTTGTTGAGGCGCAACGTAAATGTTTTCGCATGGGAACCATACGAGCTGCCTGGAATTCATCCCAATATGGTTTGTCATTAGATGCACGTCGACCCCACATTCAAGCCAACATGCAGAAGGCACGGAGAACTACACCCAAGAAGGCTAAAGCGGTTGAAAAGGAAGTTGAAAAACTGCTGGATGCAGGATCCATACGGGTGGTACAATTCCCCAAATGGCTATCCAACTCAGTAGTAGTTTCGAAGAAAAATGGGAAGTGGAGAGTTTGCATCGACTTCACTGACCTCAACAAAGCATGCCCTAAAGATAGTTTCCCCCTCCCAAAGATCGACCAACTAGTAGACGCCACGACAGCTCACGTGCGAATGAGTTTCCTGGACACATACTCGGGGTATCACCAAATCCCCCTATATGCCCCCGACCAGGACAAAACGGTGTTCATCACAATAGTTGGGTTATACTGCTACAAGGTCATGCCCTTCGGGCTCAAGAATGTAGGGGCAACCTATCAACGGCTAGTCACCAAAATGTTCAAAGGTCGGATGGGAGACACCATGGAGGTCTATATCGACAACATGCTCGTTAAGAGTAAGAAGAAGGAAAATCACCTCTCTGACCTGTCAAACACCTTTGAAATCCTCAGGAAGTACCGGATGAAGCTTAACGCGAGCAAGTGTTCCTTCGATGTCCAGTCAAGAAAATTTCTTGGGTACTTGGTCAGTAAGAGAGGCATAGAGGCTAACCCAGACCCGATCGATGCAATCAACAGGGTACAACCCCCTCACACAATTCGGGATGTACAGAAGCTTGCTGGTATGCTCGCTTCCTTAAATAGCTTCATCTCCAAATCCTCCGAGAAGTGCAAGCCTTTTTCCAAGCTTCTAAAGGGGAGAAAAATGATAGAGTGGAGCCCAGATTACTCGCGAGCATTGGTCGAGTTCAAGTCTTACTTAAGCTCTCCACCACTGCTCGTCATACCATAGCAGACAGATTCTTTATACCTGTACCTCTCCGTGTCCAATCACACTACCAGCTCTGCGCTAATATGCGAGGTTGCAGGAATAAAGCACCCCATTTATTACGCGAGCAAGACCTTACTGGATGCCGAGCAAAGGTACCTACCATTGGATAAGCTCACCTTTGCACTAGTAATAGCCTCAAGGAAGCTAAAGAATTATTTCGAAGCTCATACTATCATCGTCCTTACATCGCATCCCCTTAAGGCTGTCCAAAGGAAAGCGGATTTGTCGGGCAGACTGTCTAAGTGGTCAGTCGAGCTCGGTCGATTTGACATCCAATTTCAACCAAGGACAACTATCAAGGGTCATATTCTTGCTGATTTCATAGCCAAATTCACGGGCGAAGAACCCTCCGACCAACCTCAAACAACAAGGCAAAAGGAGAACCCATCAAAAAAGGAAACCTGGAAGCTGTTTGTTAATGGAGCCTCCAAATCAAAAGGGACAGTGGTGGGAATTGTCCTCATTACTCCAGAGAACACAATCCTTGAACAAGGAATCAGGATTGGATTTCCAGCCTCCAATAACGAAGCAGAATACGAAGCCCTAATAGCTGGCCTCCAAAAGGCGCATACTTTGGGAGTAAAACATTTACAAGTGTTCGGCGATTCCCAACTGGTCTCCAATCAAACAAGTGGAGATTATAATGTAAAGAATGAAATAATGGAAGCCTACCTCGCCTTAGTGAAAAAACTGATGTCAAGCTTTGAAGAGATCAACGTCCAGCAGTTTTCCAGGGGGCAAAACAGTCATGGTGACGCTTTAACAGCCCTTAGTTCGGTAGTTGACTCCGACCTAAAAAGAGTCATCCCCATCGATTTCCTCACTTGCTCGAGCATCGACACCAATCCACCAAGCATGGAACAGGTACTCCAGGTCGGGTCAGCCCCCAGTTGGATGGACCCCTCAAGAGAATATTTAAAAAATGGCACGATCCCGGATAACAAGAAGACCGCCCACCAAATGAGAGTCAAAGTTGCTCGCTTTCACTTATCCCTAGAAGGCAACTTGTATAAGAAATCCTTCTCCAGTCCCTACCTCCGATGCATACACCCAGGGGATGTCGAGCAAGTGCTATGCGATCTTCAGGAAGGAGTTTGTGGAAGAAACACCGGAGGAAGGTCTCTAGCCTTTCGAGCAATAAAGGAGGGTTATTGGTGGCCATATATGCAAAAGGACTCTGCAGTGTATGTCCACAAATGCCTGAAATGCCAACTCCACGCTCCTATGGTCCACCAACCTGCCAGTGATCTAAAGTCCCTGTCCATCCCATGGCCATTCGCCCAATGGGGAATGGACATCGTGGGACCACTGCCTACCGCTGCTGGTAATCACAAATATCTATTGGTTGCGACTGAATACTTCACCAAATGGATCGAGGCAGAACCCCTGGAGAATATCCAAGATGCTGATATGATAAGGTTCATATGGAGGAATATAATCATTCGTTTTGGAATCCCCAGAACCATCATCACCGACAATGGAACACAGTTCAAAAGTGGCTCCTTTCAGAACTTTTGTAACGAACACGGTATCAGACACCACTTTAGTTCGGTGGCCTACCCTCAGAGCAATGGCAAAGTTGAGGCCTCCAATAAAACCATTATCGATGGATTGAATAAGTGATTGGAGAGAGCCAAAGGTGCATGGGTAAATGAACTACCTCATATCCTATGGGCATATCGGACCACTCCTCGGTGAGCAACAGGAGAAAGCCCATTTTCGCTGACATATGGCATGGAGGCATTCATCCCACTCAAAGCAGGTTTGCCGACAATGAGGTCCAACCTCGTCGACCAAGCCCATAATGAGGTTGCATTACTCGCTGAGCTTGACCTAGCCGAAGAGCACTGGGAGCTAGCCCTAGTGAAACTAGCGAGCTACCAGTAACAGCTCACGAGGCATTATAATAAAAGGGTTAACCCGAGGGCATTCCGAATTGGGGAATATGTTTTAAGGAATTTCCTGGGCAGCGTAGTGAAACCATCAGACGACAAGCTAGGTCCCAACTGGGAAGGACCCTTTAAAGTAACCAGAGACGACTTGCAGGGCGCCTATCACTTAGAAACGATGGAAGGCAGAGAAATACCATGAGCATGGAACGCAGTTAATCTCAAGAGATTATATTTTTAGATATTTCTAATGTATTCCTTTATTATACAAGTTCATTTCCCTTATTATTAATGAAAATTATTTAATTGGTTACACTCTGATGAGTAACAGCTGCATTTATCGCACATCCTTTCCAAGTAACAGGCACATTGATCATGATACCATATCAGGGGAATACCCCTCCTTAGGTCATCATCATAAAACACGAAGAACCTCTTAGCATTGCCCCTAGCAATATATGAAGCCCTACAGGGGATCCTTAGGAAATACGACCAAGTTTTATACTGGTCATCAAAACTCCTTTGATTGAATAAAATCCTGATCGGATGGAACATCCAACCTCAGGTGTGTCCTCTCCAATTGCCCCACTTAGGCCTAAGGGAGTGTGACGACACAACCTAAAAGGTAAAGTGATGCACATTGGTATCTCGATATTATACTGGACTAGGAGGACACTTTCATGACAAAACAAACTTAGAAGATTATAAAGTAGCAAGAATATGAAGAATATGATGCACACGTTTAGTCGGCAAAGTTTCCCAAAACACAAACTTTTCATTAATTCATCATATTTACAACAATGGTGATACATGTTTAGTCGGCGAGCTCGCCCAAAGCATTTACATTACCAAATAGAATAAAAAATAAAAACTGGCAAAATCTCAATGGGGGGAGGCCTCCGAGTAAGATAGTCAGCCACTCGAGCTCTTCGTCCGTCATCAGGAGCAGGAGATAACTCTTCCACAACCTCATTTGCATACGACTCCAATAACTGCAGAGGGATAGCATCGATGGGGATCCATCGATCATCCCTCCAGAAGGGGTTAGGCATCAAGGTAGAGGGAGACATCTCATGGCGATACCAGAGCATCGAGTTCCTCAGGACTTGTAGCTCCTTCAAGGCACTTAGCCATCCCCTGATAAAAGAAAACTCTTCAAACTACGACAACCTCGTTGGAGCATCTGACCAACCCTGGTCGTAGCCATCAGCCCACACTTGTCGAGGACCTTTTTTGAACAGGTACCGCAGTCGAGTAACGTCCCTTTGAAGCCCAGTAGCAATCACATATGCTCGCTGAACATCACCGCGGAGTTCTTCCATTTCCCTATCTCGAAGTTCTTCCGCTTCCCTGTTTCTGCTCCTGGTGCTCCTACCAGCTCATGAAACGGGTGGGCGAGAGGAACCCCGCGACACAGGAGGAGTAACATTATGACCATCTCTAGTTCACGATGATGAGGAGCCTTGTAATACTGATGGAACAGTGCTTGGCACATGCTCCCTAAGTCGTAAGACGTCTCTCCTCAGGTCCTCATTCTCCTGCTGAAGAACCTCCCCAACTTGGTTGATCTCAGAGGCCTCTGATGGTTTTGTTCTCATCATATTAACCTCCTCTTGTACTGAAGCACCAATGTCCTCCATCTCCTGGAGCCTGTCTTTCAGCTTAGCCACAAGTTCAGATTGCTCCTTATACTTCTGATTCCTAGATCTAAGGGATTTGCAAAGCTTAACGAATGCCTAGAGAACTTCAGGACTAGCAATTGGGACCAAGGGTCCTGCCCAATTGGGAAGTAGAAGGAATGTAATCATCCACATTAACTAACTACAAGCAAGAGAAAGATAAAGGAGAGAAAGAGACAAATCAGTGCGAGCAGAAAATAAAGCCTTTTCATTAATAAAGGATTGGAGTTACATCGAACAATAAAGAAAGAATTTACAGAAAGAAAAAACCAAAAGTATAGAGCAATCCTAGTGGATAACTAGTTGACAACCTCAGGTGTCCCAGAGGTCGATGGCCCCTTCCCCTTGTCAATGTCAGCAGGAGCACTGCCCTCGGCAGAGGTAATCTCTATCCCCACAACCAGAGAAACAGCAGCAGGGGTCGCTTGAGGAATAGGATCAGCGCCTTCAACAGTTGGGGCAGAAACTTCATCCACGGTTGGCTTCGGACCTGGGTCATGCTCGTCAAACAAGGGATAATCGATGTCGATGCCAACAGCCAAAAGGGCCTTATTCCATCCTTTCTTGAAGTTCAAACGACTAATATAGCCTATTTGAACTTCAACATCCTCATATGCTGCAGTCCAACCGGAATTGTATGAGTCATCCTTGGCAGTAACAGCCTCAGACTCTTTTTTCTTCATCTCTTCAGATAGCACCTTGTTTTCCTCAATAATCGCTAGCTTTCTCGATCAAACTAGGTCATAGGCCTGCTGCAGCTCTTTTAAGTCCTTGACTATCGCGTCCTTCTCCTTGTTGGCAGTAGCAAGAGCCAGGTAGGATGAAATCCGAGCAGCGTCAATGGCTTTGAATCTAGCCTCGATCTCTTTACCCTTAAGCTTTAGGGAGGAGTTCTCTTGCTCCAGCTCACTGTTTCTCTTCACCATCTCATCGCATGAACGGTACAGCACAGCGAAGTCAGTAACAAACTGTAGAAAAAAAATGGCATTAGAAGAGGAAAATGAGAGAATTCAGAACAACATAGGAGAAAAGGGAAAACCTTACCAGAGCAAGCCTTTGACTAGCCTGAAGGGCCAACATCTCCGACCCTACCGCCCTTTGGCGATCAGCCGGGAGGACAACTCTCTCAAGCAGAGCTGGGGCCAAATGGGGAGAAATTGCCATAGAGGCCCCCTCGGGTAGCGCGAACACCGGGACTAAGGCCTGACTGGACTTTATCCTCGCTTCTGCCCTCCTTCTCTCCTCCTCCTTCTCACTCTCCTTCTTCTTCCTCTCCTCTACTCTCCTCTTCTCTTCCATCTTCTTCCTCTCTTCTTCCTTTTTTCTTTCTCTCTCTCTCACCTGCTCCTCTTCCTCTACCTCTCCTGTTCCTGAGCAGAGGACCGGTAACCAGTAGCCACAGCCCCAGAATTAGATTTTTACTTCTTCAATCTTTATGAAAGAAGCACGTGGTCCTCATCATCATCATCCCTGATCAAGTTCTTCCTTGGAGTAACCATCTCCTCGCTCGAACTACTAGGAGTGGTCAATGATTCTCGAGCTTCAGAAACCTCCCTACGATCTGAGGAACTACTACTGCTAGAGTTCTCTCCCCGCGAATCACTTATAGCTCCTGTAATGTCACTCTCAGAGCTTCTCTCTTCCTCGTCCAACTGGATAGGACCCGCAGCAGTCTCTTTGAATAAATCAAACTCTGGGATACTATCCACAAGCCTTGCTATGAAGCTGGAGCTAACGTTATTGTTCTCGAGCAGAAAGGCAGCAGACCTGGGATGCTTGCCGTCACCCAAAGGCTCCCTGATATTCCAAGCCTTAACCAATTCTGAGATACGAACCTCATTGAGAGCAGGCTCTAAGTTCTTTGACCTCGCTGTGGAAGAAAAAGCAAAAAGGAGTTAGAAAGATCACAAATCAGCAAAAGTTGAAACAACAGTACAATGTCTACCTATGTATTCCTCCCCATAAAAGGGAACAGAGAACCTCTCAGACCTCGACCCTTCAAATTGGGGAGAGAACTGCCAATTTCTAACAAGAAAACCTTCTTTCCAGTAGTCCTTATGGGAATCAGGTAGATTTACTACCAATACCCTGTCAGGGCTCCTAGCTTTCAGCTAAAGGACACCATAGCTAGTTCGAGAAAAGGAGTAGCAAAAACAGACCTCGGCGAGCCCTAACCTAGTGCCATACAACGGATTTATCCTATGTACGCCATTTACTATTTTCCACACATTGGGCGAGCATTGTGCGGGAACAATATTAAATTATCCAAAAAAGATGCAAAAACAAATCATTAGGAGGAAAAGTGAGTCCCCCCTGGGAATGCAACAAGACGTGGATCCAGTGGGCATCATCTATATCTCAAACGTTTCTAGGAGGGGAGGCACAGTACTCAATAAGTACCCACTCAGGGATGTTGTAAAACTTCCTAAATTCAGAGATTGACCTATTTCCAATCTTCGCCGTTGGAAAACCTTAGAAAAGCTACAAACTCAAGGAGAAAGTACAAAGAAAAGGCACAGGAAACTTACAAAATAGAAGATCGATTCAAGTGATGAAGAAGCACAAGCCCAAACAACTAGGACGCGATGAGTATGGAGATTGAGAGAAGAAGGTACGAAGCGCTAGAACTCACAGAAAATAGAAGAATGCTGGAAAGACTGAAGTGACGGTATAAAAGTGGTTATTCCAATAAACCTTCAAATTCTGCTAATCATAGTGCACAATAAACGAAGCGGGTGCAGCCAAAATCAACTTCACAACTTTTGAAGAATTGCAAAAAGCCATTATAGCTAATCATTTAAATTTATTGAACCCATGAACATGGCCCAACAAACTTAGGGGCAGTTGGGGATACCCAGAATTAAGACCATGGGCCTGGACGAGTAGCCCAATTCTGGCTGCCCAAAGTCCAGGCCCCCACCTCTTATTTTGATCCGGTCTCTTCCCACGTTCCCCTGAAGGGAAGTTATAGGAGAGATGGAAGACGTGGGGGAACCCATCATCCCCACTCACCTAAACATACATGTATATATTGAACCCTAGGTCTGGGGCAAAAGGACAAGTTGTATTCTCTGTAATCACTCCCTGGAGTATATAGAAATAAAACCAAGTGTACCACCGTGGACGTAAGCACTTCTTTGCTGAACCACGTACATCGTTTGTTGTGTGATTGTCATTTTACATTCCTTTTTCCTACTTGGTGATTGTCTCTTTTATATTTATTTGTGTTGCATAATAATTGTCACCACACATATATATATATATAGGGAGAGGTTCAGAAGTGAACATAAAAGATGAACATTTTAATGAACCTTAACAAAAAAAACTTGCACCCAATTAATTTTAATTCTTATGTTGTAATTGGTCCACACCAGTGGAAATAGACACGGGTGTGACACGCGCCAGCAGCAGCGGACAAGTGTGTCACACGGGTGTATTAAAAAACACGTGTATCACATGTGTGTCCATTTCCACTGGCGCGGACCAATTACAACATAGGATTTAAAATTGATCGATTGTTTTGTGTTTTTTTGTTAAGGTTCATAAAAATGTTCATCTTTTAAGTTCACTTTTGAACCTATCCCTATATATATGTGTGTGTGTGTGTGTGCCCGTTCCTGAAGGCACAACGAAAATTTCCAACGTACATAATCGCAAAATGGCAAAAAAATTCAAAGAACATAATTGCAAAACGAAAAAAAATATGTTCCCCTACTATGAATACACCACTATGAATATTCAACCCCTACTATGAATACACCATAAACCCTTATTGGAATCTTTAGTAATAAAATATACAAAATGTTTCAAGAGGATGATTGTCAATAGTTTACAAAGATTCATCTCAAAACAAAACAAAGTGTACAAAAATTTAAAATTTGGGCATAATCTCCTTTATTTATACACCAATCCACTTGTTTAATAAAAATAATATACTTCAACAATAATGTTAATTGTCCATCTCGGACATCTTTTAAACAAACACATCAAGTACATAACAGGCCACAATTCACAATCTGAGCAACATAATGAAGATATCATACAAATATAAACTTTCAATATAACTAAAAATATGTCTATTCATCAAACCACTCATGGCACAACTGTCATCTTTTGTTGCACACTAACACTTCCTCCACATTACACGCATCATCTTCTGTAGTACACCAAACTTATTCCTCGGTCTCAAAGAACTAATTGTTGCATTAAGGGCCTTAAGGAGGACCTCAGATGCCATGTTCTACGTTCGGTTGGCATCAAGTAACCAAAGTAGTGTTGTACATAATCATATATGCATCTATATACAAATAGAGCACAAAAAATCGACCAAATTACATTAATAATCAGTCATATAAAATAACCTAGAAGGAATTGTATATTGTCACAATCTCAAATATAATACATATATCATTACAAACATTGCAAGCATGCAAACAATCTTTCATTGGATAGAGTTGTAACTAATTTAATTTCATTAAATTGGCCTTAACCATTGAAAGATGTTAGTTAAAACCACGGTTAGGTTAACTTCTATTTATGAGAAGAAAGATGTAACAAATAAAGATGATCCTATATCCCCGAATCTTAGCAATGCCATGTAATGTTATCAACAAATATTTAATATTGTAACTAAAACAATATATATATATATACACACACACACACACACACACACACATAAACATTGGTGGATAAAGAGATAGAGAAATTTAAAAACATATATTAAGTTTTGAACACCTTCTCCCTCCCAAAATCTAAAACCATGAATTCTATTTTGAAGCCAGAAATCTTAAATGTAAATTGGTGTTTTGAAAACATATTAGACCGAGAGAGAGAGGTATACCCGGTACTGAACACGGATGTACTTTAGAAAACACCTGAAAAATCGCGTCTTATTTAATGAATTTGGTGAAAGATTCCGCTTTAAACATTAAAACCCTTACCTTATACAAATGGGGAGAACAACACGGTAGTAGGATTGCAACTTGTGGAGTGAACGGTTTTACTTCTAAACAGTTAAAGATAAAAAATCAATTTTATAAAATAACCTAAATAAATATAAAAGGTTATAAACTGAAATGAACAGAATACCTACTCATGTTGATCAACTTGACGGGGCAGTTGGTGACATCAAAATGCGGGAGCAAATTGAGAGAATGAGGGATACTTCTAATAAATTTTAGACTTGGAACTGCAATTTAATTAACACCAATAATTTAATTAACACGAAACACATAAAAAGTTCTATACAAAAGAACTGTCAAATTCCCATTTCAAAACATATGTACCATTTTAAAACATATGTGCCAAATCAACTATATATACTTCTATTGACTTCATTGTAAAGTATGTTATCTTCTTAGGTCAGCTAATGGAAATTCACCTCTCAGAGGTAGATTAGGTTTTCTTTCAGACCCTCTCACACTTGAAAATATCCATGAACGCCTAATAATAAAAACTATGGTGCATATAATGCTTGAAACCCTACAATTATTTCAGATGAAGAGTTATGTAAATGTTTTTAGGTATATATAATACTTGGCATGATATTTTACCTATTATTTATTGCACATACATTGATTTCGGACGAACAGTTATTCTGCCTATATAATACTTAACTATTCAGATGAACAATTATATATATGATTTCAGATGAACAGTGTGAACCTTTGTTAAGATGAACAATTAGCGTTTCTTTCAGACCCTCTCACACTTGCAAATATCCCTGAACACCTAATATTAAAAACTACGTTGGACATAAAGCTTGAAGCCCCATAATTATTTCAGATGAACAGTTATGTAAATGTTTCTAGGTATATATAATACTTAGCATGATATTTTGCCTATTATTTGTTGCACATATATTGATTTCAGATGAATAGTTATTCTTCATATATAATACTTAACTATTTTGATGAACAATTAGATAAATGATTTCAGATGAATAGTTTGAACCTCTATTAAGACGAACAATTATCTTTTCTTTCAGACCCTCTCACGCTTGCAAATATCCCTGAATGTCTAATAATAAAAACTATGTTGCTTATAAAGCTTGAAGCCCCACAATGATTTCAGATGAACCGTTATGTAAATGTTTCTAGGTATATATAATACTTAGCGTGATATTTTTCCTATTATTTGTTGCACATACATCGATTTCTGATGAATAGTTATTCTGCCTATATAATACTTAACTATTCAGATGAACAATTATATAAATGATTTCAGATTAGCACTGTGATCTTTTGTTAAGACAAACAATTATATAACTATTCAGATGAACAAACTAAGAAAGAATCCAGGTGAATGACTCTATTAAGAACCAATAATACTCCCAAATAAACATTCTAACTGATAACAAACTTTAAAATTATATGAAGACTAAGTCATCTTATTTTTTTAAAAAATCAGCTAAAACAAAACCAAAACTCCCCTCAAGTTGAGGCATGAATATTCAGTGCATTTAACTTGCCATCCAGAGTAAGGAACTGGTGTTTACTTAATGTATTACAGCACATTAAAACATTTTTAAATCAATAAGAAACAATTATTAAGGAATCAAAAAGGCCTGAAATATACTTTTGTGTATAGAACACCTGAAACTAAAAGAAATAAAAATGGCCCTTAATCAAAAAAAAAATATAATACATCAAGAAACCACAAATGTATTAGCTCCACTTACACTTTCATCTTCGAGAAAGATCAACATTTTCGCAATATTCAATTTTTTAATTTTCCATGCATACACAATGTAAACTTTCACGGGCACTACCCTCAATAACAAATTTGAGAGAAAGGCGTGTATACCCAATTTTGAAAATTTATTAGAGTTTCTAAAACCCAATAAAATATAAAAGAGAGAAAGAGAGACATACACTATGAGGGAAGCGGTTTTATAAGTTTGGGAGAATAATGTCGCAAAGCATGGCTGAGAAAATTTGGGGGAATTAATAATGATAAAAAAATAGTGAATATGAAGGAGTTGCAAGAATGACCCAAGAAATGAAATCAACACACAAATCAGGTAATATAGCAAGAAAAAAAACCTGTTATTTATGATTTTGATGTGTTTGTGAATCTCACCACACAACCCCTATTTTGTAAAATCAAGATCAAATCAACACACAAATCAGTTTTATGACAAAATCGCACCACCACAACCCATATTTTGTAACTCCAAACATGAAATGATTAACAAAAAATTAAATACTCATTAGAAATCAACAACAAATTAAAATCGACCACAGATCTGAAGAAAATCAAAGCATCACATGTGTGTGTGTGTGTGTGTGTGTGTGTGTGTGTGAAAAACAAATCGAACCATCAAAAATCACATCATCAGAAATGAAAATCTCACCCATGAAACAAACACATATGATGGTGCGATTTTGTGTGTGTGTGAGATAAAGGAAAACAAGGTGAAATTTTGTGTGTGTAAAAGAGAGGTGGATTACCTCGTGAGCGTAGGGGAGATTACTTCATGGGCGCAAAGAGTGGAGGAGAGGGAGAAAGTAAGGGGTGCACGCGAGGGAAAGAGAGATAATGAAGGAGGCGCCAAATGAGTGAGAAGGATATTAGGGTTAGGGTCCGTTTGGGGTTCTCATGCGTGCATTCCTTAAACCCTTGTATTCTAAAGGTGTGGTTGGATTTGAACCCTTGGATTGTACACGTGGCAAAATATAGACCCTTTGATTACTTTGATCATATAAGATAAGATGTTACTATTTATAACACCATTATCCCATTTTAAAGAAAACCTCTAAAATAATCGGCCCAAAAGTATTATCTTTTACCATATTCATAACACCATTATCCCATTTATATATATATATATATATATATATATATATATATATATATATATATATAAAGTATTACACTCTCATTTATTTTCTATGCATCATTAATTCATTGGCCAACTAGATATATTGTAAATAATAGTGACTGGTATCTTTAATATGGTAAAAGTTAATACTTTTGGGTCTATTATTTTAGAGGGTTTTTTAAAATGTCGAAATACCCTGTAAAAAAATCGATCTAATTTTTTTTAGCATTATTTTAAGATGGATCTACAACTTAAGAACTCATTTAGGACCTCACTATATAGTGATGTTAATATATATTTTTAACATATTCATTATATATATACATACACGTTAATAAATATATTGTTTTTAACATATTCAGTTAAACTTTGACCCCTTCAACTTTAATCCCATTTTTACTTCACCACATGTACTATTATTTTCTAGATTGACCCCCTCAACTTATAAAAATGCATCAATCTACCCCGAAACACTAAAGGTGTTAAATTTTTTGATGGAAAATTCATCATGTGCATTGTACATTAAGGTATTTTTATCCAACTACTTATGCAAATGAGCAATTTTTGGTTCTATAACTTTACACCTTTACGATCAAGGGTAAAATCATGTATTCTTATAAGCTGGGGGGTTAAGTCTAGAAAATTAGAGTAGAGTGAAAATAAATACAAACTTAAAGAGGGTAAAGTGTAATTAAACCTATATAAAGTATCATTTATAAGTATATGGTAATATATATCTTATATATTTGTATATATTATTTTGTTATTAAAATATATGGATGAAGGTGTTTAAAAAAGAAGACAATGGTGATTTTATGCATAATTGTGATTGTTGTGCAACAAATGAGAGGTATAATTGTCAGAGTGGATGGTATCCATCAAAATTAAAATCAAATTTGAAGGGGAGAAAATTACAAAAATTTGATTCAATATCAAATAATTAATTGGAGTCAAACCCAAATTACTCTAGATTAAATATTACTTTGACATAGTATCGTTTCATTGATTTTCACATAATTACAAAACTTTGTTGAATATCAATATACTGACGTCTAAACTTATCGCCATGATTTAATTAACTTTGGTTATTATAGGTCACAGTCTTTACCCTTGCTAAAATAAACATTAATTTCTTAAAGCTCACTGCTACTAGTATTAGTGTGAATCACCATACACAAATTTAACTATTTGATGAATCACCATAAGTAGATGTTATGTCCTTTCAAAGCAAGATAGGGCGACCAAAGAATTTAATCTCAATTGCCTAACATTTTCAACTGAAGGAAGCAAATAATCTCATAATTTAAACAAGTGTCACTTTATTTGAATGATATATTGTCGGATATCTCGGACTTGTAATCAATTTACAATTTTCAAAAACTATAGAGGTATATGAAAGTGAAAATGTAAGTAGTTTTATTTTAGGTCGGTTACCCATTTGTACATGAACATTAGAAAAGAGGAAAAAAGAAGTTTTTAAAATTACCCTATGACCAATATGTGTTTATATTTTTTCTTCTAGTAAAATAATTAAAAAAAATGACTCTAGGATCCCTCATCCCTTAATATAAAAGTTAATGTATACAAAAACCTAACACATGCACATTATAAAAATTCGTGTTTAAGTTATAAAATTCCATATATAAATTACAAAAATATTTGTGTACAATTCATGTACACATTACAAAACTTTACATAAAAATTACTTAAAAACTCGGGTCTAAATTACATACAAGGACCACACCTAAATAATTTTTTACCTTATCCTAAATCGTTCCAAAAAAAACTTATTTGGGTTAATTACACTTTGACCCCTCTAATTTTCTTTCATTTTAACTTCACCACATGTACTTTTATTTTCGAGTTTTAACCCCCTCAACTAATAAAAACGTGTCACTTTACCCCCAAACAACAAAGTCTTTAGAATTTTGAGGAAAAATTGATCGTGTGCGCAGCATATGGGGGTATTTTTATTCAACAACTTGTTCAAATGGCCAAGTTTTTGTACGAAAACCTAACAACGTTGCGAAGACCGAGTAAAATGATGTGTTTCTAAAAGTTGAGGGAGTTAAGTATAGAAAATGAAAGTACAGGTGGTGACGTGAAAATAGGTGCAAAGTTGAAGGGGTCAAAGAATAATTAACCTTTTTTATCAAGTTATAAATGCAAAAACACCAAAAACAATTAATCATACTTAAAACTTGAATATGTGACTCTCAGAATTAATAAGGGCCCAATAAGTAAAAAAAATGTTAGGTATGATTATAAGTTTTTAGAAATTTTTAAAGGACTAGTAGGTATTTTACCCTTTTCAAAAGGGTCGTATCCTCGGGTTATAAATACTATTTACAGGAATTTTTCTTTTTTATAGAAAAGTTATATTGAGAAACATTTTGACCTCTATTAAGACCATCTCCAAGATAATGTTATACTCCTGAAATGTACAAATACATTTTTGCTAATTGTGATTTGGTGCAAGTAAATAAGTGAATTGATTGCCGCGCGAAGAGTAAATAATATATAGAAATGTCGAAAAAGTGCTACAAGACAAGGAAAAAAAACTCACGCGGCAACCCAATTGTCACTCGAGCTTGAGGTTTGCTCCTTCGATAGTGACAAAATCAGGAATATTTTACTCTTCTAGACTAACTTTATTTGTTTGCTCCATACTATGAAAGGCCAAAAATCTTAAAAAGTGGGAGCAAAAAAAGCCTTATACTATTTTGCAACTTTCCTTGGAGATGGTCTAAGCTAAGTTGGGAAACATTGCATCCAAACCAAATAAATACATATCACTAAAAATAAAATGGTGAGCCATATATTTAAATTAAAGGAAGCTTTTCAATTTAGTCATTGGTCAATAAGCGCAATCGTTTTCGGTAGTAAGACCCATCACCCATTATTGCATATGTTATATATTAAGGTAAGCATAAACTTAACTCATATATATTATGTAAGCATTATAAAAATCCATGTAAATTACAAAGATTTACGTAAAAATTACATATATATACCTTGGTATATTGTAAAATTTTGCGCATAAGTTAATGAAAAATTAGGTGAACAGTACCCACATGTACTACACTGGTAAACCCTAAAAAATTTATCTACCATAGATTGAATAAAAAAACCATAAATTCATTCTCTCATACACCAAGGATACTAGATTATTGTAAGAGAGAACCATTTTTAAACATAGTGACTACACAATTGGTGGGTTGGAATAATCAGATACCAGAATTTAAACTCTTATATTATTAATATGGTAAAGTAGTATCTACTACCTGAAAAGAGTATAAATCTTATGGAATGATCATATAAATAAATTAACCTCCTATATTAAGAAATTATAGCTATAACCTCTAGATTAGTTCCATTCACCCTTCTTCTCTCTAAATCCCTCTTATTCTCTCTCTATCGTCAATTATTTGTGTTATCTCACACTAACTGTATTTCTCTCATTAATTTTATCCCTTTTATCTTATCTAACACTATCTCTGGATAAAGATCCTAGAACATATAGGTTGGTCCTCCCCACCCTATCTTTGGTTAATCTCACTCTCTGGGATTAATTCAATGTATTTCATGTTACTAGCTGGATTTTAATTTGTTTCTTCTAATAGATTTCTCCTTTTTGGATTATTATGCTACAATCTAGGGTTAAGAATCATTTTTAAAGGGATCTATGGATTTGTTCCTTGGTCAAACGATGGTCTCAGAGATTCAATAATTCATATCTTGGACCGTATTGAAAATTAATGAAGATCTGCATTTTTATTGGATTTTAATATTTATTAGACATACCCAATTTATTGGCTTCAGTTTCTCATTAAAGGAAGGACATAGGAGTAGAGTTCCACTTGGTTCTTTATTTTCCTTGTTGATGGTCATCTCTTATCATTAATATTGTGTCCGCACAGATCAAATAACATTTTATTGACTGTCGTCTCTAGTTTCAATAAAAACACGATCTAGATATTTCATAATTTAATTATGTATGAGTTTTGGTATTATAGACACCCCATTCTATCACCCCCCCTTAAACTCTCCTTAGGTCCCTAGCACCTCCCTTCATCACTACAAATCTAAGTAATACCCTGAGTACTGACCTAGAGGCCATAGGGCATTCCCAGGCTCCATTTGACCAAAAGTCAAACTCTTCAGCTCGATCGAGACTGAATGAATCTTCAAAGTTAACTGAAACCCCTTTCCAATGATACATTCCATGCATGATTTTGACTTACGATGCGGCTGAATGACTCATTTTTCCTCGAAACCTGACAAAGAGGCCACCGAACTCTCCCAGGTCCCGTTTAACCAAATTCAACTCTTCATCATGACCCAGACTGAATGAATCTTCAAAGGTCACTGAAATCCCTTTCCAACGGTCCACCCCGTGTGCGATTCTGACTTACGTTACAGACAAACGATTCGTTTTACTCCGAAAGGTCACCGAACGCTTTCAGGCTCCGATTGACCAAAGTCAACTTCCCAAGCCGAGTTAAACACTTTGGAATGCCTAATTACATCTCCTAAACTTTCCAATGGTCCACCCTATTTGCGATTCTGACTTACCATGCGGACGAACGATTCGTTTGCGTCCGATGATTACCCGTTCGAAGGACCAATGAGCGATTTCGAGCCATATTTGACCCAAAGTCAAGTCCCGGACTCGGGAGTAGTCCAAAGGACTTTCTAATGTATTTGAAGTAAGTTTCCAACGATTTACCCCATGCATGATTCGAATCAACGGTTTGTGTTCTACGACCATTTTTCCGAAGGAACCTGAAAGAGACTGCCAAACGGCAGGTTCCGAACACTGCCTATCGGCAGTGTGACTAAAAACACATGTCGATTGGCAGGACCAAGTCTATGACTGATGATGCTAAGATTTAGCACCACCAGATAAGTGATAGTGAGCTCAAGCAGTAGCAGCCATGGCAGCCATAGAGTTGTGCAAGTGTATAAGTATGTAGAAGGGGATGAGTATAAGAGGAAATAAGACAGTAATGTATAGTGGTTCAGCCAATTTGTCCTACATCCACTGTGAGTGTGTGATCCACTAAGTATGGGCACTAATGGCCTTGGATACAATGCACTTAACCCTCCCTCTCTCTACCGTGTGTACAAGCAGAGTTTTAGCTAGGGCTGTAGTTCACGGATCGATCCCCTACAGGGTTGTAGGTGACAAGTATATATAGGTCTTGGGGGGTGTAGTGTACCCCCCAAGTAAGCATGGTGCATGTGAATGATGATCTAACCAATCCCCTGTTGACACCTGTAGATGCCAAATGATGACATAATATTCCCTCACGTGAGGGTGTGATTCGGTTATAACGGTCTGCCACGTGTCATATGAGCCTGACGCGCACTGTTCCACGCGTGTCCCAAACCACGCGCTGTCATGATGTCGCCCTCGGCCTATGAGCTAAGGCCGAGGGCAAAGTTTCTTCCGGTAGTGAGTCTGGCTTGATTCTGGCCTCTTACTGTCGTACCCTCGTAGGGTCGTCCGGAGCCTGGGGAAGGGTCAGCCCCTCGTAGGGTCATCCGGAGCCTGGGGAAGGGTCGGCCCCTCGTAGGGTCGTCTCGAGCCTGGTGGAGGCCAGCTGGGGCCTGGTGAAGGGTCGGCCCTTCTTAGGGTCGTCCGTTGTGGAGGCAAACCTTATCTAAGCTGAGGATATAAACGAGTATACCAATCACCCCCCAGCCCTTAGCCATAGGTGCTGCTGAGATGGCTGAGGGATAGTGTTTTACATGAGATGCATGTATGATCAGTTAGATGAGTGACACCTGGGCAGGTACTCATTGTTGTTCCAGTTTCCAAGGCGAGGTGGCTGCGCAGTGCACTTGGGGACTTGTGCCCTAATTATACCTTTCTTGGTAAAGGGGGTCCACTTATTGCCAAAGTATTTAAGGAATTTTCAAACTCTCTCTCTCCTTCTTCTTCTTCTTCGCACCCAGGCCTTTTCTCTCTCTAGAACCAGTTTCCACCGCCATTTTCAGCCTTCAAACCTTCAGGTCCTAGCAGCGTTCTTGCCCTTCTCTTCATCAGGTAACCTTTTTCACCCAGCGCTTTCTTTTGTCTTCATTTCTGTTTGTTTTTTAGGGTCATAGGGTTACATCAGCTTCGAGTTCCCCTTAGCTTTTTCCGGTGTCTTCTCCGGTAACTGGTTCTTGAATCGTTCTTGACGAAAACCTTTAATTTCTTTATTCAATCCAAAAATCAAACCTGGTCAATTCCCCACTTGTTTGTAGCTAAATTAGTCAAGTGTAGTGTAATTTCTCAAAGTGTAGAGTCTTCCCTTTAATGCTTAGGAGGCTTTACAACTTAGTGTCTGAATTCCCATCTTTCAGAGATAAGCTCTTCGCCGAGATCAGACGAATAGAGGAAGAGGAAGAGAGGAGACGAGGGGCCGACCTTAATTGGGTACGACCCATCTTTCCCATTCCTCTTTCCACCATAAGACCATCTGAACCCTCTGAGTCTTGTGGGTCGTCGCCTCGTCCGGCCGATACTCCCAAACTAAGTGAAATGGACGAGAGGGCCTCCTCGCCAATTGGTGCTGGAACGTCGGGCAGAAGGGACACGTCTGACTTTATCCCTCCCCGAGAGGCCGAGGGTGCGATCCCTTCTGAGGCTGTCCCTGTGACAACCCTATCCCCTAATGCCTTCCAAGTGGCTTTCCCTCAGGGCCCTCCTGTAGGTGATGAGGGGGAGGGGGATGAGGACGAGGACGATGATACAGATGACGAGGTTGACACCTCCCTCGCCTCGTCCTTTATCTCCTCCGTTAGTGATAGGGACCTTCTGATATGGAGGCATACTTACGGAGTGCCCTCTGGGGTAACTATGAGGGCTCCCTCTGATACCGAGAGGGTTTTTGAGGGAGAAGAGGGAGAGGTTGCATTCTACGAGCAAATGTTCAAGGTAGGTGTTAGACTTCTTTTCCATCCTGCTATTGTAGATATTTTGTCGGCTTTGGGCGTCTCCCCCTCGCAACTTCCACCCAACTCTTGGAGGACGATTCTGGGGTATATCTCTTTGTGGAAAAATTCTTTCACTGATGAGCCCTCGTCCGACGTGTTCTTGGCCTGCTACAATATCACCTCTTCATCTAAATAGCTCGGATACTATCATCTAGGGGCGAGAAGGTCTGAGAAGAAGCTGCTCCACGTGGCTCAAACTTCCGAACATGATTGGAAAAAGAGGTTCTTCTTCATATCTGGGGTATGGGAGAGATCTGCCGAGGCGTCCCCCTCTGCCGACGGTCCGAGGGTCCCTAACAAATGGTTTAATCCTTCAATGAAAGCTAGGTCAAACCCCGGACTTAGCTTGGAGGAAAGGGATATTGTTGAGTATCTGAGGGGACGAGGGAGAGGGGGTGAGATCCCAAAGTTCGAAGATTTGATGACCTCCTGGTACCTCAAAGAAGCTGGTTTGAGGGTCGGCCCTCTGACGGAACTATGTGAGTGATACAGCACATTTTCTATTTTTTACTTTTTTGAAGTATTTCCCGTTTATCTCTGTATTTTTCTGATGCATCGTATCCTTTTCAGGTCGTCCTGCAGGTGTGTCAGATTACTTTTGGGATATGACTACTCCAAGCCTACTTGCTGGTCTGTCAAAGAAAAAAGGGAAGGAGCCTCAGCAAGCTCCCAAGAAGACAAGGGCCTCAGGGCCGACGGTTGTTGAGCCGACAGCCGATAGCCACAAAAGGAAGGAGCCTGAGGCTCCTGTTGAGCATCGGCCTGATCCAAGGACGAGGGCAAGGGTCGAAGCCTCTGAGGGGACGACCTCTTCGTCCAGCATGGGGGCCTTCTGGTCTCAAAATCTGTCCCATCTGAGGGCCGACCCCTCATCTCTTATTGCCAACCTGAGGGCAGCCAAGGCCTCGATGTTCTCTGCACCGTCGGCCTCTGACTTCGAGTTCTTGGCAAAGATGCCACCAGCCAAAGTGTACGACTACGGTCTGCACTCCCTTGCTCAGGTATTGGTCTTGACCTTCTTTAATTTCACTAACTGTTCCCTCGGCCCCCTTGATATTTCTTCATTTTTTCTTGCAGTCTGTCTGTGCCTTGACCTCAGCCACCAAGTGGATGGCCGAGAATCAACAAAAGTTTCACGAAGCTGAGAGGGCCATTCAACATGAGGCTGAGTTGCAGGCAGATCTAGATACAACAAAGACTGAGCTTGACACTGCGAGGGCTGAGCTTGAGAGTGCCAGGACCGAGCATACTAGGGTCCTAGATGAGCTAATGAGGCAGCACGATGCCGACTTGCAAGCCAAGGACTTTATCATCAAGGATAGGGATGAGGCTCTGATCAACCTAGAGGCCCAGCATAAGACTGATCTGGAAGCAGCCATCAGGAAAGCCGAGGTTGATGCTGTTGAGGCATACAAGACCTCAGATGAATTTCAGGGCTTCGGCCTTGAATATCTAGAAAGGGGGATTAGGACGTCCTGCCGATGGGTCGTCCTCAAATTTGGCGATGTCGTCTCCTCTGTTCGCCCTTCACTGGAGGGTGTTCAACTGGACGACCCCCTAATTGCCGAGGCCCTCAACCAGGTGGAGTCCCAAGTCCAGATCGAGGGGGTCGGTACATCTGAGGATCGTCCGATGCTGGTAACTGAGGATACCATTCCCATTGATGTTGAGGCCCTGCCTTCTGATGTCGTCCCATAGGGTGGCTGCCTGTAGCCCATACCCTCGTTTTTGTATTTTTGTTCAAAGGCCTTGTAAAAACACTTGATACTTATGTTTTATTAATACCAGTCTCTTCCATAATTGTTGTCTTCCATACTTAATTCTTTTATGGTTTGCTCCTTGTTGATGCTATTAACCCCTCCCTCGTCTTTCTTGAGGACCACTGTGGGGTCGTCCCCTCATGTGGCCTCATTATAGCCGAGGGTTCAATTAACCAAATTAATGGTTTTTTAAATAAAGTCTACCCTCGTCTTTTTTGAGAACAGTGGAGGGGTTGTCCCCTCCACTGATCCTCATTATAGCCGAGGGTTCAACAAAGTCTACCCTCGTCTTTCTTGAGGACTGTGGTGGGGTCGTCCCCTCCACTGATCCTCATTATAGCCGAGGGTCAACTTACCAAATTAATGGTTTTTAACAAAGTCTACCCTCGTCTTTCTTGAGGACTGTGGTGGGGTCGTCCCCTCCACTGATCCTCATTATAGCCGAGTGTTCAACTTACCAAATTAATGGTTTTTAGCAAAGTCTACCCTCGTCTTTCTTGAGGACTGTGGTGGGGTCGTCCCCTCCACTGCTCCTCATTATAGTCGAGGGTAGTTTTCTGTATATATTTCCATGCGTGCTAGAACTGATAACCACAAGATGAGGGAAACACTGATATTTCTTATTGATTTTTCTGAAGTGTTCTGCTGGAGCAACTCCTATTACAACTATGGTCTATCAAGACCTTACAACACTACTGGTAGTATTTCTTCAAATGATCTGCGTTCCAGGGGTTGGAAAATGGTTCCCCTTCTAGGTTTTCTAGTCTATAGGTCCCAGGGACAACTTCATCGGTGACCCTATAGGGGCCGTGCCAATTAGGATGGAGTTTATTGGGCTTCTGCCAAGTCTTCTTGAGAACCAAGTCTCCTACTGCGATAGGCCTCTGTTTCACCCTCTGATTGTAAAACCTTATGGTCCTCTGCTGGTAGGAAGCCTGCCTTATCTCAGAATCCTCCCTTCTTTCCTCAATCAAGTCCAAGTCAAGTCTCCTCTCTTTCGCATTTCCCTGGGGGTCGTACATTTGGACCCTATGAGTGGGAAACCCGACCTCGGTGGGGATGACTGCTTCTGATCCATAAGCTAACATGAAGGGGGTCTCCCCAGTAGAGGTCCTTACTGTCGTCCTGTATGCCCACAACACTGCATATAACTCCTCGACCCATCTTCCTTTTGCCTCCTCAAGCCTCTTCTTAATCCCATCTAAGATTGTCCTGTTCGTAACTTCGGTTTGCCCATTGGCCTGAGGTCGGCCTGGGGTGGAGAAAAATTGTTTGATACTTACCCTCTCACAGTACTTCTGTAAAGAGGCATTCTTGAACTGGGTCCCGTTATCCGAGATGAGGGTGTTGGGTAGACCATATCTGCATATCACATTCTTCCAGATAAACTGGAAGGTCTTCTGCTCCGTGATCGTGACCATCGGTTCGGCCTCTACCCACTTTGAAAAGTAGTCAATTACTACGATGAGGAACCGATAGTTATTGACTGCTCTCGGTAAGGGTCCTACCAGATCAATCCCCTACACTGCGAATGGCCATGGGGATGTAATGGAGGTGAGAGGCGGATGGGGATGGTGAGGGATGGTGGCAAATCTTTGGCATTTGTCACACTTCTTTACATATGCTGCGGCATCTTTCCCCAAGGTCGGCCACCAGTAGCCCTGGGTGACCACCCTCTTCGCTAAGGATCTACCACCAATGTGGCTTGAGCACGACCCTTCATGAACATCTTGCAGAATAGAAGGGACTTCTGAGGGATGCACACACCTAAGTAAGGGGAGTTGGAACCCCTTTTTGTACAGCGTGTCTCCGATGACAGTGAACTTTGCAGCCCTATATCTCAGCTTCTTCCTTTCTTGGCTTGCTTCTGGCATCTCTCCCCCTTTAATGTATCTGATCAGAGGATCCATCCATGACGGTTCTTGAGAAACATTCATGCAAATGCCAAGTGTTCCCTCGACATCTTCAATAGTTGGTCGAAGCAAGATTTCTACCGGGACTGTCCTCCTTATGTCTGTCCTAGTAGCTGAGGCCAACCTTGCAGGGGCGTCAGCACGGCCATTGTTGAGCCTAGGTATCCTCTTGAATTTCACTTCTTTAAAGTCCTTCAGCAATGACCTCACCTTCTCAAGGTACCTAGCCATCCTCTCGTCTTTGGCCTCATAGGCTCCTAGTATCTGATTCACCACGAGCCTCGAATCACTGTGAACCAAAATTTGGCCGACACTAAGAGATTTGGCCAAGGAAAGGCCAGCTATTAAGGCCTCATACTCAGCCTCATTGTTAGAGGCTTTGAAATTGAACCTCAGGGCGTACTCGATGTCTGTGCCGTCGGGTGCTGATACTATCAGTCCAGCTCCGCTCCCGCTTTCGCAAGAGGACCCGTCGACGAAGAGTCTCCACATGGTCTTTTCTTCTGAGAAACTTCCCTCGGAGAGGGACCCCTGTCTAAAGATGTATCTTCCCTCTTCGTTTTCGGTTGCTTTTCTCTTAGCGGTGCTTGTCTCAGCCCTGGCTGCAGGCGTGTCGATGATCCTGTCTTGTTGGATATCTGTCCCCCCGGGGGTCTCACCCTCGGTTTCATCGCTCTCCCAAGTAAACTCAGCCACGAAGTCTGCCAGCGCTTGCCCCTTAATGGCTGTCTTAGGCTGATACACAATATCGAACTCCCCTAGCTCTATAGCCCAGGTCATTAGCCTTCCTGATTTTTCAGGCTTGTGTAGGACCTGCCTAAGAGGAGAGTCAGTAAGGATGACCATAGTATGGGACTGGAAGTATGGTTTCATCTTCCTTGAGGCATGGATCAAGGCGTAGGCCAACTTTTCCATCCTCGGGTATCTTTGCTCTGCCCCCTGGAGTGCCTTGCTTTTAAAATATACAGGCTTCTGTATTCCGTCCTCGTCTCTCACAATGGCTGCGCTGATGGCAGACTCTGAGACGGCGAGGTACACGTAAAGTCATTCACCCTGCACGGGCCGTGACAGCAGCAAGGGAGACCCTAAGTATGATTTTAGCTCCTTGAAAGCCTCATCACACTCTTTACTCCATTCAAAGGCCTTCCTGAGGATCTTGAGGAATGGTAGACACCTGTCTGTGGCCCTTGACACAAATCTGTTCAAGGCAGCCACTCTCCCTGTGAGCCTCTGAACGTCTTTAATGGACTTGGGGGTCTTCATCTCAATAAGGGCCTTTATCTTTTCAGGATTGGCCTCAATGCCTCTTTGATTGACAATGAACCCCAAGAACTTCCCTGCTCCGACCCCAAAGACACACTTAGCCGGATTAAGCTTCATCTGGTACTTGTCCATCGTATTAAAGGTCCTCTCCAGGTCTGCCACATGATCCTCTGCTTTCAAACTCTTGGTCAGCATGTCATCCACATAGACCTCCATAGACTTCCCAATTTGGTCTTCGAACATTTTATTTACGAGGCGCTGGTATGTTGCCCCCACATTTTTTAGGCCAAAGGGCATGACCCTATAGCAGTATGTCTCTTTATCAGTGATGAAGGCAGTCCTCTCCGAGTCATCAGGGTTCATGAAGATCTGGTTATACCCTGAGTAGGCATCCATAAAACTCATGAGCTCATGGCCTGCAGTAGCGTCTACCATCTGGTCAATGCGAGGGAGAGGGAAGCTGTCTTTGGGGCAGTGCTTGTTGAGGTCTGTGAAGTCCACACACATCCGCCACTTCTCATTGGCCTTTGGGACAATGATTGCGTTGGACAGCCATTCAGGGTAGATGACCTCCCTGATAAACTCAGCGTCTTGTAATTTTTTAACCTCATCCCTGATGACCTCATACTTCTCTCTAGAGTAAATCCTCCTCTTCTGCTTTACCGGCTTCACTCCCTCTACCACATTGAGTTTGTGGCACATGATTTCAGGGTCGATCCCTGGCATATCTACATGACTCCACGCGAAGACGCTTCGCCTTCTCCTCAACAGTTTGATGAGGTCTTCCTTGATACTGGGCTTCAGAGACTTGCTAACTTGGATGGTTTTTCCCGGGTCATCCTCATCGAGGATGATGGGTTCTACCTCCTCAGCGGCCTCTCCTTTTTTGAGCTTCGTCTCGTCCCTGGGGTCTAGGGTATCAATGTTGTAAGTGGATGTAGCCCTCTTGTGTGCCTCCCTTTCTTCAGCGGAGTTGTAGTAGCACTCTCTCACTGTCGTCTGGTCTCCCTGAACTTCCCCCACCCCGTAAGGGGTAGGGAACTTAACCATCTGGTGGACTGTGGACGGCACAGCTTCAAACCCCTTGAGGGCCACACGTCCCAGTATGATGTTGTATGCCGAAAACACATGCTCATCCAGCACAAAGAAACTGACCCTCTTGGTGAGCCATCTCGGCCATTCGTCCGCCAT
Organism: Sambucus nigra; assembly: GCA_949130495.1. Taxonomy (NCBI): domain Eukaryota; kingdom Viridiplantae; phylum Streptophyta; class Magnoliopsida; order Dipsacales; family Adoxaceae; genus Sambucus; species Sambucus nigra. The sequence goes on from OX422214.1 coordinate 301,329,667, forward strand.
CCTGACATCAGCCTTATATATTCCCAGGGGGTGAACCTTCTCCCCACTGAACCCAATCAACGGATGATGGTATGGGACAAGTCTGGCACGACTGAGGCCCAAGGCCTTGAAGCATGGCCAAAACATCACATCTGCGGATGAGCCCCCATCTACCAGGATCCTCGGCACTTCGCACCCGTGCACCCTGGTAGTGATGACGAGAGGGTCATCATGCGGGGCCAAGAGGCCTTTGAAGTCCATCCTTGAAAATCCCACTATCAAAGTGTCCATGTCAACCTTCTTCCTTTTTTCTGACTTGACCTCTAGGGAGGTTGAGTGCACTACCTTCGTCACTGCCTTAGCCTCAGCAACATGGGCCTTCCTGTCAGCGACCTCAGACCCTCCTCATGCTAATCCCCCAGAGATCATTCCTACACCGAGCGAGATCATATTGAGCCTCTTGACAGGACCGTGGTCGTCTCTCGGCGGGAGGTCAGGGTCGTCCTCATCATCAGAGGGGTCGTCCCCTCTTTTTTGAGGACCTTCTTTGCATGCATCAACTCGCTTTTTTCTGGGGTCGTCCCCTCGGCCCCTCTTGAAGGCCTCTCAGTCCACGTATTTTCTGAGCTTCCCTTCTTTCATCATATTCTCAATCTCATCTTTCAGAGCAAAGCATTTGTCTGTTACGTGACCATGGTCTTGGTGAAATTCACACCACAGGTTCCTGTTCCTCTTACCGGGGGCTGCCCTCAGCTTCTCTGGCCACTTCAGGGACCGGTCACTCTTTATCTCATTGAGGATCTGTTCATAGCTGACCGTTAGAGGGGTGTAACCAACGAACTTATCATCCGTGGACCTCTTCTTCCCCTCTTTGTTCTTCTTAGGGTATTTGCCACCGCTTGCACCTCCTTTTTCGTCTTCATGTTTTGCGGCCATCGCCTCTTCGGCGTTCATCACCTTCCCTTCTTTTGACAACAGCTCAGCCATCGTCCTCGGAGGGTCTTCGGCAAGCTTCCATAATAGCTTCCCCTTTGGAGCCCTCCAATCAGGGCTGTCATAGCTATGCTCTCCTCATATTCTTCCACCTCCAGCTTCTCTTTATTGAATCTGGCTATGTAGTCTCTCAGAGTCTCATTCTTTCCCTGCTTAACATAGAGCAGGTGTGTGGTCTTCTTCTGTGGTCTCACCCCGAAGCAAAAGTTGTGGATGAACCGGTCTGCCAACTGCTTGAAGTTTTCAATGGAATTTTTTGGAAGAGACGTGTACCAGACATGTGCAGCCCCTGTCAAGGTACCAGAGAAGGCACGACACCTCATCTCATCTGAGATAGAGTATATGTCTGCCGCCGATTGATACATCTCCACGTGGTGGACAGGGTTGGTGCTCCCATCGTATCTTGGGGTGACCACAGGAGGCTTGAACTTTGATGGCGTGGGGAAGTTGACTATCTTTGCCACAAAGGGTGAGCCTATGGTGTATCCCCTCTGAAGAGGGTCTCGGTTCTTCAGTATGTCGCCAATCTTATCCTCTAACCGCTGGATTGAGTCATTCCAGGGCCTCACAGGGTCTGTGTGGTCGATGTTATCCCCCGCTGCCTCTTGAAGGTGGATGGGGGTTCCACTGCAGCAGGCCTGTGTCGGCTGTTTACTTCCCTTTGGCCGTCATCCCGTCTTTGGGGTCGGCCCTCTGCTGCCTCCCTCCTAGATCTCGCAGCACTTCTCGACCTGGACATCTTATCCCGCAGGTCATTTACTGGGCCCAGCCTCTCGAAGACCGACCCCCTGCTCAGGCGGTCAAAAGCAGAGCCTCTCGGGCGGTCATCAGGGTTTGGTCTCACGCACTTTCCTCTACTATCCTGGAGGGGTCGCACAGTGTTGTCGGAGACTTCATACGGTTCCCAGCATTCTACCGGGGCCTCCTCTTCCTCCAGATCGTCATACCTGTCCTCAGGGCAAGGGTTTCCTTGCCTCCCCATGCGTAAACGCCCGGGGTCAGCAACATCCCTACGCCGCTGAGGGGTTGGCAGGTCTTTACGTGGTGCCTGGGGTGGTCCCCTGGCCTCATGCTGTCCTGGAGATGCTGCCGGAGTAATCATCTCAGGTGAGACCCCTGGTGGTCTCAGTATGTTCTGACTTAGAGCTGTGAACTGCTCCTGCATCATCCGCTGGCTGGCTGCCAGAGACTTTAGGGCTGCTGCCACATCAGCCATCTTAGACTGAGGTGGTGGCTGGCTGGAACTGGGTCTTCCCCCCTCATCCGGCGGGGGAAGAGGTGGTGGTGGCATCTCAGGTGCCATGTGTTTGAGCTGTGAAAAGCTGGCCTGAAGAAAAGACCGGTAAGCTTGAGAACCTTAGTGGGTCTCTTTCAATGGTGAAACACCTCCTCTCAGGGGGAGCGTGGGTTCACCACCAGAGTGCCCAGTGAGGTCAAGCTGTACAAAGGAAGAGATGTCTTCTCGTTCCCACAGTTGGTGCCAAACTGATGATGCTAAGATTTAGCACCACCAGATAAGTGATAGTGAGCTCAAGAAGTAGCAACCATGGCAGCCATAGAGTTGTGCAAGTGTATAAGTATGTAGAAGGGGATGAGTATAAGAGGAAATAAGACAGTAATGTATAATGGTTCAGCCAATTTGGCCTACATCCACTGTGAGTGTGTGATCCACTAAGTATGGGCACTAATGGCCTTGGATACAATGCACTTAACCCTCCCTATCTCTACTGTGTGTACAAGCAGAGTTTTAGCTAGGGCTGTAGTTCACGGATCGATCCCCTACAGGGTTGTAGGTGACAAGTATATATAGGTCTTGGGGGGTGTAGTGTACCCCCCAAGTAAGCATGGTGCATGTGAATGATGATCTAACCAATCCCCTGTTGACACATGTAGATGCCAAATGTTGACATAATATTCCCTCACGTGAGGGTGTGATTCGGTTATAACGGTCTGCCACGTGTCATATGAGCCTGACGCGCACTGTTCCACGCGTGTCCCAAACCACGCGCTGTCATGATGTCGCCCTCGGCCTATGAGCTGAGGCCGAGGGCAAAGTTTCTTTCGGTAGTGAGTCTGGCTTGATTCTGGCCTCGTACTGTCGTACCCTCGTAGGGTCGTCCGGAGCCTGGGGAAGGGTCGGCCCCTCGTAGGGTCGTCCGGAGCCTGGGGAAGGGTCGGCCCCTCGTAGGGTCGTCTGGAGCCTGGTGGAGGCCAGCTGGGGCCTGGTGAAGGGTCGGCCCTTCTTAGGGTCGTCCGTTGTGGAGGCAATCCTTATCTAAGCCGAGGATATAAACGGGTATATCAATGACGATCATTAATTACCTGGTACTATAAAAAGGAGGGTCGAACCTCATCTCAAAATGACCCAAGATATGAAATCCATCACTCTCAGTAAACTAAAAAAAAAAACTCTCGAAGTCAGTGTGATTGCCACATCCAAATCACTTTCCAACCTTCACTTTTTATCATCCTTTTCATAAAACTTGGTGAATTATCTACTCTTCATCATCACCCAAGTGCAAGGGTTTCTCTCCAACATTCAACCTTCTCAACTCTCTCCTCAAATTCTCCTAAATTTGCATTAGCTTATTTTATTACTTAACACTTTTATTCTTACATATCATATAACCTAATATAATTTTTATTTAGTATTATTGCACATCTTTTATTTTCATATAAATAAAACCCAAAAAACAAGAAAAACATGGTTTGCTCATAAATTCCAAACGGGAATTCTCACACTTTTTTCGCATTTTCTCACAACTAAAGCACTTTTTACACGCAAACACACATATAAGAGAAGTCCTCGGTTGGATTTATAGGATAAACCCCACCCCTCGTTTTTCATACGAAATACATGGACTTTGATGCCTCTATAGGCTTTGTAGGCGTCTCGGGGTAAAGCCTAGATTCGAGTCCTAATTCTTCCACTTTTATTATTATTTTTAATTCTATTAGATTCTACATACTTATATATGCATATATTTGTTCTTAATGGAGTGTTATTCCGTACGTGTTATCGTTCCGTTATAACGGTCAACGCAAGGATAATGGCATAAATCCTATTTTCTAATATTACTTTTAGGGGTATTCCTACGGATGATTGGCTTTATCTTTTTCATGATACAAGTCGATGATTCCTATCTCCACTACATATACACATGCACACACATCACAGGGAAATAAAGGAAAATAGAAACCGTCCATGAGAGACCGCAAGTGCGGAATGGGTGCCTAACTCCTTCCCATTTCGTAACTTAGACTTCAGACCCTTTTTGAATCATTTTGGTATTGTATGCATCAGTATGTCTTTGGATGCCGTCCTTCGGGATGGATCTCTTTTCTTTTGTCTATTTTGAGTAAAATAAACTAGCGACTCCATCTCTCTACATTTTTCACCTCATCGCCGATGCCGGCCGAAGCGCTCTCGAGAGGGATGCTCAGGACTAAGATCCTCTCAACATTAAAGATACCCTCTTCTTCGTCTCGCCCACTGCGAGGATCGGGGATGGCCACAGTGGCAACTCCGCTGGTGACTTTATGATTTTGAGGGATAAACTCTATTTACATAGGTTTTTTATCTTCTTATATATTCCCCTATTTTGCATGTTCCCCTTTTATTCATGTGTACCTCATGCTTATGTTTCTATTAACACACTTGCAGAAGATTCTGCATGTACACTTAGCACAACGTGCACCTAGGATCACGTATGTCCACATGTTGCACGCATTACCCAACCATATTTGGTATACCATTGGTACTTATACTTTTCGCCCTGTTTGGCATGATTAAGAAAGATACTAAAAGAGAATCATGCATGATTCACACAACATCACCAAAGAGCATTGTGATTTACCAAATTTTGTCTAGTAACTGGAGGGTCACTTCGTGATGGGCGCTGGTCTGGCAGGGCGCAGTTATCCTAAGCGATATGACTCTTACATTCCATTGGCCAAGTATCTTTGACATATATCGAACGGTTCCCCCGCATCGTACTGCTTGACTAAAGTCATAACGGGAGGTATATCCCAAGGAACTCGTTCACGTACGCCGAGTATATTGAATTCTCTCTCACACGTATCGTCCCCACGAGGTATATAGTGAGGCAATTCATGTACACTCAGGTATATCAAGTAGCTTATCCACATGTACCAATTGCCTTCAAGAGCAATATGTATATCTTGAAAGTTACGCCAAAGGGGGGAACCCTTAATAATTTACCCAACCAACTGCATACCCACATATAAGTGTCAAGCCTAGGACACACATGTTAGATTGTTGATTTCGACCCGAAACTCTGTCGAAATTTCGGGTCGACCTGCCGCCCAAATTTTTGCGCATTTTTAAAAATGGGACCCTGCCCATGAGCCTGGTTATAAGTCCAAACATATCTTTGCATATGTTACAAACCCAACTTTTCCAGGCTCGGGTCCCGTCGGGAATTTCATTTTGCATTTAGGAGAATTTAATACAAGTTAGAACATAATAATTACAATAATCATGCGGAGACCCGTCTCCCAAAGTATTTCTCCCTTCTTTATCAAAAATCCAAAAACATCTCTCCTTTCTTTATCACAAATCCAAAAACATTTATCCCTTCTTTATCAAAAAGCCTAAAATATTTTGTCTTTCAATCTCAAAAAGAAAAAAATGTCAAAACTATTTTCCTTCTTTTATGTCAAAAATAAATCCCATTTTACGCCTTCTCAAGTCGATTGCACGCCCTTGGTCTGGCTCCCTATTGGCTTCGATCTTCAGTCAAATGACCCCGGAGTTCCGTCTGTTCCCCTGCTACTTCTTTTGAGGATAAAATCCATCCGCTTTCCATGGAGAACATATATTAAGCATCAATCATGCAGCGAGATCTAATAGCAGTCTTAGCTCAGCTTGTGTGCAAGACTGACAACCTCCAGACTGATGTCTGAGACATACAACGAAACTAGGTACTAGTTCCTCAAGAGATCGAGGCCTTATTCCCTCATGCTATGGGTCCACCAGAGCCTATCTAAGTTCCCAAAGATTATCAACACGCTCCACGTGCCCCTTCAGTTAATGGGCCACCACCTGCACAGCTTCCTATGATAAACCTTGCCCAGCCTAGGGCTAACTTGCCTATGATCATTGATCTCAAAGAGGAAGAATTCAACAAGGTAAAAGAAGATCTCAAGATGCTCACTAAGAAGTTCGAACGGGTCAGAATCTCTGGTAATTACATGGAATACACATACATGTCTCCTTATCCTAAGGCAACGTTACCCGAGAATTTGAAGATGCCAAATATCGAAAAATTTAGAGGAAGTGGACCCCTGATTGTTCATCTTCGCAGTTATCACCATTCTATGACTCTCATAGGGGCTTCTGAAGAAGTGATGGCCCAATTATTTCAGCAAACTCTGACGGATATCTCCCTCATATGGTTTTTATCTCTCGAGGATTCTAGAATCTTTAGCTAAGAGGATGTAGCCCGAGAATTCATGTCACAGTACAAATACAACGAAGTGCTTGAGGTCACCCGTCGTGATTTAGAGCTGCTCAAACAGAACTCTGGGGGAATCAGTCAATAACTTCATAGCCCGATGGTGGGAAAAAGTACCTACCATGACCAATCAACCATCGCTGGAAGAACAAGTCAACATAGTGATGAAAAACTTCTTACCCCAGGTCCGAGCAATAATGGGAGGACAATAATATCCCCACTTTCGAGCTTTCAGAGAAGCAAGAGTAAAAATCAAGGAAGGTCTTGCGAAAACATAATTAAACCAAAGAAAGTGTCCGAATAGTTCACTCCGAGAAAATACGACAAGCCTTTCAATACTGCAGTCTCAATCATCAACAACATCTCTCAACCAACCACTTCGTGGGTACCAAAAAGTCACCCTATCCCAGTCTGAAAGGAATACATCGAGATCCATGCCCCCCTCTCAAAATTTCAACAAGCCCTGTTAAGGTGAAACCTTATCAAACCCTTGGACCCCCGTCTAGTGCCGAATCCACTCCTAAGAAACTTCAAGGCAGATGCCAACTGCGTATTTCACTAGACTGCTGGCCATACCACCGACCAATATTTTCACCTCCAAAACATAATCAAAGGTCTAATTGACTGGGGTACCACTTCCCCACCATCCAATCCTAAGTCAAACATTACTCATAACCCACTCCCAAATCAATGCAATGCTATCTTTCTGAAAATGAACCCAGAATTTGATCCTTACACTCAAATCACGCCCATATACTCTCCCAAACCTCTCCAAACTTGCCCATATTTCCTCCTACACCCTACTAGCCTCGCTGATCAGGCACTCTCACTCATTACCAGAGCATGTATCATTGTTTGTACTCTTTTCGAAAATGGAAGTATGGAATTATCAGAAGTGTTAAACTAACTCCTAGAGTTCGGGTTGAAATTGCCCTCATGGATGATCACTGATTGCCAGAAGTTCAGAACTCTATTCTTGGAAGCATGGAAATGGGCCTGAGAGTTATATGGTTGGGTGGTACCAACTGAGGAAGTCAGCCTAGATGATGTTATCCAGATCATGGAAGAATTATTCAAGCAAACCAATGATATTTACAGTATAATCGAGTTACCTGATACTTTGAAGCTACAAGGATGTCTGGTCCCTTCACCCTTATTTATCTCCACAGAATGGGAAGACCTGTATAAAGAAGCCATTGACTTTACATGGAAATACATAATTATTAGCACTGGATGGGGGGAAGAATTTGAAGATTCAAATGAAGAGCAAGCTTCGAAGAAAATTGGCCCGATAGCCGACATGTGTGGGATGATATCATTTGAGGACTACCTCAGAGAAATAAACAAGATGGCAGAAAAACCTGAGATTGATGAAGAAATATGGTTCATGTTCTTCCCTTCTTCAATAAATCACATGACCAGATCAGGGAGGCATTACCAGATCCCAAGCTCACTACTAGTAAACGACAAGGGGAAGGGCGTTGAAAACCTTCCTATGCCAGAAATGACCCTTGAGGAAAGAAATATCCTCAGTCAACTAATGAAAACTCAAGCTAACATCACTCTATGGGGGCTTTTCATGTCTTTTCAGTTGCACAAAAATGATTTAATCAAGTTTCTCACTGGACCCATAGTTTATCCTTCTACCACACCAGAAGAAGAGATAAATTTAGTCGGATCCTTAACCTCTACCCTAATACTATCCTTTTCCAAAGAATAAATCCCCAAAATCGGTCCAAACCACAATAATGCACTCAATATCTCCGTCAAAGTTATAGGGAAGGTTGTACCACTCTCTCTTATTGATAAGGGATACGCCTTGAATGTTTACCCATTAAGAACCTTAAAATTCTTAGGACTGAAGGAAATATACCTCTCTCTAACCTCCGCTGTTGTATGTGCCTATGATAATACCCATCAGGAAGTGATGGGATCCATAAAGCTTGTAATAGGGGTTGGCCCTATAAACCCTACCGTTGAATTCCAAGTTATTGGCATCCCAACTTGTTTCAACCTGTTGCTTAGACAACATTGGCTCAACAGTGTCAAGGTTGTGTCTTCCTCGCTCCATTAGAAATTGAAGTTCTTCACTAACGGACCAGTCACCACCATTTTGGGCGACGATGATAACATCGAGGGGTGTAAGTACCAGCAATCCAATCCTTGAGATACAACACAGGTCAAATGATATTCTCTTATCAGGATTCTGAGTTGATCCACTTCTAGTCCCGAAAATGGATGATTTTAAAGAAAGGGTTTGTCCACAATATGACTACATGGCAACGTCAATGTGATTCAGATGTTCAGAAACTTGCACTTCATGCCCGGACTAGGGCTAGGACAAAGACAACAAGAGATAATTGATCCCATTAAACTGAAAAAAGATTTCCCTCCTTGTGGTTTGTGGTATCAACCATCAAAATAATAACTCATAATGATTCGTCAATCTCGATCAAAGAGAAGATTAGACTGCACCCACACTATCCTAGGTGATTCCTTGAATGGATGATTGATGATGCTATAAATAGAACCACCATGTAAGTTGCTGACAAGTTCAAGTAAGTGATAACAATAGCAGCACAAGAGTGTGATATATAGTAGAATGAGGTGAGGGTAAGAGGATGATCACCAATACATAAGTGGTTCACCCAATCTGGTCTGCGTCCACTGTGAGTGTGTGAGTAATATCACTAGATGAAGGCACTAACAACCATAGATACAATCTCTCAAGATTTCCCTCTCTACTATGTAAAATGACAGAGTTTCAACTAGGGTTACAATTATGGATCCCTTTACAAGGTAGAGGATGACCTCTTTATATAGTGCTTGGGGGTGTAATGTACCCCTGAAGCATGCAATGAGCATGTGCACAAGGATCAAACTATTATAAGGATGACACTTGGCTGATCTTAAGTAAACAATGATGACCACATTATTCCCTCATGTGGAGGGAATGATTCAATTATAACAGATTTGTCGACATATTCCAAACCATATGTTCTTATAAATGCTCTGCCCTATATTTAATTGATAGAAACCTCGGCCTGTATGAGTACGAGGTTGGTGAAGTTCGACTGTTGCTTTGTCCGAGGTAGATATCCATGATAACCTCGGGCAGGAGGATTGACTGAGGTTAGATATGAGGTATTTGTAACATCGACTAAGGCCAATGATGACATTGGTATTTATTTTAGCCCTTAAGGCATTACTGACTTCGGCTGATGAATGCAACATCATCTGGGGCTGATGATTATGTTGGCATTCAATTGAACCCATGAGTCCTTATCTACCTCGGCTGATGCCCAACCGAGGTTGAGGTATGAGGGGCCAACCTTATGAGAGATGGACTCACTGATTATTGTCAAGGTCCTTATCAGCTCAACTATGAGACATGCCGAGGTTGGTTATTCTGAGTACGAGGGTGAAGTTTGGGCATATCAATCACCCCTTAGACAATTGTCTTCTCTGAAACTAGGTGACTGAGGGGTATGAAATTAAGGTCGAGGCTGGATTTCTCTGGGTGTAAATATTTCCTTGCCACATGTCACTTGCTGAAGTGGTTGGTGTGCCTATCAAGGCATGACAATTTTAATTTTCCCTTTTGGTTTCCTAGAGAAATGATGGGCCTTGGGACTCGCACCCCATCATTGAAGGGGTTTAAAACCCATTTTTTCTCTCTCTTTTAATTCTTCATTTATTCCCGCCTTAGCTATTTGTGTAATTTTCTCTATCTTAAAGAGTTCCATTGTTGTTGTGATTTAGAGCTTTCCTTTGCCTTCTAACATCCTCTCCCTTTACTAGTAATTAGTCAGGTATCCTTTCCACCCTTCTTTTCTATTTTTAGCCCTTATTTTTCATTTCTGCATTTTTTGGTGAGGTTTTGTATTTTTGACAAGTGGTGTCCACTAGTATTGGTGGGTGTGAGGCTAGGACATTAGTGATTGAGTGACTTTGGGATAGTCATAGGTAGCTCCGAGATTGCCTTGGTAAAAAAAATCCCTTATTTAGGTTTTCGGTGAACCTCCGGTCACCTTCTTCGACAACCTTATTCTTGACTATGTTTTATTTTCTTCATTTGAAAACCTTCCCAATTATAAGTTTGATCCTTAGTTTAGATTGTATAAGTTATTTTTTTATTTTTGGTTTTGAGTCAAGGGTAGTGTCGTTCCACTTATGCTCACACCTTTGAACCAACTCATAGAAGAGTTCCCATCTCTTCGTGAGAAGACCTTTGAGAAAATAAGGCAAATAGAGCTCGCCTAAGAGGAAGCTCGTACGACTGAGGCCTTTCCTATCAGACCCATCTTTACTCCACCTCTGAGGGTTATCTACCTTGAGCCATCCGAGCCTGCTGAGCTTGCAGAGGTTACTATGGACCCGACACCAATGTCTGAGTCTAAGTCGTCCTCTTCAGACCCCATGTCTATAGACTCTTTTTAAAAGGCTATGGATTACTCTAGTAGACAGGGTGAGGTCCCTGAGGAGGCCTAGGTTTCCATCCGTGCCTCATCTCATTAGGGTTAAATCACCTCACATAGGTTTTCAGATGTTGAAATCATAGGGCCAAGTGTGGTCATTCCTCCCATAATTGATGTCATTCCTCTGTCGACTACCACCGGGGTTGAATTTTCTCAAATGTTTCCTGGTAATGCCCCTGTACCTACCAAGGCCGATGCTGTTGGAGATGGCGAGGAGAGTGATGTTGACACGTCTCAAGCGTACGAGATTTAGAGCTCCATCAATGATTATAACCTTCTTACCTTTCGACAGCTATACTCCACACACTCTTCCATCACCCATAGGAAACCTTTGAGGGATGATAGGGCTTTTGACGACAGAGATGGAGAGATCTGTATCTATATGCATATGTTCAAGTTAGGTTTTCATCTTCCTATCCACCCTTCAATCAGAGATATACTTTCCCATATAAACCTAGCTCCTTTCTAATGGTCCCCCAATGCCTGGAGGGTTATAATTGGGGTTATCATCCTTTGGAGGGTTGTCCACCACTTAGACCTTCCAGCTAGAGTTTTCACTGGGTGTTATGTGCCCTCCTCTGCCAAAAACCACCCTAGCTATTACCACTTCTTAGCTAGGAAATCAGAGACGAAAATGTTATTGGTTACCCAAACTTCAAACCATAACTGGAAACCTTGGTATTTATTTACCTCTGGGGCATGGGAGTTCGGTCCATATGCGACCTCTAAAATGTCAGTTCTGAGGACACCTCTGAGGTGGGCGAAGGTGTCTCTTGCTGCTAAATCTGACCCTGGACTTACCCAAGATAACCACTAAAAAGTTGAGGATATTCGCAATCAGGGCGAAAAGGGTCGTCTTATAAAGTATGAACATCTGATGACCCCATATTACCTCTCTTAAATAGGCTTGGGGGGTGGTCCTTTGACAGAGATTCATAAGTCATAATTTTTCATAAGTTTCACCTCTTACTTTTTATGCCTATAATTTACTAACTCAGATATGTCTTTTGCAGAGAGCCCTAAAGGTATATCTGATGACCTTTGGGAAATGTCTACTCCCAGTCTTGTAAAGTTTATGAATAAGAAGGCAGTAAAAAATGTACCCCCTCCTACCACCCAAAATAACGTCGGCACATCGAAATACGATGTTACCAAGAAAAGGAAGACTAAAACGGACCTGGAGCATCAGAGGTTGGGCAAGACTCAAAAAGGGGATAGTGTAATTCCCATCTCTTTAGACAATACTCTGGCAGCTTGTCTTGCTCAGCTGAAGATAAGTGATAGTCTTATTGGCCATAGTATGAAGGTTGTTGATGCTATCGGCACCGTGATGGTTGAAGAGGATAAGCATTTCCTACACTCTTTGGACGTCCCATTTTTGGCCGAGTTTACCCTCCACAAATCAATTCAGGTACTAGTTTTTGCTCATTTTCTTTTCTCAAGTGTAACCTTAGTTGTTTTATAAGTTATAGCCCATGCTCACACATCTTACTTTCCATTGCAAGGTATCTTATCCATGCATCATTTTGTTGAATGGACCCTGATGAAGATACCTCTTATAGAGAAGGGTCAATAAGCTCATAAGGTTCAAGCCTCTTTGAATGCAGAGGTTGAACATATGAAGGAAGAGTTGAAAGGTGTTGACAAGATGAAAGACGTTGTAAAGTAGAGAGACAGGGACATGGACAAGCTCCGGAAAGACCACGATGTAGCTCTGAAGTCTAAAGATGATGCACTTCAGACTAAGGTGGCTACTGCAGTCAAGGATTCATTAGAAGATGCTTCTGAGAATATAATTGAAGACTATAAGGTCTCTGATGAATTTATCAATTTTGGCTTTGAATACCTTGAAAGAGGTATCAAAACAACTGACAAATGGGCATCCTTTAAGGAGAAAGAGTCAGGGAGTCTAACTGCCTTAGACTATGAGGGTCTTGTCTTTGGTGACCCTCAATTTTCTCATACCTTGTAAGAAGTTGAGGAAGTCGATGCTGCTCCAACCGAGATTTCTCCCCTAGAGGCCACAGAGACTGAAGATGTTAATCCTCAGGATGATGGAGCCGAGGAGACGAACGTCGGTCGTGATGATAGAACTACAGTTGCAGAGGCTTAGGCATTTTTCTTATGAAGCATTATAACTTGTAACTTTTAATTTTCTTTCTTGTCTGTATCTCTTAACTTTTGGGAACTCTGATGGCATCTAGGTATATCTGATTTATAACTCTCTTGATTGTTGTTTAATGGCAATCATTAATCCCATCATCTTCAGATTATATTGCTTCTTTCAATGTTATGCCTGAATGTCTTGTCTCTTGAATGTTTTTTAAGGTCTGAGCTCACCATAATATGATGTTTACACTCATAATTCTTACCAAACTAATGATGTTTAAGGTCTGAGGTCATCAAATTATGATGTTTACCTCATAAGTTTCACCAAACTAATGATGTTTAATGTCTGAGGTCACCATGTAATGATGTTTATCTCATAATTTTCAACAAACTAGTGATGTTTAAGGTCTGATGTCACCATATAATGATGTTTTCCCTCATAATTTTCACCAAACTAATGATGTTTAAGGTCTGAGGTCACCATATAATGATGTTTTACCTCATATTTTTCACCAAACTAATGATGTTTAAGGTCTAAGGTCACCAATTTATGATGTTTACCTCGTAATTTCACCAAATTAATGGTGTATAAGGTTTGAGGTCACCATACAATGATGCTTTCCTCATAATTTTCACCAAACGAATGATGTTTAAGGTCTGAGGTCACCATACAATGATGTTTACCCTCATAATTTTCACCAAGCTAATGATGTTTAAGGTCTGACGTCATCAAATTATTATGTTTACCTCATAATTTTCACCAAACTAATGATTTTTAAGGTCTGAGGTCACCATATAATGATGTTTCACCTCATATTTTCACTAAATTAATGGTGTTTAAGGTCTGAGGTCACCATATAATGATGTTTACCTCATAATTTTCACCAAACTAATGATGTTTAAGGTCTGAGGTCACCATATAATGATGTTTCACCTCATATTTTCACCAAATTAATGATATTTAAGGTCTGAGGTTATCAAATTATGATGTTTACCTCATAATTTTTACCAAATTAATGGTGTTTTAAGGTCTGAGGTCATCATATCACGATGTTTACCCTCATAGTTTTCACCAAACTAATGATATTTAAGGTCTGAGGTCACCATATAATGATATTTTCCCTTATAACTTTCATTAAACTAATGATGTTTAAGGTCTGCATATAATGATGTTTCACCTCATATTTTTCACCAAACTAATTATGTTTAAGGTTTGAAGTCACCATATAATGATGTTTCACCTCATATTTTCATCAAATTAATGGTGTTTATGATCTGAGGTCACCATACAATGATGTTTACCCTTATACTTTTCACCAAGCTAATGATGTTTAAGGTCGGAGGTCACCATATAATGATGTTTCACCTCATATTTTCACCAAATTAATGGTGTTTAAGGTCTGAGGTCACCATATAATGATGTTTACCTCATAATTTTCACCAAACTAATGATGTTTAAGGTCTGAGGTCACCATAAAATTATGTTTTACCTCAAATTTTCACTAAATAATGGTGTTTAAGGTCTGAGGTCACCATATAATGATGTTTACCTCATAATTTTCACCAAACTAATGATGCTTAAGGTCAGAGGTCACTAGATAATGATGTTTTACCTCAAATTTTCACCAAATTAATGATGGTTAAGGTCTGAGGTCACCATATAATGATGCTTCACCTCATAATTTTCACCAAACTAGTGATGTTTAAGGTCTGAGGTCGTCAAATAATTATGTTTCACCTCATATTTTCTAGCCGGTAGGTACCAGGCACAACATCATCAGCTACTCTATAAGGACCATGCAAGTTTGGGTGGAGCTTATTTGCCTTTTGCAACATCTTCTTTAGGACTAGGTCAACCATAGATATAGGCCTTGATTTCCCCTTTTGGTTATAGAACCTTATCGTTCTCTGCTGGTAGGTTACGTGTCTAATCTCTGCATCTTCCCTTATCTCTTCAATCAAATCTAGGTCAAGTCTTCTATCGTCCCATTCCTCTGAGGGTCGTAGGTATGAACTCTATGAGTGGGAAGTCCTATCTCTGTAGGGATGACAGCTTCTAAGCCATGGGCTAACATAAATGGGGTCTCTCCCGTTGGTGTCCTTATTGTCGTCATGTAGGACCATAACACTGCATATACCTCCTCTGTCCATCTCCCTTTGGCCTCTTCCAACTCTTTTTTATCCCCTCAAGGATTGTTCGATTTGTGACCTCGGTCTGACCGTTTGCCTGGGGTCGGAAAGGAGAAAAGAAGAACTACTTGACCCCTACTCTTTCGCAATATTTCTCTAAGGAAACAATCTTCAACTGTGTTCCATTGTTTGAGATGAGGGTGTTTGGAAGACCATACCTTCATATGATGTTCTTACATATGAACTAGAAAGTCTTTTGTTATGTAATTGTGATCATTGGTTGTCCTCTACCCATTTGGAGAAGTAATCGATTGCTACTATCAAGAATCGATAATTTCGTGCAACTCTTGGAAAGGGTCCTACCAAATCAATCCCATATATTGAAAATGGCCAAGGTGAGATAATTGACGTCATATGTTGATGAGGTTGATATGGGATGGTGGAGAATCTCTGGCACTTATCACTCTTCTTCACATAGGCAGCAACATCTTTAGCTAAGGTCAGCCACCAGTACCCTTGAGTAATTATACTCTTAGCTAGGGGTCTTCCTCTTATGTGACTGGAATAAGAGACCTCATGTACATCTTGTAGGATGTGTGGAACCTCTGAATGGTGGACACATCTGAGGAGAGGGAGTAGGAAACCTTTTTTTATACTGGATGTCCCCTATAATTAAGAACTTGGCAGCCCTGGACCTCGACTTTCTCCTTTCCAACCTTGATTCTGGCAGCTCTCCATGTCTGATGTATCTGATAAGAGGGTCCATCCATGAGGCTCCCATATTCAAGTTGAGGTAAGGTCTGGCAACCTCTTCTTCTTCAATGGTCGGTTTGAGAAGAATATCGATGGGTATTGTTCTTCTTATGTTCATCCTCATTGCTGAGGCCAACCTTGCAAGTGCATCGGATCGACTATTGTCTTGCCGAGGTATCCTCTTCATCTTCAACTCCTTGAAGCTCTCTAGCATCACTATTACCTTCTTCAGGTATTTGTCCATCCTTGGCCTCATACACTCCCAGGATTTGGTTGACGACCAACGTTGAGTCACTATGGACTAGTACTTGGAAAACACTAAGGTCTTTTGCCAAGGAGTGACTTGATATCAATGCCTCATACTCTAACTCGTTGTTTGAAGATTTTAAGTTGAACCTTAGTGCATATTCGGTATCGGTAGCATCTGGTGTTGACATTATCATCCCCGCTCCACTTCCACTATCACAAGATAACCTATTAACGAAGAGGTTCCAAACGCCTTCATTTGAAGAGAAATCTCCCTCCGATAGGGTCCCTTGCCTCAAGAGGTACCTGTCTTCCTCATTCTCAACTACCCTTTTCTGGCTTGGCTCGACTCAACCTCATCTAGATCTTGGAAGATATTTTTGTTTGGTTCATCGGTGGCCTTGTAACTATTTTCCACCTCATCCTCTTCCCACATAAACTCAGCTATAAAGTCTGTAAGTGCCTTCCCTTTGATGGCAACCCTAGGTTGATAAACAATGTCATATTCCACCAATTACATGGCCCAGGTCATCAGCCTACTTGACTTCTCAGGCTTATATAGGACCTGTTTGAGAAGGGAATCCGTGAGGATGACCATAAAATGGACTTGGAAATATGGATTCATCTTCCTAGATGCGTGTATCAGAGCATAGGCTAGTTTTTCCATCCGAGTGTACTTATGTTCAGACCCTTAAAAAGCTTTACTATTGAAGTATACTGGCCTCTATACTCCATCATCTTCTCTTACTATGGCCACACTAATTACTGATTCTGAAATAGCTAGATACACATACAGCATCTCCCCTGGAATGGGTCGAGATATGAGTAGCGGGGATCCTAGGTAGGACTTGATATCCTTAAAATCTTTGTTGCATTCCTCATCCCATTTGAAGGCCTTTCTAAGCACCTTGAAAAAAGGAAGATACTTGTTTATAGCTCTAGAGACGAACTTGTTGAGGGCGGGAACTCTTCCGGTTAACCTCTGAGCGTCTTTGATAGATCTGGGTGTCTTCATTTCTAATAAAGCCTTGATCTTCTCAAGGTTAGCCTCTATTCCCATATGATTAACTATAAATCTCATGAACTTTCCTGCTCCTACCCTAAAGACACACTTGGATGGGTTGAGTTTCATTTCCTATTTGTCCATAGTGTCAAAAGTTATTTCAAGGTCGGCCACGTGAGTGCCAGCCTTTAGGCTCTTCGTCAACATGTCATCCACATACACTTCCATGGACCGGCATATCTTATCTTCGAACATCTTATTTACAAGTTGTTGGTAGTTATACCCTGCATTTTTTAAGTCGAAGGGAATGACCTTGTAACAATAGGTCCCCTCGTCTGTGATGAATGTCGTCTTCTATGAGTCTTCCAGATTCATGAAGATCTGATTATACCCATAATAGGCTTCCATGAAGCTCATGAGCTCATGCCCTTCCGTGGCATCCACCATTTGATCGATACGCTGTAGGGGGAAACTTTATTTTGGACAAGACTTGTTTAAATCAGTGAAGTCTACACACATCCTCCATTTCCCGTTAGCTTTCGGCATGATGACGGCGTTAGATAACCACTCGGTGTATATGACCTCTCTGATGAACTTAGCCTCTTCAAGCTTTCTGACTTCTTCTCTGATGACATCATACTTCTCTCTTGAGTATACTCTTCTTCTTTTCTTGATGGCCTTAGCGTCTTCTATAAGATTAAGTTTGTGGCACATGACCTCAGGATCAATACCAAGCATGTCTGCGTGGCTCTAGGAAAACACAATTTGCCTCCTCCTCAAAAACTTCACCAGCTCTTCCTTAATCTCAGGTCTTAGGGATTTGTCGATTTGGATGGTTTTTTCTAGTTGATCCTCATGGATAACGAAGGATTCTACCTCTTTCGTGGCCTTTCCCTTCTTGAGCTCTGTCTCATCTCTAGGATTAAGTGTGTCGATGTTGTATGTGGTTATTGCCCTCTTATGAGCCTCCCTCTCTTTCGCAGAATTGAAGTACCATTCTCGTGTCGATGTTTCATCACCTTGCACTTCCCCTAGTCCATAGGGAGTCAGGAATTTTAGCATTTGGTGGACCGTTGAAGGAATTGCCTCAAATTCCTTGAGGAGGGCTACTCGTCCTAAGATGAGGTTGTAGGTTGAGAAAACGTTCTCCTCCATCACAAAGAAAATAATTTTTCTGGTCAACCTCTTAGGCCATTCGTCTCCCATCCGTACATCCATCTCATACATGACCAATGGATGAACCTTCTCACGACTGAATCCAATCAACAGATGATGATATGGGATAAGCCTAGCTCTTGAGGCATAGGCTCTTAAAATAGGGCCAGAACATAATGTCTACAGAGCTACTGCCATCAATGAGTATTCTTTGAACTTTAAACCCATGTTCCCTTGTGGTAATTACCAGAGGATCATCGTGTGGAGCTAAGATACCTTTGAAATTAAGTCTTGAGAAACCAACTACGAGGGTATCCATGTCTACCTTCTTTCTTTTCCCATGTTAGCTTCCAAGTTAACAACCTCGCCCTCAGTCACTTCCTCAGCCTCTTCTACATGGGCCTTGCGATCAACGACCCCTAAACCTCCCCCCCCCCCCCTAGTCCTCCACAGATGGTGTTCATCCCTAAAGAGATAATACCAACTCTCATCATCGGGACATTGTCATCTTTTGATGGTAGGTGTGGGTCATCATCATCCTCATTTGAGTCCTCTGTTCTTCTAGCAGGGGAATCTTCCCGGCATCTGTCATTTCTTTTTTTTAGGTTCATCTCTTCCCCCTTTAGATGTTCTAACATCCACATACCTTCAGAGCTTTCCAGACTTCAACATCTTCTCAATCTCGTCCTTCAAGGAGAAACACTTATCAGTTAGATGACCGTGGTCTTGGTGAAATTCACACCATATATTCTTGTTCCTCTTATGCGGAGGAGCTATTAGATTTTCTGGCCACCTCAGGGACCTGTCATTACTTATCTCATTGAGGATGTGTTCGCAGCTCACAGTTAGAGGAGTGTAGTGTGCAAACTTGTCGTCTACAACCCTCTTCTTTCCATCCTTCTTCCTTTAGAACCTCCTACTACTATTTTCATTCTCATCCTCATATTTTGCATCCATCGCTTCTTCGGCGTTCATGACCCTACCAGTTGTTGCTAATAGCTCGGCCATAGACTTATAAGGTTCTTCATAAAGCTTTCAAAGTAACTTCCCCTTCTGAAGTCCTCCTATAAGAGCTGTCATAACTATATTCTCTTCATAATCTTCAACCTCCAATTTTTCCTTGTTGAATTTTGCAATATAGTCTCTGAAGCTTTCATTCTTACCTTGATTTACGTAGAGTGGATGAGTTGTCTTCTTCTGAGGTCTTACACCAAAACAAAAGTTGTGTATAAACCGCTCGTCCAGGCCCTTAAAGTTCTCCACGGAGTTTTGGGGAAGGGAAGTGAACCAAATGTGTGCAGCCCCCGTTAAAGTGCTTGAAAAAGCTTGTCACCTCATCTCATTAGGGATTGAATAAATGTCTTCTACAGACTATTAATATAATATACAGAATTGGTACTACCATCGTACTTGGGAGACACCATGGGTGGTTTGAATTTACCAGGGGTTGGGAAGTTGACAATACTTGCTATAAATGGGGAGCCCTCTGAGAATCCCTTTTGTAGTGGGTCTCGACTTTTTAAGAGGTTACCTATCTTATCTTCCAACCGTTGAATGGAATCATTCCACGATTTTGCAACGTCGACCTGGTCGAGGTTGTCCCCATCCACCTCTAAGTGGTGGACTGAGGATTCCCCAACTGCTGCACAATGCTGGCTGTTTACCTCCCCTTGGTCACAATCTCGGCCATGTAAGGGTCGGCCATGATTGGGACGTAGCTACACTTCTTGACCTGGATAACCTCTTCCTCAAAGGTCGACCCTCGACTTAAGCGATCAGAAGATGATCCTCTTTGCTGGTCATCACCAACCTCGGTGCGTCCTATTCCACAACCTCGGATCTATTGTATAGGATGTACTGTGTTGTTTGAAACCTCATATGGCTCCCAACACTCTTCCGAATTATCCTCTGTCTCAATATCAATGTAACAATCCTCATGGCAGAGATTTTCTTGCCTCCCCAGATGTAAATGCCTAGGGTCAGCAACATTCCTCCTCTGTTGAGGGGTAGGTTGGTCTTTTCATGGTGCCTTGGGTGGTCCCCTGGCCTCAGGATGTGGTTGAGTAGCTGCCGGAGTAATCATCTTCGGTGAGACCCCAGGTGGTCTTATTATATTCTGACTTAGCTGGCCAAATTTCTCCTTCATGGCTTGTTGCGTTGCAGCAAAGGACCTCAAGGTTGTTTCCACCTCAGCCATCTCGAACTGTGGTGATGCTTGACTGGAACTGGGTCCTCCAACACCAGATGTTGGAGGAGGTGGTGGTAACTCTGGTGCCATATGTTATAACTAAAGATCTTGCAATGAAAATATTAGGGAGCTTGATACCTGAATGGACCTTTTTCAATGGTGACACAGTTTCACACTAAGGGTGAGGCCTGGTTCACCACCAGAGTCTCCGGTCAGGTTAAGCTATAAAAAGGAAGAGATAAATCTTCTCGTTGCCACAAATGGCGCCAAAAATGATGATGTTGTATATAGCACCTCCAGGTAATGTGTTGACAATCTCAAGTAAGTGATAACAATGGCAGCACAAGAGTATGATATATAGTCAAATGAGGTGAGGGGAAGAGGACGAACACCAATATATAAGTGTTTCATCCATTATGGCCTACGTCCACTGTGAGTGTGTGAGTAATATAACTAGATGAAGGCACTAACAGTCATAGATACAATCTCTCAAGCTTTCTCTCTCTACTGTGTAAAATGATAAAGTTTCATCTAAGGTTGCAATTATGGATCCATTTACAAGGTAAAGGATGACATCTATATATAATTCTTAGGGGGTGTAATGTACCCCCCCCCAGACATGCAATGATCATGTGCACGAGGATCAAACCAGTATAAGGATGACACCTGACTTATCTTATGTAAATAATGATGACATCATTATTCCCTCACGTTGAGGGAATGATTCAGTTATAACAGATTTGTCCACGTGTTCCAAACTATATGTGCTTCTAATTGATCTGCCCGGTCTTTGATTAATAGAAACCTCGGCCTGGATGAGTACAAGGTTGGTGAAATCCGACTGTTGATTTTTCTGAGGTAGATATCCATGATGACCTCGGCCAAGAGGATTGTCCGAGGTTAGATATGAGGTAGTTGTAACATCAACTAAGGCCGATGATCACATTGGCAGTTGGTTGAGCCCTTAGGGCATTGCTAACTTCGGCTGATGAATGCAATGCAGATTGGGACCGATGATGATGTTGGCAATCGATTGAACACATAAGTCCTTACTGACCTCGATTGATTCCCAACCGAGGTTGATGTATAAGGGTCCGACCTTATGAGAGACAGCCTTACTAATGGTTGTCAAGCTCCTTATCAGCTCGACTGTGAGACAGGTCGAGGTTGTTTACTCTGAGTACGAGGGTGCACTTTGGGCATATCAACGATTCATAAAAGAGGGAGAAGACTTCCCCTTTTTTGGATTTCTGGAACCATGGTATGACCATACAGACAAGAAGATGAAGCCTGGAATGGAGATCTTTTTCCAAGACAGCTACCCATGGGCCTAAAGTTCCCAACACCATGTACGACCACTCATCAAATATACCATAGATTTAGAGGAAAGTGACTCCGAGGATTTGTTCAACTTAAAGACACTAGGGCTGACACTCTACATGGTTCATTCAAGCACTACATCACTGGATCCGTCCCACTTGATGAAAGCTACTGATACATATCTCCTCAACTGGCATGTTGCATCGGTCCTACCTGTTGAAATCCCACCTAACCCCAATATTTACCCCATCTCTTCTTATGTTGTCTATCCTTGATCAAATGTAATTGAGACCTCCTTTGATGAGGTTCTCAATTTTTTTTCCTAATAGTGAAATAAACAAAGATTTTGAGTATCTTGTTATGCCTTACATTAATTGTTTAGATTCTAATCCAACTTTTGATGATGATAATTTTGCAAATGAACAATTCTTAACTGATCTAAATAAGGTTAATAACAAACAACATAATTGCGTTTAAGTTAATGAAGAAGAAACTGTTGTTGTTAACCTCGGTTCTAGTAGCCAACTGCGCGATATTAGGATAGGGGCTACCCTTGACGAGCATGAGCATGCACAACTCGAAGAATTACTGAAGGAATTCATGGATGTCTTCGCATGGTCCTATAATGATATTCTCGGCATTGATCCTAAAATAGCTCAACATGAGATCCCCACGCTTCCAAATTACAAGATGGTTAAACAAAAGTTGAGAAATCTTTGCACCGAATGGTCACTTAAAGTTAAGGAAGAGGTGGTCAAACAATTGAACGCGGGCTTCATTCGCGTGATTGAATACCCCACATGGCTAGCCAACATAGTGCCTATGATGAAATCAGGAGGGAAGGTTTGGATGTGTGTAGACTATCGGGACTTGAACAAAGCCTCTCCAAAGGATGATTATCCGCTACCCAATATCGACATGATCGTAGACAACATATCCAATCATGCTCTTAATTCATTCGTCGATGGGTTTATCGGAGACAACCAAATCAAAATGCACCCAGATCACCAAGAAAATACCGCATTCATTACCCCATGGGAAACCTTTTTCTACACTATGATTCCATTTGGTCTCAAGGATGCTGGGGCTACATACCAAAGGGCTGCCACAACCATCTTGCACGATCTGATTCATAAAAAAGTCGAGGTCTATATGGATGATATGATTATCAAATCCAAAACTAGAGAATGTTAGGTTCCTTCTCTTCGAAAGTTCTTCAAACGACTACGACGGTATAAGATGAGACTCAATCCACATAAATACATATTCGACGTTACAAAGGGAAAACTCTTGGGATTCATGGTCAGTGAGAAGGGGATAGAAGCAGATCCTACCAAACTGAAAGCCATACTTGAGATGCCACCTCCCTGAATGGAGAAAAAAGTCATAGGTTTCCTTGGGAAATTATAATATATCGGCCGGTTCATCAGACAGTTACCTCCATCTGTTAACCTATTTTTAAAATCCTCCGAAAGGATTTAACCAAGGTTTGGAACGAGGCCTACCAAGAAGATTTTGACCGAATCAAATAATATCTTACCCAACCTCCAGTACTCATGCCACCACATCCTGGTCTCCCCTTGCTTCTATACCTAACCATAACTGACACTGAAGTTGGGGCTTTGCTAGCCCAATACCTTGAAGATTCCCGCAAATAAAGAGCCATCTATTATGCTATTCGAAAATTGATCGGGTACAAAGTCAAGTACACTACTTTGGAAAAGGAATGTGTCGCGCTTGTCTGGGTCACCCAAAAGTTGCGACACTACCTTCTCACCTTCCCCATCAAAATTGTATCCCGAATGGACCCCATTAAGTACCTCCTTGAGAAACCCTCCTTATCCAGCCGAATGACTCGATGGTTGATGCTCCTAATCGAGTTTCATATCGTGTACATTACGCAGAAAGCAATGAAAGGAAGAGCTATCTCTGAATACCTCGTCGACTACCCCATGGAAGAAGCTGATGTTTGGATCTCCGAATTCCCAGATGAAAACATCCTATGCGCTGCTCAAGATGACCCTCGATGGAAAATGTTCTTTGACAGTACTGCCAAGAAAATAGGATATGGCATTGGGATACTTCTGATCTCCCCAGATGACTCCCACACTCCCATCACTATCAAGTTGGATTTCCCCTGCACTAACAACATGACTGAATATGAGGCGTGTACGGAAGGCCTCAAAGTTTCTCTCAAGAAATGTATTCAATGCCTAGATGTTAATGGGGATTCTTCCCTCATCATGGGTCAAGTGCTCAGAAAATGAAAAGTCAAGGACGAGAAACTCCAACCCTTACATGCCCACTTAGAAGAACTAGACCCCCAATTCATAGATATCACCTTCCATTACCTACCTCGAGCAAAGAATAACCTAGCCAATGCCCTTTTTACTTCGGCCTCGATGGTCGAATGCCCAAAGGAATAATAATGGCCCCCTTCCTAGTTCAAAAGAAAAACAAATCAACCCATTGCTACCACACTGAGCTCATCACCACAGAAGATCCCGAGATAGCCAATTGCTGGTACTATGATATCTGGCAACTCCTCAAGCATGGTAGGTATCCCAAGGGTTCCAATAAGAATGCCTGAGCAACCATCCGAAGACTGATCGCCCAGTACATCATCTGCCACAAATCACTGTTCAAAAGAAACTTCGATGGAACCTATCTACACTGCATTGCAGGGGATGACATTGAAGAAATAATGCAAAAAATTCACAGTGGAGAATGAGGGCCCCACATAAATGATCACATGATTGCCGAGAAGATCATCTGATAAGGCTACTAGTAGACCACCATGATCCAGGATTGCACCGCCTATGTTTGGAGATCCCTCAAATGCTAATATTTTTCCAACCTTCAACACCTGCCTCCACGAGAATGATATAACATGACTTCTTCCTGGCCGTTCTCCCCCTAGGGCATCGACATCATAGGGAAGTTTACACCCAAGGCCTCCAACGGGGATTAATTAATCCCAGTTTCCATTGATTACTTCACTAAATGGGTCGAAGCCGAGTCTTACGTAGTGCTGAACTACAAGAAAGTGGCCAAGTTCATTAAGAAGAACAACATCTGAAGATATGGGGTCCCGTATGAGCTAGTGTTAGATAATGGGATGCATTTT
Source organism: Sambucus nigra (assembly GCA_949130495.1). Classification (NCBI taxonomy): domain Eukaryota; kingdom Viridiplantae; phylum Streptophyta; class Magnoliopsida; order Dipsacales; family Adoxaceae; genus Sambucus; species Sambucus nigra. Next base: position 301,354,625 of record OX422214.1, read on the forward strand.
GAGCAGAAGTTATAGAAGTGGTCAATGAGTATGGGATTCAGAGGCACAAATCTTCTCCCTATTGACCTCAGACGAATGGTGCACTCGAAGCCGCCAACAATAACCTCAAAGCCATCATTAGTAAGATGACTGAAAGTTGTCGGGATTGGGCCGACCAAATTCCTTATGCCCTCTGGGGCTACCGAACCTCAATTTGAACCTCTACAGGGGTTACCCCTTACTCTATAGTCTACGGCATGGAAGCAGTCCTACTCGTGGAGCTAGAAATACCCTCGTTGTGCGTCATGATTGAAAGCAAGGTAGTGAGCAGGACTGGCATCAAAGCCATCTCGATGAGCTATCACTCTTAGATGAAAGGAGACTGAAAGCATTATATTGTAACACCCCGTGTTTTTATTTATTATTTTAATTAATTAATTGGAATTTTTGAGAAAAATAAATTTTTGAATTTAATAATTTTTATTGGCTAAATATGTTGGTTATGATTTTAAAAGATTAAAACTTCAAACGGAATTAAAATCGGAGTTAAAATGGATTTTATATTGATTTTACAATTTTTGTCCCTTATAATTTTTTTGGGCGAACTGTCAGATTTTAGGCATGATCGATTGATCGATGCCTGGGGGTAGATCGATCGACCCTCCTAGAAAACGTGCACTGTAAGCTATTTTTAGAGTTTGTGTAGGATTAGGACTCCTAATCACTATATAACCTTGTTAATTCGTAAGGGGACTTCTCATAATCACTTGTTCTCCAGTTTTTCACCGGAGAACACTTCCAAATATTTTTTACCTCACTCATAATCATCAACCGTCAACAAAATCAAATTTTTGTCACAAGTTTTTGAAAGCTTAATTGGGGTTTAATCAAGATCGTTCAAGAACACTCTTTTGCTAATTTTTCGAGAGGAATCCAGATTTCTAATCAGATTTTCCACACGATCTTCACAGGCATGAATACTGTATTCTTTTCCTTTAGTATTATGCATTTTAAGTGTCACGCAAACACTTAATCACATGTTTTCTTAAAATAAAGTAGTGACTTAATTAGGAAAAGTGGACACTAATTATGGGTCTGTTTTTATTAAATCTTTTAATCTGAATAATATTCATAACCCTTGGGTACATAGGATTGATGAGTGGATTTGGGGTTTTATTGGTGTAGGTTGCATGTAGAAAAACCCTTGTTTTAAAATAAATGATTTTGGGTGCGTATAACTCATGTAATACATGTAGAGATAATAAAATTTTGTTTTGATGAATATAGAATGAAAACTTGGTATATTTAATTTAAAATAATTAATTGAGATTAATTGGGTATTGTTGACGAGGTGATAGTAAAAATAAGATTTAATTGAATTGGACTATCATGCGTAGTTTTATACGTTGATTAATTATGCTTGTTTGTGTGACTTTTTGATATTATTATATTCCCTTGTGACGAAGGGTTGTTGGGAAATTTTTATCTTCCTATATTTTAGAATGCCTTCTAGGTATGGGACTAGTGGGTATGCCTTTTGATGATTTACGCCTTCTAGGTATGGGACTATTGAGGGTAGATTATCTCATTTTTATCATCTTGGGGGTGGGTTGATTTTTGGTACTTTATCGTTGTTACGCTTGCCTAAGCATGAGACTAGATCAAAATTTAAGTTAGGAATTCATCCTATACATAGGTTAGGACATATTGATAACTTGGGAACCCTTAGTTATGGTACTAAGGGCTATTTTAAGGATCTCACGTCGATTAAAAGGGTTGGGTGATTATAAATTAAGAAATTGAGAATTAATGCCTAAGATAAAAACGGGTATTAAAATTTGTGGCGACATAATGTGTCGGAGCCGACAGTTTAAACGGGTCAGAGGACGATTTATGTCGTGTTGTGAGTGGAACCTTGTCATGTGTCGGGGCCAACAGTTTAAACGGGTCAGAGGACGATTGAAAAGGGGAAGTGTGACACTTTAATCAAAACTGAGAATAATAATAAAAGTTGGTTAATTTAATTAAATTAACATCGTGGGACTTGGGAATTTAAAATCATATTGGTGTGCCTTTATAAATGGGGATTTTTGCGGGTAGTTAGTAGTTTATATTTATCGCTTTTAAATTATTCCATTTAATTTAAAATATTCCATTGTGATATTTATTCTTATAATGCTACTATCTGAATTCAAGGATCCTATTTGAGGGGAGTAGTGTGTATTCTTGCTCGGGCTTTGGCTCTGACCCATGCGTTGACTAATCTTTTCAGGATTAGAATTGGAGAAGCTGCATAAGTTTATCAGAGTTATCATTTGGAGGTGCAGCTAGAGTTATTCATTTTATGGCATAGTTTAGTTAGATTTTCTTTTCCAGTCGTATTTAATTATGAGACTTCATTTGAGTTTTATTGGGCCATTCAGTTCCAAAGTTGTTTAAAGGATTTATTTTGGGATTATTTCAGATTTTATTTAATCATTATTGGAGAATGGATTATTGGAGTTAGCATGTGATGGATCTTTTATCGCTTAGTTGTTTATGAGCATTTGAGTTTGATTCAATTATGTATCTTATGGACTGGTTTATTTATGTCTCATATCTGTCTCATGCTAAGAATGGTAATTATTTACTCACGCCCGTCATAGTTTTGGTGGCGGCCGATACCAGAAGTGGGGGACAACAAACTCCTTGGGCCGGAAGTGATACAGGATACTTCAGCAAGGATAGAGATGATACGGAGTCGCATTCGGGCAGCTTAGGACAGACAGAAGAGCTATGCCGATGCCAAGAGGTTATTCAGAGAATTCAAAGTGGGGGACCAGGTTTTACTCAGGGTATCTCCTATGAAGGGGATTATGCTTTTTGGGAAGAAGGGGAAACTGGCACAAAGATACGTGGGGCCATTCCCTATCATCGAGCAGATTGGGCCAGTTGCGTATAGACTGGGGTTACCGGAGCACTTGCATAAGATTCATGATGTTTTCCATATTTCCTCACTAAGGAAATATCTTAGGGATGATTTGGCCCATACTCACATTGCTTTGGAGGACATCGATCTTCAGCCCGATAGTTCCTACAAGGAGGGGCCGATTGCTATTCTGGACCACAGCGAGCAGAAACTGAGGTCGAAGATAGTACCGTTAGTATGTGTTCAATGGCGGCATCATAATGCCGAGGAGTGCACATGGGAGCGCGAGGAGGAGATGCGCGAATGTTATCCACAGTTGTTTCTACCAGGTACTCTTTAGTTCCAAATTTCGGGATGAAATTTTGTTATTAGGGGGGAAGTATGTAATACCCCGTATATTTATTGATTTTTAATTATGGGATTAATTAAATTAAATGAGAACTAATTAGAAATTAATTCGGATATAAATACTAGCGAGATATGAGTTGGTATTTGATTATGATGCATACATATGGTAATATATTAATATTGAAAGTATTTAAATTGTCACGAGATAGCAATACGACAATTTGGGAAATTTAATTGGGCCGTGTGTGTCAGTCGCGTCAGAAATGTAATTATTTGAATTAAAAGTGAATTTTATTTTTATCAACGAAATGGTAATTTTTAGTGTGCCAATGTGTCCGGAAGGGTCAAAATAGTCAGAAAACACTAGCCGGGGGTTTAGTTTGGGTCCCGAGGCATTTTTGGGCCATACCGGCAACCTAGAGGGGTATTTTGGTAATTTTACAAATATAGGAATTAAAACCTACGAATTTTGGGAGTTAATTATATATTATTTAGGAACCCACTAAGCCCATTATCAGCATTAAGTGAGTTAGAGGACTACGGGAGTTATAGGAAAGTTAGAAGAGTTCCAAAAAGAAACCTCCAACCACCATCTTCAACCTTGGGAGAAAATCTGTAGAGAAAGGAGAGAATCAACATTCATTCACCAACATCAATCCTGAAGAACAATCTAAGGCAAGTGATTTGATATTTTTAACGCATTGAATATTTCTTCCATGTTTAGTGTAGGAATTTTTCTTATCTTGAAAGTTTTGAAGAAAACCAATGAAGTTATTGGAGAAACTTTGAATTTGGGTTAGGATTTGCATGTAGAATGATAATGGAATGATTTAATATTCGAAGAGTTGTATATGATGTTTTAAAAATGGATTTTTGATGAGTAATTGGGCATAATAAAAATTATGGGTTCATGTTCATAGGGTTTGGGGAATATTTGGAGATTTACATTAATTCCATGATGATTTGTAAGATTTGACCCCTAAAATAAGAGATGATCTAGGGTGATTAAAAATGGTTTATATACGTTAAAACATAAATTGGATGGACTTAGGGTGGATTTAGAGAAGAGAAGAATTGAGAAAAACGGACTTGGAAATTTTCTGGGCTGAAACTGCCATCTCGTTAGAAGACCTGCCCAGGTCGTTCGAACGACCTCGTTCGAATGAACTTCTAACGAGATGACAGTATGACTTCTAACGAGTTGGCATTTTGTTCGAAGCCATTCGTTCGAACGAAACTCGTTCAAACGACCTCGTTCGAACGAGACTTCTAACGAGTTGACAGAATTGCCTTGTTGGCCTGAATTTATTTCTAGTATCCCGTAGACTTATTTAAATGGTAGAATAACCTTCCCTTATTGACTAGTGGGTATACTTGGGAGATTGGGGTACATTGAAGAGTGAAACTTAGAATCGCGTAGTAAACCGAATGACATTTGTAGATTGGGAAGCGAGTACCTAATTATGACGTGGGAAGAGTTAATAACTTAATTACATATAAACCGGGGACTTGTGAGTTGTAAAACACTAAATGTTGGTATAAGAACGAGATGTATACCACTAATGAAATATTATGATATCTAATATGGGTGAATTCTTAGTAAGTAGTTATCTGTGTATAAAATACCTACCATACTTTCTATCATGGGAGGTCGACGTTCGATCAGGGCCATCTAATCTTTGTGTGCCTACGGGGGGGATTTAGAATGGTACCTCGAGGACATAGGTCAAAGAAGGACTTATTGAGAAGTTATGGGAGCGTAGGTATGTGTGTGACCCATGTGATGTGAACTATGTTCACCTCCATTGTTTTTTATTGTTATTTAATAAAATGATTTCTGAGAGATTCGGAATACGTGGTCCTTATGTACGTGATGTACCGGGATTGGATAGCAGAGTATATGTGCACCGCAGCTTAGTCTCGGGGTGATAATATTGTATATTTATGTAGAGAATAATATACGGTTAATTGAATGAATTGTCATGAATATATGTGAGTATAAATAATAGCAACGATTTGTAAAGTGAAAATGAAAGATCCCTAGTAATTAGTAGTACTAATATGGGAAACTGTGTAGCAAGGCATAACACTCTAAAATAGAAGATGTTGGGAATTTAAGTTGGATATCGTATAGTACTGTTAGATTTTGTAACGGACTAGTTAGATATGGAAATAACTAGAATGGGTACGGGTATGATAGGAGTGCACAATTAGTTGAGAGGTGAGGAACTCATGTGAGTGCATACATAATCATGTACTTTATATTCACTGTTTAATGATATTAAACACTTGAAAATTTTTAAATTATTTTCACAATCGGGCTCTGACCCGTTTACTTTCAAATCTATTTTTGTAAAAACCTTTTAGGTGCCCAACCACAAGGACACCATGCATAGGAGTTGTATTCAGGTGACATACTGTATCTGCTGTGGAAGTTACAGGACCTTGACAGTAGACGCCTCCATTTCCGATCTTGACTCCATTATCAGGTTTTATCATTTATTGGGCATGTCACCCATTCCTTTTAGAGACATCTTACTTATTCAGTTATTTCAGACTTTGGGTTGTAATTAATTTTAGTGATGCAGACTTTGTATTTATTTATTTCGGTATTCGGATTGTTGTGAGGAGTTTTCCTCCAGACTCATTATTATTGGATGGTTATTCTATGGTGACTATGTTGTGTTGGTTATGTTAACTTCTCATGATTCATTTATTGCATGTTAATCGGATTTAATTAAAATGGACAACTCACTTTTTAAATAATAGGTGGCTAGTAATTGTTAAAACGTTTACGACAGTGATGCTATGAACTGAGCCAACTTGGCATTTTGTATTAATTTAATAAAGGAGTAGCTACCTGGTATTTAATTAGTCGGGGTGCCACACCAGTCAACCTGGACCATCTCAAGAATTTTTACCCGTAGATCGAAATCTCGGCGCGCTACGACTATTCTCATCTCCCTTTTATTCTAAAAAAATAAAAATAAATATCTTCATTTCCCTCTACCCAGAACTACGTGGGCCCGATCCTCTACAAAAACCTTTTCCAAGAAAATTAAAAAATTTCAAAATCCCCAGAGGTACGAAGGTAGTTCATACACCTTACATGAGCATGGCCCCTTCTTTTTCACAAAAACTATTCTTTTCTAATCTTCGAGAACGACAGTTCATTCTAACATATACCTGAACAAAAGTATTATACAAGCCTTAGCAATCGGTATAGATAATTCAAAATATAAAATTCATCAAAAGGCACAGCTAGATGATCAAAAACTTATTTATTTTACTAATAAGAAATTACGGTACAATTACATAAGAAAAGGAGCAGATGACTCCCTTCCCCTGCCTTCCTAAAAAGACAAATAAAAAACCCAAATTTATTCCCCATTACAAAACAAACTCTCCCAGAGTGCTACCCACAGCTGCCAGAGGAGCCCTCTCCATCATCATCATCTACATCTTGGGGCCCCTAAGCTTCCCCTGCCTGAATAGAATGTCGCAGACTCTCCATGGTTTGATAAGCTCTAACCATCCTCAGAAAAACTACAAAACCTCCTTCAATGGTATCGGATAAGGCAAGCAACCTTTGTCCAGTCTCCACTACCAACATCTTGCTGACCACTCTCCTCTACAACCAATTCATATAATCCCCATGGATGTGCCAAACTCTCCCAATAGACTAAGAGGGAAGGGTCGATGGATGCCGACTCTCCCATAAAGAGCCAAGCCTCATGAACAGATGCTCTGTCAGATCTTTTACCGAAAAGAAGTCTAGTGTCTGAGGTGGCATGACCTGCTCCCAGCCAAATTGGGGTAGAAGCTGCCAAGGGAAACAGAAAGAGTTATCTCTGAGACTAACTAGCTGAACATACGGGTATTCTCCCAGTTCTAGAATAGGAAGCAACTGTCCACACCAAGGCACTCACCAGTACATATTTAGAGCCTCATGCTCCACAAACCAGTTCTCCTAGCTCTCAATATCTAGGCCAACGCTGATGAAATGGCGCGAAAAGAAGTTGTGTACAGCCGACAAAAGGTATTCCGGAAGAGTCACCAAGCAAAATATTGCAGATAACCACATGAAAAATATCATAGGGTTACCCCTCAGAAAGTCATAACGTCCTTCTCGCCAGGCATCCAGGAATTCAAAGTCTCCGTCAGTATCACCGCCGCAGGATTATGACGGTAGGACATCCATGAAGTAATAATTGCAAGTTGTGGGTCCACTAGTAGTTCCTCGATCACCAGCATCAATTTTGAAACCAAGCCCAGAATGACGGCTCTGGCATATCCAACATCACCAACCTCCTATAAATACACACACCGCATTGCCGTCGAAAGGGAAATCATTCCTCCAGTAACCAAGGATCTACTTATCGAGGGCGAGACGTGGATAAGTCCAACCAATAACTCCCAGGGAGACCGAGAAAACTCAGGCATAGTAGTCGCCACACTACGGTTTACCCCCAAAATAGAAGGAAAATATTCATAAGTCGGAGAGACTTCTTCCAAGCCAAAGTGGAATACATGGTCTTCGGGGTACCAAAATTGTACCACCGCCATCAGCATGTTCCACTCTATGGGTCGATTGCTCCATAAAGAGACTTGATGCATGTTGAAAGCATCGTAGTCAACGTTGTAGGAGCACATCGCCTCCAAAGTCTCAAGGTAGTTGGCAAACTCAACACTACCAGGGAGATCCATCTCACAGAATAAGAAAGTATGAATGTGAAGGTGTGATGAAACATTCCACCCTTACCCCCTTTTTATACTTGAAAACCCTCACAAAAGACATAACCCCTACAAAAATCACATGAAATCCTCGCCCATACCAAAGGCTGAAGAGGTTACTAAGCAAAGCTTTGAATTGATGGGACTGGACTGACCTACCGATAGGCAGGACAAGGTGCTTGCCAATCAACAACCCCATATTTTTAGAAACTTACCTTGTTCCTTTTTTGTCAAAATCAGAAGACTCAATAAAAATACATCAATATTCTCAACAACATTTCAAAAATCCCCTTTTCATCTTTATATAAATTCTCATTATGAATAAAACTTTTTGTCAAAACTTCTAAAAATATTTTACGGTCTCAGCAGCAAAGTAAAAAGTGCATGTGCATGCATTCATTCATTACAAACAGAAGATAATAAAAAACTCCATTGCATTGCATAGATATTTTTCTGTGTTACATCATTTTTGCAGGAAAATAAAGAAAGGAAAATGAACAACGGGACTCAGCCCAAACTCACATTCTCTCTCTCTCTCACTCACTCACTCACTCACTCACTCACTTACCCTTCCCCTCTCTCTCCTAAGAGTTTCCATCTCTGAGATGCGTTCTCTTTCCCCTGCGGTGATATTACGCATCGCCTCTACCCGAACTAGACTCATCCTCGGATGAGGTAGACGATACCAAGTAAGAAGGAACAGGAATTGGGTCCCGAATATGGGCAGTCGCCGAAGATATCCAATCCCGAATGTCACTCAGCTAAGTGGTGGACACCCGAACTTGTGCAAGAAAAGGCAAACTCAATATCATGCAGAAAAGATTAAAAGTGACCAAAAAGAAGGAAAATAACAGAAATAAACAGAAAGATATACCAAAGGACGAAGAACCTCATTTGTCAAGACCAATTATTTTGGGTCCATCGCATGAGGGCGATGCAACATAGGCACCACCCCTCAATCAACCCTACGGATGTTGTATAAAGGGGTATTCAACCTCATAAAACGGACCTATGAGGTCTCCACTATCACAGATGTCGATGGACCACCATCGCTGTGGGAGGACCCCACTAGCCAACTCGAACCTGCAAGAGAGAAAGGCAGTGCATCATATATGCTTGGCGCCATCAGCCAACTCGTCATGAAGTCCATATAATCATACGGCATAGCCGTATCAGTTTACAACAGGTAGGACTCACCAATCATCATCGCAATCCTCGCATCCTCTGGCAGTAGCCGCTCTCGCCCCATAGATATAGCGGGCCTCGGAGGTGGCACCACCACCTCCTCCTCAGTAATCTGTCGAATCACCCTCTCCTCGAGATACCATAAGTGGCCAAACTCATGCGCCAGTAAACTCCTCAACTACGTGTTCACCCCGATCACCCCCGGGTCTTGAAGAGCTACCCCCCAAGGGTAAAAGGTCACTTGAAAAATCCCCAGCAAATATAAGACAAAACAGAATCAGAGCACATAAATACCAGGACTAAAGAAGGGGAAAATATTACCCTATCACTCGTCAGGTCATTCATGACCTGACACACAGCCTCCAGAGAAAGAGACAGCCTTGACTGTCGATTGGCCTTTCGCCACCGATATAATCGGCAAAAGTCCTCAATAGTCTCGTCCTTCAAAGAAATCAGTTGGGTATTACTCCCAATCACCACATAGAACCACGTTTGCCAAAGATAAGAATTTACAATAAAAAAGACATGCGCAAGGAAAATACGAATGCATGAAAGGAAAATGTGCAAACTAAAGAATACCTCAAGAAGATATGTGGCTCCAGTGAAAGACTACCGGCAGCACCGGCTGAATGCATCTAGAGAAAAATAAAGGGTGTCCAAAGTCAATCATAGAGAGGGATGTTCGAAAACATCCTCAAGTATGGTAAAAAAATCATAAGTGGACAACATCGCCGCTCGACGCCACAAAAAATCCCCCCAACACCAACAAAATAAATAACCGGTCCATTTGTCTCACCTACAGCCCATCCTCTGCATCAATCACCCATCCTAGCAAAACATACCTCATCAGGTACAACCGGATAGAGTCCTCAGATATTATCCTCCCCACATCACTGAGCACCGCCCGCACCGCCTCTGGCCTCACTCGTAAAGAGCGATCCACCTTTATTTGCTCTCCATCACAATCTATCCCCAGCAGCTACTGCACATCTATAGGAGTCACAGTCATCTCCCCAAAGCCAAAATGGAAGGTTTGGGTAGTGTCCCACCACCTCTCTCCCAGAGCGCATAAAATCGTCGTCGAACGAGGCGTCTCATCCAACACAGACGCCAACCTCCCAAAGCCTGCTGATGATACCACCCAACGCACCACAGGTGGAAGATGCTCCCAGACATCCTTAAGCCCTGTCATCCCACGAGCATGCATACTCGACAAAGAGACATCCAACTCTCAAAATAAAAACCTTCTCAAAATCCAAAAAAAAAGGAAAATCATCAAAAAAGAATGCCAAAAGTCATTTCACTTATGTAACCACCAGGGTTCACCACCCTCGAAGAGTGATGACGCGATGACTCCCGCAGCAAAGTCCTCTCATCCACAATCGGCTCGAATGCAATAAAAAAGTTCTCACTCCATAAAGCAAGAGGTGCCCTGGCCATCCATTCCATGTTCACCCAGTCGTCAACAGTCAACCACTCCCTAAGTACCGCAGTGCTCACAAAAGTGGCCATTATTTGAATTACAGAATGTTGGAATGATTCTTAGAAGAAAATTACAGAAGGAGAGAAGGCAAGCAGCTGTGAAAAATGAGGGGAACAATCCCCTTTTTATAGGAAGCCGAGGGTCATGCCGATCAGCACTGACCCGAAACCTACCCATCGGCACTGACCTTCCATCTTCTTGAGGCAGTCCAAAAGTCTGTGCCACTGTCAAATGGCATCCTCCACGCCATGTCGACCGGCACTCCCCATAATTTTTTGTACAAAAAACTCCCTGAAAATACCAGAAAACCCTGAAAAATTCTTAAATTATTTCTAAAAATCCCTGGGAGGGTTTAGAAAAAATTTACCAGGAAAATTTCACACTCCCTCAAGAGAAACCCCTATTTCCCCAGCGAAACTCTCAAAAGTCAAATGAATCAACCCTCGACCACATCCCCAGAGGACCCCTACCTCAGATTATCTCCTATTTCCCACAAAGTCTCCAAAATATACCAAAGTTTCCCCAGCAATCATCTCCCCAGATCAAATCAAAATCACAAGGAAATTTCCCCGGCAGAGTTCCCCGAGAACATCTCAACTTAAGCCCTCAAAATTGGCTTCGACCCGTAGAATTGGTCATCCCAACTTAATCCCTCAAAATTGGCTTCGACCCGCAGAATTGGTCATCCAAATTAATCCCTCGAAATTATCTTCGACACGTAGAATTTGTCATCTCAACCTAAGCCCTCGGAATTGGCTTCGACCCGCAGAATTGGTCATCTCAACCTAAGCTCTCAGAATTGGCTTCAACACACAGAATTGGTCATATCAACTTAAGCCCTCAGAATTGGCTTCGACCCGCAGAATTGGTCATCCCAACTTAAGCCCTCAGAATTATCTTCGACCCGCAGAATTGGTCATCCCAACTTAAGCCCTCAAAATTGGCTTCGACCCACAGAATTGGTCATCCCAACTTAAGCCCTCAAAATTGGTCATATCCATCTAAGCCCTCACAACTGGCTTCAACCCGCAGAATTGGTCATCCCAACTTAATCCCTCAGAATTAGCTTCAACCCGCAAAATTACTCATCCCAATATAAGCCCTCAGAATTAGCTTCGATCGGTAGAATTGGTCATCTCAACTTAAGCCCTCAAAATTGGCTTCGACCTGTAGAATTGGTCATCTTAACCTAAGCCCTCATAATTGTCTTTGACCCGGAGAATTGGTCATCTCAACCTAAGCCCTCAGAATTGGCTTCGACCCGCATAATTGGTCATCTCAACTTAAGCCCTCAGAATTGGCTTTGACCAGCAGAATTGGTCATCCCAACTTAAGCCCTCAGAATTGTCTTCGACCCGCAGAATTTTTTGTCCCAACTTAAGCCCTCAGAATTGTCTTCGACCCACAGAATTGGTCATATCAACCTAAGCCCTCAAAATTGGCTTCGACCCGTAGAATTGGTCATCTCAACCTATGACCTCAGAATTGTCTTCGACCCGTATAATTTGTCATCCCAACTTAAGCCCTCTAGATTGGCTTTAACCCGCAGAATTTGTCATCTCAACCTAAGCCCTCAGAATTGGCTTCGACCCATAAAATTGGTCATATCCATCTAAGCCTTCAAAATTGTCTTCGACCCGCAGAATTGGTCATATCAACTTAAGCCCTCAGAATTGGCTTCGACCCACAGAATTGTTCATCTCAACTTAAGCCCTCAGAATTGGCTTCAACCTGTAGAATCGATCATCCTCATCCTTAGGTCCTCAGAATCGGCCTCGACCAGCAGAATCGTTCATCCTCACACTTAGGTCCTCAGAATCGGCCTCGACACTCATAATCAATCATCCTCATCCTTAGGTCCTTAGAATCATCCTCGACCCTCTGAATCGGTCATCCTCCTCCTTAGGTCCTCAGAATCGACCTCAACCCTCTGAATTGGTCATACGCTTTCAAAGGTATCATGGGTGTCTATTCGATGGCTATTATTTGTTCTAAACTCACCTATCGAGGGGCTCTGTAGACACACCATTATATAACCCCCTATACTCTCCTTAGGTCCCTAGAACCTCCCTTCATCACTGCAAACCTAAGTCATATCACGGGTACTTACCTAGAGGCCATAGGGCACTCCCTGGCTCCGTTTGACCAAAAGTTCAACTCTTCAGCTCCACCGAGACTAAATGAATCTTCAAATGGTACTGAAACCCCTTTCAAACGGTCCATCATGTGCGCGATTCTAACTTACGATGTTGATGAACAACTCATTTTTCCTTGAAATCTGACCTAGAGGCCACGGTATGCTTCCACGCCCCATGTGCGATTCTGACTTACCATGCGGACGAACGATCCGTTTGCGTCCGATGATTCCCTGTCCAAAGGACCGACGAGCGCTCCCAAGACACATTTGACCCAAAGTCAACTCTTAAACCGGGGAGAAGTCCAAAGGACTTTCTAAGGTCTCTGATGTACCTTTACAAGGTTTGCCTCGTGCGCAATTTGGATTAATGGTTTGCACTCTACGACCATTTTTCCGAAGGAACCTGAAAGAGACTGCCAAATAGTAGGTTCCAAACCTTGCCTATCGGTAGTGTGCCTAAAAACACCTGTCGATTAGCAGAACCAGGTCTATATCGATCGGAAATGCCCGGGGCCTAATAAAAAGAGGGCCTAACCTCATTGCAAAAGGACCCAAGATCTTAAATTCACCACTCTTAGTAAACTCAAAAAAGCCCTCTCGAAGTCAGCGTGATTCCCACATCCAAATCCCTTTCCAACCTTCAGTTTTCGTCATCCTTTTCATCAAACTTAGTTAATTAACTACTCTTCATCATCACCCAAGTGCAAGAGTTTCTCTCCAACATTCAAGATCAAGCTCAAGATCTTCAAGAAGGTCCAACTTTCTCAACTCTCTCCTCAAATTCTCCTAAATTTGCATTAGCTTATTTTATTTCTTAGAACTTTTATTCTCTCATCTCATATATCCTATTATACTTTTTATTTAGTATTATTGCACATCACTTATTTTCATATTAATAAAACCCAAAAACAAGAAAAAAAAAAGGTTTGCTCATAAATTCCAACCGGGAATTCTCACACTTTTTCACACTTTTATCACAACTAAAACACATTTTACACACACACACACACATAAGATAAGTCCAAGGTTGGATTTATGGGATAAACCCCACCCCTCATTTTACAGACAAACTATGTGGACTTTGATGCCTCTATAGGCTACGTAGGCATCTCGGGGTAAAACTCGAGATTCGAGTCCTGATTCTTCCCCTTTTATTATTATTTTTAATTCTCTTAGATTCTACATACTTATATATGCATATATTTGTTTTTAATGGCGTGTTATTTCGTACGTGTTATCGTTTTGTTATAACGATCAACGCAAGGATAATTGCGTAAATCCTATTTACTAATATTACTTTTAGGGGTATTCCTACGGATGACTCGCTTTATCTTTTCATTGATATAAGTTTATGATAACTATCTCCACTACATATACACATGCACACACATCACAGGGAAATAAAGGAAAATAGCAACCATCCATGAGAGAGCGCACGAGCATAATGGGTGCCTAACACCTTCCCATTTCGTAACATAGCCTCCGGACCCTTTTCGAATCATTTTGGTTTCGTATGCATCAGTATGTCTTTGGATGCCGTCCTTCGGGATGGCTCCCTTTTATTTTGTCTATTTTGAGTAAAGTAGATTTGCGACTCCATCTCTCTATATTTTTTACCTCATCACCGACGCCGGCTGAAGCGCTCCCGAGAGGAATGCGCGGGACCAAGATCCTCTCGACATTGAAGATACCCTCTTCTTCGTCTCACCTTCCACGAGGATCGGGGATGGCCAGAAGTATTTTGCTGATTTTCCTCCAAGTTCTCATGCATGATTATAGGTTCTCATTGATCACATATGAGCTCTATGGCGGTTGGATTATCACTTGATGTTGCTCCAATAGGGGGTCAATAGATCCAACGATGTTTCTTTGGGATCACATTCTACAAAAATCATTATTGTTTAAAAGTTTGGTGGTTTGGGGGTCTCTTAAGATCCAAATTATCATATTTCGTCATAAAGGAGTTCCAAAAGTATTTCAATTTAAGAACCAAACCACGAAGGTCGATGGATGGCTAGTCGGTGTGAGTTGGGTAAGGAGGCTGAAGAGATGACTAATCACATTCTCTTCCATTATTAGTTGACAATGGGTTTATAGGATGTATTCTTCTCTATTAGTCATGTTGAATGTGCGAACTCAAGTTAGTGAACGCATTGCTTAAGTCATCACACCCGTTAAATGGCTAAAATTTTTAGAGAAATTTGGAGAAGTGACCATCGTTGTATCTTCTGGACAATTTGGAGGGAGGGAAATTCGAGGTGTTTTAAAGTTAAGGGAAAGGATCCAACTAGACTTCGACACTTATTTTTTAAATCATTGATGGTTTGGTATAAGAAAAACCATAACATATCTATTACTTTTTTTTAGGTTTTGGAGGAGATTAATATATTTATGTAATCTAAATAGTTATTTTGGGTGATCTTTTGTCTAGCTCCCCCCTCTCTGGTTTTTTATACTTCATATATACGGGTCCCACCCCCTAGCGATTTCTTTGTAAAATCTTTTATTTTCAAAAAAAATATTTTAATTTCACAATTTTCAGTTACTTCTGACCGATTAAATTTGGGACTAGATTTAATCCAATGGTTACAATTCAATTGTCTTTGGACAGGATCCGATCGGGTGTTCTTTGGACGAATCCATGCGATTGTACTCGAAGACTACACATGATCATGTGGCTATTTTCAAATATTTAATGGCCCGTATTTAAGATTTTAGCTATGTGCATTTTGGGGCGAACTGATTACATATGATAGTCCATGTATTGATCCATTCTCTAGGATTAAGTGACTTGATGTTTTTTAATGAAAGATGACATGGACTAATCTGCAATACTGGAGGATTAACTTTCAGTTTGTCCTCAGGTTGGCACTAGGTTATGTGACATTCTAACCTTTTTGCACATATCAATGATAATTCCAATAATACAATAATAGTACATCACATATAATATATGTTTATCTTAGTTGATAGGTAGTTAAATATAGTGACTAAGAACTTTCATTCATCATATTTATAAGTCTTCCATGGGTAACTTAACAAAATAAAAAGAAATTACACGTAGGCATTACATCAAGCAATAAGTGGTTGTATATATCATCGTGGTGATTTTTTCTGCCTTGCTAATGATTTTCTGTAACAACCCAAGACTTTCGGAACAGTAATTATTTTATTTTGGGAGAAATAAATAATATTTTACTGGAGAATAATCAAATTGGAAATTGAGGTCAAAATTTAGAGTTGTTAGAAAGTTTCTCAAATGGAAATTCAGAGGGTACCATTGTGTCCAGAAGGGTCGAGAAAGTCGAAATGACTATACTTGGGGTCTATTTAGGTTCCGAAATAATTTAGGACCATTTGACTCGAATTAAAGTTACCGAGTCATTTAAAGTGTGTATTATCATTTAAAGATGTGTACCTTGGGAAATTATGCTTAAAAGCCATGTGAGAATCATTCTCACTTAAGAGAGAAAGAGAAAAAGAAAGAAAGAAAGAAAGAAAGAGAGAAGAAGAAAGAAGAAGAAAAGGAAGGAGAAAAAGAGGGAGAAAGAGGATTTCCAGGCCAATACACGATCTCAAGGCGGATTCAGACCCTACGAACCCGAGGCAAGTGATTAAACTTGCTAAATAATTGTTGTGTACCATTTATTGTATGATTTGTGGATTGATATTATGGGTTTTAGGTTTAGTTTAACAAAACCTAACTTTTTGGAAAATCTTAGATTTGTTATGTAGATCTTGGATTTAATGATAGATATTAGTTTAAACGTGTTCTGGGATGAGAATTGATGTTATATTTGTGATTGGGTTGAAGAGAAATGAAGAGAAAATGATTAAAATGAATTTTAGAATTTTGGAGAAGATGATGAATAGTGACACAACGTCACTTCTGAATCAATTCGGCCATGATACGAATTGATTCGGCTCTTGGTCAAAAAATTAAAATTGTAGATCTTTTTTATACGGTCGCGTGAGGGTTGACTGTGTATTTTTCTGATTTTTTTTGGATTTTTAATGATATTTCTACAAAAAGCTGTCCAAGATCGAAATCGTTAGTCAGAAATTAAGGTTAAAATTATTTGGAGATAAATATTAGTGGATTCCCAAATAGGGTGTTTGCACATCTAAAGAACTCGAGGAGATGGAAAAACTTTGGGTTCGTAGAAATAAAATCCGAGTTATAATTTAAATGACGGTTTGGGATTTTGGCTTTTGAGGAAAATAGCCAAATCCGTGGCTTCTGGAAGGCCGAATCGATTCGGCCCCTTACCGAATCGATTCGGAAAGTTGCAGGTGCCCAGGTCTGAGTGACCGAATAGATTCGGTCCCCAGCCGAATCGATTCGAACTGAGACAGATTCCCAGGTCTGAAGACCCGAATCGATTCGCTGGACCGAATCGATTCGGAAACAAGGCTTTTGTGGGATTGTTTTTCTAAGGAGAATTTCATCCCGTTTTGTTTGACGTTATCGAATGGAGATCTCTATAGCAGACATTTGAAGTATGTTTTCGAGACTTTTAGTGAGTTTTCCTTATAAGAAATTATTGGAGTCGTATAGACTAAATTTGAGGAATACCGATTAGAAATTATGGTGTATACTAAGTGGTGAAGATGTGTGAGTTTTAGCGATTAGTGTATCAGGAGAGAGATATACTAAACCTAAACAATGACACAAATTCAATTGCGCCTAAGAGCGTATAATGAAAATGAATATATTGTTGCAGGTATACCTTATATAATGGTATATCTTTATTTCGTGGGATGTATGTATACCTTATATGATGGTGTAAATACATGTTAGGCATACCCTACCCTTGCTATCATTGGGAAGTTTCGTGCGTAGTGGGTGAGCATCCTGACTCGAAAAGCAGGATGTGGATATTCCCAGGTCATAGTCGTCCATGGTAGTCATCATATGACATATATATATATATATATATATATATATATATATATATATATATATTATTTTAGGGGTGAGAGGTCGTGGGTATGTGTCGCTCTCACCTGCCGGTTAGGCGCTATGACCGCTTCCCGGACGTTGTGTGCATGAGTTGATCACGAGGTGGGTGTCGTTGAACCCCACTAGGTGGCCCCAGTTTGCTCCGTATATGGGCTGCTGGAAGATGATAGCATGTGAGCTTGCGTCCTTCGAGTTATAGCTCGGTTGGATGGTTATTATTGCTTGTGCTTGTATTTGAGTGTCAAGGGCATAATGGACCTCAACGACCTACATTTCCAGGATTAGTGTATCGAGGGGGTTGCTTGTTTGGATTTCTCTTCGGCGATACGTCCCATGCACGAACCGCAGTGTAATGTTGGAACTTGGGGATAAGTTTAGTCCTTAATGCTCATAATTATTTATATATATGTCACCTATCCCGACAATCGACAGTGCCAGGAGTAGTGTAACGAGGGGGTTCCTTATTTGGATTTCGCCTCGGCGAGACGTCCCACGCATGAAATGCCGTGTACTGTTGAGAATTGGGAATATTAATTAATTAAAAATGGAAATAAATTTGGGTTACATGCATCTTGCATTGAGGGCATAATGAGCCTCGAGGATTAATACGGTCAGGAGTAGTGTAACGAGGGGTTCCTTGTTTTGATTTCGCCTCGGCGAGACGTCCCATGCACAAAACGCAGTTCCATGTTGAGAATCGAGAGGAGTTTAGTCCTTAACTCTTGATGCTAATAACTCATATAATAGTTATTTATATGGTTTCATGCCTTATAAGGGCATCACTAGAATATAAAATTCTAGTAAATGAGATTGTTGATGTATTGTGATGATGTGGACATGATTGGATCATGTAACTTTATATGTTCAACACATGAACATTATAAAGATAACTTGTGGGTACCCTGAATTTAGCATTATAGGCCTGGACGAGTAGCCTCGCCTTAGGGGCCCAAAGCCCAGGCCCATCACCTTTTGTATTGATCCGATTACTCCACGATCCCATGAAGAGAAGTTGTGGGGAAGCGCGATCCATGTAAGAAAATTACAGGGGAGATGGCTAATAAGGAGGAACCCATCACCCCCACTAACCAACATATACATGTATAAATTAAACCCTAAGTTCGGGGCAAAGGACACTTTGTATTCTCTGTACTTATTCTTCAGAACATAGAGAAATAACACTGACTGAACCACCGTGGACGTAGGCACATCTTTGCTGAACCACATATACCCGTTGTTGTGTGATTGGCATTTTATTTATCTTTTCTTGGTTGTTACCTCTTTAATATTTATTTGTGTTGCATAATAATTGTCACTACAATTGGCGCCGTCTGTGGGAAGCGTTCATCTTTCCCTGAGAAGAGCCCACGCCAAGAAAAAATCTAAGATGTCTGGTCACAGCAGCAACGCTCCTCAAGCAGGAGATATTCAGGAGCCACCCACTCCTCACGGGATTAGGTCTGAAGTCCGACGTTCGGATCAAGGGGATCGCTTAGAAAGGCCGGCCTCAGAAGAAAGTTAAGGACCATCAAGGTCCACTCAGATATCCAGATTGATCGATGCATACGAAGCAACGTTCCATGAGCAGGGGGAGTCTTCTCGCAGATATGAGGCTGAGAATGCTCGCTTGAAAAGAAGACTGGAAAAACTGGAGAAGGAACTATGTCCTGATACCAGGAGACGCCCCTATCGCACTCCTAGCCCTCAGGCAAGCAAATCTCGCAGCCGAGGAAGGAGCCCTAGGTGGCAATATCAAGGGTACGAAGGTGGCGGCTTAGACGATAACCTCCGCGAACAACTGAGAAAAGCTCGCCGCTATCAGAGCCCTGCTCGCAGCGACGACAACATACGGAGCCTAGTCTGCAGTGAAATGGACCAACATCCAGCTCATCGCGGCACCAGGTCGACCAGAGAACTCGCCAGGAGAGCCCTCAAGACCCAGATGAAATCGCCCTTCACGAGGGAAATTGAAGAAGAAGAGGCTCCCAAAAAGTTTGCTATTCCAAGGTTCAAGATTTACGACGGGAAGACTGATCCCATTGATCATGTCAGGCAGTACCGGCAGGCTATGACCCTCTGGAATCACCGAGATGCACTGATGTGCTGTATTTTTCCCTCGAGCCTTCATGACGTGGCCCAGAAATGGTTTGAGAAACTCCTTCACCGATCCATCAGAAATTTCAAATCCCTGGCCGAGATCTTTACGGCCCGGTTCATCACCAGCAGCTCCCATCCCAAAAGGATAGATGCTCTATTAACAATGAAGAAAATGCCTCAGGAGACACTCTGAGACTACTCGAAGAGGTACTGGGAGTTATTCAGCGAAGTCGAGGACTGCGCGGAAGAAGTGGCAGTGGCTTTATTCAAAATTGGGCTACCTAGCTCTTCCCTCCTTTACCAGTCCTTGACAAAGAAGGAAGCTACGACCGTTGATGACCTGATGGCCCGGATTGAGAAATACGCAAAGGTGGAAGATGTCACCCGCCTTAACGTAGGAGAAAACGGTCGAGCCAAGCTCGCTACCAAGGGAAGTGAGAAAGTTGATAACCAGAAAAAAGGAGGAAAGAGTGGGGGCAAGAATGGCTCCAAAAACGGAGGGAACCCTGACGTTGCAAAGTCTTTCTAGGCGGTCAACACCGTCTTCAAAGAACCAATTTACAAAATTCTCGCGAAGATCAAGGATGAGCCGTTCATCAAATGGCCCCGGAAAATGGGAGGAGACCCCTCGAAAAGAAATAATGCACTGAGATGTACCTTCCACAAAGAGGGAGGGCATAAGACCGAGCACTGCAAGGCTTTTAAGTCCCACCTCGAGGAGTTGGCCCAATCCGGACATTTGAATGACTTTGTGGAAAAGAAGGTAGAGAGAGTGACTGTCCACAAGGAGGCAAAACCCGACAACGTATTGGAAGACGACCTTGGACACGAATTCACAGTAATCCACGGAGTATCCGATGTTAAGCAAATCCAGGGTAACTCAGCTCGAATGGAGGTAAAGAAGCTGACAGCGGTGATGCAAGCTTTTCAGATTGATCCAGCAAAATCACAGGCAGGAAAACGTCGGTGAGCAGAGGACATCCACTACAACAAGCATATCGTTTTCACGAATGAAGATCTTGTGGGAGTAAGGACCCCACATCACGATGCCTTAGTCATTACACTCAGGATAGCCAACTTTGATATCGACAGGCTGCTCGTCGTTCAAGGGATCTCATCCGAAGTAATGTACATCGACCTGTTCTGGTAATTGAAGTTGAACATCGCCGACCTAAAGGGAACCACTGTCCCTCTGGTCGGCTTCGCTGGGAAGATGACCATGCCTCTGGGCAAGATAGTACTGCCAGTGCTCGCTGGAAATGTTTCAAAAATGATCGAATTCTTGGTGGTCGACATCGATTCACCGTATCAAGCCATCCTCGGCAGGGGATGGCTTCATGCAATGAAGGCAGTCTCCTCGACCTACCACCAGAAACTCAAATATGTCACCGAACGGGGAGTGATGGAGATACATGGCGACCAGGCGATGGCGAGAAAGTGCTTCATAGCGGCCATCCGACCAAAGCCAGAGAAAAGAGTCGTTCAAACCAGCGAGAAAGTGGAGGAAGGTGCAATCCCTTCCAAATAGCAATTAAAATATGGAAGGCCCGGAGTGGAAAAGACCAGGCTCCTCCCCTCCGAGCGTGTTGTAGAGGACCTGGTAGAAGTGATTGCTAAAGAAGGCGACAACAGCAGAGTCTTCCTGATCGGGACCTCACTCACTGACCGAGAGCACAGGGATTTGTTAACCTTACTCAGAAGCAACATAGATGTTTTCGCTTGGGAACTCTATGAGCTGCCAGGAATCGATCCCAATATGGTCTGCCATCGGTTGCACGTCAATCCCACATTCAAGCCGATAGCACAGAAGGCACGACGAACTGCTCCCGAGAAGGCCAGAGCAATAGAAAAAGAAGTCGAAAAACTGCTGCATGCAGGGTCCATACGGGAAGTGCAATTTCCCAAATGGTTATCCAACCTAGTGGTAGTTCCAAAAAGCAACGGGAAGTGGAGAGTTTGCATAGACTTCACTGACCTCAACAAAGCCTGCCCCAAGGATAGCTTCCCTCTTCCAAAAATAGACCAACTAGTAGATGCCACCTCAACTCACGAACGAATGAGTTTCCTGGACGCATACTCGGGATATCACCAGATTCCCCTATATGCCCCAGATCAGGACAAAACGGCGTTTATCACAACGGTTGGTTTATACTGTTACAAGGCCATGCCTTTTGGGCTAAAAAATGCAGGGGCAACCTATCAGCGACTAGTTACCAAAATGTTCAGAAATCAAATGGGAAACACAATGGAGGTCTACATCGACGACATACTCGTCAAGAGCAAGGAGAAGGAAAATCACCTCTCGGACCTATCAAGTACCTTCGAAATCCTCAAGAAGTACCGAATGAAACTCTACGCGAGCAAGTGTTCCTTCGGTGTCCAGTCAGGAAAGTTTCTTGGGTATTTGGTCAGCAAGCGAGGCATAGAGGCTAATCCGAACCAGATTGATGCAATCAAAAGAGTGTAACCTCCTCGCACAGTCCGAGATGTACAGAAACTCACTGGAATGCTCGCTGCTCTAAATCGTTTCATTTCTAAATCCTCCGAGAGATGCAAGCCCTTCTTCCAACTCTTAAAAGGCAGCAAAACAGTAAAATGGACCCGAGGTTGCACACGAGCGTTAGACGAGCTCAAGTCCTACCTAAGCTCCCCACCGCTGCTTGTCATACCACAGCAAATGGACTCTTTGTACCTCTACCTCTCTGTGTCCACCCATACTGTCAACTCAGCGCTAATGTGTGAAGTTACAGGGATCCAACACCCAGTCTATTACGCGAGCAAAACCTTAATGGACGCCGAGCAGTGCTACCTACCATTGGAAAAGCTCGCATTCGCCCTAGTGATGTCCTAGAGGAAACTGAAGCACTACTTCGAAGCTCATACGATCATCGTCCTTACATCACACCCCCTCAAGGCTATCCTAAGGAAGGAGGATTTATCGGGCAGACTGTCTAAATGGTCAGTCGAGCTCGGCCGATTTGACATCCAATTTCAACCAAGGATAGCTATCAAGGGTCAAATCCTTGCCGACTTCATAGCTAAATTCACAGGCGAAGAACGCATCGACCAGCCTAAGCCAACAGAACAAAACAACCAGGCTACAGGGGGAAGCTGGAAACTATTCGTTGATGGAGCCTCCAACTCAAAGGGGGCAGGAGTAGGAATTTTTCTCATCACTCCAAAGAATACAGTCCTCGAGCAAGGAATCAGGATGGGATTTGTAGCCTCCAACAACGAAGCAGAATACGAAGCCTTAATAGCAGGTCTCCAAAGGGCGCAAACTCTGGGAGCAAAGCATTTACAGGTATTCAGAGATTCGCAACTAGTTTCCAATCAGATAAGTGGAGACTATAACGCGAAGGATGAGAGGTTGGCAGCCTACCTCTCCTTGGTAAAAAACTTAATGACGAACTTTGAAGACATCAACATCCAACAGTTTCCCAGGGGGGCAAAACAGCCACGCTGACGCCTTAGCAGCCCTGAGCTCGGCAGTTGATTCCAGCCTTAAAAGGATCATCCCTATCGATTTCCTCAGCTGCCCAAGCATCTACCCCAACTGCGAGCTGACCAAAGCGAAACCAATACTCCAATTGGAATCGGCCCCCAGCTGGATGGATCCCTTGAGAGACTATTTGAAGAACGGAACGCTCCCAGAGGATAAAAGAACTGCTCACCAGATAAGAGTCAAAGCTGCTCGCTTTCACTTATCCACAGGAGGCGACTTGTATAAAATATCTTTCTCCAGCCCCTACCTTAGATGCGTCCACCCAGGCGATGTCAAGGCAGTGCTTCACGAGCTTCACGAAGGAATCTGTGGAAGTCACGTCGGAGGAAGGTCTCTAGCCTTCCGAGCAATGAAGGAAGGTTACTGGTGGCCATACATGCAAAAGGACTCATTAGTATACATCCGCAAATGCCTAAAATACCAACTTCACGCTCCCATGGTCCACGAGCCCGCCAGCTAATTAAAATCCCTGACCAGTCCCTGGCCCTTCGCCCAGTGGGGAATGGACATCGTGGGACCACTGCCCACCACTGTCGGCAATCGCAAATACCTGTTGGTGGCAACTGATTACTTTACCAAGTGGATCGAGGCAGAACCACTGGAGAACATCCGAGATGCTGACATGATGAGGTTCATATGGAGAAATATAATCACCCGATTCGGAATCCCTAGAACCATCATCACTGACAATAGAACACAGTTTGATAGTGTCCCTTTTCAGGACTTTTGCGACAAACACGGGATCAGGCACCACTTCAGCTCGGTGGCCTACCCTCAAAGCAACGGACAAGCTGAGGCTTCCAATAAGATAGTGATCGCTGGATTGAAGAAGCGGTTAGAGCGAGCAAAAGGTGCGTGGACAACCGAGCTACCACATATCCTATGGGCGTACATAACGACTCCTAGGCGAGCCACAGGGGAAAAGCCATTCTCACTAGCATGTGGTATGGAAGCGGTCATCCCACTAGAAGCAGGATTGCCCACAATGAGATCCGACCTTGTCGAGCAGGGTCAGAACGATCAGGCTTTGCTCGCTGAACTCGACTTGGCCGACGAGCACAGGGAACTTGCCCTAGTAAAACTAGCGAGCTATCAGCAACAGCTCGCGAAGCACTACAGCAAAAGGGTCAATCCGAGGAAATTCGAAGTTGAGGACTATGTTCTAAGAAAGGTCCTGGGCAACACAGTGAAGCCATCAGACGGTAAACTGGGCCCGAACTGGGAAGGACCTTATAAGATAATTAGAGACGACCTGCAAGGTGCCTATCATTTGAAAACGATGGAGGGCAGAGAGATACCACGAGCATGGAATGCAGCCAATCTCAAAAAATTCTATTTTTAGTAGTTCTATTGTTAGATCTTTTATTATATTCATTATGTGAAAGGACAGTTCATTTCTCAATTCACCAATGAAAATCTCTCAGTTGATCACTCTCTAATTAATAACAGTTATATCTTATTACAAATCCTTTCCAAATTACGGGCATAATGGTCGACATAGCAGGGGAACACCCCTCCTCAGGTCATCGTCATGAAGCACGACAGACCTTTTAGCATTGCCCATGGCAATATATGAAGCCCTATAGAGTATTCTTAGGCATCAAACCTACTTTGGTTAAACAAAATCCTGACCGGATGAAGACATCCAACACCAGGTGTGTCCTCGCCAATTGCCCTACTTAGGCCTAAGGGAGTGTGACGACACGACCTAAAAGGTAAAGGGAGGGCACAATGGAATTCTTATACTGGACTGGGCGGACACTCACACGACAAAATAAAAAGGATTGTGAAGATGCAAAAATATAAAAGGATTGGATGAACACGTTTAGTCGGCAAAATTGCCCAAAACTCGAACTTCTCATTAATCTTTTATATTTACAAAAATGATAGTACATGTTTAGTCGGCGAAGCTCGTCCAAAGCATTTACAATAAATAAAAACAAAATTTCAAGAGTGTGGAAGCCTCCGAGCAAGATAATCAGCAACTTTAGCTCTCCTTCCATCATCAGGAGCGGGGACGAGCTCCTCCACGACCTTATTTGCGTCCAATTCCAATAATCGTCGGGGAATAGCATCAATGGGAATCCATCGATCATCCCGCCTAAATGGGTTGGGCATCAGAGTAGAGGAGGACATCTCGTGTCGATACCACAGCATCGAGTTCCTCGGGACCTGCAGCTCTTTGAGGGCACTCAACCACCCCCTGATGAAGGATAACTCTTCAAACTCTGATAGTCTCGTCGGAACTTCCAACCAGCCTTGATCATATCCATCGGACCACACTTGTCGAGGGCCGTTCTTGAACAAATGCCGGAGACGGGTGACGTCCCTCTAGAGCCCAACAGCAGTCACATATGCTCGCCGAACATCGCCGCGCAGCTCCTCCATTTCCCTCTCACGTTGTTCCTCGACTTCACTATTCCTACCTCTGGCACTCCTACCAGCACGCGGGAGGGGAGGTCGAGCATCTCGCGAAGAAGAAGAGCCTTGTAGGACTGTCGAAACGGTGCTCGGTGAATGCTCCTTAAGCTTCGAGACCTCCCACCTCAGGTCTTCATTCTCCCACTGTAGAAACTCCCCAACTTGGTTGATCTCGGTGGCCTCTAGTAACTTCGCTCTCAGCTCGCTAACTTCTTCTTTCACTGAAGCACCGATCTCTTCCATTTCCTGGAGCCTGTCCTTCAACTTGGCCACTAGCTCGGACTGATCCTTATATTTCTGGTTCCTTGACTTAGCAAACCTGCAAAGCCTAGTAAAGTCCTGGCGAACTGCAGGGCTTGCATTAGGACCAAGAGTCCTACCTAGTTGGGAGGTAACAGGAATATAGTCATCCACATCAACCAACTACAACTAAAAGAAAGAGAAAAGAAAGAGATCAGCATAAACAAAAATGAAGTCTTTTCATTGATAATGAGCGAGGTTACATCAGATCAAAAGAGAAAAAAATTACAAAGAAGCCCTATCAATTAGCAACCTCGGATAGCCCAGAGGTGGATGGACCCTTGTCCTTATCAGCATCAGCAGGGGCATTACCCTCTCCAGGGGTGTCCACTGCCCTCTCGACCAAAGGAGCATCAGTAGAAGTCGCCTGAGAAACAGGATTGGTGCCTTCAGCAGTTGGGGCTGGGTCCTCATCCACGACTGGCTTTGGCCCTGGATCATGCTCGTCAAAGAGTGGGGATGCAACGTCCACCCCAGCAGCCGTGAGGGCCTTATTCCAACCTTTCTTGAAGTTCAGATGGTTGATATAGCCTATCTGAACCTTGGCGTCCTCATACGCAGCAGCCCAGCCAGAGTTGTACAAATCTTCCTTAAGAGTGGCTGCCTGGGCTTTCTCCGCCTCCAGTTGCTGGGACAGAACCCTGTTCTTCTCTGCATGATCTAGCTTTCTCGAGCACACCAGGTCATACGCCTTCCTCAACTCCCCAAGCTCCCTGACCGCATTATCTCTCTCGCGAGCAGAATTAATAAGAGCCAAATCAGATGAAGCTCGAGCTGCGTCAGCACCCTTCAGGTCGGCCTCCAACTGAGACCCCCTGGCTACCAGGATAGATTTTTACTGCTCCAGCTCGCCATTCCTTCTAATCAGCTCATCACGAGAGCGATAAAGTACAGCGAAGTCGGTCACAAACTGCAAAGAACAAGGAAGGGATCAAGAAGAAGAAACCATCAAAATTTGTTAAAAGAAATTGAGAATTAGAAGGGAACCTTACCAAGGCAAGCCTCTGGCTAGCTTGCAAAGCCAGTTGATCGGACCCCAACGCCCTCTCACGATCTGCAGAGAGGACTGCTCTCTCGAGAAGCGCAGGGGCAAGCTGAGGAAAGGTGGCCACCGAAGCCCCCCTCGGGCAAGGCAGACACTGGGACCAGGGCTTGACCAGTTTTGCTCCTCAATTACATCTTCCTCCTCTCCTCCTCTTTTTCTCTCTCCCTTCTCTTTCTCTCTTCCACCTTCTTCTTCTCTTCCACCTTCTTCCTCTCCTCCTCTTTTTTCTTCTCTCTCTCTCTCGCTTGCTCCTCCTCTCTCTTCTTCTTCTCTTGCTCCTGAGAAGAAGGCCGAGAACCAGTAGTTATGGCCTCAGAGGCAATCTTCGATTTCTTGGACCTCTGTGCAAGAAGCACATCATCATCATAATCTCTGATCAAATTCTTCCTGGGAGGCATCTCTTCACCAGAACTTCTGGTAGTGCTCGACGAGTCTCGAGCCTCGGAATCCCCTTCAGAAGAACTGCTACTGTCAGCGCTGCCTGCACCCAAATTACTCACAACACCTGTAGGCTCGCTCTCTGAGCTGCTCTCTTCGTCGTCCAAATGGATGGGCTCAGCCAAAATCTCTTCGGAAGAATCAAAGTCTGGAACACTATCCACAGGTCGGGCTATGAAGCTGGAGCCTGTGTTCTTGTATTCAAGCAGAAAAGCAGCAGACCTAGGATGCTCGTCGTCACCCAAAGGTTCCCTGATGTTCCAAGCTTTCACCAGTTCCGAGATACGAACCTCGCTGAGAGCAGGCTCCAAGTTCTTTGTCCTCGCTGTGAAAGAAAAATCAAGGAGAAGTTAGAGAAATCACAAGTCAACAAAGGTTAAAATAATAATCTGACATCTACCTATATATTCTTCCCCATAAAAGGGAATAGTGAACTTCTCAGACCTCGACCTCTCAAATTGGAGGGGAAATTGCCAATTCCTAACAAGAAAACCTTCTTGCAAGTAGTCCTTATAGGAATCAGGTAAATTTACTACCAATACCCTATCAGGGCTCCTAGCCTTAAGGTACAGAACACCTAAACTCGTTCGATAAAAGGAGTAACAAAAGCAGACCTCGGCAAGCCCTAACCTTGTGCCATACAATTGATTTATCCTATGCACACCGTTCACTATTTTCCATACGTTGGGTGAACATTGTGCAGGCACAATACTAAAATAGCTAAAGAAGTGCAGAAACAGATCATTAGGGGGAAAGGTAAGTCCCCCCTGGGAGAGCAACAGGACGTGAATCCAATGTGCATCCTCTATATCCCTAACGTTCCTTGGAGGCGAGGCACAACACTCAATCTCTACCCACTCAAGAATACTGTAGAATTTTCTAAACTCAGTTACTGACCTATTTCCAATCTTCGCCATTGGAAAAATATAAGGAAAACTACAAACCAAAGAGAAAATGCAAAGAGAACGAGAGACTTACAAGACAGAAGATCAGGTCAAATGGCGAAGAAGAAACGAAAGTAGAGATCAAAAATAGAAGGTACAAAGCGTAAGAGTTCTCAGAAGATAGAAGATTGCTGGAAAAGCTGAAGCGACGAAAAGAAATGTGCCTTATTCCAACAAGCCTTCAACTCTAATCATAGCGCACGGAGAGCGAAGCGGGTGCCGCCAAAGCAACGTCACAGTTTTCAAAGAAATCAACCATAACAGTTGATCATTCAAATTCATTGGACCCATAGGAATGGCCCAACAAATTTAGGGGCAATTGTGGGTACCCTGAATTTAGCATTATAGGCCTGGACGAGTAGCCTCGCCTTAGGGGCCCAAAGCCCAGGCCCATCACCTTTTGTATTGATCCGATTACTCCACGATCCCATGAAGAGAAGTTATGGGGAAGCGCGATCCCATGAAAGAAAGTTACAGGGGAGATGGCTAATAAGGAGGAACCCATAACCCCCACTAACCAACATATACATGTATAAATTAAACCCTAAGTCCGGGGCAAAGGACACTTTGTATTCTCTGTACTTATTCTTCAGAACATAGAGAAATAACACTGACTGAACCACCGTGGACGTAGGCACATCTTTGTTGAACCACGTATACCCGTTGTTGTGTGATTGGAATTTTATTTATCTTTTCTTGGTTGTTACCTCTTTCATATTTATTTGTGTTGCATAATAATTGTCACTACATAACTGTAACTATTACATTAAAGTTAAAGCATTTAACTGAAAGAAAATTGAGGTAAATGTAGATTGGGACAAAGGTTAGACAGTTTCACTTAAATACTTCTTTTGGGTTTAAGTTAGAATCCTCTTACCTAATTAGAATCGGACATCCATTTGGAGATACGTGCATACGCTTAGTGCGCGCTTTAGATGAGAGGTGAGTTGAATTTTTATGGAGTGTTCGATTCCAACTAAATCATGTAATAATGCATTTATAATTATTATGCATTTTAATACACTTGCTATAAACTATTTTTCAAAACTCGGGTTCTAACCCGTTTATATTTTCCTCCTCCGTGTATATATATTGTATTACTTCAGGTGTTCCTCCGCAAGGATGCCTTTGATGTCCCTCCATTCAGGAGTTATGGAGTTGTGGCAGTAGCGGACTGTTGTGGCACTTTGCTTTGGTCGATTCCTATATTTGTATATCTAGATTAGGATTCAGTTGTATTGAGTTAGTATTCAAGTGTTATAGATTAACGCTTTCATATTTCATTTTCACAGATTATTGTATTGTCTGTTACTCGACAACATATTCGGGTATTTCATTGTTGAGATTTTGTTGTACAATGTATTGTACTCTTTTATTATTGAAGCATGCACATTTCACATCATAGTTAGATGTATATTATTGGTTGTGTGCATCATTGGTTTTGTTGTTGTTGTTAAAAAAATAAATGTTTTCAATTTTTGGCAATTCGCACTAAATGATTGTGGGTAGTTAGCCTTATATTATAGTGTTTAGTTGTTGATGTTGAGACTGTACCATCTGAGATACCTGATTTATGTAGTATAGGGCTGGCCACCCGTTATTATTTGGAGCGGGTTGTCACAGGTGGTATCAGAGCATCAGTTTCTAGTGTCTTTAGGATCTGTGTGCGTTACTACGATCTTCCGTAAGCATTCTTGATATAGATCCTTATTGCTTGGACGGTTACATTCATACGTCCATATCTTTCTGTGAATCAAAAATATTTGAAAGGCGTTCTGATACAATTGTTCTTGTTTCAGATGCCACCGAAGGGAGGTCGTTCATTCAGGGCAAACAAAGGGCAACCCCAAATGCCTCAAAGGAACATGACTACGGATGATGTTGCCAATATTATGGCACAAGCGGTCACTGCTGCCGTTTCTACGATGGCTCAGCAATCTGCCGCTCGAGCAGCCCCACCCCATTTAGGATTATCTTTATGGGAGAGAGTGAAAGAAGATTTTAGTAAGGGGCATCCTCCCGAGTTTGCAGGGGGGGTTGATGCAATGGCTGCAAGTCAATGGAAAAATATTATACAGAGGCATCTTCGTATGGTTGAGTGTAGTGAGGTACATAAACAATTTTTAGCACCTTTAGGTTATCGGGTGCCGCTCTCCATTGGTGGGAGTCTGTCACCACATCTGAACAGAGAGATACTTTACCTATAAAAGAATTTTGGGAACTTTTTAATCGAAGGTATTTGCCTTCCCCTACTCAGGATATGGGGATTTTTCAAGGAAATAAAACTGTGGAGGAATATGAAGAAGACTTCTCTAGTTGGGCGGAAGTTAGTACCTGATGAGGTAAATACGGAAGAGAAACGTATATCAAAGTGTGTTCGAGGTTTGGATTGGAAAATCCGAAAACATTTGTTAGGGAGTCCTAGATTAGTGACTTTCATTGAGGTAGTGAATGTGGCACTACTAAAGTGTCATGAATATCGTTTTCGTTCTCAAGAGAGTAAGAACTTTGGAGATTCGAGTTCATCAGGTAAGTTTGGCAAAGTGAGTGCCAGTAATGAGAATACGCAGAAAGAATTTGCAAGTAAGTGTTTCTTTTGTAAAGAAATAGGTCATAAAAAGATAGATTGTCCTCATAGACGTAAAGGACCACAGTTTGATGAAATTTTGGAAGTGCAACCCCTACAGCAGATGCGAGGTCGCTTTAGACCGGGGGACTATGTTTGGGAGCCCATTGATGAGGATGGGCAATCAGACTAGAGATGGGTAATGTAAGTTAACTTTCCTTTATAAATAGGATAATTAATATGTAAAGTTTTGGAATATCGTATGAGAGATATGTATAAATTGGGTAGTGCTTTAGCCCTTTTTGTTTATGTGTGGTATGTAATGACCCTAAGGGGAATTTTGAGCAAAATAGGCTCTTATTCTACGATTTAATAAAGGAATAGATGGTTTTACAAGGTGCTCAAAAAGAGCTTTAAACCTTGTAGTTAATGTAAGAATGGTTATGGTGATAACTAGTTTTGATAAAAGCTACTTCTCTTTACATAGTCAAGATAGACTATTATAATTGTGGTATTCCAGATATGGATGTGCCTTATAAAAAAAAGGGCTATATATTAAAATGATGTAAGATGTTGTTTATGTTTGAAAATTGAGATTGTGGTTTGATGGGACGCAGGTAAAATATTAGCTCATGAATATGATAATATTTCCGAGCTACATGTTATATAGATGATGATCTATAAAGACCTTGTGTTGGACATAAGGCATTTTATATTATATCATAATATATAAACCGTTTTCAAAATAAACTGTTTTCAAAATAAGACTTTTTATCGGCCTTCGAGCCCTTTCAAAATGATTTTCATAAAATAATTTTTTTTTCAAACTCTAGTTCGGATTTAACAAACTCTCAATCCCCGACGTCATCACACAGTAGTGTATTGGGAGGGTTCCTTGTTTGGATTTCTCTTTTGCGAGACCTCCCCCGGACGAAAGTGGCAAATGTCAGGAATTGAGAGGAGTTATTTCTTTGGACCATTAAAACGTTTTCTATCCTTAAAATGTTAATATATTCTATATTGATGGAGTTGTGGAATTTTGGAGGCAAATAAAGCCTCATTATGATTGCTGTGAGCACAAAGATCAAATTTAAAGGGTGTATGGGCGCCCTTGTTGTGGAAATTGGTTTTATTTAACTCATAATCAACTTTAAATAAAATAAATTAAATTAATCCGTCGTGGGAAGTTAGAAGTTTGGAGATAGGATTAGTGATGATGGGTAGATTAGAAATAGTGGAGCTTTGGGAGAATTAGGCTTAGCTAAATTTCGAGGACGAAATTTTTGTAAGTGGGGAAGTTTGTAACAACCCAAGACTTTCGGAACAGTAATTATTTTATTTTGGGAGAAATAAATAATATTTTATTGGAGAATAATCAAATTGGCAATTGAGGTCAAAATTTAGAGTTGTTAGAAAGTTTCTCAAATGGAAATTCAGAGGGTACCATTGTGTCCGGAAGGGTCGAGAAAGTCGAAATGACTGTACTTGGGGTCTATTTAGGTTCCGAAATAATTTAGGACCGTTTGACTCGAATTAAAGTTACCGAGTCATTTAAAGTGTGTATTATCATTTAAAGATGTGTACCTTGGGAAACTAGGCTTAAAAGCCACGTGAGAATCATTCTCACTTAAGAGAGAAAGAGAAAAAGAAAGAAAGAAAGAGAGAAGAAGAAAAGGAAGGAGAAAAAGAGGGAGAAAGAGGATTTTCAGGCCAATACGCGATCTCAAGGCGGATTCAGACCCTACAAACCCGAGGAAAGTGATTAAACTTGCTAAATAATTGTTGTGTACCATTTATTGCATGATTTGTGGATTGATATTATGGGTTTCAGGTTTAGTTTAACAAAACCTAACTTTTTGGGAAATCTTAGATTTGTTATGTAGATCTTGGGTTTAATGATAGAAATTAGTTTAAATGTGTTCTTGGATGAGTATTGATGTTATATTTGTGATTGGGTTGAAGAGAAATGAAGAGAAAATGATTAAAATGAATTTTAGAATTTTGGAGAAGATGATGAATAGTGACATAGCGTCATTTCTGAATCGATTCGGCCATGATATGAATCGATTTGGCTCTTGGTCAAAAAATGAAAATTGTATATCTTTTCGATACGGTCGCGTGAGCTCTGACTGTGTATTTTTCTGATTTTTTTTTGGATTTTTAATGATTTTTCTACGAAAAGTTGTCCAAGATCGAAATCGTTAGTCAGAAATTAAGGTTAAAATTATTTGGAGATAAATATTAGTGGATTCCCAAATAGGGTGTTAGCACATCTAAAGAACTCGAGGAGATGGGAAAACTTTGGGTTCGTAGAAATAAAATCCGAGTTATAATTTAAATGAAGGTTTGAGATTTTTGGCTTTTGAGGAAAATAGACAAATTCGTGGCTTCTGGAAGGCCGAATCGATTCGGCCCCTTACCGAATCGATTCGGAAAGTTGCAAGTGCCCAGGTCTGAGTGACCGAATCGATTCGGTCCCCAGACGAATCGATTCGAACTGAGACAGTTTCCCAGGTCTGAAGACCCGAATCGATTCGCCTTCCTAGACGAATCGATTCGCTGGGCCGAATCGATTTGAAAACAGGGCTTTTGTGGGATTGTTTTTCTAAGGAGAATTTCATCCCGTTTTGTTCTAGGTTATCGAATGGGGATATCTATAGGAGACATTTGAAGTATGTTTTCGAGACTTTTAGTGAGTTTCCCTTATAAGAAATTATTGGAGTGGTATAGACTAAATTTGAGGAATACCGATTAGAAATTATTGTGTATACTAAGTGGGGAAGATGTGTGAGTTTTAGCGATTAGTGTATCAGGAGAGAGATATACTAAAACTAAACAATGACACAAATTCAATTGCGCCTAAGAGCGTATAATGAAAATGAATATATTGTTGCAGGTATACCTTATATAATGGTATATCTTTATTTTGTGGGATGTATGTATACCTTATATGATGGTGTATATACATGTTAGGCATACCCTCTTCTTGCTATCATTGGGAAGTTTCGTGCGTAGTGGGTGAGCATCCTGACTCGAAAAGCAGGATGTGGATATTCCCCATGGTGGTCATCATATGACATATATATATATATATATATATATATATATATTATTTTGGGGGTGAGAGGTCGTGGGTATGTGTCCCTCTCACCTGCCGGTTAGGAGCTATGACCGCTTCCCGGACGTTGTGTGCGTGAGTTGATCACGAGGTGGGTGTCGTTGAACCCCACCAGGTGGCCCCAGTTTGCTACATATATGGGCTGCTGGAAGATGATAGCATGTGAGCCTGCGTCCTTCGAGTTATAGCTCGGTTGGATGGTTATTATTGCGTGTGCTTGTATTTGAGTGTCAAGGGCATAATGGACCTCAACGACCTACATTTCCAGGATTAGTGTATCGGGGGGGTTCCTTGTTTGGATTTCGCTTCGGCGAGACGTCCCACGCACAAACCGCAGTGTAATGTTGGAACTTGGGGATAAGTTTAGTCCTTAATGCTCATAATTATTTATATATATGTCACCTATCCCGACAATCGACAGTGCCAGGAGTAGTGTAACGGGGGGTTCCTTGTTTGGATTTCGCCTTGGCGAGACGTCCCACGCATGAAACGCCGTGTACTGTTGAGAATTGGGAATATTAATTAATTAATTAAAATTGGAAATAAATTTGGGTTACATGCATCTTGTATTGAGGGCATAATGAGCCTCGAGGATTAATACGGTCAGGAGTAGTGTAACGGGTGGTTCCTTGTTTGGATTTCGCCTTGGCGAGACGTCCCACTCACGAAACGCAGTGCCATGTTGAGAATCGAGAGGAGTTTAGTCCTTAACTCTTGATGCTAATAACTCATATAATAGTTATTTATATGGTTTCATGCCTTATAAGGGCATCACTAGAATATAAAATTCTAGTAAATGAGATTGTTGATGTATTGTGATGATGTGGACATGATTGGATCATGTAACTTTATATGTTCAACACATGAATATTATAAAGATAACTGTAGCTATTACATTAAAGTTAAAGCATATAACTTAAAGAAAATTGAGGTAAATGTAGATTGGGACATAGGTTAGACGGTTTCACTTAAATACTTCTTTTGGGTTTAAGTTAGAATCCTCTTACCTAATTAGAATCGGACATCCATTTGGAGATACGTGCATATGCTTAGTGCGCGCTTTAGATGAGAGGTGAGTTGAATTTTTATGCAGTGTTCGATTCCAACTAAATCATGTAATAATGCATTTAAAATTATTATGCATTTTAATACACTTGCTATAAACTGTTTTTCAAAACTCGGGTTCTAACCCGTTTATATTTTCCTCCTCCGTGTATATATATTGTATTACTTCAGGTGTTCCTCCGCAAGGACGCCTTTGATGTCCCTCCATTCAGGAGTTATGGAGTTGTGGCAGTAGCGGACTGTTGCGACACTTTGCTTTGGTTGATTCCTATATTTGTATATCTAGATTAGGATTCAGTTGTATTGAGTTAGTATTCAAGTGTTATAGATTAACGCTTTCATATTTCATTTTCACAGATTATTATATTATCTGTTACCCGACAGCATATTCGGGTATTTCATTGTTGAGATTTTGTTGTACAATGTATTGTACTCTTTTATTATTGGAGCATGCACATTTCACATCATAGTTAGATGTATATTGTTGGTTGTGTGCATGATTGGTTTTGTTGTTGTTGTTAAAAAAATAAAAGTTTTCAATTTTTGTCAATTCGCACTAAATGATTGTGGGTAGTTAGCCTTATATTATAGTGTTTAGTTGTTGATGTTGAGACTGTACCATCTGAGATACCTGATTTATGTAGTATAGGGCTGGCCACCCATTATTAGGAATTCAAATAACAAATCAATCAAAAACCTTTAGAGACAATCAATCCAAAATCTTTAGTGATAAAATAACAGTGATAAGCCCAGACTTTGAAGAGGGAAATCCATACGGTAAACAAAACTAGGCACTCCGTACCCTGAGTCCTATAGGCCAAATAATATTGTCATGGGTATAATGATAATTTATTCCCTGATTATAATCAGTTCTATATGAAAATAGATTCAACGAAATTAGGTTAAATCGAAATCACTGGTTCAAAATCAACATAGGATTTTTAAAATCGAATCAAGTTTAACGTATTGTGAACTACACAAATGAGTTCATAAATGAGAATAAGATATTTGGGTCAATCACATAGTGATACGAACAACTGGTGTAATCAAGAGAATTTTGTGAAATAGAACTGAAAAAAATCACTTACTTGAATTGGGCTTTGGGTTTATTTCGAGTTGTAGTCTTAAGGCTGTGGTCCTGGGATGTCTTAAATTTAAAAAAGAAATAAGCAAAGCTTTTGATTTTAAAAATACTAGTGTAAGATAAATTTATATCATGTACTGAAAATAACTTTTATGATTTAATTTATAAATTTCTTTTTCTTTCAATTAGTTAGGTTTATCAACAGATTTGAAATTGGGTGCAACATCTTTTTTTGTCCCTAATGTTATCAGAAACCTATATGTGAAGTTTGGGGTAAAAAGTCATAAGATGAAAATGTCTAGGGGTTTATGTACAAAAGAAATTAAGGGTTTTTAAATCATATTTCTAAGGTTTCTTTTAGGTTTCTAGTTGACCATGCAGTGTCATGTAATATACCATTTTCACCAGAAAATTAAAATAAAATTTTTGAAAAAAAATTCAGAATTTTTTGATTTGCCACTCGCCGTCACGTGAGAAATGAAATATATCACACGATGTTGTTGACCTTACTCGCGCGCATGTTGATCACTTCATCTTCAACCTCTCACAATTTTGACTTAGAGTCTATAAATATTGACCTTTAATTAAATCATGTGCAGAATACGATTTCAATTGATTCAAAAGCCATTCTTCATAATTTTTCACGAGGATTCTAAAAGTGTAATATTTAGATATTGAGATTAATTGTAACCTCCTCTCAAGATTCCAAAAAAAAATTTAAATTTTCAATTTGATATTCTTGGTTCCTTGGGTAAATTCAAATCACGGCATAAACATAAATTTGTTTTCGGGTGATTTTAAAACAAAACGGTTTTGGTTTGGGATGTTTATTCCTAGTATAGAAAAAAAATTAAATTCTAAAATCTTGTAAGCCATAAATGGAAATATTCAATTTTGAGTATCTAAACTATAGAACATTAGAATTAATCGTTGCTCCTTGTTACCTGGGGTCCAAAGATTAAACGTTTCCATCTAGAAACTGGTTCAAGGTCAAAAATACAGAATCCACCATTGAAGCTCAAGCTTTAATGGTGTTTTATTATTATCGATGTATTTCAGTGCTAAACTTACGTAAATTCTTACATGTAAAAGATAAAATTGATCCTAGTGTAGTGAAAAATTAATATAGAATCAACAAAACAAAGTTTAATAAATAAAAATATAAAGATATGAAAAACTCTCAAAATTTGAGCTTGATTTTGAAAAGAAAACTGGTGCATTTTTACAGACGTTGTGGGGGATTTTTATACGGTAGAGGATACTTAGTTAATTGGAGGTTATGGAGGTGGATTTCGGGAGAAATTTAGATTAGTTTCAGTTTATGATAAATCAGGTAACATGTGACTCCACATGAATCCTCATGGTTTAAGGTCTAGGAAGATGCCTAGGTGTCCTATTATTCAATATCTAACTGTGTGTAACAAGTTTGGTTTAAATATTAGGTGCGAGATAGTTTAGATTCAATATATTCCTTTATATGTATTTTTGAAAGATTGAAGGGCTAATATGAAAATTTTCAACCTTGTAAAGGTAACAAGAGGTATTTGTAGTAATTTTTTATATTTATAGGATTAAGTGTATAATAAATTTAGGGTTTGTGGTTGGTTTATTAGTTTAAACTAGATTTTTAAAAGTTCTAGTGTTACTTTTAGAATTATTTTAACTTGAGGGTCTTCTATGTAATTTGTAGTTTCTTTCGTATATGGTTATGTACCAAATAAACTTTTATTTTTAATTATTTATGTAATTGTGTAGGATATTTCTGCTTGGTTAGAAGAAGGAAATTCTATGTATTAGTAGGCCAATGAGATCGTAGTCAAATGGTGTGTTCGGGTTATTACAGTCTTCCTACCAAAAAAAATTTGTTCTCGAAATTACCTTCAAAGAGTTTAGGTTAACGTTGTTTCATTTTGTCCCTAGTTTCCAAAGTGGTATCTTCGTCTCCATGATATTTCTAAAGAACCTTGATGAATGGAATGTTTTTGTTGCGAAGGATCCCATCCTGAGAGTCAAATATCCTGAGGGGGTTTTCTTCAAAGTCATGATTGGATTGTATGTAAACTCCTTCCTAGGTGATGATATGACTTGGATTTGGTATGTATTTTTGTAATTGTAATACGTGAAATAAATTCTGTATTTTTAATAATTCAGTGGGTAGTTTTTAATGATAAGATACCCAATCGATCGATTTTGTGACTTTAAAGGGTCCCACATATCGTGGTGCTAGTTTTCCCTTTCTTTCAAATTGTATGGCCCCTTTTCTTGGTGATAGTTTTAGAAGTACCTAATCCTTCATATGAAATTCTAAAGGTTTTCTTCAATGATTTGCAACCCTCTTTTTCTATTTTGTGCTTCTTGCAATCCTTCTTTAATCAGACATATCTTTTCATTGGTTTCTTCTATTATTTTAGGTTCAATGATACTATTTTCTATGAATTCATTCTACATAATGAATAACGACATGGCCTTCCATAAAGTGCTTTATAAGGAGAGATCTCGATGTTCATTTAGTAACTATTATTGAAAGAGAATTCAATTAATGCTAAGTAATCACTCAAGTTTCTGGCCAAATCCAGAGCATGTTCGTGTAACATATCCTGAGTGTTTGAATTAATTTTGATTGTCCATCAATTTGGGGATGAAAAGCGGTACTTAGATGTAAGATAGTGTCGATGGCGTGTTGTAATGATTTCCAAAAACATCCCACAAATTAAGAGTTATGGTCAAATATTATGGATAAGGATGCTCAATGAAGTTTGATGATTTCTAAAATGTATAGTTCGCTAAGACCTTGGAAAGAATCAGTGGTTCGAACTCACATTTCGTCAAATGGTCTATGATTACCTAGATTCAATTATATCCTTGTGATGTTGTGGGTAATCTAATGACAAAGTCCATGGTAATATGATCTCATTTCCATGATGGAATGGGGAGAGGTTGTAGTAGTCCTCCAGGGTGTTAATGTTTGATTTTTACTTGTTCATGGGTTATATATCTTGCAACCCATGATTTGATATCTTGTTTCATTCTTGTCCATCAATACCTTCTTTTAAGATCGTGATACATATTTGTATTCCCTAGATGTATGATAAACTTAGAATGATGTGCTTATTGTAACATTTCCTCTTTTAGCATGGGATTTGAAGGTACACATATCTTATTTCTATAGCGTAATCCACTTCTTTGGTTATAATTGTAATTTCCTTTTCCCTTTCCACTTTTTATGTTTTGTTGATGGAATTTAAGGAAATTGTAAGTGGATGCTCAATTATTCTTTTCTGAAGAGTGGGGTATGCAATAATACTTCATAAAATAATGGGAATTCTCGCATTTTCTCTTTGGGGATTATATTCCTCTAAGGTAGTCATAACTTCATATGAAAACATCCATGTTAATCTTCCACTTGGTTTTTGACTTAGTGCATCTGCAATGACATTGCCCTTATCGAGATGATATTGTAATCAAAATTTGTAATTTTATAAGAATTCGATCCATCTTTGTTGCCGAAGATTTAAGTCTTTCTGGGTAAATATATATATATATAATGTAATACCCCGCACTTTTTATTACTAATTAATTTATGCGTGCTTAATATTATTAATATAATAGAGAAATTAAATTGGGTTTCGATAAATATTAATTAGCGTGATAAAGGATTAATATTTATTATTATTATTTGCTTGCGTATGATAAATAAATGGATATGCGAATTATTATATGTTGTGTACGAGCGTAAGTGGCGATTTTTTATTATATGTCGATAGAGTGTTATATATGTGAATTAGTATAATTTATTGACCTTTTTTAGTGCACTCGTGATCCAGGAAAGCTCGAATTGCTCTAGAAAAGGTATCGGGGTGTTATGATTGGGTTCCATGGACTTTTTAAACATAATAATACACATATAAGGTTAGTAGGGTCATTTTACACTTAAGGTTAAGTGAATAAACAAGATTGTGGTTACTGAGGGGGTATTTAAAAGGTTGGGAAGGTGGATGGAAGTCTACCTTTGATATTCTGCACAAGAAATATTGAGAGAGAGTTTGAGAAAATAGCAAAATTAAAGAAAAAAGAAGAAGAAAGAAGAGAAATGACATTGAGAAGAGAAAGAGAAGCTATGAAATTCCATTGAGAAGAGAAAGAGAAGTTATCTCCGGATTAAACCCGTCATCAAAACATAGAGAACGTCGAATTTAATCCACAAAGGCTAGTAGTTGCTTGCTTTAAGCTGCAATTATGCATAATTAATAATTTTCATGATTAGGGATAAAGATCTAGGAATTAAAGTATAAAGATTGAAAGTTTGATTGATTAATATAGAGATTTAGATGATAAGGGATCTTTAATTTACTTTGATTATTAGTTGGTTTTAATCATATTAGAAATTCAAAATAAATTTTGGGTTTATATTTAAACATATAGAGCTTTGATTGGAAGGTTGAACTTTTGAAAATTAAATTGGCGAAAATTATGATTTGAATTGATTTGATTTTGATTCGTTATCCAATTAGTTTTTATGGTTATTTAGGTGTTATCATATTTCTATAACGTTAGTATATTGATGTGTGAGGTCGATTTCATCTTTGGGGAGGTTTGGGACCTTCATTAGAGGGTTTTGGAGGAGGAATCATGAGGAAGAAGATGCCTGGTAGCCCAGCAAACGGAACTGGGTCGCGGGTGGAGCGAAACAGTTGGCTCAATCAAACCGATTCGATTTTCCAGTATTCTAGTTCGGTTTGTTGTTCTTCCCAATTTT
Organism: Sambucus nigra; assembly: GCA_949130495.1. Taxonomy (NCBI): domain Eukaryota; kingdom Viridiplantae; phylum Streptophyta; class Magnoliopsida; order Dipsacales; family Adoxaceae; genus Sambucus; species Sambucus nigra. Next base: position 301,395,701 of record OX422214.1, read on the forward strand.
TGTTCGTGTGTTGTTTTGACCCGTTAGATATTGGGGAATGACTTTTGGGGCCTTTGGGGGTACTATGGTATTATTGGGGAATACTTTCTAGGATTTGATACATGTTATAAGCCAAAGATATATGGGTGTGATCAAGGAGAACCGAGAGCTCAAGTGAGTGGCTATCTAACTAATTAATCGAGAAGTTGGTTTGAACTTCGGGTTTGGGTTAATCGTGTGTTGTGGGATAGGAGTATGAGTTAAGTACTTTATAAATATATATATATAGATAGATAGATAGATAGATAAATAGATAGATAGATAGATAGATAGATAGATAGATTAGAGTAACATTTATAGAAATATATGTGTGTATGCTACTTGTTTATATTGAACATACGTACTCGGTAGTGTTATCGTAGGAGGTTGCGCGTAACGGGCAGTCTACCCTGGCATTTACCAGTAGGTGTCGAATTGATTCCCTGGATCATAGGATTATTGCATGGCCACTATCATGTGAGAGGATAGATATTAGTTTGGAAACCAGTCGGGTTCAATGTGGTATGGTTGTGACCCTGAATGTATGTCTATGACTGCCTCCATTGTATGTTTTTACATTTGAGATCGGTCATGAGATTTTGCCCCAGTGGCTTAGTGTGATGTGTGATGCCTGGAGTCGGATAGCACACGAGGAATGTATTTGGAGTTCCATGCTCTAAGGATACAATTATGTGTGTGTGTGTGTGTGTGTGTGTGTGTGTGTGTGTGTGTGTGTGTGTATATGTGTGTGTGTGTGTGTGTGTGTAGTTTATATATCTATTTATAGCACGAGTGTAGCTATGTAGTAATTATTGTGTGAATATGTGTGTGCGTGTGTATATATATATATATGTGTGTGTGTGTGTGTGTGAGTGTGTGTGTGTGTGTGTGTGTGTGTGTGTGTGTGTGTGTGTGTGTGTGTGTAGTTTATATATCTACTTATAGAACGAGTGTAGCTATATAGTAATTATTGTGTGAATATGTATCTATATCACGTGTGTCGCTACGATATAATTTATGAATGTATACCTAGTTAAGGTAGTTATACTTACCTAATAGGGAGTATTAGTGTGGTTTAGGCTTGGATAGAAGTTACATGTCCTAGTTAAACCTATTAGTTTAATTGAGATTATAAATGAACATGTTAGATGTGTTCTGTAGTTGAGAGGTGGGGTTTTATCTCATGTGAGTACGGTCGGTTAATTATGAAAGTAATACACTATAAGTTTTAATCGATTTAAAATAATTATTTACTTCCAAAATATTTTTTACTTTTCGTTCTTGAACCTGCGGGCAATTCTTTTTCCTTTTTAAATTCCAGGTCTACAACAACAACAATCGAGACCGCGGGGATATATCCATTCTTATTGTTGCATTAGATGTGCAGGCTACATGACTTGATTTAGACGCCTCAGCTTATTTTATCTAATAGGATCTTTTCATTCCAGTCTTCAGTTTAGGCATGTTGCCCGTAGATGGATATGATTTTATATTATTGTCGAATATTTTATTTCAGTTGTTATCTAGTTTTATTCAGTGGATGTTATTACTTGGAGAATGATGGTTTTTTCTATTAATCTGTGGATGAGGTTTATTATATTCATTGTGTTGAATTGTTTTATTCTTTTTATTTATATTATTTATTTTGATAGTGATACTAGGATTAAAATCATACCGATATTCCTATTTATTTTAGTAGAGTATTGTCCACCCAGTATTAGAATAGACGGGTTGTCACTGTCATCATCAAAGCATCAAGTTCTAGTGTCCTTAGGACTTGTGAGAACTTGCTACATTATCTGCATTGTGTATCTTTGATATAGATCCCTATATTTAGAACCATTGTTTCATATTACTCATTTATGTTCTTTTGCTATTATTTATGATTGAAATGAATCTTATACAATTTTGTTTTGGTTTTAGATGCCAAATAATAGGAGAGGTACTACAACATGTGCCTCTTGGACGGATGCAGAGGAGGAGGCTCAACTAGAGCCACGAGCCATCCAGGGGACTATGACCGCAACAGAGGCCGCAGTTATTATCACACAGACAACTAATGATGCATTGACCTACCTAGCACAGTATTTTCGCCAGGTGCAACCCCGACAGCCAGTGACAACACTAGTTTAAGATGACCCAGCATCATCAGTTCGAGAGAGAGTCAGATAGGATTTTCAGATGGCCCATTCGCTAAAGTTCTAGGGGAGTATGGATGTGGTTGTATCTAGACAATGGAAGAAGGATATCCAGAGGAAGTTGCTGAGGGTTAAATGCAGTGACACTGAGAAGCTGTAACTAGGTACATTCAAGCTAGTAAGGGAAACTCTTCAATGGTGGGAGTCAGTGACCACGTCAGAGGAGAGAGATATGATGATGATACAAGAGTTTTGGGTGCAGTTCGACCGCAAGTTATTTCCGTCATCCATTCAAAAAAAAAGATGCGGAGGAGGTTCTTAGACCTTTCATTGGAGGGTCATACCGTGTCAGAGTACGAGGAAGATTTTATGTGTCTGTCAAACTTTGTGTCAAATGAGGTGAACATTGGGAAGAAGAGGGTCCTCAAGTTTACTAATTGACTTACTTGCAGGATTCACTAGCACTTATTGGGGAACCCAGCACTGCTAGCATACACTGAGGTCATTAATACCTAGTTGCTCCATTATTAAGATCATCACTTCCATCTGGGGGAGCAAAGATGAATGAGAGTCTAGACAATAGGGAAAGACTATGGGTAGCGATGCCAATGGGGCACCACAGCAGTAGGGGAGACAATAACAGTGGGGTTCCTTGAAGGGGGAACTCTGCTAAGAGATTCAGGCCAAGCAATGACAATTTCAAAAATGGACACTAGGTTTAGTAGCATACCCTTTAGGTCCAGTAGGGCTAGGGGAACCAGTTCGGAGGCTAGAAGGGTTTGGGTTATCAGGGGCAGCCTCATTAGGGCCAGAGGCAGACATATTTTACTGGGAGGTGTTTCATATGTGGGTAGTAAGGCCACATGAAGCACGTTTTCCTGAATAGGGATAGAGGCCAGGAGAAACAGTAATAGAAGCTTCAAGCCCATCGAAAGTTCTAGATTTAAATACTCTGCAGGGGCAAGGGTAGTTGGGGCATGTGTATCACCTTCGAGGAACAGTATTACTACCATTGCCTCCAGCGATTAAGGGTATGTTTTTCATGAATGAACATATAGGCCACGTTTTATGTCATAGAAGAGAATCACACTCATTTCTTAGAACTGGATTCACACGTTCGACGGGTGAAGTTGAAATAGCCTAAAAAATTATTATGACCGTAGATTCACCATTGGGTTGTGGGACTCTAACCTTTCCCTTTGTAGGGGAAGGAGTTGTGAAACCCCGTCAAAAAAATCCAATGATCAGTTATATATCAAATTAAACACGAATCTCAAATGGTTTCATTCTCAGCATCATTATCGAAAACCATATTAATTATTAATAACCTATTAGGCCTGGCGACAAAATTTTAAACTTTCTAATCTTTTTAACCTAAATGCACAAATTAATCCATTCACACGGGAAAATAAACAGCAACTAAAAAGAATAAATAAATAACCGATAACTCCCAGTAAAACATTTATTACAACCAAATCGAATAGGCGTAAATTAAAAATCGCTGAAATAAAATAAATGACAACAATTGGGCAACATGCAAGAATATTACTACAGTATCTCTTATCTAGATCACAATAAGAAAAGCATCAATACAATTCATGCTAACATCAATAGCTGCAGCAGCTACTCCTGACTCGAAAGAATAATCATCCAGGTAACCCTATGTCTAGACACCTAAAAAGTATAACAAAAGGGGAAGAAAAAGAAAAATAGATACGGTTCAGAGCCCGGGTATTGAAAATCATTTTAGCAAATTCTTAATTTACTTTAATATTTAAAATATGGTACTCTACATATTTAAATTGGTGTCGCACTCACATGAGATACCCCTTACCTCTCATCTAACAGTGCACACCTACATCATGTATTTTAAAACACCTAGGTTAGCTACCTAGCCTAACTAACACCTCGAGAGACACTCCCAAGTTCATACTCCATCAAGAACCCTGCATATCTAAAACATTTCAAGCGTTCGCCCAAGCTTATACCTTATAATTCTTGTTTCTCATATAACCATTTATATTAAATAACCATCACTAGTTATTACCCCATTCCTAGTTTAGAGTTATTATTTCGTATAATATTCTCATCTTTATATACGTTTCACATATTTTTATTCCGTATTTTATACTCCCGGATACTAGATATTAACTCACATATCTTTCCTTGTTTTAGTTCATATATGTATATTCTCATCTCATACATGTATAACTACATTCTTTATCTTAGTCCATAAATATATTATATATTATACTATATGTATCTAGTATATTTATACTTATATATCACACACTATATAAGTAAAATAACAATTCCTCAGAGCTATAACTCAATGGATGCAGTCTCTAGAATGCTATCATCTTCCAGGGAATCACTCACATTATCATCCTGGGTACCAGCGGTCGGACTCTCACACTGACTTGGTAAAAACCAAATCACATCATATGGCAAATGGCCATAGCTCCTCACCGTAAATGAGAATGAAACATACCCACCACGTCTCACCCCTGATAAAAATCACATTGTACAATTACTGGACGACTATGACCTGGGGCTGTACTCACCCTGTTCCTCAAGACAGGGGATTCACCCACATCGCGCAACTTTTCGTGATAGCACTAGAGGGGTATGCTTCACATAAATATATCATTCACACACTAATATATTCATAATCATAGCATATATATATTGTCTCTATACCCGTATATATAGATATCATCATATCCGGCAATCCATGCCTATCTCTCGTGGCATTAGCATATATTCCCGAATATACCAATTCGTATAGATTAACAAGTATACACACAACTTATTTCAATCCCATAAGTATATACTCACTTATGATACAACTCTCACATTTCTTATTTCCGATTAGTAGATTATCACTCTAGCTAGCAATCTTATATTATCATATTCTCACCTTAGGATATTACTCATAAATATTCGGCATATATATATATTCTACCCAAATATAATTGGCATCTATATACTACACGCATAAATATGTGCTCACAAACCTGCCGAATGATTCCTCAAATGTTGTTTGCCCCAAACATTCCTAAATTTCAATCCCGGATCCTTTGCACTAACCTGAGACATATATAACACTCATTTACTCTTTTAGAGGTCCTCGCACTCTATTTAGGATCCCCTATTATTTATCTCCCTAAAGGAAATTTTTCTCGAATCCTTTTTAATCCAACAAAACTTTTCCAGATTTTCTGTCAAAATCGGACCGAACCGATTTCCAACAAAAAATGGACCAGCTCGGTCAACGGACCTAATCAATTACCAAGAAAAATAGACTGATCTGATCGGTCGAGATTTTTTCTTTTGAAGAAATTCATTCTTATACTTCTTCATTCCAATGTTTAAGGTTTCTAATCTCGCCAAACCAACAATGTGAATATCTACACACATATCTATAGCTAACACATCAATAATTTTCATGGGATTCATCCATTGATCTAAGAATTAAACCCCAATTCCATTAGACCCACCATTTTCATTGCTTCCCATTTCTCACCATAATTTATACCATTAACATGGATTTTAACTCAGATTTCATGTAGGATTGTTATCTCATCAATTTCTCATGAAATCATCTTCCAAAAACCCATTTTTGTGCAAGAATCCCAAACCCAAAATCTTATAGTTTTTCATCACCAACTATAATATGAAAACTAAACACACTTAAATCATTAAAGCAAGTCAAACACTTTCCTGGTTGGATAAATTCGACGATCTCGTGCCGGAATCCGCCGGAGCTTTTCCCGAGCTTCCTCTTCTTCTCCCTTTTCTTACTTCTTTCTCTTCTTTCTTATTTCTTATTTCTTTCTTTTATATCTCTTTATTTTGTTTCTGTCATCGCTTATAAGAGAGAAATGAGGGTTTATCCCTTAGTAAACCCAAAATTGGCTCCTATACACAAATGTGAGTCCCTTTTGATCCAAAAAGTTCTCGGAACCCAAACACTACCCCGGATACTCTATTCTGACTATCTCATCCCTTTCAAGACCAACCGTGCACTCGAAATCATCATCTGAGTCACTTAACAAAAATTCACGTCTTAAACCCAAAACATCTCCACACGTGTTTTTCGCATAAAAATAACATCACTTATCGCTTTTATTCACATGCGACATGAAATTTAATTAGTCCATCTCATTTACTTTTAATTCTCAAATTATTAAATTACACCCACTCATGTAATTGAAATATCCATAAAAGTACGGGGTATTACATTCTCCCCCCCCCCCTACAAAAGAATTTCATCCTCGAAATTCGAATAAAACTGGTACCAAAAACTTTAGAACACAACCACACCGCCTTCTCTAGTACCCAAATTCAAATCATACAAACATAAGGGTCACTCCACTATATTCCCGCTAGTGGTACCCACTTGTCTAGAGGCTTACTCACTATAGCCCCAGCTTTACAACAAGCTTGTTCAATTCTCTTCATACCGATACACTCCATCACTCATAAACTCGCATCTTAATAACAACACATCACCCATTGTTCTTTTATCAATGAGATCCAAATAAAATGAGCCTATAAATCACCGGCTCTATTGCCTCACTTCTATTGGAAGGCCTCACATCACTAAGTGATAGCTTCTCGTGTCCAATCCCAACACAAATCTCCCATACGGAGAGAGAGAAACCACAAGAACATCAGACTCCTCCTATCAGTCCTATAAATCTCGATTCATGGAGACGTAACCCTTACGATGCTCAAAGTCGCCTCAATACACTTTGTGGTTAATTCCCCTCTTGACAATTGACTCTAAATCGCGTCCAGTCCAAAAGTATAGTTATCTGCTCACCTCTAAACAACCAGAGGGAGAATAACCAGGCTTTCCATCACAAAACCTTAATAGGCACCTTGTCTACAACAAACAGGTACGAGTGGATACACATGACTCTACCATTCAATCTCTTCTTCTCCCAATTACCGTACTATGCTTTACTTCAATTACAAGTTAGGTCAGTTGCGAAAATAAGCTAACCGCAGTGACTCCAGAATCGCATTCATACCACTTTACTAATCGTCCATCACCTCCCATCTACTCATCGATCCTTAGATGACCTGACTTGCCCAAAACAAAATTTATCCACACTACTTCTCAAAAATCCCTATCGGAGGTGGGGTTCAAGGATCTTATTTTAATTCACAACAATATTAGGCAGTACCTCACGCTGGTGCACTCTTCCTTTACTAGCCTATCTACCCATTCCATCATTGGAATTATCGGCTTGATACTAAATTTTTGGTTGTCCAACCCAAACCAACCTATTTCCATCTATAAGTTATGCGCCTGGAGACAGTATCACTACGTCTCACCAAACTCCAACTTCCACTTATAATGTCTCACCTTAAGTGGTACTTATACTCCCCTTCTTCCTCGGCGTGTACCAAGAGTTTTGGCTATTGCAATTTTTCGCCACAACGTGCACTTTGGGCTCTCCATACCTTACTGATATCACCATTCTATTTGTGCGCACGTCACTCTCAACATTCAATCGAGTAAGACTCCACTCCACTTTCTCATAATAGTTGGATTTCCCTCTCCTTAGGAGATATTCTTTTAAATGGCTTCTCACAGCCTTTTTATCCCATCTCAGTCCTGTCAACTCTCATTACACACATATACTTGGATTATGGTCATTATCACATGACATTCAATCCCTCATGTAATTCTAGCTTGTTTATAACCTCCCTACATGCATATATTCCTCACATTTATTCCCACGTCCTCTTATCTCAGACGGTTTTGAAATCAACTAACCAGGGAACCCATACACCCTATAATCCGTGCATATTAACGTAAACATCACATGCATTTCTTAAGTATCACACATAATCCTGCTGCCCCCGCATTCACAATATGGCTATGATACTTGGGTATTCTCAATCATCCCATAAATCAGAAATTTTAATTCTCATTAACATCATTCCACCCTTTAACTTGCAGTGAAAAGAAGAAAAAATTCCAGTGCTCTCTCATGGCACTACCGGCTCCACTGGCCTTATCGTAATATAACTTTTAATTCACAGTTATAACTAGATACTTATATAATAATTGAGGTACCAGACTCGTGGACTAAAGATCAAAAAACTCCCCACTTCCAATGATGCGCTAAGTTTCATGCGTGGGACATCTCGCAAAGCTAAATCCAAACATGGAACCTCACTAATACACTACTACCTAGCATTGTCGGAACATCAAAATACGTTTGGCCCTCAGTCCATAATATGTACCCTCAAACTCCTGTCTCTTGACACAATAGTATACTCATCCACTATATGTTACACAAGACCACATATATCACGACGCTCTTACTATCACTAGATTCTTAGTGCAAATAAATCACGAGCTATGTCTCTCTACTCGATAAGAGTCAACATGCCTTGAATCACATCAGTAAACATCCTTATTCACCAGGATCAAATATAACTAGACAACATATACACAGAATCCTACTACATAATATATCATAACGTATATACACATACACATAGGCTCAACCCTATTCCATCAGCCCAAGATTGAAAGGAAAATGGAAATAATAATAAATGTGTAAAGAACTACTGTAAATTCCACTTCTTCTCATTTACAACAAAAATATCATATCATCAAAGGGATACATCAAATCCCTACAAATTTATCCATTTAATTATACTAAGAACAATAACCCACAATGTCCTAGGGTCTAACATCTTACATCTCCCGACATTTGTTGCTTTCATGCGTGGGAGGTCTCGTAAGAAAAATTCAAACAATAAACCCTCCCGATACACATCTACGCAAATCTGTCGGTTATTAAGATATGTCGGTCGAGGACCTAGGTACAATAATGTGTTTAAATCAATATAAATTATATCTAGGATAACATCATACTTGTATAACACATCACTAAAATGAGTAATCTCAATAAAAATATAAGACATCACGAAAATGAGTAATCTTAATAAAAATATACTCTCTCTGACTAGATTGACAAGTTGTCTTATAATAAAGATCAATTAGTCTATGTTGTTGAAAATTTTGATCAAATTGGTGAGCCCTTCATATTTTAAAAATGTTGTTTTTATTCCTATAGAACAGCTTAGATAGTGTGTGTGTGTATGTGTGTGTGTGTGTGTGTGTGTGTGTGTGTGTGGTCAATACATGAATTTATTTTTGTATTTGAATTAACCCATGAATTTATTCTTGTATTTGAATTAACCCATGAATTTATTTTTGTATTTGAATTAACCCATTATATGAAACATACTTGAAATTAAATATAGTGCGCATAGATACTAGCATTCTAGTTCTTATGCGTACGCATTCAATAGCCCTTAGACTCGTTCGAGAGTCATTACCCCTGTAATGAGATCTCTCGAATTGTCCCGTTTGGACAGTTTGAGACTGTATAATTTCTGTATAATATTCTTATTGGCTTAAAGTTGTTACTTTTGGAGGAAGTTCTGCAGTCGTATCTTAATGTTCTCTGGGTACATACTAGATTGACAAGTGTGACTGTTATTTCAATTGACCAATTGAAAAAACACTCACACCTGCCAATTTACATCGTGTACTTAGAGAACTAAGGGGATATATATTAGTGAATCTTATTTGCATTCGGGTGTGTTCGTTTACCGAACAACGAATGGATGATCAACAAAGGCCGTGGGGGGGGGGGGGGCAGCAAGAGGCAGGGCTCAGTTGAAGTTGAAGAATATTTTGGGGATGATGACCGTAGTCGAGGTCACCCCTATTGTTGCTTGGGAAGATGGAGTAGTAAGGACTTCTAGGGTGCAATATATATCTTCAAGTACCGCTATAGCAGAAAGTGGTACCAAACTAGACTCACCCAACGTGGTTAGAATGGGAAAGAGTCTAGGGGTCTTTGAAGAGGACCACCCGTTGTAATTTTAAAAAACTGTAGAGATTGTGCACGTTAACCAGTGGAAGTTAAATATCCAAAGGCTTTAGCATATGGAGGAGTGTGGAATACCCGAAAGTGAAAATTAGGGTAAAATTTTTCTTAGCTCGTAGGAGCAGAGTTGTAATAGTGGGAGTAGACCACCACATTTAGAAGTGAAATGTTGTGTTAATGGAAGGATCTTAGGTACAGTTAGACCGTAAGTTACTTCATTTTTTTGTTTAGAAGAATATGTGAAGGTAATTCTGAACTTACCACAGGAGGGATGGATGGAGACGTTATCTCATGAACTTTGTACCAGATGAAGTAGGTACAATGGAGAAGGAAATTATTAAGTTGGTGATGGACTCGCGAGAGGAGTTGCCAACCTTTAAGGGAAATTATTCTTGGCCGGTCAATACAGATGGTGACAATGTCATAATTTGTCAGCAGAGATGTTAATACTTCTCCATGAAGGGAGCTAAACGAATTGAAATATTAAGTCGGATAGTAAGACTAGGTGAAATGGTGTTAGTGAATCACCGCAAGGGAGAGACCCATTAGGGGACCCATCTAAATGATTCAGATAGCCTAATTCCTACCGAGTGAATACGGATTCAGTTCAGACTAGTAAAGCTAATAATGTTTTCTATAGGACCAACGGATTTAAGGGAACAATGAGGATGGACGTTAGTGTCTAGGCTACCAAGGTCAGAGAGAAGAACAACCCTAATACGGTCAGTTTGGCTGGAGATAAGTGGATTATATGAAGAAGTTCTTTTATATGGTGAGATTTCTTCTGTGGGGGTAAGACCACATACATTGATTTTGGCCAAAGTGAGTAAATGGATAGGAGTATAGTTCCTAGTGGGGCAATGATTAAGATAGTTTTTGGTTCGGTCCGAACAAATGTGTTTTGTCTGGGAACCATTTAAGCAGCCAACATGACTGGAAAGATATAAATATGAGTTTTATTCTCGGGCGAATGAGGTATGCTTCCTGTGATATAAGCGAGTCACATTATTTTGATTAACGCTAGATTCATCTGTGAGATGATATCTATATATATATGATATACTATTCGTATCTAGTATATCTATACTTATATATCACACACTATATAAGTAAAATAACAATTCCTCAGAGCTATAACTCAATGGATGCAGTCTCTAGAATGCTATCATCTTCCAGGGAATCACTCACATTATCATCCTGGGTACCAGCAGTTGGACTCTCACACTGACTTGGTAAAACAAAAATCACATCGTATGGAAAACGGTCGTAGCTCCTCACCGTAAATGAGAATGAAACATACCTACCACGTCTCACCCCTGATAAAAATCACATTCTACAATTACTGGACGACTATGACCTGCGGCTATACTCACCCTGTTCCTCAAGATAGGGGATTCACCCACATCGCGCAACTTTTCGTGATAGCACTAGAGGGGTATGCTTCACATAAATATATCATTCACACACAGATATATTCATAATCATAGCATATATATACTGTCTCTATACCCATATATATAGATATCATCATATCCGGCTATCCATGCCTATCTCTCGTGGCATTAGCCTATATTCCCAAATATACCAATTCGTATAGATTAACAAGTATACACACAACTTATTTCAGTCCCATAAGTATATACTCTCTTATGATACAACTCTCACATTTCTATTTCTGATTAGTAGATTATCACTCTAGCTAGCAATCTTATATTATCCTATTCTCACTTTAGGATATTACTCATACATGTTCGGAATATATATATATATATATATATATATATACACATACACTACACGCATAAATATATGCGCACGAACCTGCCTAATAATACCTCAAATGTCGTTTGCCCCAAACATTCCTAAATTTAAATCCCAGATCCTTTCCACTAACCCGAGACATATATAACACCCATTTACTCTTTTATAGGTCTTCGCACTCTATTTAGGATCCCCTATTATTTATATCCCTAAAGGAAATTCTTCTCTAATCCTTTTTAATCCAAGAAAACGTTTCCAGATGTTCTGTCAAAATCGTACCGAACCGATTTCCAACAAAAAACGGACCGGTCCGATCACCGAACCTAACCGATTACCAAGAAAAATAGACTGGTCTCATCGGTCCAAAATTTTTCTTTCAATGAAATTCATTCTTATACTCCTTTGATCTAATGTTTAAGGTTTTTAATCTCCCCAAACCAACAATGTGAATATCTACACACGTATCTATAGCTAACACATCATTAATTTTCATGGGATTCATCCATTGATCTAAGAATTAAACCCCAATTACATTAGACCCACCATTTTCATTTCTTCCCATTTCTCACCATAATTTATACCATTAACATGGATTTTAACTTAGATTTCATGTAGGATTGTTATCTCATCAATTTCTTATGAAATCATCTTCCAAAAAACCATTTTTGTGCAATAATGCCAAACACAAAATCTTATAGTTTTTCATCACCAACTATAATATGAAATTTAAACACACTTAAATCATTAAAGCAAGTTAAACACTATCCTGGTTGGATAAATCCGATGATTTTGTCCCGAAATCTGCCAGAGCTTGTCCCAAGTCTCCTCTTCTTCTCCCTTTTTTGCCTTCTTCCTCTTTTTTCTTCTTTCTTTCTTTTCTTTCTCTTTCTTTTGTTTATTTCATGGCTTATAAGAGAGAAATGAGTGTTTATCTCTTATTAAACCCAAAATTGACTCGTATACACAAATGTGAGTCCCTACTGATCCAAAAAGTACCTGAAACCTAAACACTACCCTTGCGTACTCTATTCTAACTATCTCGGCCCTTTCGAGACCAATTGTGCACTTGAAATTCCCATCCGAGTCACTTAAAAAAAATTCACGTCTTAAACCCAACACATCTCCACACATGTTTTACGCTTAAAAATAACATCACCTGTCGCTTTTATTCACCTGCGATGTGAAATTTAATTAGTCCATCCCATTTACTTTTAATTCTCAAATTATTAAATTACACCCACTCATGTAATTTAAATATCCATAAAAGTACGGGGTATTACAGGAGTGTGAATATTAGGAGGTTATTCTTAGTAGTGGATCTACTTATTTAATACTTGGATGAGTATGATGTTATGATGGGTATGGAAAGGTTAGTTACGTATAGAGTGATGGTGGAATCTTATAATAGGACTATCGCATTTTTTATTCAAGGGCTGGACATGTTTTTTGTGGCAATGCCTCATCCAGAGGGAGGGTCGATCATGCACTGGCATTATATTGAGAAGGATACTTCTGAGGATATAATCATCTCTCTAGAATCGATCCCTATTGTTAAGGACTATATTGATGTGTTTCAGAAGATACCGAGATTACCGCCGAGTCAGTTGATTGAGTTTGTTATCGACTTATCATCGTTGGCTACGCTGATAGCACGAGCGATATATCATATGTCTCCTTTAGAGATGTGGGAGTTGAGGGATTAAATTCAACAGATATTGGGGAAAGGTTTTATCCATGGGAGTACAACACCTTGGGGTTACTCAATTATATTTGTGAATAAGAAGGATGTGTTGTTGAAGTTGTGTATCGACTACCGGAGTTAAGCAAGATCATGATCCAGAAAAAGCATCTATTTTCTCATATTAATGACTTCTTCGATTAGCTGAGAGGACCAGCTGACTTTTCTAAGCTTGATTTGATGTCGGAATACAATCAATTACGTATCAGGGAGTATGATGTCCCTATGACCCTATTTGCATATAAGATACGGGTCTTATCAGTTCAGGTTTATATTGTTCGGGCTAACCATTGCACCGAAAGTTTTCTTGGATGTCAGGAACTAAGCCTATAAACGGATCAAAATCGGACCGGATTAGATTCTATAACATACGAATTCATTTGATATTTTCAATTTGGATCAAATTCAATAATTCGATGGATATTTATATGGATCATAGAATCCAAATCCGTTAATACTCTAATAATCCGATCCGAATAATTTCGAATTTTTGGTGAAATATATTTATTTTTCAGTGAGCTGGTCATAGTAAGTAGCAGTAGCTGTTTGGAAAAATTGGTTTCCTTCCTAAAAAAGGGGTACAATGTATATGTAGAACTATCTTTATAAGATCTTCTACGTATATGTATTGTATATCTGCTAAAAATATATATATATATATATATATATATATATATATATATATATATATATATATATATATATATATATATATATATATATATATAATCGGATCAGATCACAATCCGATCAAATTGGGGTAAATCCATATCCAGTCCGATTTCTTATCGAATTATCGGGTTATCGAGTTTTTTTTTTAAATCCATATCCGCCTAAACAGGTCGGATTCGGATTCAGATAAAATTCGATCCGTTGACAGGCCCCCCATAAACAGGGTGTTCTGTGATTTTTTAGAACAGTTTGTCATTGTGTTCATAAATGACATCTTAATTTATTATCGAACAGAGAATAAGAATGAAAAGCATTTGTATATGGGTTTTCAGACTTTACGAGACCACCAGTTGTATGCCAAGTTTGAGAAATGGGGATTATGGTTATAGGAGGTGCAGGTCTTAGGTCACATTGTCTTTGAGAGTGAAATTTCTACAGATTCGAGTAAAGTGTCAGCGATGAGGGAGTGGTGCCAACCCACGACACTAATGGAGGTGTGCAGTTTTTTGGGGTTACCAGGGTACTACCATTAGTTCATACTATGATTTTCGATAATTACAGGTCCTTTAATGAATTGACTCGTAAAGGAGTACCATCTATACGGGATAATCACTGTCAATTAGATTTTGATGAGTTAAGGACAAGTTGACTTCATCGCCAGTGCTCGCATTGCCTAAAGGAGGGGTGGAGTACTTTGTGTTTATCGATGCGTCCTTACATAGACTTAGGGAAGTTATACAACAGGAGAAATGGGATATAGCTTATGAATATCAAAACCTTAATCTCTATGAGAATAACTATCCTACTCACGACTTGGAATTAACAATAGTTATTTTTCCTTCAGGATTTGGAGGCAATATCTTATAGGGGAGAAGTTCTGATTGTTCACGCATCACAAGTCACTTCAGTATCTTTTCACAAAGAGGGAGTTAAACATGAGGTAGAATAGGTGGCTTATTTTCGTGAAGTATTATCAGTTTGACATTTAGTATCATCTGAGGAAGGCTAACATAGTGGCATATACATTGATCCGTATACTATTAGGGCAGTTGGTAGCAGTGTGGAAGGGAAAGAGGGCTAAACTTTTTTAGGTGGATGAGGTAGTCTGGGCATATATTGTAGTGATGACCATCACACCCGAGGTTATTTTGAGGGTTATGAAAGCACAGGCAGGGGATCCTTCTTGTCACGAGAAGATTAAGCATTTATTGGAGGATAGAGCAGATTCTTACTCAGTTAGTTCTGAAGGGTGGCTTATGCTTTAATGGGAGGTTTATTGTCCCAAGTGATAAGGACCTACGCCATACAGTTATGGAGGAGGCACATGGGCCACGATTTTTGATACATACAGGAGGGGATAAGATGTACCATAAAACGAGGCGATAATATTAGTGGAACAGTATGAAGCATGACATAGCAGAGTTTGTCTCCAGGTACAACATTTTCCAGATGGTGAAGGTTGATCATCAGAGACCAGTCGAAGTTCTATAGACGTAGGAGATTCCGGTTTGGAAATAGGAGAATATTTCAATGGGCTTCATCATAAGGTTACTAACATCGCAAGGGGGTCACGATTCCATATGGGTCATTTTGGATCGGTTAACCAAGGTAGCTCATTTCTTGCCAGTTCGAGTGGATTATACGACAGGAGAGTTGTAACACCCCACGCATTTGGCATCGATCGTCACTAACTTATGCCAGGCATCACTAAATAAGTTATCATTCTCAGCATGTGATAAAAATATGAGATATTAAAAACCTTTTCCACAAGATAATATAGAATTTATCTAACCAATATAAACATTCATTCAAATTAAAATCCATCACCATGCTATCTCCAAAATAAATCCAACTTCATATTATTAAAACTCATAATGAAATAATCCAACTGTAAATATCTAACGGAAACCATAAACAACAGTGGAACCTATTGGCCCACCAAATCCATATATAAAAGTCTCATAATAAAAATGATGGAATGAAAATAAATCAAACTACTACTAAAGTGATAAAATAAAATATCCAGTTGCACCCAAAAAATCTTCAATCCACCCTATGCAGCTACTCTAATAACTATACCTCAAATGTTAGTCAATAAAATGGATCAGAACCCACTGCATGAATACTAGCTATTCCTCCCAATTAGGGTCCGTAAACCCAGACAGAAGCATTACACATCAGAAATATTATAATAGAGCATTTTAAATTAAACGAGATATGTATTAACATGTGAGTAAAAAATAAACTATCATTATGTACCCACATAACTAAGCCACCCCAATGTTCAAGTCCAAATTTGATATTACAACATTATATTATCAACTCACGATTACTAATTAAATAAATGTATCCCATTTTATTTATGCAACACCAGTATAGTCAGTTCCTGCACATGCTCCTGGCATGCCCAAAATATTTCTGTGACACGAGTATAGCCAGTTCACCCTATTACGGGTCCTGCACATACTCTTGTCCCTCTTAAGTTCTACACCACACACATTCCCGTCACTATAGCCACTTCGTCCAATTTCATTAGCACTGAACATACTCGTGAGGTTCCACACACGACACGTCACTATAGTCAGTTCACCCAATTTCATTATCCCTACACATAACCATGATGCCAACACACACCCACGTCACTATAGCTAGTTCGCCTCTTATTGTTAGACCTAGATATACTCTCGGCGCAAATTCATTTTAATACCCATTCTTTATCTTAGGAATTAATTATCAATTCATTATCAAGTTCTCATTATTTTCTATCAACCTCACCCTTTAATTGAGAATAAGTACTCAAATCACCCATAGTCCCATACCTAAAGGTCTCCAAAATACAAGTATATCCTAACCTATCATTTAGGACGAATACCTACCAATAGCAACTACCTAGTCTTTCACCTAAGATAATGAACCAACTGAACGACGTACAAAGTAATCACCACACACTACACCAAAGCTGTCTAATTATCGCGATCATTGACCTTGACAAGTTGGACTTGTCAAGGTCAATGACCGTGACAATTCTTGGGGTGACAACGTTTGTTGTCACGGTCACTAGCCGTGACAATTTCATTAGAATTCTCACGGTCATGTCACGGTCTATGACCTTGACAATATTTGTCACGGTCATAAATCATGACAAACTCGTGACAATCTTTAAAAAATTATCACGGTCAATGACCGTGACACGTTCGTGACAATTATCCTTTATTACGGACTTGTCACGGTCAATGACCGTGACAATTCTGGGCAGAATTGAAAAAAATCTGTTGGGCAATATGGCCACTACCACTACCCAGCAGCATATTTGTACTTGTTATAGTAACGTTGAACCTGTTCAAACATCATATATCCAAATAAAATAGAGATAATGCAAATATACATTCAAAATAATATGCATCACGATATAATCCAAATATAATTCAAATATAACAACTTAAAACAATTCAATTCAAATAATGTCACTACATGTATGGGGTAATGTTAACTCTGAGGAGGTGAGTAGGCCACATGATATACGAATTAACACACCCAGCAATATACATCATGCCGCATTGTTCGCGCAACCACAATTGGGAGTTCTCCTTCCCGGGTATCATATGTGTGACGAGCACCTTGGACTTGATGTCTTAAAGAGAACGTCCATAAACTAGTGCACCCTGGATGGTATTCGCTCGGCCAACCAAGTGTCGACATTGGTCGATTGAAGGGAGCTAAATAGGGGACTGGATCATCGAAGTTCGCATGTGTTGGTGATGAAGTAGCGAGGTCCACCTCCTCGTCATCCTTCACATCGTCCTCCTGCACCTCCTCCTCGACCACCTTCTCCTTCCCTTTCCCCTTACGATGTCCACCCAACGAATGCTTCATGAATGAGAATATATCTCCGACCGTCACCTCCAAACGGGATAGCTTCGCGTCATGCGAGTCCACTGTTCGATCCAACCCGGTGTTGCTCGTCTCCAATCTGATGATCCTAGATTTGGCCACCCGCGAGCTCACCCCCCTTGTCCTCCCCTTGCGATCAGTGCCAAGCACTTGGCTGAGTGCGTCTGTGGACAAAGATGCCTTATCAGCCTCAGACTGCGACACATACACTTCCTTAAGCTTTTTCTGAAATGACAAAAAGCACATGATTACTTAAATAAGTAAATAAAAACATTACAACATAATTAAGAAAAATTAAATTGTCGGATTACTTACAATCATGGATGCAACAATCGGGGACACCTTCTTATCCTTCCCCTTCTTCATCCGAATATCCACATAAGTATCGAGCCTATATGGCATACCCCCAGGGCCAATCCCCTAAAATATAATAATGCAAAATTAGTATTAGCCCCGCAAAGTAAAATAATACAGAATAACATATTTTTGTAATTATAGGAAAATTAAATCTTACCATCATCTTATGCTCCACCTCGGCGTAAGACGTCCGGCCGGAGTAGCGCATGTCCATCTTTTTCGCCAGATTTCCCCTCCCCGATTGGCGAGATGCCAATTGTCTCTCCCCGATCTCATTGTCAATTAACTTTTTCCATTGTGACAATGAGATCGGCTCCTTCGACTGGACAAATTCATGCATTCGGATAATGGAATCTCGGGTCTTCCCAAAGTACCGGGGTCACATATTTTTTTCCCACATCTTGTGTTGCTCCCTGAACTGCTCCAAGATGGAATCGCATAGTTTTGGGTCCAAGATGAATTGTTCATGTCCAACAAATACAATGTTAGTTGAGAATAAATATAAATAAAAATGGAAATTGAAATTGAAATTAAAATATTCATATAAATATAAATATAAATACATTACATGTAGTGCCACTCAAATAGCTAACTTGAGCTCATTTAGCACCTCCCTCAAACTTGTGTACCCCGGGCCGATGATAGTCTTTACTAGCTCGAGGGATCTCGCTAATAGCCTCGTCTTGTTCTCGACAACCATCCCCAATTTTCCCCATTTGGGGAGCCTAGGGACCGAGGAGCCCTCCTTGCCTCTGCTACCACCGAGCCCAGATGACATCATCATAATCAACATCATCATCCTCGCCTTGATACCTGAAGAAGATATTTTCTGTAAAAAAAATGTTGTTATTAGTACAAATACAAATGAATTTGAAGAAGACATGCAAATATGTACAATTACTACAAATCCGAATTCGAAACATCCCCCCCCCCCCCCAACACACACACGAACATAACACACACATTGCCCCCCCTAACACACACATCATCACTACACACACATCCCCCCCCTAACACACACATGAACACAACACACACATACATATACAAAGGAAAGAGCTAAAGATAAAAAGAGTGAAAAATAATAAAGTGCAAATCAATTAAAAGCATTAAAAATTGATTCATGAAGTACAAATTGGAATATTTATTACAAATTGAAAAATTGTTTCAAATTCGGGTTATCATAAAAAATGGATTAATATTTGGTAGGAGCAGCCAAGTCATCCACACTACTATTTATACGCTTTGGCGCATGTAGGACAATTGACCATGACTCGTTGTTGATATACTCCAAGTAAAACACTTGGTTGACCTTTTGAAAGGCACAAACAAAAGGCCCATCGCTCACGTGGTCGTTGATCTTCAACTTGGACAAGTCAACCATGATCAAATTAGTGCCAGGATCAACTTTACAAGAATTTTTATCCTCAACTCTTACCCAGTAAGTCATTTCTAATTACACCATAGTAAGTCATTTCAGCTTCAACTAGGTTTTTATCTTTTGAACTCGCTCGAAAGAAAGTAAGAGCCTTGTATGAAATGCTCGAGTTCTGTACATTTGTACTTTCCTCGTACACATCTGCGCCGAATACGTAACCGTTCAATTGATATGTTTTGTACTCTTGTGCTAAGAACAAGGGTCCATTGTCTAGACGAGCAAGCCATGATGGCGCATCACCCATCTTTACGAGCTCAGAATATAGATAAATTAATTAGGTTAGTTGTAAAGTTAGAGTGTAGTGTAACGTTATATAACGATAATTTTCATCATAATTGCCTCTTGTGACAACCACAACAACGACAGCCTAAATTCGATGTCTGATTGTACCATTGTTTTTCGTCTTTTATTGTTCTCACAGGCTTCATATTTTCTGCATATTACAAAATTAATCATGTATAAAATAATCTAAAATATTTTAAAATAATGTAAAACTTAAAATAATTTAAACTTACTTTTTCCATTCTTCGACATATTAATGTGTGTCAAATAGATAACGAGCTACTTGTTCATGTTGCAAACTCGTTAATTTCAGTCGTTTTCTAATCACAGGAGCACCATCATCGATGAACTCATTAATGTCATCAACGATGGTCGAGTCAGGCATATATTCTCGAGTATAGATTGATGACTCCACGGTGATGTATTCCTCTGCAATTGAACCTACAATGTATCGTGTATTCTTGACGTAATCTTTAAAAACTTTCATCAATCTTTGAAATGGATACATCCACTGATATCTAACTGGACCACATAGAATTTCCTCGTCTCATAGGTGTACCAACAAGTGAACACTTATGTCAAAGAATGTTGGGGGAAAGTACTTCTCCAACACACAAATCGCTTCGGTCACCACCAATTTTGCGGCCACTATGTGTTCTTGATTGACTACCTTCTCACACAACAGTGAGAAGGTAATACTAATTTGCATTATAGCCCTCCGTAAATCCTTGTGCTTGGAGAAGCAGATCTTAAACTATAGAGGGACCAATTGCATGATCACATGTCAATTGTGGGACTTACACTTATGTATATCATGCGTAGCATAATTCATAATCATTTGCAAGTTGGACAAAAAATTAGATGGACCCTTCAAATTATATATTGTGTCTAAAAGCACCTTCCTTTCCCCACTCGTCAAAGTAAACTCACCAGGGGGAATTATTGTCCTTCCCCTACTATCTTCTTTCGACCATAGTTGTGGCTTAAGTTTCAACAACTTAAGGTCTTTTCGTGCATTTTCTCCATCCTTCAAATGACTCCCCCAAGACAAGTGCCCATAATATGTTCAGCGATGTTATTCTCTGCATGCATCACATCCAATACATGTCGCACTGGGTTATTCTTCCAATAAGGCAAGTCAAATAAAATTGACCTCCTAGACCATAACTTTCTTGTCTTAGTTTCATTTCCAGTTGGGGTCTTCTTATGCTTAACATTCTTAAATTTAGGATTCTTACCTGGCATATTAGGGCCACATTCAGAAGATTTACCTTCAATTTCTGAACCTGAAATTTGTCTCTGTGGTAGCTTATGTTCAACCCTGCCCTATAAAAAATTGAAATCTTTCTCAAATCTGAAACTATGAGACAGGGGTAAAAACCTCCAATGGAAATGGTATTCATTTTTTGAGCTAAAAGAGAGATGAAGAGAATCAGTATCCTCTCCACAAATAGGACACCTTAAATAACCATGTACTACACAACCGAATAATGTCCCATAAGCTGGAAAATAATGAATTGCCCACATCAACAGAGCTTTCAGTGTAAACTCTTTTTTTCTAAAAGAGTGAAATGATTGCACACCCTCTTCCCACAACTCATTTAATTCTTCTACCAAAGGAGCCAGGTAGACGTCGATGTCATCACTTGGTGCCTTTGGCCCAGGTATCAATAAAGACAGCATCAAAAATTTAGGTCTCATATACTGTGAAGGGGGGAGGTTGAGTGGGGTTAGGATCACTAGCCATACACTTTGATTGGTGCTTAGATTTCCAAATGGATTGAAACCATCTGTTGATATAGACAAACGAATGTTGCATTGTTCTCGAGCAAAATTTGGATACTCATAATTCATCATCCTCTAAGCTCTAGAGTCAATAGGATAACGTGTGAGATTACCCCCTACTTCTGCCCTAGCATGCCAAGTAATTGCCTCCGGTATCCATGGTACTATGAAAAATCGCTTTAATTTAGGCCCAACGGGAAAATATTTCAACACTTTTTGAGGAAATTTTGAGCTTGTCATTCCTTGCCAATAGATTGGGCATATCTAGGTTCATCGCAGACCCGACAACGATTAAGATTTTCATACTCCTTCCGGTATAGTATACAATCATACACACAAGCATGAATTGATTTATACTTCATTCCCAAACCTTTCAAACTGATCTTCATAACAGGATAGCTAGTTGGAAGCGTAGTCTCTTTAGGTAGTAAGCCCTTCACCCAATTCAGAATTCCTATCACGCTATTGCCAAATCAATCGTACTGCGTCTTCAAAATGTGTAAACCAACCATAGCATGTAAAATTGTTTGTTCTTTCTCACAACCAGAGTATAACGATTGAGTCGCCTTAAATTTTAAACTTTGATAGTCATTGTCAAGGTTTATCATGATATTTTCACAAGCACTTGAACCTTGTACATCATTAGTAACCTCATTCTCCTCCGCTTCATAAGCCGTTCGCATCATCAACTAAATCCTTTAACATATTATGAAATAATATGTCCCCTTCTACATCTATCTTACTTGTTGAAGGTTGTTGTGAAGATTGTTCGGGGACAAAATGAACTTTCAATTCACCGTGAAAACTCCAAAATTGATAAATATCTTTCATACCCCATCTTAACAAATGTAGTTCAACTATTTTCCACTCAAACACCTTACCATTCTTACACCTAGCACACAGACACGAAAACTCTTCACCATTATGACATCTCTTTGCGTATTTCACAAATTCATTAGCACCTTTGCGAAACACATACCCCATTCCATATGTCTCACCCATCCACTCTTTGTATGTCGGATATCCCAGCACAGCCACCACAACTAATCACATATTAAAGGTAAGAAGCATATATTCATGGATTTGTATAAACAAAACTTAGATTTATAGTATGTTTCATTTAATTATGTCTTATTTATATTCGATTTTTACATTTCAAATTGAAATTCAATTTATAATAGAAATTCATATTTCCTCCGTCTCCTCTAAAGGGTGAGTGGTCCTATCCCATTCAAGACCGCATATTTTTGTAATATACTTAACTGCTCATGCTCATTGTTATGATTTGAGAAAAAAATCGGTAACATGTCCCCCTAGTTCTCCAAGTACACGACGTAGATTGGCAAGTGTGAGGGTTATTTCAATTGATCAATTGAGATAACAGTCACACTTGTCAATCTAGTATGTAACCAGAGAATATTAGGATACGACTGCAGAACTTCCTCCAAAAGTAACAAATTTAAGCCACTAAGAATATTATTATACAGAAATTATGGAGTCCCAAACTATCCAAACGGGACAATTCGAGAGATCAAATTGCAGGGTTAATGACTCTCGAACGGGTCTAAGGGCTATTGAATGCGTACGCATAAGAACTAGAAGGCTAGTTTCTATGCACACTATATGTAATTTTAGGTTTGTTTCATTTAATTATCATACTATATATATATATTATTCGTTATACAAAGTAATTTTTAAAAAAAATTAAAAAATCTCACTCCCATATGGACAATAATCCACTAGTCATGCCACTTTTAAAATTAACCAACCCAACATCGATCCACTATAATCCAACCGCAATGGCAACAACAAATGTGTATCCCTTACTTCTAATTCATCTACTCAAGTAATTCTTTTCATCAATTAAACTAACAATGAAAGTGTACAATTATTAATTTACTAATTTACAATGAGGGACAATACTACTAAAAATTTAATCAATCAATTATTTTACAAGGGGCCCTACAATGAAAGGAGAAATGTCTAATAAACCAATAAAAATTTAATTAAAAAAATACACACACGCACATATACACACATACCCACACACCCTGCCCCCCCTGCCCACCCTTAGCCCTGCCCCCCCTCCCACCACACATGCACACACACACACACACACACATATACACACACGTGCATACATACACACACACACATATATATATATATATACACCACACACACACATATATACGCACATGCACATATACATATACATAAATGGAGGAAAAAAAAGAGAGAAAACGAACCAAAATCGTAGAGAGAGAGAGTCCAGTCACTAAAGAGAGAGAAATGGAGGGAATTAGAATCGGTGGGAAAAAAGAAGAGGTAGGGTTTTTTAGTGACAGAATTATCACAGGCATGTCACGATCATTGACCGTGACAACTTTACAGTATCGTCACGGTCATTGACCGTGATAAGCATTTGTCACGGCCTTGTCACTATCAATGACCGTGACAAAAAATGCGTATTTTTTTGTCACAATCAATGACCGTAACAAGGCTAGCTGCTTGAAGGGTGACAATTTGACCATTTTGGTGTAGTGACACCAAAATTTCCCATCCGTAAAACCTACACTAACTAGTCTCATACCTAGAAAGTTCCTAGCAATCAAACTACAAGTAAGGTGAAAGCAATAACTAGCCCCAACAATCCCGTCATCCCTACGGTGTCGAATATTAACATAATTAATGATCACATAAGGCATATTTAAATATATCACAATAATTCATACAATTAATAACAAGATTATTATTTATCCAAGTTATGTCCATTTAATTCTAATTGTAATGTCAATTTAGCAATCCCTTTATTTTTTCCAACTCACATAATTTATATTCGCATGCATATTTTCGGGGCATAAAATATTTATTTTCTATTTTACAAACATCACATAAATAACATAATTTTACGAGTCGAATTAAATTTATAAAGTTAATACGATTTATTCTAGCATGAGAATGTTCATATATTCTAAAGGAATCCCAACCTCTAATCTAAGCATGCAAGAGTTTTGAGTCTTAATTCGTATTAGACATTTTAATAAAAATAATCCCAAATTTAGTTTAACTTTCCCTAATTAGTATCTCTAATTTATTTTAGGAAAATAATGATTATTAGGGTTTGGGGAACATTTCAAATGCATAATACTAAAAGGGACAAATAGAAGTATTCATTCCTACAAAGAAGTCGTCTTGAAAATCTGATTACACGGTTGTGTTCCTTTCGTGAAATAGCAAAGACACCTTCTTGGTTGTTCTTGATAAAACTTGATTTAATTATTCAAAACTTAGGTTTTATGTTTAATAGGGTTTAGGTTTTGTAGAGGCGATAATAATTTAGGAGGCTACTGCTTTTTTAGAAGGGTTAAAAGTGTTTTAAAAATTCTAAACCCGTCCATTATATAAAGGATTTAAAGAAAGAGTTATAATCAAACACAAACATAGAAAAAAAACTTTCTGAACGATCAGATTGTCATAATTTGCTAAAATTTTGATATGTTGTAGTTAGAGGCGTGCTGAAGGCGTTGTCCAAAAATAAGCTCGATCGGGCATCGTTAAGGATGTTTACATCACGTTGTAGAATTCATATCGTCGTATTTCCTTGAATTTTGGATATGTTCTAATTGAAGGCGAGACAAAGTCATGTGAGAAAACTCAACTCAATCGGACATCGTTAAGGTTGTCTGCATCGCATTTTGGAGATTGGTCAGTCAAATTTCTGATCCTCTTATGTCGGATCCTCCCCCTATTTTTACATAAAAAGTTATAATTTTCAAATTTTAATCTCGATTTAAATTCCACTTGAAATCTTATTTTTATATATAAAAACTAACAATTTTACATATCAAAATTAAATAGATTCCAAAAATTATTTTACATATCAAATTTAAATTCCACTTGAAACCATATTTTTATATATAAAAACTCACAATTTTACATATCAAAATTAAATAGATTCCAAAAATTATTTTTCCCAATTTTTTAATTTAACAAAGATTTTTGTTGCTAAAAAAATCACAGGGTGTTACATACTCGCCCACTGATACAGGAATTTAATCCTCCAAATTCGACGACACATAAACGTAAAATCGTGCAAATAAAATAAGGCTTACACATGCCTACACGTAGAATGCCACGATTGGGCGCCCATACACCCAATACCACATGCACCTACCAACGAACAAAAATACAACATATATATCTTAACCATATATATACACATAACTTTGAAAATAATGGCGTATCGCAATCTCCCACAAATCACCCCTCGATTATATCTCCAAAGCTCATCGTAATGCTAAGGTCCCCAAATCAAATCAAATCACCACATCGATACTAGAAATACTTAACAGTTGTACTAACGAGCTTCAAAATAAATCTCATCTCCAAAATCAACTCTAAAGATACTCACATCAAGAAAACTACTTCTAACCTCAGTGTTACAATAGCTTTAACACAAAATGCCCTATCTCTAAGAAACATAACTTACACATATGCTAGACCCAATATCTTAGATAGTAAAAATCAATAAGGGGAATTAAGTATAGATAACGTGGAAGCTATAATATACTCACACCCTATGCGACCTAAGACCGTTCTCTGATACCATTTGTATCACCCCGCGCATTTAGGGATCGGTCGTCGCTAACCTACGTCGGGCGTCACTAAATAAGTTATCATTCTTAGCATGTGATAAAAATATGAGACATTAAAAACTTTTTCACATGATAATATTAAATTTATCCAACCAATATAAACAATCATGCAAATTAAAATCCATCACCATGTTATCTCCAAAATAAATCCAACTCCAAATTAGTAAAACTCAAATGAAATAATTCAATCATAAATATCTGACTGAAACCATAAACAACGATGGAACTGATTGGCCCACCAAATCCATAAATGAAAGTCTCATAATAAAAATGACGGAATGAAAATAAATCAAACTACGACTAAAGCGATAAAAATAAACATCTTGTTTCACCCAAAAAATCTTTAATTCATTCTATGAAGCTACTCCAGAAATTATACCTGAAATGTTTGTCAACGCAATGAGTTAGAGCCCACCACATGAATACTAGCTTCTCCTCCTAATTAGGGCCCGTAAACCTAAACACAATAATTATACATGATAAATATCACAATAGAACATTTTAAATTAAACTAGATATATATTGACAAGCGAGTAAAAATAAACTACCACTATTTATCCACATAACTAAGCCATCGAAATGTTCAAGCCCAATTTTGATATTACAACATTAAATTATCAACTCATGATTATTAATTAAATTAATGTATTTAATTTTATTTATGGGACACCATTATAGCTAGTTCACCCTATTATGAGTCGTGCACATACTCCTGGCAAGCCTAAATTATTTATACGATATCTGTATAGTCAGTTCACCCTATTACGGGTCATGCACATACTTTTGGCCCACTTAAGTTATACATCACACACATTCCCCTCACTATAGCAAGTTTGCCCAATTCTGTTCGCACTGTACATACTCATAAGGTTCCACACATGACATGTCACTATAGCTAGTTTGCCCAATTTCGTTAGCCCTGCACATAGTCGTAATGCCAACACACACCTATGTTGCTCTAGTCAGTTTGTCCCTTATTGTTATCCCTTCATATACTCGCGTTGCAAATTTATTTTAATTCTCGTTCTTTATCTTAGGTATTAATAATCAATTTATTATCAAGTTCTCATTATTTTCTAGCAATCTCACCGTTAAATTGGGCATAAATCCCCAAATCACCCCTAGGCCCATACCTAAAGGTCTCTAGAATATAAGTATATCCTAACCTATCATTTAGGAAGAAAACCTACCAATGACTACTACCTAGTCTCGCACCTAACCTAACGAACCAACGAAACGACGTAAAAATTCAACCCAACCCCGGAATTTCTCATTCGTAAAACCTACATTAACTTGTCCTGTAATACCCCGTATTTTTTATGATATTTATTTATGGGATTAATTAAATTAAATGAGTATTAATTGGAAATTAATCCGGATAAAAATACTAGCGAGATGCGAGTTGGTATTTGATTTTAATGAGTATATATGGCTATATATGAATATTGAATCATGAAATTTTTCGTGAGAATTGAAATACGGCAATTTGGAAATTTTGTTGGGACGCGTGTGACAATCGCGTCAAGAATATAATTATTTTAATTAAAAAGTGAATTTTATTTTTATTAACCGTATGGTCGTTTTGAGTGCGCCAACGCGTTCGGAAGGGTCAAAATAGTCAGAAAACACTAGCCGGGAGTTTAGTTTGGGTCCTGGGGCATTTTTAGGCCATACCGGCAACGTAAAAGGGTAGTTTGGTAATTTCAGAATTTGGGGAATTAAAACCCACGAAAATTAGAGTTAAAAATCGGACTTAGTCTTAACCCACTAAGCCATTTCCAACCCCAATCTAGGTATTGGGCTACGGGAGAAGTTTAGAAACCTTAAACTTGCCAAACCAACCTCCACCTCCATTGTGATCCTTAGAGAAAAACCGGTAGAGAGAGAAAGAAAGGAAAATTCTGCAGAGAGAGAGGGAGAACAAATCAACCTTCATCAATCCAACACCAAATTCAGAGAAAGATTAGAGGCAAGTGGTTTAGTTTCATTATTTGCAAAGAATGTTTCTTCCATGCGTAGGAAATCATGAAATTATATTATTTTGGGAGTTTGATAAAAACCCATTGAATTGGAAGTAGAAATTTATATTTTGATGAAAAGATTTCATGTAGAATTGTGTTAGGATGATTATTCTGTTAGAAATACATCTCGTATACAACAAAAACGGATTTAATTATACCCATTAATGATTTTAAAATTTTAGGGTTCATGTTCATGGGATTTGGGGATAAATGAGGGGAATTAATGGTTTGATGATGTTTAGGAAGTTTTGGCCCTATTTAAAATGTCCTATTATGACCTACGAATGTTTAGTATGGATTAGAAACCTTAAAATAATGTTGGGACAATTTTTATGTGGGATTAGAAGTGAAAAATATTGGAAAAACGAAAAGGAGAAAATCTGGGCTCGAAACTGGCCTCTCGTTAGAAGACCTACCCAGGTCGTTCGAACGAGCTCATTCGAACGAGCTTCTAACGAGTTGACAGTTTTACTTCTAACGAGAGGGATATTCGTTTGATGTCTTTCGTTCGAACGAGATCTCGTTAGATGCCCAGTTCGTTCGAACGAACTCTCGTTCGAACAGCCCCGTTCGAACGAGACTTCTAACGAGCTGACAGTTTAGGCTTTTTGGCCTGTTTTGATTTCACGTGTCCCGTAACCTTGTTTAATTGTAGAGATAACATTCCCTTGATGATAAATTGATATATTTGGGATATTTGGGATATAATGTGGAGTAAAACATAGAAGTGTGATTTGAACCAACGAAATTTATGGATTAGGACGTGAGTGTCTATTACGACGTGAGAACAATTGACGGCTTGAATAATTATATTAACCGGAAATATGTAAATTGTGTAACATTATAAGTCAGTACGAGAATGAGAAGTGTTCCACAAATAAATTACGGTGATTACTAAGATGTGTGTATACTTAGTATACGTATATGATTTTATGTGTATGACATACCTACCATACTTGCTATCACGGGAGGTTTACGTTCGCTTAGGGCCCTCTAATCCTTGTGTTGCCCGGATTTAGATTGTTACCTCGAGAACATAGGTCAGAGAAGGACTTATTGGGATGTTAATAAGTCTACTGATCGTGGGAGCGTAGGTATGTGCGTGACCCATGTGATGTGACTGTGTTCGCCTCCATTGTTTATGATTTGCTATTATTTGAGACGATTCCTGAGAGATTCGGAATGCGTGATCCTTATGTACGTGATGTACCGGGATGGATAGCAGAGTATGTGTGCACCTCAGCTTGGTCTCGGGTGCTTGTATTGTATATTTATGGCGTGACTAATATATACTTAAATTAACAAGAACTTTCATGTTGGTATTGTGCGTATAAATACAGGAACGCTTTGAGTAACTATTAAGGGATAACCTGTAATGAATTGTATTACTAATAATTGAGAACCTGAGTTAAGTAAAGCCCTCTATTTATTTGATAACGCTAGAACGTATAATGGGAATTGAGTATTAAGGGGTAGAACTTATTACGGTTTGGTTAGATATGTATGTCACTTAGATGGGTACGGTACGTTAGGAGTGCACAAATTAGTCGAGAGGTGAGTACTTCATGTGAGTGCACGTCCTAACATGTATTTTTCATTCATTATTTTAATGTTATTAAAACACTTGTTGTTTTTAAAATAATCCCCACTTTCGGGCTTTGACCCGTTTGCTTTCAAATCTATTTTGTAAAAACCATTTTAGGTGCCCAGCCACAAGGACACCATGCTTAGGATCCTCATTCAGGTGACGAGCTGTAGATGTTTGTGGAAGTTACAGGACTTTGCTAATAGACGCTTCATCTATCTTGACTCTATATTCAGCTTTCATCAGTTGTAGGGCATGTCGCCCATTTCTATTAGAAATATTTCCTATTTCAGATTTTCAGACTTTTGACATGTAATTAATTCAGGTTACATTGTTTTACTTAGTTCAGTTGTGGGATTGTTGTGAGGAGTTTTCCTCCGAACTTATTATTACTTTGTTGGTTATTCTATGGCTTCGTTATGGTGAATGGTTGTTATTCTTTCATTATCCTCTTATTGCATGTTAATCAGAGTTAACTTCAAATTTGGTAACTCACTTTTTAAATACTAGGTGGTTAGTAATCATTAAAATGTTTTCGGCAGTGATGCTATTAACTGAACCAACTTGGCATTTTGTATTAATTTTAATAAAGGAGTAGCTATCCGGTATTTAATTAGTCGGGGTGTCACATGTCCCATAAATAAAAGTGTTAAGAACAACCAAGGCCTACTTGCTAGTCCCATACCTAGAAAGCAACCTAAAAGTAAGGTGAAATAAATAACTACCCCCAACAATCCTGTCGTCCCAGCTGTGTCAAATATTAACGTAATTAGTGATAACATAAGGAATATTTTCAATCTATCACAATAATTCTTCTATTTAATCACAAGATCATTGTTTATTCAAATTATGTCCATTTAATTATAATTATAATATCAATTTAGCAATTCCTTTCTTTTTCAATGACTCACATACTTTTCATTCACATGCATATTTTCGGGGCATACAATAATAATTTTTTATTACAAGAAACACATAAATAACATGATTTTACGAGTTGAATTAAATTTATAAAATTCATACGATTTATTCTAACATGCGAACATCCATATATTCTAATGAAATCCCAACCTCAATCCGTATTAGAGATTTGAAAAAAAATAGTTTCAACTTTAGTTTCATTTTCCCTAATTAGCATCCATTAAAAAAAATAATTATTAGTGTTTAGGAAACATTTAAAATGCGTAACACTAAAGGGGAACAATATAAATATTCATGCATACAAAGAAGTCATCTTAAAATTTTGATTATACGGTTGCGTTCCTCTCGCGAAAATAGCAACGACGCCTTCTTGGTTGTTCTTGGGAAAACTAGATTTATATCTTCAAAACTTGGGTTAAAACTTGTGTTTAATGGGGTTTAGGTTTTGTTGATGAGAGGAGAGAAAAATATGGGAGGTTAACGCTTTTTTAGAAGAGTTAAAAGTGTTTTAAAAAGTTCAAACCATCCATTATATAAAGTATTTAAAGACAGAGTCCTAATCAAATAAAAAAATAACTTCCAACCGATTGGACCATCGAAATTCACTAAAATTTTGAGATACTATAACTGAAGGCGAGCCGAAGCCGCTATTTAAAAATCAGCTCGATCGGAGGTCATTAAGATTATCTGCATCACGTTTTAGCATTCAAACCATCAAATTTTCTTGAATTTTGGATATGGTCGAGGTGAAAGACAGACTAAGTCGTGTAAGAAATATCAAATTGATCAGACATCGTTAAGGTCATCTGCATCACGTTTTGGAGATCAGAGAGTCAAATTTCTCATCCTCCTTAGGTCTGATCCTCCCCCGATTTTTATATAGAAAGTTATCATTTCCAAATTTTAATCCCGGATTAAATTCCACATAAAACCGTTTTTTAAACATAAAACCCAACATTTTTACATAGAAAAATTAAATAGATTTCAAAAATTAATTTTCCAAATTTTTTAATTTAACAAAGATTTTTACTTCTAAAAAAAAATTACAGGTGTTATAGTAATATGCACAGTTTTTCACAGTGAAAATACTGATATTGCATGGGGTGCCTCTCAACATTATTTCAGATCAGGTTAAGATCTTTGTGTCCTATTTCTATCAGAGTTTTCAAGAGACGGCAGGAAAGATTGAGTTAAGTAGGAGTTTTACTCGAGTAGCTCAAGACATGTAGAAGAGTTATGCCAGTGCGGTCCAGATATTTTTGGATTTTAACGTGGGTGATCAGTAGTTACTAGGGGGTATTTCCATGAGGGGAGTGATGCAGTTTGGGAAAAAGTGGAAGTTGGCACCTAAGTATGCAGGATTGTTTCTCATCGTCGAGAGGGTATGGCTGGTTGCGTATGGTCTCGCCTTACTGGAGCACTTGCAGAGGATTAACGACGTGTTTCATGTGTCCTCATTAAGGAGGTATCTCAAGGATAACATGTCTTAACGACACATACCATTAGAGGAGATTGATATGCAACCAGATATTTCATATGAGGAGAGACATATTGCCATTGTGGGTCGTAGTGAGCAAAAGCTTTGGCCAAAGGTGGTACTGTTAGTGCATGCACAGTGGGGACATCACAATATTATTGAGTCGGTGTGGGAGCGTGAGAATGGCATACGAAAAAAGTATCCAAAGCTCTTCATGGTTGGTACGTTCAAATTTCAGGGATGAAATTCTATTGTTAAGGGGGAGAATGTAATATCCCGTACTTTTATTATTAATTAATTTCCATGTTCTTAATATTAGGTACCTGGGTGTTCTGATTGGGTTATGAGGGCTTTGTAGACATAATAGGACTCAAATAAGGGTAAGAGGGTCACTAAAAGTTAAGTGAAAATGGGATTAGGGAAATTAAGGGAGTATTTAAAAGGTTGGGAATGTAAATGGAAGCCCACCTTTGATATTCAGCATGAGAGAGGTTTTGAGAGAGTTTATGAGAAGAGGAGAAGAGGAAGAAAAATAAGAAAGGACGTGGAGAAGAGAAAGAAAATCTATCTCCGGATTCAACCCACCATTGAAACATAGAGAACGTTGGGACTTAATCCACAAAGGCAAGTAGTTACTTACTTTAAGTTACTATTATGCATAGTTAATTACTTTCATACATATGGATAAAAATATGGGAATTAATTTATAAACATTGAAACCTTTATTAATTAATGTAGAGATTTAGATGATAAGGTATCTCTTATTTAATTTTATTATTAGTTGGTATTAATTATATTTGAAATTTCAAATTAATTTCGGGTTAAAATTGATGAGCATATAGAACTTTGATTGGAAGGTTGAAATTTTGAAAATCAAATTGGGAAATTTTTTGAGTTGATTTAATTTGATGTTTGAATCATAATCCTAGGTTTTTGATATAGGATCCTGGCTATTTAGGTGTTATAATATTGTTAAAACTTTAATATATTAATGTGTGCGATCAATTTAATGTCCGGGGAGGCTTGGGACCTTTATAGGAGAGTTTTGGAAGAGGAAACCCGAGGAAGAAGATGCCTGGCATCCTAGAAAACCGAACTAGTTTACTGAGGCAGCGAATCGGTTTTCTCAACTGAATTGGTTAAGTCTACTAGCGAACCATCTCGGTTTTCTGGTATGCCCAGTTTTTGTTCATCTATTTTTTTGACCCGTTAGAGAGTGCGGAATGACCGTAGGGGCTTCCAGGTTACTGTGAGATTACTGGAGAATCCTTTTAAGGGTTTGGTACATCTAAAAAGCCAACAATAGATGGGTGCAAGCGAGGGGAAATGGGAATTCAAGTGAGTGACTATCAAACTAATTAATCGGTAAATTAGTTCAAACTTCGGGTTTGGCTGAATTGTGCATTGTGGAATAGGCGTACAAGTTTAATACTTTATATATATATAGGGAGAGGTTCACAAGTGAACCTAAAAGATGAACTTTCTAATGAACCTTAACAAAATAACACCTAACAACTCATTACTTTTAATTTCTATGTTGTAATTGATCGTCGCCAAAGGCAATGAACATGCGTGTCGATCGATCCCAACTCCCTCACCCCCCCGGTACTCCACCCTCCCACCCCCCACCCCCACCCCAACCACCACCATCACCATGGCAGCCCTTATAGCAGCCCTTATGGCAGCAGGGTTGCCATGGGGGTGGGGTAGGGGGCCGGGGGCGCCGGGGTACGGTGGGGGGGGGGGTGTGTTGGGGATCAATCAACACACGTTTCCGTTGCTACTGGCGCGGACCAATTACAACATAGGAATTAAAATTAATTAATTGTTAAGTATTTTTTGTTAAGGTTCATTAAAAAGTTCATCTTTTAGGTTCACTTGTGAACCTCTCCCTATATATATATATATATATATATATATATATATATATATACACACATATTATATGTATGTGTGTAATATACTTTTTTATATTAAACATAACTACTCGATAGTGATATAGTAGGAGGTTGCGCGTATTGGGCAGTTCAGCCTGGTGTTGACCAACAAGTGTTGGATTGATTCCTCAGTTCATGGGATGGTAGCAGGACCACTATCCATATGTGAGGATAGATATTGATTTAAAGACCGGTTGGGTAAGATGTGGTATTGTTATGACCCCAGACGTATGTCTATGACCGCCTCCATTGTATGTGTTTCACATTTGGGATCGATGGTGAGATTCTGATCCGGTGTCTTTGTGTGATGCGTGATGGCTGGAGTCGGATAATACACGAGGGATGTATCCCCGAGGTCCATTCTATGGGGAAACAGTCATACATACATACATACATATATACATATATATATACACATATACATATATATACATATATACATATATATATATATATATATATATATATATATATATATACGTGTATGTTTATATGATATAGTGTATATATCTACTTATAGCACGAGTGTAGCTATGAAGTAATTACTATGTGAATATGTATCTATACACGTGTATCTCTATAATATAGTTTATAAATATATACCTAGTGAAGGTAGTTATATTAGAGAAGTTTGGGCTTTGATTGCAGTTACATGTCCTAGGATAATAAATGAACATGTTAGGTGCGCAATATAACTGAGAGGTGAAGTTTTATCTCATGTGAGTGCGACCTATTAATTATGAAAGTGATACACTATACGTTTTAACCCATTTAAAAAAATTGTCTACTTATAAAATATTTTTTACTTTCTGTCTTTGATCCACCGGCAATTATTTTTCCTTGTTTTCCTTTTTTAAACCCGATGTATGAAGCAGAAGCTGCTGAAACCAAAAGGATTGATCCATTCTTGTCGTTGCAGTAATTATAGATGCTACATGACTTTATTTAGATGCCTCAGCTTATTTTATCTAGATATAATCTTTTCATTTCAGCTTGTTGTTTGGGCATTTGTTTCGCATATTGATAGGATTTATATTATTTTTGAATATTTTATTTTAGTACTCAATTGTTATTCAGTGGATGCTATTACTTTGTGACCGATGGTTCATTCGTTTCATACTTTTATTTATCTATGCGTGAGGTTTATTCTATTCATTGTGTTGTATGGTTTTATCTGTTTTATTTAAATCATTTAATGCTACGATGATACAGAGAATGAAATCATACCGAGATTCATGTTTTATGTTAGTGGATGATTAGCCACCCGATATTAGAATAGGCGAGTTGTCACATTTAAGACTTTTATGATCTAAAAATATTTGGAACTTTGACACGTATAAATAACATCACTAGAGTTTTAATGCGAAAACTATCGCAGTCAGTTCTAAATCATGGACTGGATAGTTCCATTCATTAGTCTTTAGTTAACAAAACCCATATTCTATTACCTTTCCAAATTTCCTTGCAAAGAAGTATCTGTGTATACTTCATAATTAATATCACTCGAAGGTATAGTAAGCATTAAGTCCATAAAAGCTTCTGGTGTGTTTGTTAATCCAAAGACATGCCCAAAAATTTAAAAAGTTCATAATGAGTTCTAAATGAAATCTTTGGTATATCTTCTTCTCTTACTCGTAATTGATGAAATTCAGACATTAAATCGATTTTTGATAATACCATTGTGCCTTGCAACTGATCAAATAAATCCCTTATTCTAGGTAATGGGTATTTATTTTTGTTGGTAACTTAGTTCAATTTGTGGTAATAAATACATAAGTAGAGGGTTCCATCTTTCTTTTTGACAAATAATATTGGTGCTCCCCAAGGGTATGTACTCATCTAGATAAATTCTTTTGCTATTAATTCCTCCAACTAGAGTCAAAGTTCCCTTAATTATAATGGTACGATTCTATATAAAGATATAAATATTGGAAAAGTATTTAGTAGGAGCTTGATTACGAATTCTATTTCTCTTGGTGGAGGAATAGCAGTTAATTCCTCTAGGAATACATATTTGTATCTATCTAAAATAGAAAGAGAGTACGATGACGTATCACACATATTTCCATATTATTGTCCCTGAAAATAGAATGTTTTGGTCCGAGGATTTATAAAAATCACTCTCCTTATATGGAAATCAATATGAGATAAATTTACTAAGAGAGCATCCATTCCCATGATAAGATCGAATTCCCTGATATTAAGTACTGTCAAATTAATAGTAATAACTCTTGTCCCGAGTTTTACCTTGAAGTAACTACAAATTTGACTAGCTAGTACTATATCATCGGCTGACATGCATATAGATAAGGAATAATCTTAAGGATAGGGAATTGATTTTGATAACTCCATGAAGTTAGTAGTAATAAATGAGTGTGAAGATCATGAATCAATTAGTACATGTGTCATAAGATTTTAAAAATAGATGTTACCTTCAATGATATCATGACTATTTGAATTGGTTAATATGGTAAAAGTTTGACCCTGCATCTTATTTCCTAGTGATGGTTTCCTTCCTTGCATAACACCGATCGATCATGGATATTTAACATTTTCCCTGATAACTGGGAATATCCCTATAGGTCTTTGAAATTCAAGAATCCTGCCTAGATTTAATGAAGATAACTAGTTTTTATTGGGGTTAGACTTACATAATCTTGGGCATTGGGGCCTAATATGTCGGTGTTGGTTGCATTCGTGAAAATGGATCATGATTCCACTAATTTTGTGGCATATCTGGCTCTACATATGACCATCTTTGGATTTGAAAAAGGGGGGTTCCTGACTTGATTACAACTTGATGTCGGGTTGCATTCAATGAGGGTGGCCAGTCAATCATTTTTCCAAAATCCCAGATTTGTAAATGAAGAAGAGAGGTATTGATGATAGTCTTTAAACCCCTTTCGAAATGATTGAATTTCTTGATATTTGTGTTTACGTACTCCTATGCTTATCGAGATAATTTTGTAAAATGTGCCTCATAGTGGGATATCATCATCTTCTTCTGATGTAATCCTAGAAATTCTATAATCAATTGATCTCGTGTGGATTCTTAGAAATAATTTTTGAAAAATATCTCTTCAAATTGCTCCCAAGTCATCCCTTTCTATATTTGAGTACGCCGTACGGACTACCACTAGAGGTTCGCTTCTCTTTCAAAGAGATATGTTGCTAACCCTACCCTAAATTAGAGCACTATACCTAGTCCATTTAATACCTTTAAAGTCTGTCTAAACCATTATTTTATCTCATGAGTCATGGATTTCCCGTGATATGTTAGGGGGTCATTGTCAGAGAAATTTCTTCAAGGAATTTATTCTGCGAGTTTCGGCAGATAGTTCCATACCTATTACGTTTGGTGGATCTCGTTGTGCTTTGTTTAATATTGTTAGTTATTGTAAACATTGTTGTATGTTTTCTGTCACCGTAGAAGGAGTTAATAAAGCATGCTCCTCTTGTGGAACCCTTCTTTTTTATGCATTTTTGGTTCGTGCTTTCACCATCTTATATTATAAACAAATTAAAAATAAAGTAACAATAAGAATTATACATAAACAAAACTAGTTATATTGTTTAAGTTACGATAGTGTACATTAAGTTCCTTGGAGATACAAATTTAGGAACTAAGACCAGTACACACATATACTTGACGCATTAACTATTTTTAAATATCACACTAAGCCATTATGTCATAATAACTACTATAATATATAACGTAACTCCATCCTTCCACCTCACCGCATCATGTTAGATGAAAGAAAACACACCTTCTTTCTCGGGTTATTTATTTATAATATATGGGTCTATATTCCTCTTGCTTATGGTTTCAACTTATTTAGGGAATCATATAGTCCAGTTATGCCCTTGAGCCTTCGGTGCTTGAACCTGATGAAGACGTGGAAGTATCTAGATAGGGTATTTTAGATCCATAGTCATCATCCAAGGCTAGGTGGATAAGGTGTTGCAAAAACTCCTAATCTTCTAAAAGTCTGCGGGCTTGTTTAGATACCTACTCCTCCCCCATTAGTCTGCGAAAAAGTAGACTATGCTTTATGCTGAGGGTTGTTATTTCCCAGTCCTTGTCCACCTCATTAATAGTTTTACGTATCTTCGTATAACCCCTGTACTTTATGGTATAGCTAAACTGCGCTTGGTTGATGACTTTAGTTTTGAGATGGATTTATCCAAACATTCATGGCTGCAAGACAGATTTTAGTAAGGTAATATTGTGAAGAAGTTATGAATTTAAAATAATTATATATCCTAAAGTCCCGTATAGGAGTAATAAACTCGATATTCTCTTTGATACCAACTTGTCACATCCAAACCTTTTCGCGCATATCAATGATAATTTCAATAATACAATAATATTACATCACATATAATAAATTTTTATTTCGACTAAACAGTATTTAAATATAGTGACTAAGCACTTAAATTCATTAAATTAATAAGTCTGCCACGGATAACAAAACAAAAGAAATTACACATAGCTATTACTTCAGCCGATAAGTGGTGGTATATATTATTGTGGTGATTTTGCCTACCTTTCTAATTATTTTCCATATGTAAGTAACTGGTAGGGACACATGCGATGATGCACAAAATTTCTTGAGGTCGAGGGAATGTTACCTTCCTGACGCTCAGGGTCCATCTAGAAGTGAAAAGAATAAGCAAAATGTTTTGTTAAGTAAATAATTCTAATTCTATGATAAATGATAAAAATAATTTTTCTAGGATTTGGATAATCAAATGAATAAATGACAGTAAAATAAGTTGCTATTAGAAGCACTAAGAATCCATTTGTTGCAGTATGATGATATAACTACAATTAGAAATATTAAAGTTTAGAACGATTAAGGTTTCGGATGGTTTCTAAAACAAGATAACCCATAATTATATGTTAAAGAGGCTTAGGGTTAATAGCAGTACAAATAATAAATCAATCTAAAAACTTTGGAGATAATCAATCAAAAACCTTTAGAGGTAAAGTAATAGTGCTAATCTCAAACACTGAAGATCGACATCCATATGGTAAGCAAAACTAGGCACTCAATACCCTAAGTCCTACAGGCCAAATAATATTGTCTTGGGTATAATGATAGTGTATACCCTGGTTATAATGTATGCTAAATAAAAACTAGTTCAATGAAATTAGATTAAATTGAAATCATTGGCTCAAAATCAACATAGGGTTTTTAAATCGAATCAAGTTTAATGTATTATGAACTACACAAATGAGTTCATAAATGAGAATAAGATATTTAAGGGTATCACATAGTGATAGGAACAATTGGCGTAATCAGGAGAAATGTGTGAGAAAAAACTGAAATAGAATCACCCACTTGGATATGGTCTTTAGATTTTAGTTAGACTTATCATGTTAAGGTTGTGGTTTAGGGATGTCTGAAATTTAGAAAAAAAATAAGTAAGGCTATCTATTTTGAAAATACTACTTTAAGATAAAGTCTCGCGTGATGAAAATAACTTCTAGGGTTTAATTTGTAATTTCCTTTTTCTCCAAATTAGTTAAGTTTCTAAATATATTTGAAATTGGGTGTAATAAACTCTTTTGTCCCTAATGTTGTTAGAAACCTATATGTGAAGTTTGGGGTAAAAAATCATAAGTTGAAAAAGTTCAAGGGTTTATGCGCAGAAGAAATTTAGGGATTTTTGTAAGAGAAATTTTCTGGTATTGCTCATAGTTTAGGCCTTTTCTAGTTTAGGTTATTCTTGGTGTATCCCGTTATAAGCCGTTGCGTACTATCATGACAAACCGACTCCAACATTCCCGACTTCCCTACCTCCCACAAAGGTATAAAACAATTGGTGTTTAAAATTATTCGTGAACATTATTTTGGATGTTTATTTTTATTTAAAACGAGGCCGAATTTTTTATTATAAAAATATTTTTTTTTAATCTCGTTCGAAAATAATTGGTGTTTCGTTTAAAGGTTGGTTAGATATTTCATCGAACAAACTTCCAACGAGGACCATCTGTTTGAATTCGTTTGAAGCTCGTTAAACGAGATTGGAGTCTCGTTCGAATGAATTGTGTTTCATTCAAGCGAAAAGTCTTTCTTGTTCGAACGACTTCTAATTTTGTTCGAATAAGAATCCACCTCGAATTTTTTGTACGACCTATAGATACTTGTTTTGACTCCAAATTTTGTAAGATTTTTTGCCAAAACGCTTTTGGCATACCTGTTGCAAAAGTTTTCATTCCTTTTGTTTATAAAACACTTTTAATTCACACACACATCCCCAAATATATTGTATGAATCATTTTGAACCTTAGTTGAGTTATACTCATTGTGGAGATATCAACTATAAGGATGACTTGTGAACCCAGAGGGATCACAGGTAAAGATTGAAGGCCGAAGGCTGATCGGTGGATAGCGAGGGTGGATCGCTGCCTATGGACTGCTCAAGATTGAGTGGTATTCTTTAGAGATTCTGTGAAGAGTGGCGTTATACTTTTGGCTATATCAGGTAGTATTGTAAGTCGACTGTCTTGTAAATTTTCTAAAGTGCTAATATAAAAGGTCCTGAAAGGGGATTTTTCCTCAATTTTTATGTGATTGCATATTTTCTTTATCTGCCATATCTTAGATGCATGTCTTAGGATAATAAGATAAAATTGGATTTATGATTTGACATTTAATTAAATAAGTTATTATATTAAGATCATGTGCACTTTAACAAGTGGTATTAGAGAAGGTTACACAAAAATATGGTGTGATCTTTTTCAGTAAATTTTTATTCTTTGATATCAATTCATTTTGAAAAATTATTGATCTTGAAAAAGGAAGGATTTAATGAATAATTTGTATAATTGAATGCCCATTTTGATTGATCTAATTATGCTTACTGGAAAGCTAGAATGAGGTCAACCTTAAAAGAAATTTTTGAACGTGTTTATCTAGTTTGAAAAAGAAGGTGGACACCACCCATAGTCACTGTAGATAATGACGTTGGCCCTAAACATGTCTCTCAATGGACATAGGACGACTTTAAGTGGAGTAATTTTAACTCTCGTGGCTTAAGTGATATTTCTAGAGTCGTCACCCCTGACGAGTTTTGCCACATTATGAAGTGCACCATAGTTAAAGAAGCCTGGGATAACCTCCAGCTCACTCGCGAGGGTACCAAAGCTATAAAGGCATCTAGATACAAAATTTGACCACCCAATTCGAGACCATTACCATGTTAGAGTCCGAGTCTTTCGATGAGTTTTATGCACATTTTTTGGACATAGTATATTCTAGTTTTAATTTGGGTGAGAAGATTCCGGATATGAGGGTTGTTAAGAAAATTTTGAGATTACTCCATGTCCACTTTATTCCCAAGGTAATTGTACTTAATTCATTAGGGATCCTAGACACTCTTAGGTTAGAAGAATTATAGGAGATCTTCAAATGTATGTGATTGATATGTTCCCTAAAACTATTAAACCTAAGGAAGTAGGGATTTCTTTAAAGACTCAAACTAAGAAAAATAATAGAGAGAAACTTTATGAGTCCAAATATGAAGTTGATTTTGATTTTGATAACTTGGCCTTTTGTGTGAATAATTAGAAAACAATTCTCAAATTTTCAGAAGATAATTCTTCAAAAGAAAATATTTTTGAGAAAAATAAAAATAAGAATTAGGGAAAGAGGGGGGAGAGAAAGAGTAAGAGATTAGGTGTTATGAATGTGAGGGTAAAGGGCATAAGGCACATGAGTGTCCCACTAGGCTTAAGATAAAGGGAAAGAATGTTGCTAAAAATCCACTCTTAGCAATAGTGACCTCGAGTCGGTTGATTTAGGGAAATAATCACCACATGAACCGTGTGTTCTGTTCATGTATAGCTAAGAGTGGAAATAGCACTTCTAGTTTGTCCCATACCGACGAGGACACGTCTAAACATGAAAGCCTCGAAGATGTTTCGATTCATTATGGAGATAGTGAGAGTGAGGATGAGATTTTTAGTGAGGGAGAAGGTGATCTCCAAAAGGTGTTTAGTGATCTTCACAAAGACACTTTGAAAGAAAAATTTAAATAAATATTTGTCTCTTATGATGTTAGATTTGGAGAAGAAGGTGAAAGTTTTTAGAGGGTGTGAAGCGTTTGTGAGTCAACTCAAGAAAGTGAAGATTTTTTATGTGAACAGTTGATCGTTTTAGGTAAAGAAAAGATCGATTTGACCAACACCTTGGCTAGTCTTATGAAAGTTCTCCAATCTTCATTTGAGACTCGTGAAAAACTTGAAGCCCATGTATCCCAAATCGAGAACGAACTTGAACATGCTCGGGAGGTCAAGGTCACTTTAAAGGATACATCTAAGAAGGTAGGAAAGATTCTCATCAATCCCGTTTTAGGTAACGTTGAGAGGTAAGGAATAGGTTATGATGGTGCACCCATTTTTCATACTTCACC
The DNA here is from genome assembly GCA_949130495.1 of Sambucus nigra. Classification (NCBI taxonomy): domain Eukaryota; kingdom Viridiplantae; phylum Streptophyta; class Magnoliopsida; order Dipsacales; family Adoxaceae; genus Sambucus; species Sambucus nigra. Next base: position 301,438,729 of record OX422214.1, read on the forward strand.
TGAGTCAGTTCTCGAGTTTGTATTGTATCCTTATAGCCCTCGACCTAACCCACCTAAGAGAGATCGTCCTCGATGTTTTGATAAAGCTAGACCCAAGCCCATTTATGTTTTTTCCCATTTCAAATAAAAAGGTCAATTTAAAGAGTATTTTTTTAAGCTCTGGAGAGTGTCTTATAGGTATGTTTCCCGCTATGTTCCCACACGAGTTCCTACACGCATTCCCGCACATGTTATTTCTCATGCTCCCGCACATCACTTTAGAGATTTTGAGATTTTCGAGTGCAAGTAGAGTATTTAGTCAATAATTTACAAAATTTTATGGAGGTATTTCATACGATGTCATCTCATTTAGAGAACTCCTCCGAGACTAATGATTGAGGTTGAGACTTGTTTTTTAGTATCGGGTGATTTTCATGCTCATATCTTATATCCCTATTGCCATATTGTACTATTATTGTATTTATCTTTTTCATTTTTATAATTTTAGAAAAATCCAAAAAGATTTTTGTGTTTATGAAAATTTTTGAAAAAATACAAAAAGATTTTCGATTTTTAAGAAAAAGTGTAAAGGGAAAAATGATTTTATTTTGATAAAATTTTTGAAAAAGACAAAAAGAGTTTTATATTTTTTACTAAATATATGTATGAACATTAAAGATGTCTGAGTTACCTATCCATTCCATACTCACGTGACTGTTTTGTACTGTTTTGAGACGTGACATCATTTTATATATATGTGCTTAATAATGTGTGGAGTCATTAAGTTGTGATTTGATGATAAATTGCTATATATTTGACTCCTTATTTGCTTTAATTCACATGAGCACGAGCTCATTTGAGTATTGCACTTACGTGTCACATTTCAATCATAGAGTTTTCATCTCAATTTTACTTTAATACGAACCAAATATAAAACAAGATAAAAAGTTGTGCATGTAAGAACCATTGCACGAATGGAAAATATTTTTTCGAAAAAATTGTTAAATATTAAGCAATGGAAAGGGGATACGAAAAACAAATGTCTTTGCATTAAAAGTCGTCATTTGCAATGAAAAGAGACTAAAAAGATTAAAAAGATTAGAGGCACATAAAAACAGAAGTGTGAGGCCAATTTATTTGAACATTAATGCTTCGCTACAAATGATCATTAATTTCTTCAAAAACTACTTGAGAATATTCTGAGTTATGTGAGATTTTGAGGGAGTTAAGTCGAAGATCAGTGGATTTGCACAGACAATATAAATCTTGAAAAAAAAAATTACGTATTTTTGGGCATCATTGGAGTGAAACTCACTTTCGGTCTTAATTTGTTGATTAGGTTAAGTCAATTTCACATGAGTTCACAATCTTTTACACCCAAGGTAGACTTTGAGATCATTCGTTAGTTGTATTTCAATCCTTCATGCACATGTATTATGTTTGTCTGCATTGATTAACATATGGAATATGTTCACATCCTTACATTTCATTTCCATGATTCGGGTATTTTTGTGTTAATTCATGGTGGGTTGTTTTTGAAAAAAAAATTGAAAATAGTTAATGAATGTAAGCCTTTGAGATTATCATTGCATGTTTGTCATTTCTATATCTTTGTGATGATATCTTACTTCTTATCTATGATGTTCTCTACATGTCATGTTTGGTTTCTACTCCTTTGTTAATTTCGGACAAAAAAGGGGGGAGAACAAATTAAGGGGGAGTTTGATTTTTGAGATTTATGAGTTTTATTTCTATTTTAAACTCTATGCGTGTCGCGGTATTTTTCTTTGCTTCACGTGTGTAGGTACATTATGAAAAAATCAAGACTGGCCGGATGAAGTCAAAGAAGCCCAAGGGATGCACAAGAAGAGAATGAAGATAAAGAAGCTTTTGTTGTTGCATTTCTAGAGTTGGGAAGGGTATTAGATTTTTTTTGTCTTAGAAGGTTATTGTATGTAATTTGGATTTCGGTTAGGTTTGTATAGTTTTGTATTGGAATAGCCAAAGGGAGAGATTTGTAAGAACAATTTTTCTAGTATTACTCATAGTTTAGACCTTTTCTAGTTTACTATGCTATTTTTGGCGTATCTCATTACAAACAGTTACGTGCCGTCATCACAAAACGACTCAAACATTTGAGACTTCCCTACATCCCACAAAGGTATAAAACAATTGGTGTTTAAAATTATTCATAAAGTTTATTTATGATGTTTATTTTTTATTTAAACCGAGGCTGGATTTTTTATTTTAAAAATATTTTTTTTTAACCTTATTCAAACGATATTGCTATATCAGTCAAACGAAATTAGCTTTTCGTTCAAAGACTCGTTAGGTCTTTCATCAAATGAACATCCAACGAGGGCCTTATGTTTAAATTCATTTGAAGCTCATTAGAAGCCAGTTCAAACGAGATTGGAGTCTCGTTTGAACGAACAGTGTTTTCGTTTAAACGAAAAGCCTTTATCGTTCGAACGACTTCCCATTTTGTTTGAACGAGCGGCCACCTCGAGTTTTGTGTATGACCTATAAATACCTGTTTTGACTCCAAATTTCGTAAGACTTTTGCCAAAAATATTTTTTGCATACATGTTGCAAAAGTTTCAACTCTTTTGTTTATAAAACACTTTTGATTCACACACACACACAACCGAATATATTTTGTGAATTATTTTGAACCTTAATTGAGTTATACTCATTGTGGAGAGATCACCTCTACCACTGATTTGTGAACTCGGAGGGATCACGGCTGAAGACTGCAGGCTGAAGGCTGATTGGTGGATCACCACCTGTGGATTACTCAGGATCGAGTGGTGTTCTTTAGAAATTCTACGAAGACTGTGCATTACACTTGTAACTTTATCAAGTAGTACTGTAAGTCGATTGTCCTGTAAATTTTCTAAAGTACTGATATAAAAGGTTTTGCCCTGGAAAGAAATTTTTCCTCAGTTATTGCGTGATTTTGTATATTTTATTTTTATGTCTTGTCACTTGTCTTAGGATAATATTAGATTTGAGATTGGATATTTAATTGAATAACTTAATCCATTAAGATCGTGCGCAGTGGTATCAGAGCATTCCACTCTAACATTTTTAAATCATATTTGTAAGGTTTCTTCGAATTTGGTTTTTTGGTGACCAAACAGTGTGATGTAGTATATCATTTCGATCAGAAAATTGAAATAAAATTTTTGAAAAAAATTCAATTTTTTTTTAATTTGGCATGCTCTCTCATGCACAAAGTCAAACATCTAACGTGTTGTTATTGACCTCATTCGCGCGCGTGTTGGCCACTCCATCTTCATCCTCTTACATTTTTTACTTAGGGTTCTTAAACTTTGACCTTTAATTAAATCTTTTACATGGTGCTAATTCATAGTATAGAAAGAGAATTTGAATTCTGAAATTTTGTAAGTCGTGAATTGAAATCTTCAATTTCGGGTATCTAAAATATATTACATTTGAATTAATCATTGCACCTAGGTTCTTGGGGACCAAATATCAAATTTCCCCACCTCAAAACTGGTACAAGGTCAGGAATGTAGAATCCACCTATAAAGCTCAAACTTTAATGGTGTTTTTTGAATTTTGATATAGTTCAGTGCCAAAATTGGATAAATTGATACATGTAAAGGCTAAAATTGATCCGAGAGCAGTTGGAAAAATAATATAGAATAAACAAACTTAGTGCAATAATAATATAGAATAAACAAAGCTATGTTTAATACATAAAAATATAGATACCAGAAACTCTCAAAATTTGAGCTTAGTTTTAAATAGCAAATATGTATGTTTTTACATAGGTTGTGGGGGCTTTTATAGGTAGAGGATGGGTTATTGATTAGCTATGATGGAGGTGGATTTCAAGAGAGACTTAGATGAGTTTAAGTTTATGGTGAATTGGGTAACATGTGATTCCACATGGATCTTTATGATTTAAGGCCTAGGTGGGTACCTAGGTGTCCTACCAGTTAGCAAGGTGTTGTGTGTAACAACTTTGGTTTAAGTATTAGGTCTTAGATTATAGTCCTTTATATGTATTTTTAAAAGTTTGAGGGGTTAAAATATAATTTTTCTAAACTATAAAGGTACCTCAACGTATTTGTATTAAATTTTGATATTTATAGGATTATGTATATAAATAAATTTGGGGCTTGGGTTGGTTTACAGGTTTAAACAAGATTTTTGAAAGTTCTATGGTTACTTTTGGAATTATTATAACTGAAGGATTTTCTATGTAATTTGTGATTTCTTTGGTATATGCTTGAGTAACAAATAAACTTTTGTTTTTAATTATTCGCGTATTGGTGTCGGATATTTTTCTTGGTTAGTAGCGGGAAATCCTATGTATATTAGTAGACCAATGAGATCGTAGTCAAATAGTATGTTCCGGTTATATTACATGTACATAGACGTGATATATGGAAATGCTAGGGATATGATTCTTGCCATGTTTATGTGCCATTTGTCAATTGATTTAGGTTTCAATGTGAGATGGATCATAACAAGAGCAGAGAGAATAATTTTTTTAGTTAGGTTTTTTTTATATATCTTAGTTGTTCTTATTTTGATGTACTCCTTATAGCTATGAAATGTATATTTTCTTAACATCCCATTTCCTTCTCCTTATTTATGTGTATATTGATAAAATTTTGTTCTTTATTTGAAACAATGAATTTACTTTTGTCTAATTAAGGAGGTGTATGTCTTTGAGAAATCTGCAAAATTAAGTCTACACATTCGTTTTTTTTTCCCTTCATATAACTGATAATATCACATTGTATGTTTTCCTTCATATAACTCATTGTTTTCCTTTGTAATAAATCAATCAAGAGCTTGAAATGACCCCCTACTCACATAGTAGGTTTTCATGTCTCTCTTTTCCAATCTATGTATTAAATTTTTGTTTACTTTTCTGTCATATATAAATGTACGAAAGTATGTTATATGCCAATAGTATACAAAGTCAACCACTTAAGCCAAAATAGTATAACAATTTATGTTAAATTCGTTTTTGTGACATGGTGGTTTTGGAAGTGGGCATATGACTATGTACAAATTGTAGCAAACATCTTTTCTTTTTAAGTTGACATTATATTTTTCTACTCATTTTTTTTCTCTCAAAATATTTACTAAAGTTGTGTTTGTTGAACATTTACGTATCTTTGTGAGGCTTTTTTTTAATAATTTCTCCCCCCTTTAGTTTTGGACTTAAATAATGTTGAAAATGTATTTCTATTATGTTGGACATGATTTCTTTTCATTTCAATCTTTTAACGTTTCTATTAGTATAACATACCCTTGATATGGGTCTCTTAGTTGATAATGGATGTCGTTAACTGAAATGCATTTTTGCTACTTCTTACACTTAAATGGATTATCTGGATTCATTTACACTTGAAACGCGGATGTGCACACCTAATTGTAATAAAAACAGTCCTAACAAAACAATCAGCTAAAAATTCTCCAAACAGAACACAAATTATAATACTTTTTGTACTAAATCTTTTTTGCTCAATTTGAAAAAATAAACAACAGTATTATAGTTATTTGCATTAAATTTTTAGCATGCAATGCTCCATGTTTGAAACTAGACTTCCAAGTTGCAAGTTTCCCAGCCTGGACGGTTCCACGATTACGACATGAACTGTGGACAATTATTTACCACGTTTACACACACACACACACAGTGAGGGAGAGAGAGAAAGAGAGAGAGAATTAATTAGGTCGATAACTCAAAAGAGTAAAAGGTTATACTATATTCTAATATTTTGGCTGTGATTGATAAATTGTGTACATTAAATGAACACGTTTTAGTCCCGTTTCCTTGGGGAGTTCAGCTTTATCGCCTGGTTTATTTGGGACTAACTGCAACTTTGGGGGCCCTACTTGTTGACACTTTATACCCTTTTTACACTTTCACTTTGCCCTATGAAGAACCAACACAATGAACGTATAATTCACTTTATCCTAGAATTCCATTTAATCATCTTAAATAGAAATTTAAATTTAATATTTTATTTTATTTTCTTTCTTGCTTCTTCATTTTCAAATTATGTAATAGGGCTCACGCTCATCACGAACTTGATTAAGGCGACACCTAGTCTATTCGGGCCCCTTCAACTAATACATGAATGAAAGAGAACAAAAATAAATAAATAAGGGTCCGATTGAGAATTTATTTGTCATGATCGAGCATCAAATGATAGTAAATAAAAAATTTGTCCATTATTTTATACGATTAATAATTTTTATTTTTTATCATAAATTTACATGAATACCATATTCATATACATGATTTATCATCATTTTGACAAATTTGTGAACAAATTTTACTTATCTATATAAGATAATAAAGTTTTCTCACATATTCGCTACAACTATGATTTTTTTTTTAAATTTGTAAATCTCGATCAAAAGTTTTTAGCTGATTTTGTTAACTGTTTTTTGTTTTTTTTTTTATTTTTCGTTATAACTGTCTTTTGGCTAAAACTGTTTTTTTCAATTATTTTTAATTAAAACAGTTTTGTGTTAAAACTATTTTTCTAAAAAAATAGATTTTCAGTAAAAAATGTTTTTCGTTAAAAATCTGTTTTATTTTGTCAAAACTTTTATTTACTGTTAAAATTTGTTTTTCATTATAAATTGTTTTAAATGTTTTTTTAATTTTCAGTATAACTGTTTTTTTGGCTAAAACTGTTTGGAAAAAACTGTTTTTTCCACTAAAAGCTGTTGTTGAAATTATTTTTCTAAACAAAAAAATTGTTTTCCATTAAAAACTGTTTCTCATTAAAAAAACTGTTGTTTTTTAAATATAATTTCATTACGAACTATTATTCTTCAAAAACTGTTTTTTTTCCTTGTTTATAAAGTGATTTTATTTTAAAAGCTGTTTTTTTATGGTACCTCAAATATTTTTTTAATACATATTTAGTCCAAGCCTTTTATTGAAAAAATCTATTTGCACCGAGATACATGTACCGATATATGTACATAGTGCTAAAAGACAAAAAAATAAAAAAGAGTTATTTGTCTAATTGATTTTTTTAATAAAAAAATGGTATTTTTAATAAAAATATTTTTTTTAAAACTATTTTTAAAAAACTTTTTATAACTGTTTTAAAAAACAAAAAAAAACATTTAAATGATATGAGCTCGTGTCAGTGACACTAGCCAATCGCGATAATAATGTTGATCCGCGTCAGTGACACTAATCAAATGCGTTGATGATGTGGCTCCGCGCCAGCGGCACTAACCAAACGCTATGATGATGTGAGTTCGCACCAGCGATACTAACCAATCTCGATGATATTATGGGTCCGCGCCAACGGCACTAACCAATCGCGATGATGATGTGAGTCCGCGCCAACGACATTAACCAATCGCGATGATGATGTGAGTTCACGGTAGCGGCACTAACCAATCGCGATATTGTGGGTCCACGCCATCTCTTAAGAAATTGTTTTTCATATTTTTAATAAAAAAAATATATTGTTTTGTAAATTAGAAACTGATTTTAAAAATAAAAATAAAATTATTTTTTTGAAAATAATATAAGATTTCAATTTTTTTTTAAATAAAATATTGTTACACTATATCGCGATTGGTTAGTGATGTTGGTGCGGATCCACATCATTATCGCGATTGGTTAGTGATGTTGGTGCGGACCCAATTTTTTTTTAAAAATAAAATATTTGTACACAATTAAAAAAAACTATTTTTTTATGTTAATAGGGAAACAATTTTTTTTATATAAAAAATTGTTTTTATATCCATTGTTAAAAACAAAAAAAAAATCTTAAAAAAAAAATAGAGATGGATGATATGTGGCCATGTCACTATGTATATACTCTGTACAAAAAATCTCGGTGCAAATAGAAAAGATCCATTTTATTGTGACACTCCGCCTAATTAAACATCGGGTGTCAGGCCTTTATTAAATTAAAACAGGTTTCTCAAATGGTTCATTCTTAGCATCACTGTCGAAAACTTTTTAATTACTAATCCCCTAAGTATAATTAGACCGGTGCCAAATTTTATCTTTCTTAAAACAGATAAATCAACCATGTGGAACAAAGTACAAACAATCATGTTCAATAATTCAAACAACAAAGTAAAAGTACAACAGAACAAAAGTATTACCGAATAAACCATCGGCTAAAAATCCCCAACAACAATAGAATGACCACTAGTCTGAAACTAACATCTGAGACTAATACCGGACCACAAGTCCATGCATAGAAGAGTGCGAGATCCTGTACTAGATCTGAATGAGAGATATCGTCTAGTCAAAATCCTGTAAGCATCCACTGTGCTACAACTCCGAGTCTCTGGAATGGAATCATCATACATGGCATCCCTGTGGCTGGATACCTAAAAGGTTTTGAAAATATTTTATAGCAAGAGTTAGTACTCAAAACATTTTAAAAACATTTAGCAAGCGTTTATCACAATATAAAATGCGGTTATTGATTACACATGTTAGGTTCTCGTACACTCTCTTGAGTTACTCACCCCTCATCTTTTGTGCACACCTAACGTTCTACACTTAGTTTATCTAGCCATACCTCCCAAGCTAACTAAAACCAAAGTAGTCAATTGAGCTTATCCGTACCCAAGTTCCAGTACCGCCCATACAGTACAACCGTTTCACTAACATCTCGCGTATGTTAATTAATTCTCAAGTAACATTTCATCTATGTTATTTTTCAAGACTTCCAATTTAGTTTCACTGCTAAAATTACTACAATTCTCATAATTGTTGACTTCCCACTTATGTAATTAAGTTTCACTACTTGAATTACTAAATAGATTTTCTCTATCTAAAGGTGCATTTCGTAATTAAGTTTCACTACTTAACTTACTAATTCAGTATGTATCTTTAAATACATAATATGTATCAATCTACTAACACACGAAAGTAGGATATTATCAAGTATATATATTTCACACACAATATATACTAAATATCAGTCATTGCTATTTTGTTCTTTTTATACACGTAAAGGACTCTTGGTTCGGAATGATTCATCGACCCCAAGTAAGAATTGGTTCGGAATGATACATCGACCCCAATTATTTATATACACAAATAAAGATTTCTTGGTTCGGAATGATTCATCGACCCCAAGTGAGAGTTGGTTCGGAATTATCCATCGACCCCAACTATTTTTAAAAATATATATATACACATATTCTGGTTCGGGACTCTCTCATCGCGACACCAGTTCAAAGTTTGGTTCGGCATTTCTCATCGACCCCAAACATATAATAACTTTATGTTAGTTCGGAATGTCTCATCGACCCTAACATAATTAATTTAGGTATAATCTCTCTACCTAAAAGATCACATAATTCAGTAGGTACACGCCCGACCTATTAATCATATACGTACGTAATATTTTAATCTCATATATCTACCGTACAATTTTCGCTTTACGATTTATCTCATTAATCGTATTTATTTGAGTATTCACACAACTCTAAGGGTACTAGTTACCCCTTACGTATAATTTCAGTAGTTATTTCTTACCCTACTGGTCTATTACTTAAATTGAATTTACTTCGCCCCGTAACTCAATTTCTGAAATCCCCGATCCTCTACTAAATCGGATTATTCTCCTTGGTCCGTAATCCAAGCCCTACACCCAATGTCCTTATCGGACCTCAACAATATACCTACTGGTCTTATTCTCACTCCCATATAAGTATAATGTAAATCCTAGAATACTTATTCATTCCCGAACTCAACGAAGAATTTAACACAAAATTTTAAGGAAACAGGTTCCGTCGATCGATCGACGGCTGGGTTCGATCGATCGACATAGTCGATCGATCGATAGTTCGAGATCGATCGATCGATCGAACAGGGACAGAGGCAGTTGTCTTCTTTGTTAAGATTTTTCCTCCATTAACAAACCTTCAAACTCCATTATAGTCCACCAAACTTTGACCCAATGATCCTAGCATATTTCCACATATACGAGGACAGTTTCTAACGTGCCAAATACATCAAAACTCCAATTACTTTAAAGAAGTAATGAATTAAAATCCATAATTTCTTGAAACCCTAGTTATGGTGTTCTTCCCATATTATCATTAAAAATTCAGATTTTAAATCCGAAAAATCATCAAGTCTAATCTGAATCTTAAACCTCTACATAAGGTAAATCATTCTACATGCGATTCCTATCCCAACATGTATAAATATCATCTTTCTCCAATCAAAATAATGATTTAAACAACACTATTCAAAAACCCTACACATGGGTATTATAACTTTATAGTTTTTGCAATAAACAACTTGCCTTATGATCAGTAGGGTCTGATTTCGTGGTTGTTGTTGATGATTGATGATCTTCATCCTTCAATCCTTCTTCCCCAACAAGTTGATGGTAAAAATCTTTTTGAATCCTTCCCAATTCTTCCTTTTGCCTTAGAAAGTTGTGCCTCTCTTCTCTCTAATGGTATTGTTGTTGTCATGGGTGTTCTAACCCTAATTCCTCTATCATACGGCTAATATAAAACTCTCAATTTGTAGGTCTCCATACCCTCTAATGTTAAAAGACCAAAACGCCCCCGAACGGTCTCGGTTTAGTCCAAAATTACCCCGGGACTCAACTAGTACCCCCGGGTATACTATTTTGACTAATTTGACCCTTCCGGACTCATCGGTGACCTCTAAATTATCATTTGAGTCACTTAAAAAATATTACTCGTTCTCACCCCAACACGGTCTACACGCATTAAGTAACTATTTACCACTCGCACTAAGTAAATAAAATGAGGCAATATAAACCGGTATCTATCTCTCGATTAATATTCCATAATTACAATTTTTAAATAAAACTCTTTAAATTACTACTCTTACGTAATTTAAATTAAGCCGAAATTTTCTCATTTAATTCTCCAATCAAATTAAATAGAATTATTTGGAATATTCAGAAATGCGGGGTATTACATACTTCCCCCCTTGCAAAGGGATTTCGTCCTCGAAATTAGGATAAGGCTGGTATTAAGGTTAAGGACCTTAAGTATAATTGCATCCTCTAATACCCAATACTAAATCATAACATCCTAACGGTCGCCCCAAGTACATGCCTTGCTTCATTATAAATTCTTATCGCACGTTACCCATGCCGCATATATCATAATTAAGTCTCACTACTTAATTTGTCATAGATTTTTCCAATCCAACGTTAATTCTTGAAATTAAGTTTCTCCCTACTTAATTTACCCATTTGATGTATATCTCTATATAACATCTAAGTGTCTACTATCACTCATAAGTAGAATATTATAAGGTATATATTTCACATACAATATATACTTTAAGGAAAATTGGTCCGGGAAAAATCATCGGCCCCAATAATCCTATCATTTACATTGGTCCAGAAACATCATCGACCCCATTACAGAGATTAAGCACACTTACTATCGCACATAAGTAGAAAATTCAATAGGTATATATATATATATTGTACACATAACATATACTATCAACACTTATTTTATAATCACCCCCCTTCTATAACACTTTTGGGGTCATTGGCTCGGAATTCCACCTCGATCACCAATAGTGATTGGTTATATTGCCTCGGAATCACACTTCGAGCACAATGTAAGTATATATATCTCATCGCGCATGAGTAGACAATTTGTGAACCATATATTTCACACTTCTTATATTCTAAAATGTCATACCCCAATAGAATGTCCTTATATCACACGTTAAGGACTAAAAGTTCGAAATGTCTCCTCGAACCACCACTCAAAGTACACATGTCCTCGAACCACCACTCAAAGTACACATATGTTCATAATAGGTGTCCAAGAACCTAAACTTTATGTACAGATCATATAGGCACTCACACTACCTATAAATATGCTCATATAGGTATACATTCAACCTACGAATATATCAGTGGGCTTCTCCAAAATTCCACTATCGTAAGGGCGCATTATCATCCTTTCTCACTAACATTGAGTTATAGGCAACACAACATACTCAAAATAATACTTAATCTCTATTCCTCCCTGACCATCTCTCATAGGGTGGAATTTTAAGATTTTCTCTTGATTCACAATCATGTAGAGCGGCACCGTGCACTCTCCCTTTTCAACTACATACTAATCCATCCCGATCACCCCATTTCGCTACCCCAACGAAATGTTGGCTTAATTATGATGTTCACAACCCATCAATAATTTATAAGTCTGTCTCCTCATTCCATCATTGGAAATGTAGGTTCACTACCACATTCCGATTGCTCATTTCAGGTCCATCTCGCTCTATTAACTAGAGGTGTGTCTGGAGACAATCTCACTATGTCTCCCCTCAACATCGCTTCCCACATATCAACATTTTAGTAACGCGTAAGTCACTCTCAACACTCAGTTGAGTAACACCTTGTATCACTTCTTCACAACAGTTAGGCCTCCCAATCCAAGAGATAACTTTTGAACGGCTTCCCACCGACTTTCATCCCATAGGGTGTGCTGGATCTCTCAGCACATATAATCTTGGATCATCCTCTATGTCCCATGACGTTCAACCCATTTCATCGATACGACTTGTCTCCTATTGTCCCCACCGGCGTACAAAATAATTTTCCGCATCCCTCTATCTCGGATGTCTAAGGAATCCTTTTGATTAGGGCGTCCATACACCCTTTTCTCCATATACATTTGCAAAAACATTGCAAGCGTCGTACCCGTAACATGTTTTTTTTTTCTCAACTCTATCCTTGTGTACATGTCGTGACTACAATCTTGCGGGTATTCTCCATCCCCTATAGACAAAAATCAAATCCTTGCCCATAAAGTCCCACTTATCGCTTCGTGGGGATGTAAGCCTTTCGTTGTTCCTCCACGACACTACCGGCTTCACTGATGCCCTAGCATCTATCAATGTCTCTTCTCCTGACGTGCATAAAAATTCAGTCGTAATCCCTTTCGCAACCGAACTTAAACAAGGGACTTCTCCCCATGTATTCTTACTGAGCATTGTCGGAACAACACATAGTCAAGATACTCAAATTTCATTTCTCGACAATATGTGTAACCATACCCCAATATTTCTAAAGGAGTTAAGTGGCACTGCGCTTATACAATCACTAAGTCCTTAGCACTAATTACAACAGCGAGCTCGATCTCTCCGCTCAGCAGTCATACGACATACATTGACTCACATCATTTAGGTTCCCACACACCGAAATCAATTACTATGAGATGTTCATAATCTCCGAAGTCTCTCACATATTGATGAATAATGACAACTCGACCATTTTTCAGGTGAGGCATCGTCATATACCCCATTCACTCGAGGCTAAGACCCATATACTTCCTTATCCATCGCTCTGGTGGTTCAGATGGTTTCCGGACATAACACGCTTGTCCTCTCCGGAATGCAAAACTTATTGGAGTTATTATTTCTTCAAATAACTTCAAGCTAAAATAAAACGCGTGGCCCTAGAATCCACACTAGACATCTTTTTAAAAATTCCTGACTCCAGGCCATACTGACCGGTTTGGGTACCCCTCCTCTCGGACTGGGTAGTCTCAATCCTGAACACTATCATCCTGGTTCCCTTAGTTCTGCTACCAAGAGGAACGCACTATGAGACTTAACAACCCCAACTTAGAATATAATCATTAAATCCCCTAGTGGATTTTCACCCATGGCTTGCACCAGCCCCTTTACATTCAGTCTTACTCTTTGACTAAATCCTTAAACTCCCTTAGCTCCGCCCACCTAGGAGCATTAACTTCAACGTTGTCGGAAGTACCATATTGTCTTCATAAACATAAGTCGTCCAAGAAGAGTTTTACCAAAATTGCGAATTATAACTCGAGAGTCCATTCTCTCAAGGGCTCTTTTTCCCTTATACCTATCTCATTGGTACAAGTTCACTTAAAAGGATAAATTTATCTCTCACGATTGGCCTCTACTAGGCTTTCACGTGAGGGGTTCAGATATTCCATTCACTTTGCTTCTGAATCATCATTGGAGAACTTTGCGGTTAAACTATTTGTAAGGTTCCTCTATTTGTATACGGACCCTCGGTCCGAATGTAGTGACTGGTATCTCCGCCACATTGACTCTAAATATTTACTCAATTTTTCACTTCTGAATATTTCTACTGTATCCTAAACACCAAAACCACTGGACATACTACTTCCATTGGTTAACATGTACAGTCACCGTTTTATCACATTTTTACGACTCGTTCTCATCAAATTTTTTTCTTCAGACCTACTCCCACTATCACTGCATTGGGCGGTCTAGAATAGCATCCCTCTTGCCGTCGCGACACTTGAAAAATGCCTGCTATGCCTCAACAAACCTTGCAGCATTTACTTCCATTACACGCTAGGAGTGACCTCGGCAACGGTCATCTCACCTATGATTACCATATTTGAACACTCGAGGCTTCATGCTGAGCTCCTCCCTCCTGCAGTCCTTCCAACGCCAATGCTGGTTCTACCGCCATGTTCGACGTATCCTTCCCAATCGAACTCGTATATATAACACTACATTTACTAAATAGTAGGAGAACGTAAACTACGTACATAGAGGAGTACAATAATCCTAAGATAGGGCTCTATATCAATCAAACGATACGTTGAAAACGTAGTAAGCCGTACAGATCCTATGGACACTAGAACCTGATGCTCTGATACCATCTGTGACACCCCGCCCAATTAAAAATCGGGTGATCAGGCCTTTATTAAATTAAAACAGGTTTCTCAAATGGTTCATTCTTAGCATCACTGTCGAAAACTTTTTAATTACTAATCCCCTAAGTATAATTAGACCGGTGCCAAATTTTATCTTTCTTAAAACAGATAAATCAACCATGTGGAACAAAGTACACACAATCATGTACAATAATTCAAACAACAAAGTAAAAGTACAACAGAACAAAAGTATTACCGAATAAACCATCGGCTAAAAATCCCCAACAACAATAGAATGACCACTAGTCTGAAACTAACATCTGAGACTAATACCGGACCACAAGTCCATGCATAGAAGAGTGTGAGATCCTGTACTAGATCTGAATGAGAGATATCGTCTAGTCAAAATCCTGTAAGCGACCACTGTGCTACAGCTCCTAGTCTCTGGAATGGAATCATCATACATGGCATCCCTGTGGCTGGATACCTAAAAGGTTTTGAAAATATTTTATAGCAAGAGTTAGTACTCAAAACATTTTGAAAACATTTAGCAAGCCTTTATCACAATATAAAATGCGGCTATTGATTACACATATTAGGTTCTCTTACACTCTCTTGAGTCACTCACCCCTCATCTTTTGTGCACACCTAACGTTCTACACTTAGTTTATCTAGCCATACCTCCCAAGCTAACTAAAACCAAAGTAGTCAATTGAGCTTATCCGTACCCAAGTTCCAGTACCGCCCATACAGTACAACCGTTTCACTAACATCTCGCGTATGTTAATTAATTCTCAAGTAACATTTCATCTATGTTATTTTTCAAGACTTCCCATTTAGTTTCACTGCTAAAATTACTACAATTCTCACAATTGTTGACTTCCCACTTATGTAATTAAGTTTCACTACTTGAATTACTAAATAGATTTTCTCTATCTAAAGGTGCATTTAGTAATTAAGTTTCACTACTTAACTTACTAATTCAGTATGTATCTTTAAATACATAATATGTATCAATCTACAAACACACGGAAGTAGGATATTATCAAGTATATATATTTCACACACAATATATACTAAATATCAGTCATTGCTATTTTGCCCTTTTTATACACGTAAAGGACTCTTGGTTCGGAATGATTCATCGACCCCAAGTAAGAATTGGTTCGGAATGATACATCGACCCCAATTATTTATATACAAAAATAAGATTTCTTAGTTCGGAATGATTCATCGACCCCAAGTGAGAGTTGGTTCGGAATTATCCATCGACCCCAACTATTTTTAAAAATATATATATACACATATTCTGGTTCGGGACTCTCTCATCGCGACACCAGTTCAAAGTTTGGTTCGGCATTTCTCATCGACCCCAAACATATAATAACTTTATGTTAGTTCGGAATGTCTCATCGACCCTAACATAATTAATTTAGGTATAATCTCTCTACCTAAAAGATCACATAATTCAGTAGGTACACGCCCGACCTATTAATCATATACGTACGTAATATTTTAATCTCATATATCTACCGTACAATATTCGCTTTACGATTTATCGCATTAGTCATATTTATTTGAGTATTCACACAACTCTAAGGGTACTAGTTACCCCTTACATATAATTTCAGTAGTTATTTCTTACCCTACTGGTCTATTACTTAAATTGAATTTACTTCGCCTCGTAACTCAATTTCCGAAATCCCCGATCCTCTACTAAATCGAATTATTCTCCTTGGTCCGTAATCCAAGCCCTACACCCAATGGCCTTATCGGACCTCAACAATATACCTACTGGTCTTATTCTCACTCCCATATAAGTATAATGTAAATCCTAGAATACTTATTCCCGAACTCAACGAAGAATTTAACACAAAATTTTCGGGAAACAGGTTGCGTCGATCGATCGACGGTTGGGTTCGATCGATCGACATAGTCGATCGATCGATAGTTCGAGATTGATCGATTGATCGAACAGGGACACACGCAGTTGTCTTCTTCGTTAAGATTTTTCCTCCATTAACAAACCTTCAAACTCCATTATAGTCCACCAAAATTTGACCCAATGATCCTAACATATTTCCACATATACTAGGACAGTTTCTAACGTGTCAAATACATCAAAACTCCAATTACTTTAAAGAAATAATGAATTAAAATCCATAATTTCTTGAAACCCTAGTTATGGTGTTCTTCCCATATTATCATTAAAAATCCAGATTTTAAATCCGAAAAATCATCAAGTCTAATCTGAATCTTAAACCTCTACATAAGGTAAATCATTCTACATGCGATTCCTATCCCAACATGTATAAATATCATCTTTCTCCAATCAAAATAATGATTTAAACAACACTATTCAAAAACCCTGCACATGGGTATTATAACTTTATAGTTTTTGCAATAAAAAACTTGCCTTATGATCAGTAGGGTCTGATTTCGTGGTTGTTGTTGATGATTGATGATCTTCATCCTTCAATCCTTCTTCCCCAACAAGTTGATGGTAAAAATCCTTTTGAATCCTTCCCAATTCTTCCTTTTGCCTTAGAAAGTTGTGCCTCTCTTCTCTCTAATGGTATTGGTGTTATCATGGGTGTTCTAACCCTAATTCCTCTATCATACGGCTGATATAAAACTCTCAATTTCGTAGGTCTTCATACCCTCTTATGTTAAAAGACCAAAACGCCCCCGAACGGTCTCGGTTTAGTCCAAAATTACCTCGGGACTCAACTAGTACCCCCGGGTATACTATTTTGACTAATTTGACCCTTCCGGACTCATTGGTGACCTCTAAATTATCATTTAAGTCACTTAAAAAATATTACTCGTTCTCACCCCAACATGGTCTACACACGTTAAGTAACTATTTACCACTCGCACTAAGTAAACAAAATGAGGCAATATAAACCGATATCTATCTCTCGATTAATATTCCATAATTACAATGTTTAAATAAAACTCTTTAAATTACTACTCTTACATAATTTAAATTAAGCCGAAATTTTCTCATTTAATTCTCCAATCTAATTAAATAGAATTATTTGGAATATTCAGAAATGCGGGGTATTACATTTATTTTGTACCAAAAAGTCTCTTATTCTCTTATCTTTAAAGGTCCGCGCCAACGGCATGGTAAAGCCTTTTTGGCATGATGAAGGAATTTTTTATGCAAAATAAAAAAAATTGGACTATATACATGTATTAAAAAAAGTTTGAGAGAGTATTTGGTATATGCCCCTTTTTTTTATTATAACTTGTTTTTGTGCTAAAATTATTTATCTAGAAACTATTTTTTTGTTAAGAATTTTATCTTATTGAAAGTCAATTTTTTAAAATATCAATTTATTTTACATTTGTCATTTTTATCATTAATTCTATCAGACATCTTACTTTTGTCACATAAAAAATTAACATTATCAAACAATCCTAACATTTTTACTATAAAATTTGTCATTCAGACATTTGCCTACTGTGTAACCAAATAGATACTAAAATCTTATCTAATTGAGGTCAAATATTGAATCATTCCAAAACTTGATTCAAAATTAATTAGTGACGCGTAGAGAGATCCATGATTATATACTCTTATACAAATCTTTGATTTCTTTTAGTTAGATATTATATATTTTCCACAAGCGTCAAACATGTAAATGCTTTTCGTCCTAAAATGAAGGGAAACGGGTTCAAAACTAATTAGTTATATATGGAATGAATAATCAAGTGGTTAAATCAATTTATAGAGTATTGTGACATTTTGCCGATCCACCAAAATTTGTGAGCATGTGGCAAATAAAAAGACAAAATATTTGAAAATTTATGGCTGTAATTGAGTTGCGGGAGGAAGGATCAATTATTTAAATATTTTTTAAAATACATTTAATTCAATTTTTTTTTTTTAAGAATTCTTTCAAATATTCATTTAATTAATATTATCTTATTTTAAGGGTTCGCGCTAGTGTCACTCTCCCCCCACCTCTCCCCCCAATTGCTAGAGTTTGGTCAACCCTCACTGAACCTCCTTTTTTGAAGTCTTTTTATATGATGAGAGACTTTTTGGAACAAAATAAAAAAAGTTTGGCATAAATGTGTTTTAAAAAATATTCGAGAGAATATTTAATATATGTAAAACAAAAAATGCACGCGCGAAAAGAATTTTGTCACACTCAATTGAATTGTCACGAAAGAAGGGTGTTGGAACAGCTGTCTTTGGCAGCTGTTATAAGAGATGCAAAACTTTGAAATAGCCTTTAGGCAGTGTCCCACATCGGTGGGAGAGTTAAATTGTGTTGTGTATATTTACATTTTTTTGGGACCAAAGGTTCAGCCCTTTGGGCATTCAAGTTTTTGTGGGTATGTGGGGCAGACCCAATGGGCCAAGTCACAGGCGCGCGCGCGCCGCCGCCGCCGTCCGTCCGGCCCGTGCCCGCATTCGGGTCCTGGGTCCTGGGTCTTGGGCTTGGGCTCATTAAGAATTAATTTTTTGGACAAATACATAACTGTTTTTTGGGCTTTAAAAATTAATTTTTACGGTAATTAATTCCGAAAAATTAAAACGTGTTTTATTCCGTGTTGATTTCTTCAACCGAGTTGCCCACTATTTCCAGATTTTTCTCCACGTTGTTTACCAACGTCTCTTTTCTTTTTTCCCCATAAAAGAGGTTGTAGCCTCCGTTTTTAACATAGAGTTATCTCCCAAAAATTTTCTGCAAACAGTTCTCATTTTTCAACTTCCGAATTTCTACAGAAATAATTATTCATTCCCTGAATAATTATAACCACACAGAAATATATAATCTTTCCCAGATTATTTATATTTATCTTGATCGAGCAGTATATGTATTATAGAATGGGTGTTTGTTGAGCGAATCAGATTCGTGCTGCTGATTCGTATTATTATCGAGGCTGTTTTATCCAGGGGGTGACGGGCTGTACACTGTCGGCACAAATTGGAGGCAGAGCCGCGAAACACCTTAAAGAGAGCGACATTGTCCGCGACTCAGCCGTGTTCTTGACTGTCCAGTTCCGGATTTCTTATATTTTCCTGCCCCAGATTTATTTGCTCCAAAAATTGGGTAATTTCGTTCCTGATTTTAATTCTGCATTTAATTGTTTATTACTGCAACAACAATTTTAAGGTGTTCTATATTCTGCCATGGACGAAATTAACTCAATTAACCTAAATAAGCCTTTCAATAATGAAGTCACTCATTTTAAACGTTGGAGCAAAAAACTGCTATTTTATTTAACTACGAAAAAAGTCGCATCATGTGTTCAATTTGACAAACCCGTAGTAAATAATCCACCTACTGTTGAGGAAAGAAAAACAATTAGAAATTGGGAGGAAAATGATTTTTTGTGCAAGAACTATATTCTGAATGCTCTAAGTGACGAACTTTATGACTATTATGCCAATTATAAAACTGCGAAAGATGTTTGGGACGCACTTTTTAAAAAATATGACACGGAGGAGGCAATTGATAAAAAATATGCCGTTAGCCGTTATTTGAAATTTCAAATGACGGATGACAAATCTGTTGTTGCTCAAACCCATGATTTACAAATGATTTCCCATGAAATTATTTCCGAGGGCATGACTTTAGTTGAGCAATTTCAGGTGGCTGTTATTATTGATAAATTGCCTCCACTGTTCAAAGAGTTTAAAAATATTTTGAGGCATAAGTGTGAAGAATTTTCACTAGAGTCATTAATTACTAAATTGAGAATTGAGGAGGAATCCCGAAAATAAGACTATAAAGATGAAATTCTTGTTGTGTCTAACAATAAAAATCAGAAAAAGAACCACACTCCAGTTGTTTTAAAAGCAAACGGAAAAAATATGAAAAATTAGAAAAAGAGCCACAACCAGAATTTTAAAAATCAGACTCAGACTCAGAATAAGTATAAGAACCCTGGAAATGGACAGTCTAGCAACTCGGGACAGTTTCTCTGTTTCAAGTGTGGCAAGCCTGTCCAAATGGCTTGCAAATGTCGCAATGTGCCACAAGCACAAGCGAATTTGACCGAAGAGGACCTATGTGCTATGATTTCAGAAATCAACATGGTTAGCGGTGCCGAAGGGTGGTGGTTGGATACTGGCGCTTCCCTCCATATCTGTTATGACCGTAATCTGTTTAAGACTTATTCTGAGACTGCAGATAAGAAGGTGTTGTTGGGTGATTTTCACTCCACTGAGGTTGCTGGTACTGGAAATGTGGAATTGAAGTTCACTTCGGGAAAGACTATTATCCTCAAAGATGTTCTTCACACTCCCGAGATAAGGAAAAATTTGGTTTCGGGTTATCTTCTCAACAAAGCTGGCTTTACTCAAACTATTGGTGCTGATTTATTTACTTTGACCAAAAATAGAATTTTTGTAGGCAAGGGTTATGCCACTGATGGGATGTTTAAATTGAATGTTGATGCAATGAATAAAATTTCTCCTTCTACTTATATTGCTTGTTCATTTAATATTTGGCATGATAGGTTTTGTCATGTTAATAAACGACTTGTTAAAAATATGAGCACTTTAGGATTAATTCTCGAATTATCATTAAATGATTTTGAAAAATGTGAATGGTGTAGTCAAGCAAAAATTACTAAGACACCACATAAATCTGTTATAGAGAATCTGAACCACTTGATTTAATTCATTCGGATATTTGTGAATTGGATGGTGTCACAACTAGAAATGGCAAACGTTATTTTATAACTTTTATTGATGACTGTTCCGATTATTCATTTGTGTATTTAATGAAAAATAAAAGTGAAGCGTTTGACATGTTTAAAATTTTCTTTAATGAAATTGAAAATCAATTTAATCGGAAAATAAAAAGGTTACGTAGTGATAGAGGCATCGAATATGATTCAGGACCATTTAATGAATTTTATAAAACCCGCGGTATTATTCACGAAAAAACTACCCCTTATTCGCCCGAAATGAACGGTAAAGCCGAAAGAAAAAATAGGGCATTAACTGAATTAGTTGTTGCTATTTTATTAAATTAAGGGGATGCCTCACATTGGTGGGGTGAAATTATTTTGACTGTGTGTCACGTGCTTAATAGAATTCCTAAGACTAAAATGAAAATATCTCCTTATGAAATTTGGAAAAATATTAAGCCGAGCGTGTCATACTTTAGAACGTGGGGGTGCTTAGCCTATGTACATATACCCGACCCTAAAAGATCTAAATTGGCGAGTAGAGCATATGAGTGCGTTTTATAGGCTATGCTATTAATAGCAAAGCATACCGATTTTATGACTTGAAAAATCAAGTAATTATTGAATCAAATGACGCCGATTTTTATGAAGATAAATTTCCTTTTAAATTAAGGAATAGTGGGGGCGAGTCATCCACTAATATTTCTTTAAATAAAAATAAAGAAAATAATGAATCCATTTTAGAAATTCGAAAAAGTAAAAGGGCTCGTGTAGAAAAAGATTTTGGTCCCGACTTTTATGCTTACACTTTAGAGGAGGATCCTAACACTATTCAAGAAGCCTTATCTTCTTTAGATGCCGATTTATGGCAAGAGGCTATTAATTATGAAATGGATTCTTTGGAAACAAATAAAACTTGGCATTTAGTGGACCTTCCTCCTGGAAGTAAAACAATTGGGTGTAAATGGATTCTTAAAAAGAAATTAAAACCTGATGGCACTGCTGAAAAATATAAGGCACGCCTTGTTGCTAAAGGTTTTAAATAAAGAGAAAATGTAGACTTTTTTGATACATTTTCACCTGTGACTAGAATAACGTCTATACGTGTACTATTTGCTTTAGCTGCCTTAAATGATTTAATTGTACACCAAATGGATGTTAAAACTGCATTTTTAAATGGAGAATTAGAAGAAGAGATTTATATGGATCAACCTGAAGGTTTTATTGTACACGGTCAAGAAAATAAAGTGTGTAAATTAGATAAATCTCTTTATGGACTCAAACAGGCACCTAAACAATGGCATGATAAATTTGATAGCCTAGTCATCTCTAATGGGTTTAAAATTAATGAAAGTGACAAATGCATTTATTATAAATATGTTGAGAACATTTGCACTATCATATGTCTTTATGTTGATGACTTGCTTATATTTGGTTCCAATATTCATGCCGTAGAAAATGTTAAATCATTATTATGTGCCAACTTTGATATGAAGGATTTGGGTGAAGCTAGTGTAATATTGGGAATTAATATTACTAGGTCAGAAAAGGGACTTTCTTTGGATCAATCTCATTACATTGAGAAAGTTCTAAAGAAATATAATTACTTTGACGGTAAACCTGCTAGTACTCCATTTGACCCTAGTGTAAAGTTATTTAAGAACACTGGAGACAGTGTAAACCAAAATGCTTATGCAAGCATTATTGGTAGCTTACGTTATGCTACAGATTGCACTAGACCTGACATAGCTTATGCTGTGGGAGTACTATGTAGATTTACTAGTAGACCTAGTATGGAGCATTGGCATGCTATTGAGAGGGTCATGCGGTACCTTAAAAGGACGATGAACCTCGGATTACACTATAATAAGCATTCCGGTGTCCTTGAAGGATTTAGTGATGCAGATTGGAACACCCTATCTGATGATTCTAAGGCTAGTAATGGATATATATTTAACATCGCTGGTGGTGCAGTTTCTTGGAAATCTAAGAAACAAACTATTTTGGCTCAATCCACTATGGAGTCTGAGATGATAGCGCTAGCTACTGCTAGTGAAGAGGCAGGTTGGTTAAGAAACCTCCTGTCAGATATCCCATTATGGGAAAGACCGATTCCCTCCGTTTTGATTCATTGTGATAGTACCGCGGCTATTGCAAAAGTTGAGAACCGTTATTATAATGGTAAGAAACGACAAATACGTCGTAAGCATAGTACTGTTAGAGATTTTATCTCTGCGGGTGCTGTGAGGGTGGATCATATACGGTCTGAACAGAACTTAGCTGACCCTTTAACGAAAGGACTAGCTAGGGAGAAGGTGTGGAACACCACGAAAGGGATGGGACTAAAGCCCTTGGATAAATGAGTCATTTGTGATGGTAACCCAACATATAGACTGGAGATCCCAAGAAATATGTTCAAAGGGTAATAACAAGTCACAAGTGATATGGGTTGAATCATGCGATTATTAATTAATATAGAATGGGGTTTTACTCCGAATCCATCCCTATGGAGCATGATATCCTGAAGCGAGTTGAGGATGAGTTATTATAACTCTTAATGAGATCTATAGATCTATTTTGAGTGGGGTACTTAGCTACAGGAGTATTCTTGATAGACTCACCTATGTGAATGTGGAAGTGTGGCCGCTTCCTATGGATATTTTGGGCAAATTCCTAGAGCATTCACTATACTGGGATAGAAGCACATGACCGTAACGTGCTAGCTATTAGACTTACACCCAAGTAGGGTTGTGTGTGGGATGTTGTCAGAGATAGAGTTCAAAACTACGGTTACTCTAGTATATTCTGAATCATCTTTACTACGTAAAGGTTCAAGTCGAAAGACACCTTTGCTTATGCACAATTCTATGAATTATTGCTCGATAAAATGTTTTCAAGTTTTGCAAGTGGGGGATTGTTGGAACAGCTGTCTTTGGCAGCTGTTATAAGAGATGCAAAACTTTGAAATAGCCTTTAGGCAGTGTCCCACATCGGTGGGAGAGTTAAATTGTGTTGTGTATATTTACATTTTTTGGGACCAAAGGTTCAGCCCTTTGGGCATTCAAGTTTTTGTGGGTATGTGGGGCAGACCCAATTGGCCAAGTCACGCGCGCGCGCGCCGCCGCCGCCGTCCGTCCGGCCTGGCCCGTGCCCGTGTCCGGGTCCGGGTCCTGGGTCTTGGGCTTGGGCTCATTAAGAATTAATTTTTTGAACAAATACATAACTGTTTTTTGGGCTTTAAAAATTAATTTTTACGTTAATTAATTCCGAAAAATTAAAACGTGTTTTATTCCGTGTTGATTTCTTCAACCGAGTTGCCCACTATTTCCAGATTTTTATCCACGTTGTTTACCAACGTCTCTTTTCTTTTTGCCCCATAAAAGAGGTTGTAGCGTCCGTTTTTAACATAGAGTTATCTCCCAAAAAATTTCTGCAAACAGTTCTCATTTTCCAACCTCCGAATTTCTACAGAAATAATTATTCATTCCCTGAATAATTATAACCACACAGAAATATATAATCTTTCCCAGATTATTTATATTTATCTTGATCGAACAGTATATGTATTATAGAATGGGTGTTTGTTGAGCGAATCAGATTCGTGCTGCTGATTCGTATTATTATCGAGGCTGTTTTATCCTGGGGGTGACGGGGCTGTACACTGTCGGCACAAATTGGAGGCAGAGCTGCGAAACACCTTAAAGAGAGCGACATTGTCCGCGACTCAGCCGTGTTCTTGGCTGTCCAGTTCCGGATTTCTTATATTTTTCTGCCCCAGATTTATTTGCTCCAAAAATTTGGTAATTTCGTTCCTGATTTTAATTCTGCATTTAATTGTTTATTACTGCCATACTCAAGCCTGACAAAAATTGTTCCATTTTGGCACTCAATTTTGACAAAATGTGAGTTTGCGTGACTGTGAAGGTTGTTTAATGCGAAAAAAGTCCTTGGAAATGGCTGAGGATGGTCTTAAATATTATGATGCAAGATTTTTCATTTTATCAGCCAATATATTATTTCTCAACGTTAACATTTTCACTAGGGTGGTCAAATTTGACAACTCTCTAGCGTAGTGATCAAATTTTTCTTGTTTCATTTCCAGAGAAAATAATTGGTTTTAGTAGAAGGATAAAGTTTCGGTTGATCTCTTTGCATATGCAGTTGAATAATTCGAATCTTAATGTGAAAATGCTTTTTTTTTCTTTTCCATAGACTGATTTTTCTAAAGGATTTGGAGATATTTGGTTTCTTTGCACATGCATTTGGATTCATTACATGTATAATGTATTCACGTCTGTGACCATCCCCACGCCCAACATACACAGAAATATTATATATATATATGTGTGTGTGTGTGTGTGTGTATAGAGAGAGAGGGAAGATTTGATAAAAATGAGCGTCAATGGAGAAGGTAGTAACGTGAGGGGCGAAGACAAGGACTTTGTTGCTCTTTTTGACTTCTCTTCCAATATAGCATGTATCCTCTTTTGGACATTAATACACCTTTTGCTTTCGGTCGACTATACCACCTCTAGAATTGACCAACGAAATGCCTTAATTTTGGATTACCCAACTCAATACCCAAATCGGATTTTATTTCTCAATATAGAATCTAACATATATTATATATAGAATACAAATGATTTTTCTTAGTAGTTGAGTCATAAGTTAAGGTGTTCTTATATGAACCCAACCCTTTCAATTTACAACCTCCATTACAAGAATTCGATAGCTCAAGTTAAAAAGTATCACAAAAACATTTATAATCTTTTTTACAGCCCTTTAGTATATAGTATAACTTGTGAAAATGAATAAAAAAACAAATAAAAAAACAAACTTACGGTTTGTAAGACAGCAAACCAGTGAAAAGAACGCAAGAAAGCATCATCTTGGAAGGTTAAGGGCCCGTTTGATTCTGTATTCAGAAAACTCGATTTAAAAATTGTTTTTAAATACTGTTTTAAAATTTAATTTTTTGTGTTATAATTTTTGGTGTACATTTGGTAAATTTATTTTTAAATACAATTTTTGAATTTTTTTACAAAATTGGCAAACGTGTATATTTATATTATACATATATGAGAGTGTGTGTGTGTGTGTGTGTGTGTGTGTGTGTGTGTATAAATATACATAAAACTTACATACATGCATGCATGCATACATACATACATTATAAATTATATATATGTACATTTAATATCATGTATTTTTATGTATATTTAATGAGGTATATTGGGGAGTTTAACTATATATATATAGTTGTATATGTAATACAAATGTAAACGTACACACACACACACACACACACACACACATATATATATATATGTATATATATAGATAATGATATTATATGTATAATTCTCTATAAAATTATGTACATACATGAATTGATAATATTTTTTAATACATATGTACTATATCTATATGTATATTTTATAGTATTTCATACATTAATCATACATGTATAAAATTATATATAAGTATCATGTATCTTATTAATAATACTATTTAAGTTTATATTATTCCATACGTAATTTTGTGTACATATACATATATATTTTTTATTTATAAGAATTACACACATATTAATGTATTATGTATGTATATTATATATTAAGGTATAAATGCATTAAAATATTAAGAATGAATAATTCTGAGTTGAAAAATAAAAAACAGAAGTTATAAAACACCCTCAACCTGTTTTCTGAAAAACTTGATTATAACACAGATATATTATAATTCAGTGTTTAAAAACAGGTTGCCAAACGTAGATTTTTATCAGAATTATATTTAAACACAGAAAACAGAATTATAGTTGCAAACCAAACAGGCCCTAAGTGTTGCCAGAAAATGAATTTTTTCAACTGGTCAATATTTTTTTTATTCGATAAACCCCTTCTTTTGGGGGTGATAAATGAATTTAAGCCTATTTATGCAGGCTTTAGAATGGGGGTTATAAATTGAAAAGTTGGGCTTATATAAAAACTCTCATAAATTATGTTTAGATTCGTGTTTGTTTTGTGTCGTATTTTATCAAATTCATATTAAAAATTGAGGTCATTCATAACAAATATGTTTGTAGTTGTGTATGGTAAATTTTGTGCTATGCCGAAAATTCGTCACTTTCTCCGGGGTCATATCGTATATACCGAATTTGTATAACTCATTTTCTATAATCGTGTCTAATGGCTTAATGACTAAACTCGAATCCAAAAACTACATGTCTGGTTAACTAATTGTGTTCAAATTTGTCACACTTATCGATATTCAACGGATTTGTTTTGGTCAAGTGACCACAGTGTACGGGTAATCAGTATAGTTATACATCGTTGTGGTAAAGATACAGGGATTATGTAAAGTTCGTTATGTAAAGTTAAATTATTTCTAATGAAGTCAAGATATAATATTATCTCGGACAGACATTTTCTTTAAATACTTTTCTTCTAATTTTTATGATTGTCTATCGACTCTACTAATGATGTATAAAAGGTAATTGGCTTTCACTATGTCGTAACAAACATGTGGAACATGCAAATCCGAGTTACAACATCTTTAATTAAAACGACAAAATATCTTAAACTATACCAAAATATCCTCCACCATAATAAAACTATTATTAATTCATTTTCTCTCTTCAACTTAATTCCCTCCTATCGGGTTATCCTCCTTCAAACCTCTGGCGCTATATCTCAGTGATGCTCTAACAATATTTCGATGATACCCCTATGACTCCGACGAGTCTCCGTCGTGACCCTTGTGACTTCAACGAGTCTCTGACGATAACCTACAACACTGGTGGTTCTCTGGCGAGTCCCCGATGTTGTAACAAATTTACATTGCGAATTTGCAATGTGAAATTTTACATGCAATTTTGCACTACAATTTCTCACTGTGAAATATAAAATGTAATTTTTTCCTTCATAAGTCGATCTAAATTAGAATCATTTGATAAATATTAACATAATAATCGAAATATACAAAATTAAAAAAAATGAACATATATTTCAATAAAATTTTAGTAAAAATTGAAATTTCTCATTGTTAAATAGCACTGTGAAATTGGGAAAATCAATTTATCACTGCGAAATAGTAGTGAGCGCGGGAAAAATAAATAAAAAATTACACTCCGAAGTTGAGATTTTCGAACTTAAAAATTAAATATCTTCCATGAATCTCTTGTGATCAATATCGCCGAGAACTTTCCAGATATATAAATTTCATTCCAAACGAATTTAAATTTTGAGAAATTTTTAACTTAAAATGATAAGATAGAGATTAAGAAAAAATTTATTAGCAAAAAAACTCTTTAGATTTATCACTAAAAAAAGGTTTGTACTCTTGCTAATTGTTGTACATGTTTTACAAGAGGTAATTTCACTCGATGTCACTTATTATTTTCCTCATTTTTGTACCCAATATATTCTTTCTGCTTTTGTTTTACTCATTAAAAGGTTATGAATATTATTTTCCTCACTTATTGTTTTACTCATTAAAAGGTTATCCAATATATTCTTTTTGCTAATCCCATGAATGTAAGACCTCGTTTGATGCGCAAGATATGGTGATCGGATTGAATAGGATAAAAGTTCAACTAGATAGGATAAGTATGGACCGGATAAGATTTATTCCAATCTAGTGTTTAGCACAGTCCCGAATAAGAAGACATGATGGGATATATAATAATTCAATCTTGTATTTGAAATGCCTCGGATATAATTAATGTGTCTCCACTTTTTCAAGAACATCCTTATTTAGTATTTAATGTTCAAAAATTAAAATTTACTATTTGTGGCAAATATATACACATCAGTTCACACACACAAAAAATGATCAATCTAATAGGTGGATTAAAGCAATACATAAAAAAATCTAACAACCCTTCGTGAAATCTTTAAACTGAAAAAAAAAAGAAAAAAAACTATTAGTCTAGCAGGTGGGTTAGACCAATACATTAAAAAAAATCTAACAACCCTTCGTAAAATCTTTAAGTCAACAAACAGAAAAATTGATCAATTTAACAACCCTTTGTGAAATATTTAAACCGACAAGCAGAAAATAATTATCAATATAACAGGTGAATTAAGTCAATACATAAAAAAAATCTAACAGCTCTTCATGAAATTTTTAAACCAATAATTAGAAGAAAAAAAAAAGTAATAAAAAAGATCACTATAGCAGGTGGATTAAATCAACACAAAAAAAAAATATGATAGTCCTTCCTAAAATCTTTAAACAAACAAACAGGAAAGAAATTGTGAAGGCCGAAAAGTTTAAGACGTTAACCAATAAAAAAAAAGGTCACTTACAAATAAAAAAGAAAGAAAAAATGAGGGGGTAACATAATGTAAATGAAATACATTTGTGTGAATGATACATATTTGCGTGAACAAAATGGACGAAAGGCGACAACCTAATTTTTAATGTTGAGAGTTTAAGTTGAGTGATTTTTTTAACTTAATTAGGTCACAATAATAATTTCAATTTAAGTCTTGACACCGTATAATTTTATACCATTTAAAAGATAGTTTTTTTATCTCACTTCTTATAAAATAAGGAACGCACTTGAAATAATTTATTTTATCTTATACTAAATATTGAATAGAATAATTTTATTTGATCCATACTTTCATACTAAGCATTAAACAAAGCTTGCAAAAATCCTTGGTATCAACATCATACACGTGGAATGGTAGAAAGGGAGCATGTGGATACATGCTTATGAAAACTTGATTTAAACGTTGTTTTTAAATACAATTTTAAAATTCAATTTTTTATATTTATAATTATTGGTGTGTATTTGGTAAACTTGTTTTTAAATACAGTTTTTTAAAAATTTGACAAAATTGACAAACATGTATATTTATATTATACATATATGTGTATATATGTAAACACATACATAAAACTTTCATACATACATGATACATAAATGTATACATACATACATACATACATACATACATACATACATCCTAAATTATATACATGTACATTTAATATCATGTATTTTTATGTATATTTAATGAGGTATGTTAAAGAGTTCAACTACACATACACACAGACACACACACACATGTGTGTGTGTGTGTATGTGTGTGTGTGTGTGTGTGTGTGTGTCTATATAATGATATTGCATATATACTTCACAATAAAATTATATACTTACATGAATTGATAATATTTTTTTATTACATATGTAGTATATGTATATTTTATATTATTCAATAGATTAATAATACATTACAAAACTATATATAAGTATCATGTATCTATTCATATTATTATTTTAACATATGGATCTTAGTATATTATATAATTTAATAATATAAATATACGTAATTTCGTGTACGTGTACATATAAATTTTTTATTTATAAGAATTGCACATATATTAATGTATTATGTATGTATATTATATATTAAGATATAAATGCATTAAAATATTAAGAATGAATAATTCTGAGTTGAAAAATAAAAAATAGAAGTTATAAAACACCATTTTGCTGTTTTCTGTAAAACTTGATTATAACACAGAAATATTATAATTCAGTATTGAAAAATAAGTTGCCAAATATAAATTTTTATTAGAAGTGTATTTAAATACAGAAAACAGAATTATAGTTACAAACCAAACATGCCCTAAAAGTCTACCTTTTTTTTTATTTAGCATATCATGAGGTATTTGGATCAATTTGTTCGCACCTCGATTAATTTTTATTTACGATTTTTTAATTTCACTGATCAAATATCATTTTAACAGTATCATAAATTGAACAGAGAACAAAATCCAATCCATTTTCAAAATTATTCGAGTTATAATCTTATATCACTTAACCAAAGTTGATGGATAAAAGTACACATGATGGAAGAAAATGTTACCGTGGGAAAAAAAAAATAGAAAACACGGTAATGATCAAGGAATCTCAAGGACTAGGATAAGTCAGGGTTCAACACATTTCAATGAAAAGTGTCATCAATGTGAGGTGGTCACAAGAATTAAGCTTCTTTTGTACAACTTGTAAGAGGGATCTAGAGTATTTTGGCATGAGGAGGAGCCACGTTGATGTGATGTGATGTGATGTGACTTTGTAATCTCCCTTCCTAATTTTGGGATATGGTATAAAGCATATTTTCATAGAATAATATTAGAAAATTCGAAAGTGTGTCGAGTTAACATCGGGTTATCTAATTGATAATCTCATTCGTCCTCATTTATTGTAATGTTAACATTTCATTTATTTGGTTGTCACCTTATTTTATAAAATATATATTTTTTAAAAATATTAAATTTATATTTTCAATAAAAATATATTTTTTTAAAATCAAATTATTCTATTAAGAAATTATTTTTAACTCACTTAGTTCTACAAACACTTATTTACTCAATATTTTCTTATTTTTAAGGGGATTTTGGAGAAAGGTTTTCATAATTCTCAAAATGTATAAAAATAGGACACTCGAAATAATTTTATAAATTTAGTTCATGTACTAAAAATAATATGAAAAATGGTGAAAAATGGTGTCGCTGGCGCGGACAAAAAAAAAATGAACTCCTAAGTCTAGAGGGAGTACACAAGTAAATGTTATTGTACCACAGATACTAGATTTATAAACTTGAAAATCATTATCCTAAAAATTCAAATATAAGAAGGAATATAACCTTTACCTTAATTCTCTATATTTTTAAACGCCCGATCCAGCAGCATCTCTTATTTTTAAACTTTCTTTTTTTAATTTTACAACATTTAAAATTATTTTTGTATTTTTTAAAACGGTTTAAGTTAAAAAACTATTCTAATAAGGAATCGTTTTTTTTAATTATTTTTAACTTATTTAGTCCTCCAATCACTTATTTACCTAATATTCTTTTATTTTTAAAAGGTCGCACCAGCAGCACCCCTTATTTTTTTTATAACATTTAAAATAATTTTTGTAAAAAACTATTCTAATAAGAAATTATTTTTTTTTTAAAATTATTTTTAACTCATTTAGTCCCTCAAACATTTATTTACCCAATATTATCTTATTTTTAAAGGTCCGAGCCAGCAACACCCATTATTTTTAAACTTAATTTTTTTAAATTTTACAACATTTAAAATTATTTTTGTATTTCTTAAAACTGTTTAAAAGTATAAAAAAAAAGTTTTATATATATATATATATATCTTAATCTATCTTTTATATTTTAAAACATTTTTTTCAAAAAAAAAATATTTTTTATATTAAAATAGTGTTTTTTGATATTACATTTTTTTGGTTTATAAAAAATATTTTTTTCTAATAAAACATTTTTTTTAAAATTAACAAAAAGTCAAATAACCCTAATAAATCACATAAGAAACAAAGGGGAAAAAAATTCCCCTCCATGTAGTAACCCGGTGTTAACACCCGGGCAGTATAGCATTACTCACTTTCGTAACAATTATAAATTTATAGTTTTATTTTTAGTCCTTTTCAAATTAATAATCTTATTTTTTTAAATAGTATATAAAGTTAAGCGAAATAACAAAGTTACATATCCAAACAATACTCATGAGACAACAATGGTTCAAGTGCGTGTTTTGCATTCAAAAACATTCATCAATCTTAAATTGATAAATTTAAAAAGTAATCTTTTCCATAAAATTCTAACTTTCATATGACTATTGATTTGGAAGAA
The DNA here is from genome assembly GCA_949130495.1 of Sambucus nigra. Taxonomy (NCBI): domain Eukaryota; kingdom Viridiplantae; phylum Streptophyta; class Magnoliopsida; order Dipsacales; family Adoxaceae; genus Sambucus; species Sambucus nigra. The sequence goes on from OX422214.1 coordinate 301,471,705, forward strand.
GGGTATAATGCTTAATATAAACATTACAGATGAGGAAAAAATATTCTTAGCCTCGATTTTAATGCTCAGCTAGTTTATGTTTTTTTTTAAATTTCCAATGATTAAAGATCGTGTGTAAATTACATATAGAATTTGCATTTTGACCAAACAAAATTGTCATATAGTGGTTTAATATAATAATAGATTTTAATAAGAGAATTTACTAATCTAAAGTTTGAAACAAATACACAATCCCAAGTCTTCTACTTAATGAGCTCTTAAACTAACCATAAATCAAAGGCAACCTATGTCCATGAAAATTACAATTGAGGGGTCTAGATTTTTCTATTTTCTTGGTGTACTATTGTGACACCCCATCCAATTAAATACCGGGTGATAAGTCATTTATTAATTTAAAACAGTATATCCAGTTGGGTTCATTCTTAGCACCATTGTCGAAAATTATTAATTACAAATCACCTCCATTAATTAATTAAGTTAGTGCCAAATTTTAAATCTTTTAAATTAACATGTAATGATCTGAATTAAATATATAAATAAACCACATTCAACATTCCAATTGACTGACATCATAAGTAGAGAAATAACTGACTCAAATAAAATATGACTGGAATAAACACTCCAGCGTAAAACTCCAATATAGTAATTCATATTTAAAATTGAATCCAACAACTGAAAATAAATGCAGTACAATGTCTCTAAAAATAACTACTAGTAGAATATGGGGGCGACATGCCCGACTGAAATAGATATAATGATGCATATGATCCGAAAGGAATAAAGGCGTCTACTATCGAGGTCCTGCAAGCGTCCATAGAGACTGCATCACATCTAATGAGAATGAATTCCTAAGTTGGGCGCCCTTGTAGTTGGGCACCTAAAATAATTTTTATAAAATAGATTTGGAAAACGGGTCATAGCCCGAGTAAAAAAGTTTAAGAATATTTCCAAATATTTAAAATTCATAATTTGCAGATATTATATACGTGTTAGTTTCATGTGCTCTCATTTGAGGTCCTCATTCCTTAACTATGAAGCACACCTAACGTATTCTACTAACCCGTCCTACTTACGCTACCCTGCCTAACTAGTTCAAGTCCTTTATCTTACTACACATACTTACTCGTGGTGTCCCCCTACATTACTCATACAATACGTTATTGATTTTTTTTCTCATACCATTTAAATCAATTAAGTATTCACCAAATAGATATTAAGTTTCCACATTCTTGGGTTATTTTAGATATCACTATCTTTCTCATCTACTAAGCACACATAGTAGGATAAACCACAAGTATATGTGTGTGTGTGTGTATATATACACACACACACACACACACAACACCCCTAGGCTGAGACATGCGGTGCATGCATACTCTGCTATCAAGTCCCGGTACATCACGTACTAAATAAAGGACTATCGGTTTGGAATTACTCTCGAACCACAATATACGATTCTCACATAATTGGAGGCAAACATAATTCTAGGCCTTTGGGCTACACACATACCTACGCACCCAAATGACGGGGCACACCCCCATTCACACAAGCAGTGGTCATCCATAAGTTCTATGCTCTGAAGTACAAGTCTAAAATCTCCCAAGATGTCTCATCAAGATAAGACTGTCCCCTTTTCAAACCTCCCGCGATAGCACGTAGCATAGGTATATCATACACATAATAGGTATTCACATAACCTATGTATATATATATATATATATATATATATATATATATATATATATATATATATATATATAAAGTAAAGTTAAGCACATACCATATAATATATTACATATGTAGTCTGTATAACTCTCGTATAGCCTACGTATTATTAATATACCGTTATACTTTTTATTCGTATATGCCCGAGTGTTTCCCATCACTTCGAAGGTTACTGATTGTTCCTTAAGTCAATTCAGTAGCAATCTCACTCATACCCTACTTATATAATTCTCAAGTTCCCTAGGATTCCCGTGCCAAAATAAGGCTTCCTGAATTTAAGTCTCACCGCAATTATGTCCAATTAACTTTAGCCCTAAATTCTTCTCATATGATTAAGTCTCAGAAAAATCTTTGACCTACTAGTATTTAATATAACTCCCATTATATTTAAGTATTACCTCATAAGTTAGCCCAATCGCTTCCCACACATTATAAGCAAAAAGGGAAAATTTTATCAAAATTTGAGCAGCCAAATCGATTCGGCCTTGGACTGAATCGATTCGCCTGTAGCAGGTCTTCTTCTTCTTCCGTAAATAGTTATGGGTTTCATTATTTTTAATCATCCAAACCTTCATTACACGATACCATACTCCGACCCAAACCTACCAAACATTATCCTAACATATATGCGTGATTTCTAACGTAATAGAATCATCAAATCATCAAAAACATCCATAAATTTAATAATTTCCAAGATAATCCCCAAAAACCTAAAATTATCATTTTTATTCAAGAACTCGACTACAAATCCAGATTTCTTCATATGTTTATAGTGATAAATTATAAATTTCGTTCTACATGCGTAAGGGGTATACACTAACTCATATTCAACCCAAGAACATGTTTTAAATCTCCAAAATTAAACTAAAATTCATGAAAGTCATAGATTAATCATCATACTCAAACATGGATGGTATATCTTTCATAATTTAATCAAGATAAACACTTGCCTCTATTTGAAGGTCTGATCCTCTGTAGAAGAATGGTATGTTTGTGATCCTCTCCTCTCGATCTACGCAATGGTGGTGTTTGTGATGCAAGAATGGTATGATATGGCCTTGGGGTCTCCATTCATCTTCCTCCTATGACCTCTCTATGAGTTTGAAACTTCTAAACCTAGTTACTCTAACCTAACAGAAGTTATACATTTAGAATTTTCATGGACCTTCCTTCCTCAAAAATACAAAAGACCGAAATACCCTCCCAGGGTGTAGGTTTGGCCTAAAATTGCCTCGAGAACTAAACTAAACTCCTGAGTACACTTTTCTGACTATTTTGATCCTTCCGAAAACACTGGCCCACTCAAAATGATCATGTGAAATATCAAAAGTAAAATTCTATTTTATTTTCCAAATTAAGTTTCGACACGACTGATATGCGCGTCCCGACTAAATTTATCATAACTGTCGTATTTTTTCACTCACACAATTATAATATTTCCTTATCAGTATTATTACTCATTCATTAAGTTATATATATATATTAACACGTATCTCGCTAATTAATATTTATGTTACCAAATTAATTTCCAAATATAATTTGATTAATTCCCATTAATTTCCAATATAAAAATCAATAAAATTACGGTAAATTTACCGTAACTGTCGTATTTTTTCACAAACCACTACACCAAAACACGCTATTAGTAACAAAATTTTACCGTTACTAAAAATATTAGTAACACAATTTTTTCATTAGAAAAAAGGCATGGGGCACGAAGTTAGTAACGAAAAATTCTGTCACTAATAGTAAAGGTAAAATTCAAAATTAGTAACAAAAAATTCTGTTACTAATAATAATGGTAAAATTCAGAATTAGTAACAAAAAATTATGTTGCTATTGGTAACGGTAAAATTCAGAATTAGTAATGGTAAAATTATATTACTAATAGTAACGGTAAAATTCAGAATTAGTAATGAAAAATTATGTTGCTATTAGTAACGGTAAAATTCAGAATTAGTAACGGTAAAATTATGTTACTAATAGTAATGGTAAATTTCTGTTAGTAATATTACTACATATTTAAAAAAAATTCAAGATCCAATATCCTGATTATTCTTACTAAACTATTTAAATTCTAAGAACATATACAAAAATAGTCTACAAAAACAAGGGCATTATATTCAACATTTACATTTATATAAGCCTCCACTCTTTATTTACAAAAGAAACTTAAACCAAACAAATGAAACATCGTAATACAATCGCCTCGAAAGTTACATTATTTTAACAAAAGCATCCAATATAACATCATAATACAATCATCCCCAAATGAGATATTTTTATATTATAACCAATCAAATAAAATATAAAAAAAATGTCCCATTGTTATTGACTATCAACTTTCGTTCTATTATCATCGCCATCAACGTTGTAACCCGTAACGATGAAAACTTGATGAGGATCCAAAAATGAGATTCTGTCAAGCAAAATAAAATTATCGTATTGGTTATAATATCCACATTTAGTCATATAAAATTAATTTAGTACAAAAAATTATCGAATAGTAAAATTAATTGCACTAGAATGTGAACTTATAATATCGCACTTTCACATCAGCACTTTAAAGTAGGAAATTTCACGTATAAACTAGTTGTTGAAGTTGTGCCCATTTCACTCTATATGGCAATACTCATGATATTACTGATGTAATAATATTACAGTTAACTATTGTAATATGTTACAGTGCATGTTGTTGTTGTAATATGCATATTACAGTGTATAATATTAATAGTCTTCAGAAGAAAATAAACTCAAAAGAAGAAGAAAAACTCAAAAGTTCATTTGAATTCTCATAATAAAACTTCTCATTATCATTAACTCCATTAAGTAACATATTTACTGACCGTGTATGTATTCCAGCCTTGGACAGGTACCATGCCTTGTGAGTGAGGACCTGACATATATGTTTCTCCTGGTAATGACCATCCAGATTGGAAATGCAGGTTTATCAAGAGGGAAACCACTTCCATTTTGAGAAGCATAGTCATCACAATAGAGATGGATCTCCCAGATCGCCTGGTTTCCTCTGTCTATAAAAATAGTGAGCAACTACTTCCAATGTAAATCACATCAAAATCACTTAAAAAATTTGCATCTTCGCTTGGCCCATCTACGTGACCCCTACACGTCCACACCTTATCCCTCCTGCAATTGTTGTAACACCTGCATTACAAAAACTAACCATGTTAGCAACTTAAATATATTCTTTATGTGGCACAAGGCAAATATTAGCCCGATACTAATATAATCAAGTAGGCTAATTATGCTCCAGAGGGAGAAAGAAAAAATAAGTTAAAGATAGGTACAAGTTGTACTAAGTTTCTATCATAATGACATCCCAACACTGTCCAATCTTATTACTATCCAATCTTGAAAGAGAGCCACAAGTTGTACTTAGTTTCTATCGAAATACTATGAGAGCATACTTATTACTATCCAATCTTGAAAGAGAAATAAATCTTACCCACCTTGATTTCATATAAAAATTTAGAATTTGAATTCATCTCATGAAACGACTTTGTCAAAAAGAAATGGAAGAAGCTGCAGAACAGAACATACGAGCCCATTCCAACAAAGTGAATACATAAAGAAAATAACGTGCAAATTAAAATTTATTTTGTATGTTTTCAATAGATGAAAACTGAAATAAATCATAAACATCAAGAACTATGGTTTCCCGCAACGTGAATACTTTTATCTTCGTTCCAAAAATGACACTCGGATAAAATGTTAATAAGGTGACAAGCAACCTAGCATAATGAGACTATCATCCCAACACAAACTCATCATAAACCTGTCGAAAATGCAGTAGAAGCCATGATTCTTTGTAAGTGCACACAATTAAATCCAAGAAAATTTATCAACAAAAATTTTGGACATAATGTATGTACTCCTGTTTTTTGGCAATATACTTTCTCAGGATAAAAAGAGCAAGGACAGACCAACTTCTGACAAATCTCATAAGTCCTAATTATATATACCTTGCAAGAAGTATACCAGTAACTTTAAAATTCAAATCATGATTCAATTTCAATATTATCACCAATGAAAGTGGGTATTAGTTTAGTTAAGATCAATAGTCAGCGATGATTTAATGATTTAAAAGTGGAACAACTTAAAGAGGAACCCTAGCATATGCATATATAACTTACTAAAATGATGTAATAGATCCATATATGATTTATTAAAATTGCAGATTTAGTACTTAGGGTAGGCAATTTTAGACAGGGAATGATGACTTAAGATGAAACAGTAAAAAAAATGACTTGAAATTGGTGTTACATGTTATGTTCATGCCGAATTTCGGATGGACAGTTAACACACAAGATGGACAGTTAACACACCTGAAATTGGTGTTACAATTCCCATTAAGCAAACATAAATTATGTAAATGAACAAAAAATACTCATTTAATGATTTACCTTAAGAACATTTCGAATCAGGCATGACAGGTGAATATAGTGAGAGAAAGTCATGAGTTGGTTTCCTACTCGTAGGTCCTGCACAGAGAAATCATCAGATTCAACTTTTAAAAAAATCATTTCGCGTGTTCATATAATAAGTTACCTTCTGTTCCAAAGGGACGAAGTTGGGGCAGCTCCATCAGCAAGTGTTGTTGTTGACACAATTTTCTGTTAATAGATATGCAAAGCAGACTTTCCATAACCGATTTATTTTCTTGGATAATAACTAAATTTCTCGAATTTAAGAAATCGGAGCTAAATTGAGACGTTAAAGACTCAAACTAATGTATATTTTTTCAGATCCGATGAGAGACTTTTTCGCCTCCGGTTCAAAGATCGGAGGTACATTCAACAAACGAGACTTGTGTGCGCAATTTACTCCCAAATTCGAATCTTTCTAATGAGAATTATAGAAACAGACTTTAATTGACTCAAAAAGAAAATTCTCTTTTCCTTCCAACTCTACTCCAGTTGTAGAAATGGCCAACTTTAACTGCATAACACAAATTATGTTCAAATCTATTCGAATTGTCTAATAAACAAAGTAAAGATACAATTCTTATTACATGAAGAACGTAAGAGAAAAGATGAGCTTCTATAAAACTTGAAAGTACATACCTTTTATCTAAATTACGACTTAGTTGGGGTAATTCAAATCAAATTCCTTCGAAAAATGAAAACTGAAGTTAAATTTCCAAAGTTTCTTACAGATATAGCATAATTTAAAACATAGAATATTCAATCATGTATTAAAGAAATTCCCATATGTGGATTTACTCGTAGTAAAATAGATGCTTCACACATTAATCCTTCACGTATGTGGAACTTCTGCTATAGACAGAGGTTTTCCCCCATAAACTCAAAACCTATGGATTGTTGTTGTGCTATCTGTATCATTTGGGATGCAAGTACAACAATTGAATCTCTTTCCTTTATTTAAAAAAATAAAAAAAGGAACAAATCAGTTTTTACCTACTAATTTCTGTTGGTCTCCCTCTTCTCTAACCACAAATTTATCTAGTGCCTCTTTATCCTCTTATCTCCAAGTTCTTTCCAAATTTTTTTTTAGATGGGGGTGAAACAAGAGGATGGTACCCATTTAATTTTTTTAGATGGGGTGCAACAAGAAGATGGTACCAATTTCTCGATCGCTAATTTTTTTAGATGGGGGTGAAACAGTTAGAACATGTAATTTTTTTTAGACGGGAGTAGGTTTCTACAGTCTCCACAAAAAATGATATTTTGTTAGGGATACAAGTGTGACAAATGAAGGCATTTGACCATGATTTAGAGAAGTGATTTATAATTATGTTCCATGCGGCGTTAATAGAGAATATACTAGACTCTTTAGCAATCCAAAACATAGAATCCTCTTATTCAATTCCTATAATTTCCACTGTGTCACACTTGTATAATAAGTTTTGAGACTTCAGCGCACATAATACATACAAGGTGACATGTGTACATAACCAGCAAGCCACAATGAAAATTCAAATAACCCCTGTGCCATTGTCTTAAACCATACAGGGTGAACTCACTTAATAGTTAATAATACCTATACAATACCACAACGAAAATCCAATTTATTACAAATGTTGTATCACTTTATATATCCAAGAACAAAAACTATAGGGCTATTACTGTAACAAATATATACCCACCATTTATATAAACACACAAACAAAATATATAAATAGATATAAATATAAACATCCCACAGCCTCACAACAGTGCTGGAACATAAAGACAATTGAAGATGATATTTTTATCATCAATATAATTTGAGAAAGTTGGACTCTCTATCTTATATATTAGTTATCATTTAAAAATTAAAGTTCAAATATGAGAAGCAAACAGATATATAAAAACAGGGTTCGGTGAGAGTGATATTGAGTTCAAAGGGGAGAAATTACAAAATCTAAAATATTTATGACTTGCATAAAAAAATAATTCATCGGGGCATGTCTCTGTCTTGGCATAGTGAACAGGACCAAAAACCAAACAGCAAAGGTATAACACAAGATCACAAAAAAATCCCAAAATAGAGTCTCAAAACCTTAGATCAACTTAAAATAGCTAATGAAAATTAGGGCACAATATTAAAAAAAAAACTCAGAATAAATCGAGTACTTACACAGTGATTGTAAGAACCCTCAAAATGATTGTGTAGATAAGTGTAAACCGCAGAAAATCTACAAAATAAAAATTAGGGCACGATATCAGCAAAATAACCCTCAAAATGATGGCCAACTGAGAAAGAAACTTCGAAAATTAGTTTAGGATTGAAAATTACCTAGGGTTTTTTGGCTCGGACAGACAGACAACCTTTCTCACATGGCTTATCCAGAGAGAGAGTGAGATTGGTCAGATTTGTGTGTGTGTGTGTGTGTGTGAGAGAGAGAGAGAGAGGGAGGGGGGGATTTTTTTAGGCGTGTGTGTTTGAGAGGGATTTTGAGCTTTGGGGGGTGAATTTTTTCTAAAAAAATATCTTAAAATATTCAATCAATATTAGTAACACTTATATTAAATTACTAACGGTATTTTATTGTGATAAATAGTAATGGTAAAATATTATTAGTAATCAAAAAAATAGTCTGCTACTAAAAGAGTGTTTTGGTGTAGTGAACGACAATTATAATATTTTCTTATCATTATTATTACTCATTCACTAAGTAATATTCAATATAACTAAATATTAACCCTTTTCTCGCTAATTAATATTTTTTACCGGATTAATTTTCTAATATAATTTATTTAATTCCCAATATAAAAAAATAAATTATGGGGTGTTATATACTTCCCTCCTAATGACAAAATTGCATCTCGAAATTCTGAAAAAGGAATTACCTGGTATGAACAACTCTGGATACTTTTCGCGTATCTCATCTTCGCGCTCCCAAGTGGACTCGTCAGCATTATGATGCCCCCACTGAACCCATACAAGTGAAACTACCTTCGACCTGAGTCTCCTCCCTCTATGGTCTAAGATAGCAACCGACCTCTCCCCATATGAAATATCGGGTTGCAAATCAATCTACTCCAAAGCAATATAAGTGTGAGCCAACTCATCTGGAAGAAACCGCCTCAGCGAAGAAATATGAAATATGTCATGAATCTAATGCAAATGCTCCGACAACCCAAGTGTGTATGCAGCCGGCCCAATCCTCTCAATGATAGGGAATGAACCCACATATCTCAGAGCCAACTTCCCTTTATTCTTGAACCTCATTATCCCCTTCATAGGAAATACATGTAGCAACACCTGATGCCTCTCACTAAACTCCAGGAAGTATCTCTTAGAATCCGTATTACTCTTTTATTGGTCATGGGCTATCTATATATGGCTCCGAATCAACTCAATCTTGAGCGATGTATCCTGAATCAACTCCTGCACGAGAAACTTATTGTCCCCCACCTCTAACCAACAAGCAGTCAAACGACAAGGTCTATCATACAATGCCTCAAATGGTTTCATGCCAATCGTGAAATGGTAAGAGTTGTTATACACGAACTCTACCAGTGGAAGATATTGCTCCCAACCTGTCCCAAAATCAAGGATACACATCCATAGCATAACTTACAACATCTAATTAGTCCTCTCCATTTGCCCGTCTGTCTGTGAGTGATAAACCGTACTCAACCACAACTCGGTACCCGTAGCTTCCTGGAAACTCTCTCAAAATTGAGACACAAAAATCTTATCGCTGTCGGACAAAATATCTAATGGCACCCCATGTAATCTCACTATCTCAGCAATGAAAATTTGGGCATACTGTCCCGTGGTATAATCAGTCCGAACTAGGAGTAAGTGAGCTACATTAGTCAAACGATCCACTATCACCCATATGGAATCGCGGCCTCGGTGTGAAGTAGGTAACCCAATAATAAAATACTTGGAAATTCTCTCCCATTTCCACATCAGGATTTCTAACGGCTGTAAAACCCCGGTCGGCTTATGATGGTCCACTTTCACCAATTGAAAAGTGGTACACCTAAAAAAAAACTCAGTGATGTCTCTCTTAATCCCACTCCACAGTACTACCATCTCATATCTTGGTACATTTTATCCCCTCCAGGATGTACAGTGAACCTTGACACGTATGCCTCTTCCATCATTGCGTATCATAAATATTCCCCCTCAGGGACAATAAATCTCCCATTAAATCGTAAACCTCCCTCTAAACTAATGGAGAACGACTCGGTTCCACTAGCTAATAGTTGTTTAATTCGATCCTGATAAAATGGATCTGTTGCCTGTGCATGTACCACCCTCGTGGCAATCTGTGGGGTGACGTTCATGACTGATATAAATCATCGAGCAACTAAATCATGATATCCTAACTCCTTCTACTTTGCCTTTCACACCTCGACCACCTCACCTGTTGGCTTATGGCTCAACGCGTCTGCCACCACGTTAGCCTTTCTTGGGTGATACTGGATATCGAACTGATAATCCTTCATAAATTAAAGCCACATGCGCTGATGCATACTCAGATCTCTCTGAGTGAACAAGTACTATAGTGACTCATGATCTGTGAATAGGAAAAACTTCTCTCCCAGCAAATAGAGTCTCCAAATCCACATTGCAAACACGACTGCCGCTAACTCTAAGTCATGGATGGGGTAATTCCTCTCATGAGGCTTAAGCTTATGGGAAGCATACACTACAGCCTGATCCTCCTGCTATAGCACACCCCCAAGCCCCCGTGTGGATGCGTCAGTGAAAACAAGGTACTTTACTCCTGCCCTGCGAAGTGCAAGTATGGGTGTTGAAGTCAACTTCTCCTTCAGCTCATCAAAAGCAAACTGACAGGCGCCATACCAAACAAATGGTACACCTTTATGGAAAAAAAATTAGTCAATGGACCCGCAATCTTTGAGAATTCCTTAATAAACCCTCTTTAGTACTCGGTTAAACCCAAGAAACTGTGCACCTCTGTAGGTGTCATGGGTTATCCCCACTCCCTCGTCGCTGACACCTTGCTCATGTCCACCTATATCCCCAACTCAGAAATGATATGCCCCAAAAATTGTACTTTACATAGCCAGAACCCGCATTTTTTGAACTTTGCATACAACTGATGCTTACGCAGTATCTGTAATACCCGACGCAAATGCTCGGCACGCTTCTCTTCGGTCCAAAAATAAATCAAAATGTCATTAATGAAGACGGTAATAAACTTGTCCAAGAACTCTATGAACAACCTATTCATCAAGTCCATAAATACGATTGGCGCATTGGTTAGCCCAAATGGCATAAATCGGAACTCATAGGACCCATATCTCATCAAGAAGACAGTCTTAGACATATCTTGCTCCCGTATACGCAGCTGGTGATAACGGAATCTCAAATCTATCTTTGATAAGTAGGCGACTCCTCTCAACTGATCGAATAAGTCATCGATTTGGGGCAATGGATATTTATTTCATATCGTGACTTTATTCAACTTTTGGTAATCCTCACATAAGCGTAAAAACCCATCTCTCTTATTTACAAACAATACGGGGGAACCCCAAGGTGATCTACTACAACGTATAAAATCCTTCCCCAACAGCTGCTAAATTTGATCTTATAGCTCCCTTATTTCCATAGGAGCCATACGATACGGTGCACGAGCTATTGGCCGAGTGTTCGACGTCAATTCAATGATGAACTCAATCTCTCTACTAAGGGGGAAATACCAGCATCTCCAGAAACACATCAAAAACTCACATACGACAGGGATCGAATCAAGGGAAATAATCACCCTTGAGAGGTCTCCTACTCTATGTAGAACAAAAGACTGGGAGATCCTCCCTCCGAAAGAGGCATCGCCACTAGGAACATCTCTTGATCGGGGATTGTAAATACTATACTCCTACCATATCTGTCAATCATGTCCCTATACTCAGCTAGCCAATCCATGCCTATGATGGCGTCGTACTCTGACATATCTAATATAAGCATATCAGTAGGCAAAACAAATCTCCAAATATCTATACTCACTCCCCGACAGATAAAGAATATCAATGTCCTATTACCTAGTGATGAGTCTACATATGTAACTGTACTATTTTTCATCTGTAATATCCCCGAGGATCATGAAAATCTAGTATCTATGAACGAGTGTGAAGCCCCAATGTCAAATAAAATGTGCCCCAAAGTGCCATGGATAAGAAATAATCCCTTAACAACAGGTGGAGCCTGTGGAGCTGCAGCCTGGTGGGTGTGATACACGCCCCCATACTATAACTTCCCCTGCTGAGGTGGGCTACTAGAACGGCTGGTGCTGCAGGTAATGCGGGTACTGGTGCTTATTGTGACACCCCGCCTAATTAAATACCGGGAGATCACTCCTTTATTAAATTAAAATCAAGGTGAACAGTTGGTTCATTCTTAGCATCACTGTCGTGAAAATAAAATTTTCCAAATTAACACCCTACTTAATTAAGCTAAGTTTCAAAACTATTTTTCAACATTTCTGACCAATTTTATTTTTAAAGGAAAGTAATTTATTTAATTAGTAACAACATTTTCAATAAGTAATACTCATGCAACAATTATCCTGGAACATAATCCCATTTCTTTAAACATTCAACATCCAAAATCCCAACATTTAAAACTTAATGTAAAACATACATGCTGAATAAATCGCAAAGTAACAGTACTAGATATAACTGAAATACAAATGTCCCAACAAAACAGATAAATAGTGGAAAGGACGACACATGCCTAATGAGGAGAATGATAGAAGTGGAATCAAGTAAATGAAATCGTCTAAGAAAGTGGCCTGTAACTCCCACCTAAGCTGCAACACGTTCCTTCCAAGGGATCCTAACACCTGTAGTACATACATATATATACAAGAGAGAGAAAGAGAGAGAAACGGGTCAGAGCCCGATAGTGTATAAGATTTAAAAATTGTTTAGCAAGTATTTAAATTGATACAGGCCAATGCAACAACATATTAGTGCGACACTCTCTTGAGAAATTCTCACCTCTCTTTAAATGTGCACACCTATCGCACTAACCTTGCCAGTGGTCTATCTTATCATATATCACACTATCCTTTCCCAATGGTTTAACTTATCTTAGGTTATTCGTAGGATTCAAAATTTAACGATTCAATTGTTTGAAAAGAATATTTCAATTAGTAACCAAAGTTCTCATTTTAACTTTATTAATCAATAAAGTTTTCCAGTGTCATATTATACTTTCTCAAAACAAGTATTTACAATTTGAGTCATCAACCATGTCCTACATATCAAATCACAGTAGGCAGTTCCAGATTTCAGAATTTCATATATATATTAACTACTCGTAAAATATATATATATCAAAACAGCACCCCAAATAAAAACTATGGTGTGGGCATACTCTACTATCCAATCCCTGTATCACTCGTACTAAGGGAAATACAAATTCGAAATCACTCTCGAACTGTATTAACACATACTCAAACAATATTGAGGCGAAGCATAGATTCCAAGTCTCTAAGAGGATGGCATATGTCTGCGTCTCTTAGGACCGTCTGAACTATCACTGCGATAGCCTGTACCAAGGATATCCATACACAAACAATATGAGGCGAAGCATTGATTCCAAGTCTCTAAGAGGATGGCACATACCCGCGTCTCTTAGGACCGTCTGAACTATCAAATCGATAGCCTGTACCAAGGATATCTATCTTCTAGGGTACGAGTCAATATCCCCAGAAGGCAACACATGATAAGATCGTCCCAGCGCGACAACCTCAGGGATAGTAAGTAGCGTGGGTATGTTTTTCACACATAGATAGCATATGCATGTAATACCCCGTATTTTTTATGCTATATTAATTTGGGGATTTATTAAATTTAATGTGAGTTAATTATTTAATAAAAATCCAGAAATTAATTATGTTATAATTATTAACGTGACGAGAGTTAGTAATTATCAGAAATTTGTTGAATATTACAAATGAGCAAAGTAATATGTAATATTGGTTATATTGAATGTCAGGAGTGAATAAAATGATAATTTTGGAAATCTGAGTCGGGACGCGCCCGTGTCGCGTCAGGACTAAACATTGATAAATAAAAGTGAATATTTTATAAGTCATTCGTATGATCGTTTTAAGTGCGCCAACGCGTCCGAAAGGGTCGAGATAGTCAGAAAAGTGTACCCGGGGGTTTAGTTTGGGTCTCGGGGCGTTTTTAGGCCTAATTGGTACCCCGGGAGGGCGTTTTGGACATTTCACATTTTTGGGTAATTAAACCCACGAAAATCAGTAATCTATATCAACCATTTAGGTTAGTCAGCTAGGGTTAGAAAACACAAACAAAAGAACGGCCATAGGAGAGGAAGGAGAGAGCTCTTAAGGCAAATTCAAGGCCCAAAATCCATCCGATTGCACCGCCACCACCACCAACGCGTAGATCGCGCGATGAGCTACGCAACCACACCAAAATCACCTGCAAATCAGAACACCAAAAATCCCAGGCAAGTGTTTATCTTGCTTATTTCGTTGGTGCATCTTTCATATTAGTGTAGGAATAATCAGAATGAGTTTTTATGGAAGAAACCTAAGATATGAGTTAGGAAATTGCATGTAGTGATGAATAAATTGATAATTCTGGAAACCCTTGCCATGTAGAGGAATTACCCATGAAATTATGATGTTTACAAGAAGGAAATTTCTGGAAATACTTGTTAGAACCATGTTTAAGAAAATTCTAGGGTTCTTGATAATTATAATAATTTTGGTTGGTTAATCCATGTATAATGATAGAATTCCTCATGCTTCACGTTGGAAATACCTTGTAGGATGATATAATGATGGTAGTACAATTTTTAAGACGTTTGGGATTGAAAAATATTGATTTGGATGAAGAAATGTGTTAGAACCCATAACTGCAATTCTGCAGAAATCGCAATACCTGCTTGATCGATCGATCGAGCCTAGAGCTTCGATCGATCGATCGAGCCCCAGACCTCGATCGATCGACCCCTCCTGGAAGACTCATATTTCCCTTTCTAAATTAGTTAAGTTCAATTTATTATGAAATAATTCTTGGGCATCCTTAATAAAATGTTTTGACAGATAGGGAAGACCAGTAGGACATGTGAATAAATTTTGGGACCCTTGATGTCGGGCAAAGATTGTATTTTGGGATAATTACATAAGGGTCGGTGAATTTATGATTTAAAGAGAGAGACACGTAAGAGAGTTGCTTTGGGACAAATGTGTATACCTACTGAATTTTATAATTTGGAGAATAAATCCATGAGAGTTGTGTGGTACGTTGGAATAATACCGAATCAAGGTTAGAAACGAATCGTTATAAGTGTTTACTAAAATATAATAATATGGATAATGTCGTAATTATGGGAATTGAGAATATACCCATTATTGATATGGTAATATTAGTATAGTTATATGATTGGGTATGAATATACTATCTATGTGTGAAAATCATGCCCACGCTAATTGCTATCCCTAAGGTTTCCGCGCTGGGACAGTCTTATCTCGATGGGACCTTTATGGGGGATATTGACTTGTACCCTAGAAGATAGATATCCTTGTTACAGGCTATCGATGTGATAGTTCAGAAAGTCCTAAGAGACGCAGGCATGTGCCATCCACTTAGAGACTTGGAATCTAAGCTTCGCCTCATCTTGTTTGTGTATAAATATCCTTGGTACAGGCTATCGCAGTGATAGTTCAGACGGTCCTAAGAGACGCAGACATATGCCATCCTCTTAGAGACTTGGAATCTATGCTTCGCCTCAATATTGTTTGAGTATATGTTAATACAATTCGAGAGTGATTCCGAATTTGTATTCCCCTTAATATGAGTGATATGGGGTTTGGATAGTAGAGTATGCCCGCAACATAGTTTTTATTTGGGGTGCTGCTATGATATATATATTTTACGAGTAGTTAATATATATATGAAATTCTAAAATCTGGAACTGCCTACTGTGATTTTCTATGTAGGACATTGTTGATGACTCAAATTGTAAATACTTGTTTTGAGATAGTATAATATGACACTGGAAAACTTTATTGATTAATAAAGTCAAAATGAGAACTTGGGTTACTAATTGAAATATTCTTTTCAAACAATCGCTAAATTTTGAATCCTGCGAATAACCTAAGATAAGTTAATCATTGGGGGAAGATAGCGTGATATATTATGAGATAGACCATTGGGAAGGTTAGTGCGATAGGTGTGCACATTAGAAGAGAGGTGAGAATTTCTCAAGAGAGTGTCGCACTAATACGTTGTTGCATTGGCCTGTATCAATTTAAATACTTGCTAAACAATTTTTAAATCATATACACTATCGGGATCTGACCCGTTTCTCTCTCTCTCTCTCTCTCTCTTTTGTATATATATCTATGTACTACAGGTGCCCAGCCACAGGGGCGTATTGCTTAGGATCCCTTGGAAGAATCGTGCTGCAGCTTAGGTGGGGGTTGCAGGCCACTTGCTTAGGCGATTTCATTTACTTGATTCCATTCCTATGATTCTCAGTTACTGGGGCATGTGTCGCCCTTTCCACTATTTATCTGTTTTGTTGGGACATTTATATTTCAGTTATTTCTAGTACTGTTACTTTGGGATTTATTCAGCATGTATGTTTTACATTTAGTTTTAAATGTTGGGATTTTGGATGTTGAATGTTTAAAGTAATTGGATTATGTTCCAGAATAATTTTTGTATGATTCTTACTTATTGAAAATATGGTTAATAATTAAATAAACAAGTTTTTCTTTAAAAATACAATTTGGTTAGAAAGGTTAAAAAAATGGTTTTGACACTTAGCTTAATTAATTAGGGTGTTAATTTGGAAAAGTTTATTTTTACGACAGTGATGCTAAGAATGAACCAACTGTTCACCTTGATTTTAATTTAATAAAGGAGTGATCGCCCGGTATTTAATTAGGCGGGGTGTCACAGGTGGTATCAGAGCATCAGGTTTTAGTGTCCTTAGGATTTGTACGGCTTATTATCCTTTCAGCGTTGCTTTGTTTGGTATAGAGCCCTATTTTAGGATGGTTGTATTCTTGCTTTCAAGTTTACGTCTTCATCTATTTGAGACTTGTTAATGACTGTAGACTAATAAATTCCTTCACGTTTCAGATGCCTCCGAGACGTGCACCGAAGCATAAGCGTGCCCAGTCCGAGCAGCCAGCGGCTCTGGCACAAGGCACTATGAATGCTAATGAAGTAGACGCCATTGTTGCTCAGGCGGTGAATGCCGCGCTAGCGGTGGTTCAGCAGGCTCCACCCCAGATTCAGGCAGTGGCGACAGTACCAGCACAGCTTCCATCTGCATGGGAGAGGGTTAGGGATGCTTTTCAGAAGGCACATCCAACTGAGTTCTCTGGTAACTCAGATATCGTCACAGTCAGCCAATGGAAGAAAGACATCCAGCGGCATCTTTGTATGTATGAGTGCACCGATGTGAAAAGGCAGTTATTGGCTTCCTTTAAGCTGGTGGGGGCCGCTTTGCAGTGGTGGGAGTCCACTACCACATTGGAGGAGAGGGACACGATCCCTATTCAGTTGTTCTGGGAGCGGTTTGACCTCAAGTATTTTCCACCCGCCATGCAGACTGAGATGAGGCGGAAATTACTAAATTTGAAACATGAGAATTCTACCACAGCTGAGTATGAGGAGGAGTTCACGATACTTCTCACCATCGTGCCAGATGAGGCACCCACTGAGGGAAAGAAGATTATGTTGTTTGTGGACGGATTAGCTTGGAGGATCCGTCAGTATCTTATAGGGAATCTATCTCTGAGTACTTTTACTAATGTACTCAATGCTGTGTTACTACATTGCCAGGATCACCGCTTCCATCTGCAGGGAAGCAAGAGAGCAGGAGAATCCAGCCAGCAGGGCAGGACCGGGGGTAATAGTGCTAATGGGGCACCATCTCATGGACAGACTCGTCAACACGAGCAGAGTTCCCATCAGGGGGACCCTGCTAAGCGATTCCATTCAGGTGATTCTAGGAAGGGATTTGGGGGTTATAGGCAGGGTCAGCAGGGCCATCCTAATCATCAGGGCCAGCAAGGCCAACACCGACAGCAGGGTCAGCAGCAGGGCCAACAGCGTGTTCATCATGGCTAACAGGGCCAATGGCGGGGAGATAACGGCCAGCAGGGCCGTGGTCAAAAGGGTCAGAGGGGAGGCAACTTCAAAGGCCGATGTTTTGGGTGTGGTAGACACGGCTATAGGCGCCAGGATTGTCCGGAGGGAGATAGGGCCCCACAGCAGCAGGGTGCCCGTAATGAGCCACAGAGACCACTTTTTTCGGCTGCCCTCCCAGCTCCAGCCCAGGTGCCAGCCCTACCAGCCATTCCAGTAGCTCCAACGCAGCAGGGGCAGTTACAGTACGGACATATCTATAACATCCACCAGGCAGCAGCTCCACAGGCACCACCCGCGATTGAGGGTATGTTTCCTATCCATGGTACTATGGGTCGGGTTTTGTTTGATACTGGGGCGACCCATTATTTTATAGCTACGCATTTTGCGAAGGCCTTAGGGTTGTTAGCCACAGCAGAGAGCAAAGTGACGTGTGTAGACTCACCATTGGGGAGTGGGTCACTTATCTTCTTTATATGCCGAGGAGTGGGGGTAGAGATTGGTAGTTTGGTATTACCTGCAGACATGTTAGTCTTAGATATGCATGAACATGATGTTATTATTGGTATGGATTGGCTCGCAGCTTATAGAGCCATGATTAATTGCTTCGGTGGGAGCATTGTTTTTGCCATTCTGGGGCAAGAGATGTTTGTTGTGGCGATGCCTCGCCTAGAGGGAGTTTTGATCGCTCATTTGTATTATATAGAGGAGGATACCTCTAAGGAGGTTGTGATTCCGTTAGACTCGATTCCAGTTATTCGTGAGTATTCCGATGTGTTTCAGGAAATACCAGGCCTACCCCCTAGTCGAGAGATAGACTTTGTTATAGATTTATTTCCAGATACTAGACCTATAGCACGCGCTCCATACCGTATGGCTCCGGTGGAGATGCGAGAGTTACGAGATCAGATAGAGCAACTGTTAGGTTAGGGCTTCATTCGTAGCAGTACCTCACCTTGGGGCGCTCCAATTCTGTTTGTGAAAAAGAGAGATGGTTCACTGAGGTTGTGTGTGGACTACCGGGAGTTGAACAAGGTCACGATACGGAATAAGTATCCGTTGCCTCGAATCGATGATCTGTTCGACCAACTGAGGGGAGAAACTTTCTTTTCGAAGATAGATCTGAGGTCGGGGTACCATCAGCTACGTATTAGAGAGCAGGATGTTTCAAAGACTGCCTTCTTGATGAGATATGGGTCTTACGAGTTCAGAGTGATGCCATTTGGTCTCACAAATGCTCTAGCCGTATTCATGGACTTAATGAAATGAGTATTCAGAGTGTTCTTGGATCAGTTTGTCATCGTCTTCATAGATGACATTTTGATATATTCACACTCCGAGGAGGAGCATGCCGAGCACTTGAGGCTGGTTCTTCAGACTCTACGAGAGCATCAGTTGTATGCTAAGTACGAGAAGTACAGTTCTTGGGGCATGTTGTTTCTGAGCAGGGGATAGCAGTCGACCTGAGTAAAGTGTCAGCGGTGAGGGAGTGGGGACAGCCCACGACACCGACGGAAGTGCATAGTTTCTTGGGGCTAGCGGGTTACTACAGGAGATTCATTCGGGGGTTCTCCAAAATAGCGGGTCCATTGACGAACCTGACTCGCAAAGGGGTACCATATGTTTGGGATGACGCTTGCCAGTTGGCTTTCGACGAGCTGAAAGACAAGCTTACTTCAGCGCCAGTCCTTACTTTACCGAAGCCGGGTGCGGAGTACCTGGTTTACACCGATGCCTCTTTATGGGGACTTGGGGGAGTACTTCAGCAGGAGGAGAAGGCTATAGCTTTTGCCTCCCGCAAGCTTAAGCCGCATGAGAAGAATTACCCCACCCACGACCTGGAGTTAGCAGCGGTCGTTTTTGCATTGAGGATATGGAGGCACTACTAATTGGGGGAGAAGTTCTGTTTGTTCACAGACCATAAGTCACTGCAGTACCTATTCACTCAGCGAGAGCTGAATATGCGACAACGCAGATGGTTAGAGTTTGTGAAGGACTATCAGTTTGACATACAGTATCATCCAGGGAAGGCCAACGTAGTTGCTGATACGTTGAGCCGTAGATCGGTAGACGAGGTAGGGAACTTCTGGAAAGCGAAGTGGAAGGAGCTGTGTCACCAGGACGGAGTTGCCCGTTCCTTCGTATCTGTTATGACAGTCACACCCGAGATTGTTATGAGGGTAATACTTGCCCAAACCACAGACCCGTTTTGCCAAGAGCAGATTGTACGACTTATAGCAGAGGGTGCTGAGTCCTATTCTATTAGTTCAGATGTGGGCTTGAGGTTTAATGGAAGGTTAGTGGTTCCAGAAGGGGCAGAACTATGTCATGTAGTGATGACCCAATCTCACGGGTCCCGATTTATGGTACATCCTGGAGCAGATAAGATGTACCAGGATATGAGGAGGCAATACTAGTGGAGTGGGATGAAGAAGGACATTTCTGAGTTCGTGTCCAAGTGTTCTACCTGCCAGCTGGTAAAGGTGGACCATCAGAAACCGTCAGGATTTCTTCAGCCATTGGAAGTACCCGCTTGAAAGTGGGAGATTATTTCCAAGGATTTTATTACAGGGTTGCCTACATCACAGCGGGGCCACGATTCTATCTGGGTGATTGTAGACCGTTTGACCAAGGTGGCTCATTTTCTGCCGGTGCGAACAGACTATACCACGGGTCAGTATGCTCAGTTGTTCATTGCTGAGGTTGTCGGATTACATGGGGTGCCCCTAAATATTGTGTCAAATAGAGACAAGATTTTTGTGTCACGTTTCTGGGAAAGCTTTCAGGAGGCTATGGGTACTGAGTTGAGGTTGAGTTCAGCTTATCACCCAAAGACAGATGGACAGACAGAGCGTACTAATCAGATGTTAGAGGATATGCTACGTATGTGTGTTCTTGATTTTGGAGGAGGTTGGGAGCCACATCTTCCACTGGTAGAGTTTGCTTAGAATAACTCTTATCAGTTGACGATTGGTATGGATCCATTTGAGGCTTTGTATGGCAGGCCTTGTCGTTCTCCAACTTGTTGGCTCGAGGTGGGGGATAACAAGTTGCCAGGATTGAGATGATCAGGAGTCGCATTCGAGTAGCCTAGGACAGGCAGAAGAGCTACGCCGATGCGAAACGGTTCTTCCGGGGGTTTAATGTGGGAGACCAAGTGTTACTGCGTGTATCTCCTATGAAAGGAGTGATGAGGTTCGGGAAGAAAGGGAAATTGGCCCCGAGGTACGTGGGACCATTTCCCATCATCGAGAGGATTGGGCCGGTAGCATACAGATTGGGACTACCAAAGCATTTACATCGCATTCACGATGTATTCCACATATCGTGGTTGAGACGGTAGCTTCGGGATAGTATGGCCCATACTCACATCGCGATAGATGAGGTAGACTTACAGCCTGACATCTCTTACGAGGAGAGACCGGTGGCTATCCTAGACTATAGTGAGAGGAGATTGAGGTCGAAGATAGTCCCACTTGTGCGAGTCCAGTGGGAGCATCATAATATGGAGGAATCCACTTGGGAGCGCGAGGACGATATGCACGAGAGATATCCAAATTTGTTCTTACCAGGTATGCTTTGTTTTTCGAATTTCGGGATGAAATTCCATTATTAGGGGGGAAGTATGTAATACCCCGTATTTTTTATGCTATATTAATTTGGGGATTTATTAAATTTAATGTGAGTTAATTATTTAATAAAAATTCGGAAATTAATTATGTTATAATTATTAACGTGACGAGAGTTAGTAATTATCGGAAATTTGTTGAATATTACTAATGAGCAAAGTAATATGTAATATTGGTTATATTGAATGTAACGAGTGAATAAAATGACAATTTTGGAAATCCGAGTCGGGACGCGTCCGTGTCGCGTCAGGACTAAACATTGATAAATAAAAGTGAATATTTTATAAGTCGTTTTGAGTGTGCCAACGCATCCGGAAGGGTTGAGATAGTCAGAAAAGTGTACCTGGGGTTTAGTTTGGGTCTCGGGGCATTTTTAGGCCTAATTGGTACCCCGGGAGGGCGTTTTGGACATTTCACACTTTTGGGTAATTAAACCAACGAAAATCAGTAATCTATATCAGCCATTTAGGTTAGTCAGCTAGGGTTAGAAAACACAAACACAAGAACGGCCATAGGAGAGGAAGGAGAGATCTCTCAAGGCAAATTCAAGGCCCAAAATCCATCCGATTGCACCGCCACCACCACCAACGCGTAGATCGGGCGACAGGCTACGCAACCACACCAAAATCATCTGCAAATCAGAACACCAAAAATCCTAGGCAAGTGTTTATCTTGCTTATTTCATTGGTGCATCTTTCATATTAGTGTAGGAATAATTAGAATGAGTTTTTATGGAAGAAACCTAAGATATGAGTTAGGAAATTGCATGTAGTGATGAATAAATTGATAATTCTGGAAACCCTTGCCATGTAGAGGAATTACCCACGAAATTATGATGTTTACAAGAAGGAAAATTCTGGAAATACTTGTTAGAACCATGGTTAAGAAAATTCTAGGGTTCTTGATAATTATAATAATTTTGGTTGGTTAATCCATGTATAATGATAGAATTCCTCATGCTTCACGTTGGAAATACCTTGTAGGATGATATAATGATGGTAGTACAATTTTTGAGACGTTTGGGATTGAAAAATATTGATTTGGATGAAGAAATGTGTTAGAACCCGTAACTGCAATTCTGCAAAAATTGCAACACTTGCTTGATCGATCGATCGAGCCTAGAGCTTCGATCGATCGAAGGTTCGATCGATCGAAGGTTCGATCGATCGAGCCCCAGACCTCGATCGATCGATCCCTCCTGGCAGACTCCTATTTCCCTTTCTAAATTAGTTAAGTTCAATTTATAGTGAAATAATTCTTGGGCATCCTTAATAAAATATTTTGGGAGATAGGGAAGACCAGTAGGACATGTGAATAAATTTTGGGACCCTTGATGTCGGGCAAAGATTGTATTTTGGGATAATTACATAAGGGTCGGTGAATTTATGATTTAAAGAGAGAGACACGTAAGAGAGTTACTTTGGGACAAATGTGTATACCTAATGAATTTTATAATTTGGAGAATAAAGCCATGAGAGTTGTGTGGTACGTTGGAAGAATACCGAATCAAGGTTAGAAACGAATCGTTATAAGTGTTTACTAAAATATGATAATATGGATAATGTCGTAATTATGGGAATTGAGAATATACCCATTATTGATATGGTAACATTAGTATAGTTATATGATTGTGTATGCATATACTATCTATGTGTGAAAATCATGCCCACGCTACTTGCTATCCCTGAGGTTTCCGCGCTGGGACAGTATTATCTTGATGGGACCTTTATGGGGGATATTGACTTGTACCCTAGAAGATAGATATCCTTGGTATAGGCTATCGATAAGATAGTTCAGACGGTCCTAAGAGACGCAGGCATGTGCCATCCTCTTAGAGACTTGGAATCTAAGCTTCGCCTCATCTTGTTTGTGTATAGATATCCTTGGTACATGCTATCGAAGTGATAGTTCAGACGGTCCTAAGAGACGCAGACATATGCCATCCTCTTAGAGACTTGGAATCTATGCTTCGCCTCAATATTGTTTGAGTATATATTAATACAATTCGAGAGTGATTCCGAATTTGTATTCCCCTTAATATGAGTGATATGGGGTTTGGATAGTAGAGTATGCCCGCACCATAGTTTTTATTTGGGGTGCTGTTATGATATACATATTTTACGAGTAGTTAATATATATATGAAATTCTAAAATCTGGAACTGCCTACTGTGATTTGCTATGTAGGACATTGTTGATGACTCAAATTGTAAATACTTGTTTTGAGATAGCATAATATGACACTGGAAAACTTTATTGATTAATAAAGTCAAAATGAGAACTTTGGTTACTAATTGAAATATTCTTTTCAAACAATTGAATCGCTAAATTTTGAATCCTGCGAATAACCTAAGATAAGTTAATCATTGGGGGAAGATAGCGTGATATATGATGAGATAGACCATTGGGAAGGTTAGTGCGACAGGTGTGCACATTAGAAGAAAGGTAAGAATTTTTCAAGAGAGTGTCGCACTAATATATTGTTGCATTGGCCTATATCAATTTAAATACTTGTTAAACAATTTTTAAATCATATACACTATCGGGCTCTGACCCGTTTTTCTATCTCTCTCTCTCTCTTTTGTATATATATTTATGTACTACAGGTGCCCAGCCACAGGGGCGTCTTTCTTAGGATCCCTTGGAAGAATCGTGCTGCAGCTTAGGTGGGGGTTGCAGGCCACTTGCTTAGGCGATTTCATTTACTTGATTTCATTCCTATGATTCTCAGTTACTGGGGCTGTGTTGCCCTTTCCACTATTTATCTATTTTGTTGGGACATTTATATTTCAGTTATTTCTAGTACTGTTACTTTGGGATTTATTCAGCATGTATGTTTTACATTTAGTTTTAAATGTGGGGATTTTGGATGTTGAATGTTTAAAGTAATTGGATTATGTTCCAGGATAATTGTTGTATGATTCTTACTTATTGAAAATATGGTTAATAATTAAATAAACAAGTTTTTCTTTAAAAATACAATTTGGTTAGAAAGGTTAAAAAAATGGTTTTGACACTTAGCTTAATTAATTAGGGTGTTAATTTGGAAAAGTTTATTTTTACGACAGTGATGCTAAGAATGAACCAACTATTCACCTTGATTTTAATTTAATAAAGGAGTGATCGCCCGGTATTTAATTAGGCGGGGTCTCACAATGCATACATAATCATATAACTATACTAATATTACCATGTCAATAATGGGTATATTCTCAAATCCCATAGTTATGACTTTTATCCATATTATCATATTTTAGTAAACACTTATAACGGTTCGTTTCTAACCTTGATTCGGTATTATTCCAACGTACCACATAACTCTCATGGCTTTATTCTCCAAATTATAAAATTCAGTAGGTATACACATTTATCCCAAAGTAACTCTCTTACGTGTCTCTTTCTTTAAATCATAAATTCACCGACCCTTATGTAATTATCCCAAAATACAATCTTTGCCCGACATCAAGGGTCCCAAAATTTATTAACATGTCCAACTGGTCTTCCCTATCTCCCAAAACATCTTATTAAGGATGCCCAAAAATTATTTCACAATGAATTGAACTTAACTAATTTATAAAGGGAAATAGGAGTCTACCAGGAGGGGTCGATCGATCGAGGTCTGGGGCTCGATCGATCGAAGCTCTGGGCTCGATCGATCGATCAAGCAGGTCTGCGAAATATGCAGTTCTACAGTTACGGGTTCTAACACATATCTTCATCAAAATTCAAGTTTTTCATTCCCAAACGTCCAAGGATTCATACTACTAACATTATATCATCATACTAGGTATTTCCAACGTAAAGCATGTGGATTTCTATCACTAAACATGGATTAATAGCCCAAAAATTTATATAATTATCAAGAACCCTAGAAGTCTCTTGAACATGGTTCTAACAAGTATTTCCAGAAAATCTCTTCTTATAAACACCATAATTTCGTGGGTAATTCCTCTACATGGCAAGGGTTTCCAGGATTATCATTTAAACCATAACTACATGTGATTCCTATCTCAAATCTTTGGTTTTCTTCCATAAAAACTTATTCTAATTACTCCTAAACTAATATGAAAGATGCATCAACGAAATAAGTAAGATAAACACTTTCCTGGAATTTTTGGTGTTCTGATTTGCAGATGATTTTGGTGTGGTTGCGTTCCCCGTCGCGCGATCTACGCGTTGGTGGTGGTGGCGGTGCAAACGGATGGATTTTGGGCCTTGGATTGCCTTGGAAGCTCTCTCCTTCCCTCTCCTATGGCTGTCACTTGTATTTGGCTGTTCTAACCCTAGAAGACAACCTTAGACATCTGATATAACCCTTAGAATTTCGTGGGTTTAATTACCCATAATTGCGAAATGTCCAAAACGCCCTCCCGGGGTACTAATTAGGCCTAAAAACGCCCCGAGACCCAAACTAAACCCCCGGGTACACTTTTCTGACTATCTCGACCCTTCCGGGCGCGTTGGCGCACTCAAAACCACCATACGAATGACTTATAAAATATTCACTTTTATTTATCAATGTTTAGTCCCGACGCGACACGGGCGCGTCCCGACTTAAATTTCCAAAATTGTCATTTTATTCACTCGTGACATTCAATATAACCAATATTACATATTACTTTGCTCATTAGTAATATTCAACAAATTTATGATAATTACTAACTCTCGTCACGTTAATAATTATAACATAATTAATTTTCGGATTTTTATTAAATAATTAACTCACGTTAAATTTAATAAATCCCCAAATTAATATAGCATAAAAATACGGGGTATTACATACTTCCCCCCTAATAACGGAATTTCATCCCGAAATTCGAAAAACAAGGCATACCTGGTAAGAACAAATCTGGATATCTCTCGCGCATATCGGCCTCGCGCTCCCAAATGGATTCCTCCATATTATGATGATCCCACTGGACTCGCACAAGTGGAACTATCTTCGACCTCAATCTCCTCTCACTATAGTCTAGGATAGCCACCGGTCTCTCCTCGTAAGAGCTGCCAGGCTGTAAGTCTATCTCATCTATCGCAATGTGAGTATGGGCCATATCATCCCGAAGATAACGTCTCAACGACGAGATGTGGAATACATCGTGAATGCGATGCAAATGTTCTGGCAGTCCCAATCTGTATGCTACCGACCCAATCCTCTCGATGATGGGAAATGGTCCCACGTACCTCGGGGCCAATTTCCCTTTCTTCCCGAACCTCATCACTCCTTTCATAGGAGATACACGCAGTAACACTTGGTCCCCCACATTAAACCCCCGGAAGAACCGTTTCGCATCGGCGTAGCTCTTCTGCCTGTCCTAGGCTACTCGAATGCGACTCCTGATCATCTCAATCCTCGCGGAGGTTTCCTGAATTTCCTTTGGTCCTAGCAACTTGTTATCCCCCCATCTCGAGCAAACAAGTTGGAGAACGACAAGGCCTGCTATACAAAGCCTCAAACGGAGACATACCAATCGTAAACTGATAAGAGTTATTATAAGCAAACTCTACCAGTGGAAGATGTGGCTCCCAACCTCCTTCAAAATCAAGAACACACATGCGTAACATATCCTCTAACATCTGATTAGTACGCTCTGTCTGTCCATCTGTCTGTGGGTGATAAGCTGAACTCAACCTCAACTCAGTACCCATAGCCTCCTGAAAGCTTTCCTAGAAACGTGACACGAAAATCTTGTCTCTATCTGACACAATATTCAGGGGCACCCCATGTAATCTGACAACCTCAGCAATGAACAACTGAGCATACTGACCCGTGGTATAGTCTGTCCGCACCGGCAGAAAATGAGCCACCTTGGTCAAACGGTCTACAATCACGCAGATAGAATCGTGGCCCCGCTGTGATGTAGGCAACCCTGTAATAAAATCCATGGAAATACTCTCCCACTTCCACGCGGGTACTTCTAATGGCTGAAGAAATCCTGACGGTTTTTGATGGTCCACCTTCACCAGCTGGAAGGTAGAACATTTGGACATGAACTCAGCAATGTCCTTCTTCATCCCACTCCACCAGTATTGCCTCCTCATATCCTGGTACATCTTATCTCCTCCAGGATGTACTACAAATCGGGACCCGTGAGACTGGGTCATCACTGCATGACGTAATTCTGCTCCTTCTGGAACCACCAATCTCCCATTAAACCTCAAACCCCCATTAGAACTAACAGAGTAGGACTCAGCACCCTCAATTAAAAGTCGTACAATCTGCTCCTAGCAAAACGGGTCTGTGGTTTGGGCCTGTATTACCCTCATAACAATCTCGGGTGTGACTGTCATAACAGATATGAAGGAATGGGCTACTGTGTCCTGGTGGCCTAACTCCTTACACTTTGCTTTCTAGACGTCCGCTACCTCGTCTACCAGTCTACGGATCAACGCATCAGTAACTACATTGGACTTCCCCGGATGATACTCTATGTCAAACTGATAGTCCTTCACAAACTCTAACCATCTGCGCTGTCGCATATTCAGCTCTCGCTGAGTGAATAGGTACTGCAGTGACTTGTGGTCTGTGAACAAACGGAACTTCTCCCCCAATAAGTAGTGCCTCCATATCCTCAATGCAAAAACGACCGCTGCTAACTCCAGGTCGTGGGTGGGGTAATTCTTCTCATGCGACTTAAGCTTGCGGTAGGCAAAAGCTATAGCCTTCTCCTCCTGCTGAAGTACTCCCCTTAGTCCACGTAAAGAGGCATCGGTGTAAACCAGGTACTCCACACCCGGCTTCGGTAAGGCAAGAACTGGTGCTGAAGTAAGCTTGTCTTTCAGCTCATCGAAAGCCAATTGACAAGCATCATCCCAAACATATGGTACCCCTTTGCGAGTCAGGTTCGTCAATGGACCCGCTATTTTGGAGAATCCCTGAATGAATCTCCTGTAGTATCCGGCTAACCCCAAGAAACTACGCACTTCCGTCGGTGTCGTGGGATGTCCCCATTCCCTCACCGCTGACACTTTACTCGGGTCAACTGCAATCCCCTGCTCAGAAACAACATGGCCCAAGAACTGTACTTCTCGCAACCAGAATCCACACTTCTCGTACTTAGCATACAACTGATGCTCTCGTAGAGTCTGAAGAACCTGCCTCAAATGCTCAGCGTGCTCTTCCTCGGACTGTGAATATATCAAAATGTCATCTATAAAGATGATGACAAACTGATCCAAGAACTCTCTGAATACTCGGTTCATTAAGTCCGTGAATACGGCTGGAGCATTTGTGAGACCAAATGGCATCACTCTGAACTTGTAAGACCCATATCTCGTCAAGAAGGTAGTCTTTGAAACATCCTGCTCTCTAATACGTAGCTGATGGTACCTCGACCTCAGATCTATCTTCGAAAAGAAAGTTAATCCCCTCACTTGGTCGAACAGATCATTGATTTGAGGAAACGGATACTTATTCCGTATCGTGAC
Source organism: Sambucus nigra (assembly GCA_949130495.1). Classification (NCBI taxonomy): domain Eukaryota; kingdom Viridiplantae; phylum Streptophyta; class Magnoliopsida; order Dipsacales; family Adoxaceae; genus Sambucus; species Sambucus nigra. The sequence continues at coordinate 301,501,071 of OX422214.1, forward strand.
CTTGTTCAATTCCCGGTAGTCCACACACAACCTCAGTGAACCATCTCTCTTCTTCACAAACAGAACTGGAGCGCCCCAAGGTGAGGTACTCCTGCGAATGAATCCCTGACCTAATAACTGCTCTATCTAATCTCGTAACTCTCGCATCTCCACCGGAGCCATACGGTATGGAGCGCGTGCTATTGGTCTAGTATCTGGTAATAAATCTATAACAAAGTCTATCTCTCGACTGGGGGGTAGGCCTGATATTTCTTGCAACACATCGGAATACTCTTGAATAACTGGAATCGAGTCTAACGGAATCACAACCTCCTTAGAGGTATCCTCCTCTATATAATACAAATGAGCGGTCGAACCTCCCTCTGGGCGAGGCATCGCTACTACAAACATCTCTTGCCTCGGAATGGAAAAAACAATGCTCCCACCGAAGCAATAAATCATGGCTCTATAAGCTGCGAGCCAATCCATACCGATAATTACATCATGCTCATGCATATCTAAGACTAACATGTCTGCAGGTAATACCAAAATACCAATCTCTACCCCCACTCCCCGGTATATAAAGAAGATAAGCGACCCACTCCCCAGTGGTGAGTCTACACACGTCACTGGCTCTCTGCTGTGGCTAACAACCCTAAGGCCTTCGCAAAATGCGTAGCTATAAAACAATGAGTCGCCCCAGTATCAAACAAGACCCGATCCATAGTACCATGGATAGGAGACATACCCTCAATCGCGGGTGGTGCCTGTGGAGCTGCTGCCTGGTGGACATTATAGACACGCCCGTACTGTAACTTCCCCTGCTGCACTGGAGCTGCTGGAACAGCTGGTAGGGCTGGCACCTGGGCTGGAGCTGGGAGGGCAGCCGGAAAAAGTGGTCTCTGTGGCTCATTACGGGCACCCTGCTGCTGTGGGGCCCTATCTCCCTCCGGACAATCCGGGAGCCTATGGCCGTGTCTACCACACCCAAAACATCGGCCTTTGAAGTTGCCTCCCCTCTGACCCTGTTGACCACGGCCCTGCTGGCCGTTACCTCCCCGTCACTGGCCCTCTTGGCCATGATGAACACGTTGTTGGCCCTGCTGCTGACCCTGCTGTCAGTGTTGGCCTTGCTGGCCCTGATGATTAGGATGGCCCTGCTAACCCTGCCTATAACCCCCAAATCCCTGTCTGGAATCACCTGAACGGAATCGCTTAGCAGGGTCCCCCTAATGGGAACTCTGCTCATATTGACGAGTCTGTCCATGAGATGGTGCCCCATTAGCACTATTACCCCCGGTCCTGCCCTGCTGGCTGGATTCTCCTGATCTCTTGCTTCCCTGCAGATGGAAGCGGTGATCCTGGCAATATAGTAACGCAGCATTAAGTACATCAGTAAAAGTACTCAGAGATAGATTCCCTATAAGATGCTGACGGATCCTCCAATCTAACCCGTCCACAAACAACATAATCTTCTTGCCCTCAGTGGGTGCCTCATCTGGCACGATGGTGAGAAGTCTCGTGAACTCCTCCCCATACTCAGCTGCGGTAGAATTCTCCTGTTTCAAATTTAGTAATTTCCGCCTCATCTCAGTCTGCACGGCGGGTGGAAAATACTTGCGGTCAAACCGCTCCCAGAACAACTGAATAGGGATCGCGTCCCTCTCCTCCAATGTGGTAGTGGACTCCCACCACTGCAAAGAGGACCCCACCAGCTTAAAGGAAGTCAATAACTGCCTTTGCACGTCGGAGCACTCATACATATGAAGATGCCGCTGGATGTCTTTCTTCCATTGGCTGACTGTGACGATATCTGAGCTACCAGAGAACTCAAGGGGATGCGCCTTCTGAAAAGCATCCCTAACCCTCTCCCATGCAGATGGAAGCTTTGCTGGTACTGGCGCCACTGTCTGAATCTTGGGTGGAGCCTACTGATCCACCCCTAGCGCGGCATTCACCGCATGAGCAACAATGGCGGCTACTTCATTAGCATTCATAGTGCCTTGTGCCGGAGCTGCTGGCTGCTCGGCCTGGGCACGCCTATCCTTCGGTGCACGTCTTGGAGGCATCTGAAACGTGAAGAAGTTTATTAGTCTACAATCATTATCAAATCTCAAATAGCTGAAGACGTAACGTTAAAGCAGAAATACGACAATCCTAAAAATAGGGCTCTATAGCAAAAACGTTAAGCTGAAAGCGAAAATAAGCTGTACAGATCCTATGGACACTAGAACCTGATGCTCTGATACCACCTGTGACACCCCGCCTAATTAAATACCGGGCGATCACTCCTTTATTAAATTAAAATCAAGGTGAAAAGTTGGTTCATTCTTAGCATCACTGTCGTGAAAATAAAATTTTCCAAATTAACATCCTACTTAATTAAGCTAAGTGTCAAAACCATTTTTCAATATTTCTGACCAATTTTATTTTTAAAGGAAAGTTATTTATTTAATTAGTAACAACATTTTCAATAAGTAAGAATCATGCAACAATTATCCTGGAACATAATCCCATTTCTTTAAACATTCAACATCCAAAATCCCAACATTTAAAGCTTAATGTAAAACATACATGCTGAATAAATCCCAAAGTAACAGTACTAAAAATAACTGAAATACAAATGTCCCAACAAAACAGATAAATAGTGGAAAGGACGACACATGCCCAATGAGGAGAATGATAGAAGTGGAATCAAGTAAATGAAATCGTCTAAGAAAGTGGCCTGCAACTCTCACCTAAGCTGCAGAACGTTCCTTCCAAGGGATCCAAAGCAAGACGCCCCTGTAGCTGGGCACCTGTAGTAAATACATATATATACAAGAGAGAGAGAGAGAGAGAGAGAGAGAGAGAGAGAGAGAGAGAGAGAGAGAAATGGGTCAGAGCCCGATAGTGTATATGATTTAAAAATTGTTTAGCAAGTATTTAAATTGATACAGGCCAATGCAACAACATATTAGTGCGACACTCTCTTGAGAAATTCCCACCTCTCTTCTAATGTGCACACCTATCGCACTAACCTTCCCAGTGGTCTATCTCATCATATATCACGCTATCCTTTCCCAATGGTTTAACTTATCTTAGGTTATTCGCCGGATTCAAAATTTAACGATTCAATTGTTTGAAAAGAATATTTCAATTAGTAACCAAAGTTCTCATTTTAACTTTATTAATCAATAAAGTTTTCCAGTGTCATATTATACTTTCTTAAAACAAGTATTCACAATTTGAGTCATCAACCATGTCCTACATATCAAATCACAGTAGGTAGTTCCAGATTTCAGAATTTCATATATATATTAACTACTCATAAAATATATATACATCAAAATAGCACCCCAAATAAAAACTATGGTGCGGGCATACTCTACTAGCCAATCCCCGTATCACTCGTACTAAGGGAAATAGAAATTCGGAATCACTTTCGAACTTTATTAACACATACTCAAACAATATTGAGGCGAAGCATAGATTCCAAGTCTCTAAGAGGATGGCATATGTCTGCGTCTCTTAGGACCGTCTGAACTATCACTGCGATAGCCTGTACCAAGGATATCTATACACAAACAATATGAGGCGAAGCATAGATTCCAAGTCTCTAAGAGGATGGCACATACACGCATCTCTTAGGATCGTCTGAACTATCAAATCGATAGTCTGTACCAAGGATATCTATCTTCTAGGGTACGAGTCAATATCCCCCATAAGGCAACACAGGATAAGATCGTCCCAGCGCAGCAACCTCAGGGATAGTAAGTAGCGTGGGTATGTTTTTCACACATAGATAGCATATGCATACACAATAATATAACTATACTAATATTACCATGTCAATAATGGGTATATTCTCAAACCCCATAGTTACGACTTTTATCCATATTATTATATTTTAGTAAACACTTATAACGGTTCGTTTCTAACCTTAATTCGGTATTATTCCAACGTACCACACAACTCTCATGGCTTTATTCTCAAAATTATAAAATTCAGTAGGTATACACATTTCTCCCAAAGTAACTCTCTTACGTGTCTCTTTCTTTAAATCATAAATTCACCGACCCTTATGTAATTATCCCAAAATACAATCTTTGCCCAACATCAAGGGTCCCAAAATTTATTTACATGTCCTACTGGTCTTCCCTATCTCCCAAAACATCTTATTAAGGATGCCCAAAAATTATTTCACGATAAATTAAACTTAACTAATTTAGAAAGGGAAATAGGAGTCTACCAGGAGGGGTCGATCGATCGAGGTCTGGGGCTCGATCGATCGAACCTTCGATCGATCGATGCGCTGGGCTCGATCGATCGATCAAGCAGGTCTGCGAAATCTGCATTTTGCAGTTACGGGTTGTAACACATATCTTCATCCAAATTCAATTTTTTCATTCCCAAATGTCCAAGGATTCATACTACTAACATTATATCATCATACTAGGTATTTCCAACATAAAGCATGTGGATTTCTATCACTAAACATGGATTAATAGCCCAAAAATTTATATAATTATCAAGAACCCTAGAATTCTCTTAAACATGATTCTAACAAGTATTTCCAGAAAATATCTTCTTATAAACATCATAATTTCGTGGGTAATTCCTCTACATGGCAAGGGCTTCCAGGATTATCATTTAAACCATAACTACACGCGATTCCTATCTCAAATCTTTGGTTTTCTTCCATAAAAACTCATTTTAATTACTCCTAAACTAATATGAAAGATGCATCAACGAAATAAGCAAGATAAACACTTGCCTGGAATTTTTGGTGTTCGGATTTGCAGATGATTTTGGTGTGGTTGCGGTCCCCGTCGCGCGATCTACGCGTTGGTGGTGGTGGCGGTGCAAACGGATGGATTTTGGGCCTTGGATTGCCTTGGAAGCTCTCTCCTTCCCTCTCCTATGTCCGTAACTTATCTTTGGTTGTTCTAACCCTAGAAGACAACCTTAGACATCTGATATAACCCTTAGAATTTCGTGGGTTTAATTACCCATAATTGCGAAATGTCCAAAACGCCCTCCCGGGGTACTAATTAGGCCTAAAAATGCCCCGAGACCCAAACTAAACCCCCGGGTACACTTTTTTGACTATCTCGGCCCTTCCGGGCGCGTTGGCGCACTCAAAACGACCATACGAACGACTTATAAAATATTCACTTTTATTTATCAATGTTTAGTCCCGACGCGATACGGGCGCGTCCCGACTCAAATTTCCAAAATTGTCATTTTATTCACTCGTGACATTCAATATAACCAATATTACATATTACTTTGCTCATTAGTAATATTCAAAAAATTTCCCATAACTACTAACTCTCGTCACGTTAATAATTATAACATAATTAATTTCTGATTTTTTATTAAATAATTAACTCACATTAAATTTAATGAATCCCCAAATTAATATAGTATAAAAATACGGGGTATTACACTTTTGCTTGGAGGGAGGTGTGAAAATAGGTCTTTGAGGCTCCTGGAGGCCTCCATACTACTGATGACCCCTACCCTTATTAGGGAAATCCTGTCTCTTATGGCCAGTCCTGCCATAAATGAAACACCTTCCTGTAAAATTTCATCACCTCTAGCCCTGATGGCCCGACTGACCTGGCTAACCCTGTTGGCCCTGCTTGAATCCACCTTGTCACTGGTGATAATCCCCTGAACGGAACCTCTTAGTATAATCCCTCTGGTGGGGACCCTTCTCACCCTGCCTCTACTGGCTCTGAGTCGACTGTGCCCCACCGACACTACTACCCCTAGTCCTGCCCTGCTACACCTCAGTGTATGTCTTCAAATCAAGATTATCCAATAGATGCTATTAGATCCTCCAAGTAAGGCCATCCGTAAATAGTTGTATCCTCTTATCCTTGGTAGGTACCTCTCCTGGAACGAAGTTAGCTAACCTTATGAATTCGTCCTCATACTCAGCCACGATCTTCCCCTCCTGGGTGAGATCTAGTAGTTTCCACCTCATCTCAGTTTGGATGGCGAATGTAAAGTATTTGTGGTCAAACCGTTCCTAGAACTTCTGTATCGGCATACTATCTATCTCCTCCACGGTGGTAACAGACTCCCACCAATGGAGTGCTGCCCCAACTAGCTTAAATGTAGCTAGAATCGGTCTCTGAATGTCTATGCACTCGTACATCCTCAAAATGCCTTTGTATGTATTTATTCCATTGGCTAGCAACCACTACATCTGAACTCCCATGGAACACGGGAGGGTATGGCTTCTGGAATGCATATCTAACTCACTCCCAAGCAGAAAGTAATGTTTGTATATGAGCTAGTGCCACGACCTATGCTTGGGGTGGTGCCTCTTATGCAACTATAGCCAATGTTATATTAACTGCCTGTGAAACTATAACAGCAACCTCTGCAGCATTCATGGTAGCCCGGGCTAGAGCTGGCTAAGGCTCTGGAGATGCCTCTCGGGTGGCTATTGGTTCACGTCAACGAGGCATCTGAAACGTGAGAGAATTTTCCATCAGTACACAATTCAATATGCCTTAAAATAGCTGAAGAAATAAATATGTAATAAAGAACGCAACAGTCTTAATAATAGGGCTCTATATCAAAGGATGTTGCGCTAAAAATCATAGTACGCAGCACAGATCCTAAACAATCTATAACCCGATGCTCTGATATCATCTGTAACACCCCGACCAATAAATACTGGGTGATTAATCCTTTATTAAATTAAAATATAATATTCAGTCAGTTCATTCTTAGCATCATTTTCGAAAACTGTTAATTACTAATCACCTATATTAGTTAATTAAGTTGGTTCTAATTATAAACTTTTAAATTAACATATAATGATCTGAATTAAATAAACCATATTCAACATTCTAATTGACCAAAATCATAGATAGCGAAATAACTGACTCAAATAAAATATGACTGGAATAAAAACTCTAGCCTGAAACTCCAATACAGTAATCCATATTTAAAACTGAATCCAAAAACTGAAAATAAATGCAATACAATGCCTTTGATAATAACTACTAATAGAAGATGTGGGTGACATGCCTGACTGAAATAGATGTAATGATGCATATGATCTAAACTAATTGGAGGCGTCTACTACTGAGGTCCTGCAAGCATTCATAGCAACTGCAGCACGTCAAATGAGAATGAACTCTTAGGTTGGGCATCCCTGTGGTTGGGCACCTAAAATGATTTTAAACAATATAGATTTGGAAAACGGATCAGAGACTGAGTAAAACAGTTTTAAAATATTTGCAAGTGTTTAAAATACGTAATCAGCAGTATTATATACATGTTAGTTTCATGTGCTCTCACTTGAGGTCCTCACCCCTCAATTATTGTGTACGCCAAACGTATTCTACTAACCCATCCCACTTATGTTACCCCGCCTAACTAGTTCAAGTCCATTATCTTAGTACATATACTTACTCGTGGTGACCACTCGCATTACCCATACAATACGTTATTGATTTGTTTTCTCATATCATTTAAATCAACTAATAATTCACCAAATAGATATTATGTTTCCACATCCTTAGGTTCTTTTAGATATCACTATCTTTCAGATATACTAAGCACACACAGTAGGATAACATATATATATATATATATATATATATATATATATATATATATATATATATATATATATAGAGAGAGAGAGAGAGAGAGAGAGAGAGAGAGAGAGGGAGAGAGAGAGAGGCCCTCTCCTGTAAGGACTCCTTATGGTGCAGACCCCGCTACATACCATTTTTTTAAAATAGTAAAAAAATGAATTTTTTGATGAAACTTCATGGATATGATCTCAATAGTGAGAAGATCATATCCATAAAGTTTCATCAAAAAAATTCAATTAATAAAGTGGTTGGCGCCGACCCAACATTTCAACGGTTTTTACCATTTTTTTACATATCTCCTCATCTCAACGGTTTTTTTATTGAATTTTTTGTCAAAAAAAAAATTGGAGATGATCTTCTCAATGTGGAGATCATATCCATGAAGTTTTATCAAAAAATTCATTTTTTACTATTTAAAAAAAATGGTATGTACTGGGTTTTTTATCATAAGGAGTCCTTACAAGAGACTTTCTGTATATATATATATATATCAACACCCCTACGCTGAGACCTGCGGTGTATGCATAATCTTCTATCATGTCCCGGTAGATCACGTACTAAGTAAAGGACTATCAGTTTGGAATCACTCTCGAACCACAATATAAAATTCACACATAATTAGAGGCGAACATAGTTCCAGGCCTTTGGGATACGCGCCCAAATGACCGAACACACGCTAATTCACATAAGAAGTGGTCATCCCTAAGTTCTATGTTCTGAGATACAACTCTAAAATCCCCCAAGATGGCTCATCAAGATAATATTCTCCCCCTTTTAAAACACCCGTGATAGCAAGCAGCATAGGTATGCCATACACATAATAAGTAACACATTTGGCATTCACACAACCTATGTATATATATATTCAGTAAAGGTAAAAACGTACCCTATAATATATTATGTACGTAGTCTATATAACTCTCGTATAGCCTATTTATTATTATTATACCGTTATACTTCTTATTCGTATATGCCCGAGTGTTTCCCATCAATTGTTAGGTTATCGATTGTTCCTTAAGTCAATTCAGTAGCTATCTCACTCACACCCTACTAGTCTAACTCATCGATTTCGTAGGAATCCCCGTGCCAAGATAAGGTACCACGAATTCAAATCTCGCCGCAATTATGTCCCATTACCTTTAGCTCTAAATTCTTCTCATGTGATTAAGTCTCAGAACAATCTTTGGCCTACTAGTATTTAATATAACTACCATTATATGTAAATATTACCTCAAAAGTTAGCCCGATCGTTTCCCTCACATTGTAAGCAAAAAGGGAGAAATTTAACAAAATCTAGGCAGTCGACCGAATCGACTTGCCTATAGCAGGTCTTCCTCTTCTTCCTTAAACAGTTACGAGTTTTACTATTTTTAATCATCCAAACCTTCATTACACGATCTTATACTCCCAACCTAACCTACCAAACATTATACTAACATATATTCATGATTTATAATGTAATACAATCATCAAATCATAAAAAACATCCATAAATTAAATAGCTTCCAAGATAATCCCCCAAAGCCTAAAATTATCATTTTTATTCAAGAACTCAACAACAAACCCAGATTTCTTCATCAGTTTATAGTGATGAATTAAAATTTTCATTCTACATGCATAGGGGGTATATCCTAACTCAAATTCAACCCAAGAACATGTTTTAAATCTCTCAAATTAAACCAAAATTCATGAAAGTCAAAGATTAATTATCCTACTCTATCATGGATGGTATATCTTTCATAATTTAAGCATGATAAATACTTGCCTCTGTTTGAAGGTTTTATCCTCTGTAGAAGAATGGTATGTTTGTGATCCTCTCCTCTCGATTTATGCGATGGTGGTGTTTGTGGTACAAGAAGGGTATGATATGGCCTTGGGGTCTCCTCTCTTCTTCCTCCTATGGCCTCTCAGTGAGTTTGCAACTTCTAACCCTAGTTCCTCTAACCTACCAGAAGTTATACACTTAGAATTTTCGTGGATCATCCTTTCTAAAAAATACAAAAGACCAAAATACCCTTCTGGGGTGTCGGTTTGGCCTAAAATTGTCTTGGGACCCAAACTAAAATCTCGAGTACACTTTCCTAACTATTTCGACCCTTACGGACGCACTGGGGCACTCAAAATGACCATATGGAATATCAAAAGTAAAATTATACTTTATTTCCCAAATTAAGTCCCGACACATCTGACACGCACATTCCGACTAAATTTACCATTGCTGCCGTATTTTTCACTCGTGACAATTATAATATTTTCTTTTCATTATTATTACTCATTCACTAAGTAATATTCAATATAAATAAATATTAACTCTTATCTCGCTAATTAATATTTATTTTACCGGATTAATTTTCAAATATAATTTAATTAATCCCAATTAATTCGTAATATAAAAAAGGGGAATGTATTCTTAGGTCCATCACAAAAAAAACATTAAACACTAAAGGAATTTTGACAAATTTTAAACACTTAGGTCCACTAATTCTTTTCTCGTAGAAGTCCACACTAGTGGAATCACAAGTAGACCTAATAGTAAATTGTCCTTGAATGTTTAAAAATTATTACCAAGGGACCTAAATTGTAAATTGCCCTATAAAAATTAATAACATTACGGGGTGTTACAAATATGTTATTAAATAATTTCACTTGACCACAAGCTATATTTCACTATAAAACCTTCTATGAAAGTATACGTGGCAACTAACAAAATATGTGTTCATAAGAGATGTAAAGCTAGATGATAAACCAATCAATTGTATACTTGTAATCATATATTAAGGAAATAAATGTGGAGCACCCCTTGCGAATAAACTTAGTCTGGATTGGAATTCTTGAGTTGAGGAGAATTACACCCTTTCAGTTTTTTTGTCAATTGATGGGACTACAAGCACAAGGATAAATTGGTGAACGTTTCCTCTAGTCTCTTAACCTATCAAACAAACTTAGAAGGTCTTTTCAACATCCTTTTGCCTTTTGGTTTAACAGTCAACCACAAGCATTATTAAATTAAAATATTTTGGGCCACATAGATTGATCACACAATGGTGCCATAAAATATCCCAACTTTTTATTATGACAAATAAACCAAATTGATTTAATTAATAAAATCATGGTGCGCTACATGTCATAATGGTCTTATTTAAAACCATCTAAACTCCAACTTGGCTTTAGAGAACTACATTTTAATATCTAAAACATTTTTTTATATATTGGTATAATAAAGTTAAACATTCATTTTTTATTTATTAAAAACAAAGTAGCATAATAAATAAGCGATATATTCTTAACATTCCGTTTGGGTTTGAAAGTACACTAAACCACAAATTGAGAATGATCGTAACATTTGTGTCACGATCCTGGATCATGACCAGTGTAAAAAATACATGACCAGGATCGTGACCAGGCAAAGGATGATAACCACTTTCTTTGGTCACAACGATAGACCATGATCATGGGGGGTCATAGCTCAGGTCCATAACTAACCCATGACCAAATGACGCTAAATCTCTCGTCAAAGTGGGTCACGGCTACAAACCGTGATCACATTTGTGACAAATATAATGAGTTCAATTAAGAATGGTCATGACCGTGGACCATGACTATTTTGAAATACTCATGGGTTCTGGTCACGGTCCAGGGCCGTGACTAGATGCCGTTATATATAAATACCCCCAACTCTAGCAACATATCACAATCTCTCTCTCTCCTCTCTCTCTCTCTCTCTCTCTCTCTCTCTCTCTCTCTATAAACCCTAACCTCTCTTGCTCCTCTTTGATCTAGACACCACCGCCGCCTCTCCTCCAGCCACCATACACTCTCTCTTAAGTACTCTCCCTCTTTCCCTCTTCTCCTCGACAACTTGTCTTATAATCTACGTACATGGTGTTTTTCAATTTATTTTCGGGTATTATGTTTTTGTTATATTCATATTACTGTTTTGATTATGTATTAGGTTTTACTAGTAGTGGTTGTTATATTAGTAGGAAAATAATTATTTTGGGGTAATATGGTTTACATTCTATTATTTTGTAAGTTGACATAAAATTGTAATATGAAATTTTCATTGATGAAATAAAAGTTACTTTTACTTTGTTTGTATTTGAGATTGGTCATGTACGGTATGGGTTTAAAGAATTCATGATTATAAAATTTATTTTGTTTGAACTAGGAAATTTGTAATAAGAAACTTGATGAAGTCTTATGTTTTGTCAAAGGCTTCAAAATAAGAAGACTAACTTTATCCTTATTTTTGGCAAATCAAGGTTGGAAATTTTTACTTCTAATGTTTCATAAGAAATGTTAAACATTTCTATGTGTGTGGCCAATATTTCTATTTTTATCCATTTTTATACCAAAATACCATATCTCCATTTCTATTTGTCTTGCCTAATTAGATAATTTGTTTGTTTTCGTGTGACTTATTAAACATTGTTCGGGTTTTCATGTATGAGATTTTCTTTGAAAAATATTTGATTTATGATAATATTTCCTTTGAACATTATTGGGGTTTTCATGCATGTGTAAATATTGTAGGGGTTTTCATGTACAAGTTTAAAAGTAGGTATAATACATCAATTGTTTAGTTCGGGTTTATACCCATTAGTTGGATATCAAATTTTGGTTATTTATCTTACTATTTTCAACTGAAAGGTATATATGAATTATTATACGTGTGTGTGTATGAGAGAGAGTGTGAATTAGTGCAAGTGTGATAGAAGGCAGTGTAGGAAGTGTTTGAGAGAGAGAGAGAGAGAAAATATATTGATTTTATTGAGTAAATAGACGATTTGATGTGTCGTCGGCCTTATATATAATTACATGTGTATAACACATACAAACACACGAACATGTATAATGCATACAAACACATGCACATGTATAAAATATAGCTCTCTCTCTCTCTCACACTCACACACACACATACATACATATATATATATATATACTTACATGTGCTTTATCCTTGTTTCATGTGTGGATGCTATAATGATATTGGCTCTATATTGGCGCTTTAGTTTGATTTATGAATGTTTACTTTGAATTATGAATGTGTAGTATGATTTATGATATAACTAGAATGGGACGGTGCTTTAATTTGAATTGTCAACTCCACAATTATAATATTTCTTAATTATATATGAATTGGTTGTTGAATACAGTTTTTTAGGGGGGCTACCTAAAAATAATTATTTTTTAATTAAATAGACATGGTCAAGACCCAAATCCTTGACCTACAATTTTTTTAAAACAAATAAATCGCCACGACCTATTTTTTTTATACATGTGAAATGAGTTTATGTCATAGATCTTCATTTATATAACATTCTTCTTGTTGACATATAACATTCTGCTTGTCGACTTATACACACCATGTCAACTCTTTAAGCACTTGGACATGATTTGCATTTGATAATTGTATGACTTTAGTAATAGCCTTACACTTAAAAATATGATGATAATTTCAAAATACTTATACGTAGGCTTAAAAACATGCTGTTAGAGGACGAAAATCCAAAATAGCCCCCAAACAGTCCTGTAAAAAGAACAACACCTCGCATAGGACCAATGTAACTCGAAGGAATTGCCCACATAGTCACATGACTCTCAATTTGAGAATATGACAATAATTTTCAATATCAAGACTTAGGCATAAAAACATGTTGCTAAAGGACAAAAATCCAAAATAGCCCCAAAACGGTCTCGTAAGAGGCATGACGCACGGGACCAATGTGACTCGTAGAAACTAACCATATAGTCATGGGATTTCTAATTTGAGAATACGATAATAATTTACAAATATCAATACTTAGGCTTAAAAACATACCTTTAGAGGGAAAAGATCAAATTTACCCCAAAATGGCCCCGTAAGAGGCATGAAAACGACTAGATCAACTAGGGACACTATTCGTAAACTCATTTATTTATTCAAGGGGTCTATAGGGGACATGCCTACCTTTATGCAATCAGGTGCTGATTTTCATATGAGATGTGTTCATGGTCAAAACCATCACACAGCCCTTATTTCACCATTAACCACTCCAAATATCCTAACATACCTCTAGTTTCCCCAATTATCTCTCTACTTTTACAATAAGGATGATGATGAAACTGATGCTAGAGATACTGGATATGTTGGCAATGATAATAATTTACCCATTTTAGATTCAGATGATTTTAATGCTACTTTATTTTCCTCAATTGCATTTTATGGCTTAGTTCGATAATATTATTTTTATATGGGGGAGAATCCTAATGTAAATGGCTTGTTTTGTATCTTTTGATTGGATATTTTAATTTATATTGGATGGAACTTTTGGAAATTATCTTTTGTAGATCTTTATCTGTTATGATGATATGTACATGGTTTATGTCTATGTGCTATGTTTTCGTACATGATTTGGATATATCACTTGTTATTATTATCATAATAGTTTTTTTTATCAATATCATGCTTTATTGATTATATGACATGCTACTTACCTTTTAGTTTGGCCATCACCTGTATAGATGTTTTATCTAGCTCTTGCTCTTTCTAGTATACATCTTATCTTTTTTATTAGGAAACTCTTATGATTCTTTACCAAGTTATAAATACTATTGGTTTAAATACCTCGTACTTATTATCTACATTAATTCTTCACCAAACTTTGATTATTTTGTGTCAAAAGGGGGAGAAATATCTAAGATATGGGGAGATATCATAATTTTTAGGAAATATCCAATTTTTTATTGTGTCTAGAAGGGAGAGACGCAAATTGTGTATATTGATATGATTTAAGGGAGTTCATTGATATTATTTCCTATGATGGTTCATAATGATTTTTTTTATGGAGAATTTTTAAACAGGAGGAATTTCTTCTCATGTGGTCATAATTGCATGATTGTTTTTTATTTGTTCACTCTTTATAAGTTTTTGTGAGGGATTAAGACTCAACCCACATTCATACTCGACTTTGGTTTTTAAGTGTCAATCATTGGACATATTTAGTATTATCATTATCAGACATTCATTATTGGCTTAAAAGGGGGATTTTATGATAGTCACGACTAAGAAATATTTTTTTTTAAAGTTTTTCCAAGGAAAAGACAAAGGGGGAGTGTGTCCATCCCCACCGATCCCCGTCGCGGAGGGAGGAGGAATCCTTCGGGTCCCGCGCGTCCCCTTTCGGGAGAGTGCTTCGGTCGGCGTCGATTTTGTGAAGTGTGAAAAATGTAGAGAGATTCAGACTCTCCAGTCTATTTTACTCAAAACAGACGAAAGAAAAAGAGGAAGCCACCCCGAAGGATGGCATCCAAATACATACTGGTGCGTGCAAAACCAAAATGATTTGAAAAGGGTTCGGAGGCTTAGTTACGAAATGGGAAGGTGTTAGGCACCCATTCCGCCCTTTCGGTCTCTCATGGATATTTGCTATTTTCCTTTATGATTCCCCCCATGAGATGTGTGCATGTGTATATATCTAGAATGGAGGTAGGAATCCTCGGCGTGTATCATGGAAAAGATAAAGTGAGTCATCTATAGGAAGATTATAAGAGTAATATTAGAAAAATAAGATTTACGCGATTACCCCTACGTTGATCGTTATAAGGGAACGATAACACATATGAGGATATGTATCACTAAGAACAAATATATGTATAATATAAGAAAAATGGATTTAGAGAAGATAGAAATGAAAGAAAAAGTGAGAGAAAGGACTCGAGTCTCGGGTTTTACACCGAGACGCCTACGTAGCCTATAAAGGCATCAAAGTCCACGTAGTTCGCAAGTAAAATGAGGGGTGGGGTTTAAACCATAAATCCAAATGGAGAAATCTCTTGTTTGTAAGTGTGTGTGTGTGTGTAGAAAAGGTGTTTTAGTTGTGAGAAAAATGTCGAAAAAGTGTGAGAATCCCTACTTGGAATTTATGAGCAAACCCTCTTTTTCTTGTTTTGGGGTTTTTATTTATATGAAAAATAAGAGATGTGCAATAATACTAAATAAAAAGTATATTAGGATGTGTGAGATGAGATGATAAAAGTGCAAAGTAATAAGAAAAAAACAAGTTATTGAGAATTTAAGAGAATTCAAGAGAAAGTTGAGAAAGTTGGACCTTCTTGAAGATTTTGAGCTTGATCTTGGATGTTGGAGAGCAGCCCTTGCACTTGGATGATGATGGAGAGTGGTTAATTCCCCAAGTTTGATGAAGAGGATGATGGAAAGTGGAAGTAAAAAGAGGATTTGGAAGTTGAAATCACGCTGCCTTCGAGAGAGGTTTCTGGGATTCGTTCAGAGAGATTTCTATCAGATCTGGGCTCCCCTTGAAAATGAGGCCAATGCCTCCTTTTATAACCCCAGGGGATTGTCGATCGGCCCTATCATGGCATTACCTATCGGCAGGTGCCGATAGGCAGGATCTAGGACCTGTCATTTGGTAGTGCGCCTCAGGATTTTTCAGAAAATTGGTTACCGAGGGCAAACCGTTGGTTAGAATCGCGCACGGGGCATACCGTTAGAAAGGTATTTTAGAGACCTTCGAAAGTCCTTTGGACCACTCCAGAGTTCGGGAGTTGACTTTGGGTCAAATGTGGCTCAGAAGCGTTTATTGGTCCATTGGACGGGGAATCGCGCGGACGCAAACGGCACGTTCGTCCGCATGGTAAGTCCTAATCATGCACGGGGCATACTGTTGGAAAGGTTAGGAGATGTATTTCCACATTCCAAAGACTTTGACCCAGTTTGGAGAGTTGACTTTGGTCAACTGGGCCCGGGAAGCGCTAGGTGGCTTCCCGGAGTCAAACGGATCGTTCGTCCGCACGGAAAGTCGAAATTACGCATGGGATGGACCGTTGGAAAGGGTATTCAGTGCCCTTAGAAGAATCATTCAGCCTCTGTTGAGTTCAAGAGTTGACATACACCAAATAGAGCCCGGGAGCGCCCGGTGGCCTCTAGGTCAGGTTTCGAACGCAAATGGGGCGTTCGTCCGTATGGTAAGTCAGAATCATGCACGGGGTAGACCATTGGAAAGGGTATTCAGTGCCCTTCGAAGATTCATTGAGTCTCAGTCAAGATGAGGAGTTTGACTTTTGGGTCATACTGAGCCGGGGAGGTGCCCGATGGCTTCCAAGTTAGTACTCGGGATGTGACCTGGGTTTATAGTGATGAAGGGAGGTACTAGGGACCTAAGGAGAGTTAAGGGGTAATAGAATGGGGTGTCTATAGAGATCCTCGATGGGTGAGTTTGGAACAAATGATAGCTGTCGATTAGACACCGCATGATGCTTTTGAGGGAGTATAACTGATTCAGAGGGTTGAGGTCGATTCTGAGGAATTAAAAAGTATGCTGGGGATGATCGAATTAGAGTATCGAGGTCAGTTTTGAGGACCTAAGGAGATGAGAATAACCAATTCAGAGGGTCGAGGTCAGTGCTGACCTAAGAGTGGTGACGACCGAGGACCGAGGTCAATTCGGACCTAATTCAGGTGACGATCCAAGACCGGGGTCAATCCTGACCCAAGAGTGGTGATGACCGAGAACCGAGGTCAATTCTAACCTAACTAAGGTGACGATCCAAGACCGGGGCCAATTCTGACCCAAGAGTGGTGACGACCAAGGACCGAGGTCAATTCTGACCTAACTAAGGTGATGATCCAAGATCGGGGCCAATTCTGACCTAAGAGTGGTGACGACCGAGCAATGAGGTCAATTCTGACCTAACTAAGGTGACGATCCAAGATCGGGGTCAATTCTGACCCAAGAGTGGTGACGACCGAGGACGGAGGTCAATTCTGACCTAACTAAGGTGACGATCCAAGACCGGGGCCAATTCTAACCCAAGAATGGTGACGACCGAGGATCGAGGTCAATTCTGACCTAACTAAGGTGACGATCCAAGATCGGAGCCAATTCTAACCCAAGAGTGGTGACGACCGAGGACCGAGGTCAATTCTGACCTAACTAAGGTGATGATCTAAGACCGGGGCCAATTCTGACCCAAGAGTGGTGACGACTAAGGACCGAGGTCAATTCTAACCTAACTAAGGTGACGATCTAAGATCGGGTCCAATTTTGACCCAAGAGTGGTGAAGACAGAGGACTGAGGTCAATTTTGACCTAACTAAGGTGACGATCCAAGACCGGGGCCAATTCTAACCCAAGAGTGGTGACAGCCGAGGAACGAGGTCAATTCTGACCTAACTAAGGTGATGATCCAAGACTGAGGCCAATTCTTACCCAAGAGTGGTGATAACCGAGGATTGAGGTCAATTCTGACCTAACTAAGGTGACGATCGAAGACCGGGGCCAATTTTGACCCAAGAGTGGTGAGGAACGAGGACCAAGGTCAATTTTGACCTAACTAAGGTGACGATCGAAGACCGGGGCCAATTCTGACCTAAGAGTGGTGACGACCAAGGATCGAGGTCAATTCTAACCTAACTAAGGTGACGATCCAAGATCGGGGCCAATTCTGAACCAAGAGTGGTGACGACCGAGGACCGAGGTCAATTCTGACCTAACTAAGGTG
This sequence comes from Sambucus nigra, assembly GCA_949130495.1. NCBI lineage: Eukaryota > Viridiplantae > Streptophyta > Magnoliopsida > Dipsacales > Adoxaceae > Sambucus > Sambucus nigra. Next base: position 301,519,163 of record OX422214.1, read on the forward strand.
ACGATCCAAGATCGGGGCCAATTTTGACCCAAGAGTGGTGACGACCGAGGACCGAGGTCAATTATGACCTAACTAAGGCGACAATCCAAGACCGGGGCCAATTCTGACCCAAGAGTGGTGACGACCGAGGATCGAGGTCAATTCTGACCTAACTAAGGTGACGATCTAAGATCGGGGTCAATTCTAACCCAAGAGTGATGACGACCGAGGACCGAGGTCAATTCTGACCTAACTAAGATGACGATCTAATACCGGGGCCAATTTTGACCCAAGAGTGGTGACGATCGAGGACCGAGGTCAATTCTGACCTAACTAAGGTGTCGATCCAAGACCGGGGCCAATTCTGACCCAATAGTGGATAAAGATTGTATTTTGATTCTGCTGGAGAAAGAGCTTTGTGATTCCGATTCGAGCTGGGGAGCTTCTAGCTGGGGGAAGCTTTATAAGAGGCCTTGTAGGGGGAACAACCTATTTTGGGTGTTATGAGAGAATTTCGCTGGGGAAGTGATCAGATGATCCTTAGAGATCCTCCGGAGTTTTCCGGGAGGAGATTTCACTTAGTTTTTGAGGATTCCATTGGGGAAGAGGAGTTCCGCTGGGAATAAAAATTTGGATCTGAGATTCCGCTGGGGAATGATGAATGGGCCGGGGAAAATTTGGATTGTCCTTTGGGAGAGATTGCTTGGGGCGAGTGGTTCTTCTGATTTCTGCTGGGAAAAATATCATGTGATATTGTACCACACCGGATAGCCGATGGTTGTAAAGTCTGATGAGGAGGTGATTAGGTGGTCCGGGCGCCTTGCACGAGAGGTCAATCGCTTGGATTTTGAGGGCTCCGTTGGGGAAAACGGTGTGTCGCCCGAAGGAGTGCGAAATTTTCTTGATGAAAACGTTCTAAATCCTTTCTGGGATTTTTAGGAATTTTTCGGGGATTTTTCGAGGCTTTCTGGTATTTTCTGGGAATTTTTGCACGAAATTTTATGGGGGGTGCCGGTCGGCATAGACTGAGAGGTGCCATTCGGCAGTGGCACGAACTTTTGGGCTGCCTCGGGTAAGACTCTTTCCATTTCAGCCTTAGTTTTTTTGCCTTTTCTGATTTTGTATTGACTTATGTCTACTTAGGGATTTTCAGGTGACCTTTTATCCTTTGGGGACCGCCATTCAGGATACAGGGTGACTAGGGTGAACGCGCAGATGAGGCGTTTTTTGGCGCATGAGTTCGGCCATTCGTGGTACCTCGGGGAGAGATTGATCCGTTAGATTACCAAGGAGGAGGTGGTGGTGCCTCCCGCGCAGCCTCCTACTTCTATGAGGAGGGAGCGACAATTGTTGGAGGATGAAAGGATCGCGGCGATGATTGGCGATTCCTATGCGTTATATACTGATACGGCCGCGCCGTATGATTATATGGACTTTGTGACGAGCTGGTTGATAGTGCCCAACATAAATGATGCCTTGCCTTTCCCTCCTGCTGGTTCGAGTCGGCCGGTGGGGTCTTCCCACAGTGGTCGTGGTCCGTCGTCACATGCGGCGGCGACAACCTCGGAGGTCCCTTTTGTTCGGCTGCACACTCCTTCGTACAACATCCAGCGAGCTGATGGAGGGACAGTGCCGATGCTGCATCGTCCTCTTACGATGGATCCGGAGGAGCTGGGCTTAACAGAGGACGTCCTTCGTCCTGCGGTAAACCTTTCGGTCCTTTTCCTCTTTTGTTTTTATTTCTTTTGCTTGATACTGATTATGCCTTTCCTTTGCAGCAAATCCGGGTGTCGACCACTTGGCTCAGGGACATCAGGGATTAGATATCATCGGCGACTGCCCACATTCGGGAGGCTGTCCCTGTTCCTTCTTTCTTGGTGCCGTCAGCCTCGTCCGGGGGAAACTCTGGCTCGGGTAGTGGGGGCGTGCCGTCTCGCCGTAGGGGAAAGAGAGCGCGTCGACGGGATGGAAATTCTTGAGAGAGAGAGAGAGAGAGAGAGAGAGAGGGAGTGAAATGTGGGTTCGGGCTGAGTCCCGTTGTTTTTGGCTTTTCTTTATTTCCTGCAAAAATGATGTAACACAGAAAACATATATATGCAATGCAATGCAGTTTTTTGACTATCTTTTATTTTAATGATGAAATGAATGCATGCACTTTTTAATTTGCTGCTGAGACCGTAAAAAATGAATATTTTTAGAAATCTTTCAAAGGAAAGTTATTTTATTCAAAACGGGGAATCCCATAAGGAGGGAACAGGATTCTTGAAATTCTTTTGAGAATATAAATTTTTATTTTTCTGATTTTGATAAAAGAGGAAAAAGGGAGATTTCCAAAAATGGGGGGTTGCCGATCGGCAAGCACCCTGGCCTGCCTATCGACAGTTCAGTCCAGTCCCATCAATTCAAAGATTTGATTGGTACCCTCTTCAGCCTTTAGCACCTTGTGGGGTAGGTTTCCTTTCGATTTCTGCAGGGATTATGTCCCTGGTGAGGATTTTTGAGTATAAAAAGGGAGAAGGGTGGAGTGTTTTCCTCACACCTTTTGCATCCTTACATACCCACCCATCATCTTTTAGTCTTGCAGATGGCTCTCCCTGGTAGCATTGAGTTTGTCAACTACTTTGAATCCTTGGAAGCCATGTGCTCTTATAATGTCGACTATGATGCTTTCAACATGCGTCGAGTCTCCTTGTGGCGTAATCGGCCTTTTGAGTGGAATATGCTGATGGCGGCAGTACAATTTTGGTACCCCGAAGACCATGTATTCCGCTTTGGGTTGGAAGAAGTTTGTCCTACCTACGAGGAGTTTTTTGCCATACTGGGCGTGAATCCTAGTGTTTCCGCGGCTTTACCCGAATTTTCCCGTTCTCCTAGGGATTTGTTGGTCGGGCTTCTTCATATCTCGCCTTCGGCGCCCAGGTTATTGGTTGTTAGAGGGATGATCTCCCTCCCGGCGGTGTTGCAGTCCGTGCGTTCACAGGAAGTAAGTGATGCTGGTTATGCTGGAGCCGTCGTTCTGGGCCTGCTTTTAAAATTGTTGTTGGTGACTGAGGAATTGCAGGTGGACCCACAACTTGCAGCCATTACCTCATGGATGTCATACCGCCACAATCCTGCGGCGGTGATATTGGCAGAGACTCTGAATGGCCTGGATGCTTGGAGAGAAGTCCGTTCAGACTTTTTGAGGGGTAGCCCTGTGATGATGTTCATGTGGTTATCTGAAAGATTCTTATTATCGACTCCTCCATAATATACTTTGTCGGTTGTGCCCAACTTCTTTTCGTGCTACTTCATCCGCATGGGCCTGTATGTTGAGAACTGGGAGAATTGGCTTGTGGAGTACGGGGCTCGTGGACTGTATTGGTCCGTGCCTTAGTGGGGGCAGTTTCAACCTATTCTGTAGCTAGGAGAATATTCATATGTTAAGGCTGGTTGGTCTCAGGCAGAACTCTTTTTATTTCTCTTGGTGGATTTTGTGCCAATTTGGCTGGGCGCAGGCCGTGCCCCTCGGACTTCAAATTTCTTTTCGGTAGAAGATTTTACTGAGCGCTTGCGTCTGTTGGTAGGATCTCTGTGGGAAAATCGGCGTTCGTCGACCCGTACCTCTCAGTCTGTTGGGAAGGTTTTCCATATCCCCAAAGATTATATGAAGTGGTTGTGGAGGGAAGTAGTCAGCAAGATGTTGGCAGTAGAGACCGGTCGGGGGTTGTTTGTTTTATCTGACTCCATGGAAGGGGGCGTTATGGTCTTTTCAAAGATGGTTAAGGCTCATCGGTCCATGGAGTGTTTGCGGCACTCCATTCAGGCAGGAGAAACTTGGGGTCCTCAGGACATGGATGATGAGGGTGCAGGCTCTTCGGGTAGCTGTGGGTAGGACTCCTGGGGATTTTATTTATGTAACAGATGTGGGGGATTTTATCTGGTTTTTAGGGTAGTAGGGGGAAGGGAGTTATCCGTTCCTTTTTCTTATGTAATCCGTACAATAGTTTCTTATTAATGAAATAAACAAGTTTCTGATCATCCAGCTGTGCCTTTTGATGAGTTTTGCATTTTGAATTATTAATACTAATCACTAAGGCATACATAATCCTTTTGTTCAAGTAGAAGTTTATAATGAACTGTCATTCTCGGAGGTAAGAAAAGAATCGTATTTTATGAAAAAGAAGGGGCCGTGTCATGTGAGGAGTATGAGCTGCCTACGTACCTCTGGGGTTTTTGAAAAAGTTCTTACCTGTTTGAAAATAGTTTTTGTAGAGGATCAGGCCCACGTAGTTCTGGGTAGAGGGAAATGGAGAGAGTTTTTTTTTTTTTTTTTTAGAATAGAAGGGGGATGAGAAGAGTCGTAGCACGCCAAGATTTTGGACTAGGGGTAGAACTTCTTGAGGCGGTCCATATTGACTGGATGAGCCATCTCTTCGCCATCTAGGTCAGTGAGCATGGCCGCACCGTCGGATAAGATTTTCTTCATAATATAAGGGCCGCTCCAATTGGATTTGAACTTTCCTCTAGGGTCCCAGATGGGTTCGATTATCTCTTTGAGGGCTAAATCCCCCTCTCGGACACCGCGGTCCTTGACTCTTTTGTTGAATGATCGCGCTAGTCGGCGATGGTATCCTTGTATGAGGTAAAGAGCTTTTAATCTCCATTTATCTAGGAGGGTTAGCTCATCAAGACGGCCTGGGCACCAGTTTTCTTCACTAACCTTGCTTTCGAGCATGACACGTAACGAGGGTATTTCCATCTCCACAGGTAGGACTGCCTCCATGGCGTAAACCAGGGAGTAAGGGGTATCCCCAGTAGAGGTTCGATAGCCCCAGAGGGCGTAGGGATCCGGTCGGCCCAATCCCTACAACTTTCGGTCATCTTGCTGATGATGGCTTTGAGGTTTTTGTTTGCGGCCTCAACTGCACCATTGGTCTGAGGTCGGTAGGGAGAAGGTTTGTGTCTCTGAATCCCGTATTCACAGACTATTTCTGTGACTTCTGCCTCAAAGTGCAAACCATTATCCGACACTAGCTCGTGCGGGACCCCATATCGGCAGATGATATTCTTCTTGATGAATTTGGCCACCTTCTTGGCATTTAATACTGCGTATGACTCATCTTCGACCCATTTGGTGAATTAATCGATGGCAACTAGGATGAACTCATGCCCGTTTGACGCTTTTGGTGTAACTTTCCCTATGATGTCGATACCCCAGGTGGAGAACGACCAGGGAGAAGTCATGTTATATAATTCCCGTGGAGGCAGATGTTGGAGATTGGAGAACTGTTGGCATTTAGGGCACCTCCGAACATAGGCGGTGCAATCATGGGCCATGGTGGTCCAGTAGTAGCCTTGTCGGATGATCTTTTTGGCAAGCATGTGACCGTTCATGTGAGGTCCGCATTCCCCACTGTGGATTTTCTACATTATCTTTTCAATGTCAGCCCTTGCAATACAGTGCAAATGAGTTCCATTGAATTTCCTCTTGAGTAGTGCTTTATGGCAGATGATGTACTGAGCGGCCAGCCTTCGGAGGGTAGCTCGGTCGTTCTTATTGGAACCCTCGGGACCTACCGTGTTTAAGGAGGCACTAAATATCATAGTACCAGTAATCGGCTAGTTCAGGATCTTCACTGGAGACAAGTTCAATATGGTAGCAATGGGTCGGTCTTTCTTATTTTTGAACTAGGAGGGGGGTCATTGTTATTCCCTCGGGCATGTCGACCATGGAAGCCAAAGTAGCGAGAGCATCGGCTAGGTTGTTCTTAGCTCGGGGTAGGTAATGGAAGGTGATATCTCGGAATTAGGAGGCCAACTCTTCTAATTGGGCATGAAAGGGTTGAAGCTTTTCGTCTTTGACCTTCCACTTTCTGAGCGCTTGATCGATGATAAGGGCAGAATCCCCGTATACATCAAGGTATTGAATACCTTTCTCGAGAGCGGCCTGGAGGCCCACTGTGCATGCCTCGTATTTTGTCATGTTATTGGTGCAAGGGAAATCCAATTTAATGGCGATGGGAGTGTGGGAGTCATCTGGGGCGACCAGAAGTATCCCAATGCCATATCCCTTTTTGTTGGCAGCTCCATCAAAGAACATTTTCCATCGGAGGCGGTCTTGAGTGGTGCAGAGGATGTTTTCATCTGGGAATTTGGAGATCCAGACATCTGCTTCTTCTATAGGGTAGTCAGCGAGGTAGTCAGAGATGGATCTTCCTTTAACGGCTTTCTGTGTGACATACACGATATCAAACTCGGTTAGGAGCATCAATCATTGATCCATTTGGTTAGATAAGGCGGGTTTCTCAAGAAGGTATTTGATGGGATCCATTCGGGATACTAATTTAATGGGGAAGGGGAGCATGTAATGTCGCAACTTTTGGGTGACCCAGACAAGTGCGACACATGCTTTTTCCAAAGTAGTGTAGTTGACCTCGTATCCGACCAACTTGCGACTGGCATAATAGATGGCTCTTTCTTTGCGGGAGTCCTCGAGGTACTGGTCTAGCAAAGTCCCCGCTGCAGTGTCTGTTATAGTTAGGTATAAGAGCAAAGGGATACCAGGCTGTGGTGGCATGAGAACTGGAGGTTGTGTTAGGTATTTTTTTATTCGATCAAAAGCTTCTTGGCAGGCCTCGTTCCAAACCTTAGTTGAATCCTATCGGAGGAGCTTAAAGATTGGTTCACAGATGGAGGTTAGCTGGCTGATGAACCGACTGATATATTGTAATTTCCCCAGGAAGCCTCGTACTTCCTTCTCTGTTCGGGGAGGTGGCATCTCAAGTATGGCCTTCAGCTTGGCGGGATCTGCTTCTATCCCCTTCTCACTGATCATTAATCCTAAGAGTTTTCCCTTCGTAATGCCGAAGATGCACTTCCGTGGATTAAGTCTCATCTGATACTGCCGTAGTCGTTCGAAGAACTTCCAGAGAGCGGGAACATGACCTTCTCTAGTTTTGGACTTGATAATCATATCATCCACGTAAACCTCAACCTCTTTATGGATCAGATCGTGCAGGATGGTTGTGGCAGCCCTTTGGTAGGTAGCCCCAGCATTCTTGAGACCGAATGGCATAACGGTGTAGCAAAAAGTTCCCCGTGGGATGATGAATGCGGTTTTCTCTTGGTGGTCGGGATGCATCTTAATTTAGTTATATCCGGTAAACCCGTCGACGAATGTCTTGAGAGCATGACTGGCTGTGTTGTCCACGATCATGTCGATGTTGGGTAGCGGATAATTATCCTTCGGAGAAGATTTGTTTAAATCTCGGTAATCCACACACATTCGAACCTTTCCTCCTAATTTTGGTACACGTACAATGTTGTCCAGCCACGTGGGATATTCGATTACTAGAAATGAAACCCACGTTCAACTGTTTGATCACCTCTTCTTAGACCTTAAGCGACCATTCGATGCGGAGCTTTCTCAACTTTTGTTTAACTGGCTTGGCATTTGGGAGAATAGGGATCTCGTGCTGAGCTATTTCGGGATCAATACCGGGCATGCCATCGTAGGACCATGCTAAGACATCCACAAACTCCTTCAGCAATTCTTGGAGTTGTGCGCGCTCATGCTCGTCAAGGGTGACCCCTATCTTAATCTCGTGCAGTTGGCTACTAGAATCGAGATTAATAACAACAGTCTCTTCTTCATTAACTTAAACGCGGTTATGTTGTTTATTATTAACCTTATTTAGACCAGTTAAGAATTGTTCATTTGAAAAATCATCATCATCAAAAGTTTGATTAAAATCCACATAATTAATGTAAGGAACAGCAAGATACTCAAAATCTTCGTTTATTTCATTGATAGGAAAAACAACATTGAGAACCTCGTCAAAAGAGGTCTCGATTACATTTGAGCAAGGATGGACAATAGTAGATAAAACAGGGTAAACATTGGGGTTGAGGGAGATTTCAATAGGTAGAGTTGGCGTAGCATGCCAGTTAAGGAGAGGTGTATCATTAGCTTTAATCAGACGGGATGGGTCCCTTGATGTAGTGCCTGAATGAACCATGCAGAGTGTCAGCCCCAGTGTCTACAGGTTGAAGGAATCTTTGGAGTCACTTTCCTCAGTTTCTTCAGTATCTTTGATAAGCGGTGGCACCTGGTGTTGGTAACTTTCGGCCCATGGGTAGCTATATTCGAAGAATATCTCCATTCCAGACTTCATCTTCTTATCTGTATGGTCATACCACGGTTCTGGAAAACCGCAAAAGGGGAAATCCTCGCCCTCCTTGATGAATCGTCCATTTAAAGAATCTCCCGAGATAGTTCGAACGAAGTCTAACCCTCTCTTTGATCGAGTCTGGCGGATCATTCTGAGTTCTGGTTCTGATGGTTGATATCCCAAGCCGCAAGGAGGGAAATCTTTCTTCAGTTCGATGGGCTCAAGTATCCCCTACTGCCTTTGTCCCAGCCCCAGTCCGGGAATGAAGTGCATGTTTCTGAACATCTGAAACACATTGACATTGCCATGAGGGTCGTATTCTGGACAAAACTCTTATTTGAAATCGTCCCCTGCCTGGAGTAGGGATGGTTCGATTCGAAAACTTGATAGGAGCATATCATTTGACCCGTGCTGTATCTCAAGAATTGGACTGCTGGTGCTTTCACCCTTGGCGTTACCGTCGTCACCCAAGATGGTGATGACTCACCCATCGGCTAAGAACTTTAATTTCTAATGGAATGAGGAAGAGACACCCTTTATACTGTAGATCCAGGGTCGTCCGAGCAATAAATTAAAACAGGCCGTGATATCGATGATAGGGTTTATAGGTCCAACCCTTATTACAAGTTTTACGGATCCCATCACCTCACAGCGGGTATTATCGTAGGCACGCACGGCAGCGGATGTTGGAGCGAGGTCACTTTCTTTCAGACCTAAACATTTGAAGGTTCTCAGCGGGCAGACATTCAAAGCGGATCCATTGTCAATGAGAGAGAGTGGTACAATCTTCCCCATAACTTCGACGAATATGTTGAGTGCGTGATTGTGATTTGGCCCAATTTTGGGGATTTCTTCTTTAGAAAAGGACAGCATTCGGGTAGAGGTCAAGGATCCAACCAGGTTCATCGCTTCTTCTGGTGTGGTAGAGGGAGGAACAATGGGTCCAGTGAGCAATTCGATCAAAGCATTTTTGTGTAGCTGGGAAGATATGAAAAGCCCCAATAGAGTGATGTTAGCTTGAGTTTTCTTCAATTGATCGAGGATCTTGCTCTCCTCGAGGGTCATTTCTAGCATAGGAAGGTCTTCAACGCCCTTCCCCTTGTCATTGGTTGGTAGCGAGTTTGGAATTTGGTAATGTCTACCAGATCTGGTCATGTGATTTACTGAAGAAGGGAAAAACTTAAATCTAGTTTCCTTATTAATCTCAGGTTGTTCTACCACCTTATCTATTTCTCCGTGGAGTTCCTCAAATGATGTCATCCCACATAAGTCAGCTATTGGGCCATTTCCTCTTGAAGTTTATTCTTCATTTGAAACTTCGAATTCTTCCCCCCATCCGGTGGCAACAATTCTGTTTTCCCTTGTGAAGTCAATGCATTCCATAACTTCAATGGCTTCTTCATATAGGTGTTCCCATTCTGTGGGGATGTGTAAGGGTGAAGGGACCAGGTGCCCTTGCATCTTCAAAGCGTCAAATAACTCGGTGATACTGCAAATGTTGATGGTTTACCTGAATGCTTCCGTCATGATCCGGACAACATCATCTAACCAGATTTCGTGGGTTGGTACCATCCACCTATCTGATTCTCAGGCCCATTTCTATGCTTCCAAAAATAACGTACTGAACCTCTTGCAGTCGATAATCATCTGTGAGGGCAATTTCAGCCCGAACTTTAGGAGTTGGTTTAACATGTCTGACAATTCCATACCTCCACTTTCAGAACAGGTTCAGACAGTGATGCACGCTCTGGTAAGGAGTGACAAAGCCTGATCAGAGGGGTTAGCAGGGTGTAGGAGGAAATATGGGCAAAGTTGAAGGGGTTTAGGAGGGTATAAGGGTGTGATTTGAGTTGATGGATCAAAATCTGGGTTTCCTTCCAAGAAGATGGCATTGGTATGATTTGGGAGTGGGTCATGAGTAGTGTTTGGTTTAGGATTGGCTGGTGGGGCGATGGTACCACGGTCAATGAGATATTGGATTATGTTTCGAAGGTGGAAGCATCAGTCGGTGGTATGGCCAGCTGTTTGGTGAAAGGCTCAATGAGCATCGGTCTTCAAATTTTTGGGAAGTGGATTGGGTAATGGACGTGGATCCAGGGGCTTTATAAGGTTTCGGCTTAACAGGGGTTGGTAAACTTTGGAGAGGGGAGCATGGAGCTCAGTGTATTCCCTCTGGATGGGAGTAGGGCGACTTTTCGGTGCCCATGATGTGGTTGGTTGAGAGATGTTGTTGATGGTTGAGACTGCGGCACTGACAGGCTTGTCATATTTTCTGGGGGTGAACTATCCGGACACTTTCTTTGGTTCAACTTATGTTTTGGCAAGACCCTCTTCGATTTCTACTCCTGATTCTCTGAGAGCTCGAAAATGGGGGTAGTACTGTCCTCCCATGGTTGCTCGGACATGGGGAAAGAAATTCTTCTTCACTATGCTAACTTGTTCTTCTTCAGATGGCCGATTGGTCATGGTAGCCGCTTTTTCCCTCCATCGGGCTATAAAGTTACTGACTGATTCTCCGGAGTTCTGTTTGAGCAACTCTAAATCACGGCGGGTGACCTCAAGCTCTTCGTTGTATTTGAATTGCGTCATGAATTCTCGGGCTACATCCTCCCAGCTACGGATTTTGGATTCATCAAGAGATAAAAACCATCGGATAGCACTGTCTTTCAAAGTTTGCTGAAACAATTGGGCCATCACTTCTTCCGAAGCCCCTAGTAGAGTCACGGAACGATGATAACTGCGAAGATGAACAATCGGGGGACTACTCCCTCCAAATTTCTCAATATTTGGCATTTTGAACTTCTCGGGTAACCTTGCTTTAGGATAAGGAGACATATGGGTGTAGTCCATGTAATTTCCAGAGATCCTGACTTGGTCAAACTTCTTAGTGAGCATCTTGAGATCCTCTTTGACTTTTTTCAACTCCTCCTCCTTTGGATCAACAACTAGAGGCAAGTTAGCCATAGGCTGGGAAATATTTGGTATTAGAAGCTGGGCAGGAGGCAACCCATTAGCAGGAGGGGCACGTGGAGCTTGCTGATATTCTTTCGGGACCTAAATGGGATTGGGTGGACCCATAGCATGAGGGAACAGGGCCTCGGGCTCTTGAGGAATAGGAACTTAGTTTCGTTGCATTTCTCGAACCTCAGCTTGGAGGTTGTCAATCTTGGCCACGAGCTGAGCTAGGACTGTCGGCAGATCTAGTTGTATGACTGGTGCTTGATCTGCATTCTCCATGGAAGATGGATGGATTCCGGACTCGAAAGAAGTATTAGAGGAACGGACGAAACTCCGGGGTGATTTGACTGAAGACCTAAGCCAATAGGGAGCCAGGCCAAGGGCGTGCGGTCAACCTGAGAAGGCGTAGGATGAGATTTATTTTTGAGAAAAGGAAACCAACTATTTTTGGATTTTTGATAAAAGGGGGAAATGTTTTTGGATTTTTGATAAGAAGGGGAATGTTTTTGGATTTTTGATAAAAAGGGGGGAAATGTTTTTGGAGATGGAACTCGGCATGATTATTATGATTATTATGTTTTCACTTGTATTTAATTCTCCTAAATGCAATGCCGAATGAGACCTGAGCCTGGAAAAATGGTGTTTTAATGTATGCAAAGATACTGTTTGGACTTGTAACCAGTCTCACGGACAGAGTCCCGTTTTAAAAATGCGCGAAAATTGGTCAGAAGATCGACTCGAAATTTCGGCAGAGTTTCGAGTCGAAACCGACAATCTAAAGTGCGTGTCCTAGGTTTGACAGCTTTATGCGGGTATGCAGTTGGTTGGGTGAATCGGCATGGGTTCCCCCCTTTGGCGTGACTTCCACGATATACGTCTTGCTCTTATGGGAAATCGGTACGTGTGGACAAGCCATTTGATATACCTGAGTGTACGTGAATTGCCTCACCATATACCTCGTGAGGACGGTACGTGTGAGAGCGAATTCGATATACTCGGCGTACGTGAACGAATTCCCTGCGATATACCTCCCGTCATGACTTCAGTCAAGCGGTACGATGCGGGGGAACCGTTAGATATACGTCGAAGGTACTTGGACAATGTAAGGTGAGAGTCATATCGCTTAGGCTAACTATGACCTGTCGGGCCAGCGCCCATCACGAAGTGACCCTCCAGTTACTGGGTAAAATTTGGTCAATATCAATGCTCTTTGGTCATGTAGCGTGAATCATGCACGATTCTCTTATTAGTAGCTTATGATGAGAATGCCTTTCTTTGATTATGGCAAACCGGGAACAAAGTACAAGCACCCCAAAAGGTACGCCAAGTATGGATAAGTGATGCGTGCAACATGGGAATATATGTGATCCTAAGTGCACGTGGTGTGAGGTGTACATGGAGGATTTTCTACAATGGTGTGAACATAAGCATAAGCATGAGATATACTTGTGAGAAAGGGGAACATGAAGATATGGGGGGGAACATAAACAAATATAACATCCATGTAAATAGAGTCAAACCCTCAAAATAAATAAAAGTCCCCAGCAGAGTCGCCACTGTGGCCATCACCACCGATCCCCGTCGCGGAGGGAGGAGGAATCCTTTCAGGTCCCATGCGTCCCCTTTCGGGAGAGTGCTTTGGTCGGCGTCGATTTTGTGAAGTGTGAAAAATGTAGAGAGATTCAGAGTCTCCAGTCTATTTTACTCAAAACAAACGAAAGAAAAAGAGGAAGCCACCCCGAAGGATGGCATCCAAAGACATACTGGTGCGTGCGAAACCAAAATGATTTGAAAAGGGTTCGGAGGCTTAGTTACGAAATGGGAAGGTGTTAGGCACCCATTCCGCCCTTTCGCTCTCTCATAGATATTTGCTATTTTCCTTTACGTTTCCCCCCGTGAGATGTGGGCATGTGTATATATATAGAATGGAGGTAGGAATCCTCGGCTTGTATCATGGAAAAGATAAAGCGAGTCATCCATTGGAAGATTATAAGAGTAATATTAGAAAAATAAGATTTACGCGATTACCCCTACGTTGATCGTTATAAGGGAACGATAACGCATATGAGGTAATGCGTCACTAAGAACAAATACATGTATAATATAAGAAAAATGGATTTAGAGAAGATAGAAATGAGAGAAAAAGTGAGAGAAAGGACTCGAGTCTCGGGTTTTACACCGATACGCCTACGTAGCCTATAAAGGCATCAATGTCCATGTAGTTCTCAAGTAAAACGAGGGTTGGGGATTAACCCATAAATCCAAATGGAGAAATCTCTTATTTGTAAGTGTGTGTGTGTGTAGAAAAGGTGTTTTAGTTGTGAGAAAAATGTGGAAAAAGTGTGAGAATCCCTACTTGGAATTTATGAGCAAACCCTTTTTTTCTTGTTTTGGGGTTTTTATTTATATGAAAATAAGAGATGTGCAATAATACTAAAAAAAAGTATATTAGGATGTGTGAGATGAGATGATAAAAGTGCTAAGTAATAAAAAAACAAGTTATTGAGAATTTAAGAGAATTCAAGAGAAAGTTGAGAAAGTTGGACCTTCTTGAAGATTTTGAGCTTGATCTTGGATGTTGGAGAGCAACCCTTGCACTTGGATGATGATGGAGAGTGGTTAATTCCCCAAGTTTGATGAAGAGGATGATGGAAAGTGGAAGTAAAAAGAGGATTTGGAAGTTGAAATCACGCTGCCTTCGAGAGAGGTTTCTGGGATTCGTTCAGAGATATTTCTATCAGATCTGGGCTCCCCTTGAAAATGAGGCCAATGCCTCCTTTTATAACCCCAGGGGACTGCCAATCGGCCCTATCATGGCATTGCCTATCGGCAGGTGCCGATAGGCAGGATCTTGGACCTGCCATTTGGCAGTGCGCCTCAGGCTTTTTCGAAAAATTGGCCGCCGAAGGCAAATCATTGGTCAGAATCGCGCACGGGGCATACCGTTAGAAAGGTATTTCAGAGAACTTCAAAAGTCCTTTGGACCGCTCTTGAGTTCGGGAGTTTATTTTGGGTCAAATGTGGCTCAGAAGCGTTTGTCAGTCCATTGGACGGGGAATCGCGCGGACGCAGACAGCGCGTTCGTCCGCATGGTAAGTCCGAATCGCGCACGGGGCATACCGTTGGAAAGGGTAGGAGATGTACTTCAACAATCCAAAGAGTTTGACCCAATTTGGGTAGCTGACTTTGGTCAACCAGTCCCGAGAAGCGCTCGGTGGCTTCCCGGAGTCAAACGGATCATTCGTCCGCACGAAAAGTCGGAATTACGCAAGGGACGGACCATTGGAAAGGGTATTCAGTGCCCTTCGAAGATTCATTCAGCCTCGGTCGAGCGGAAGAGTTGACATAGGTCAAATAGAGATCGGGAGCGCCCGGTGGCCTCTAGGTCAAGTTTCGGACGCAAATGGCACGTTCGTTCGTATGGTAAGTCGGAATCGCGCACGGGGTGGACCGTTGTAAAGGGTATTCAGTGCCCTTAGAAGATTCATTGAGTCTCGATCGAGACGAGGAGTTTGAATTTTGGGTCAAACTGAGCCGGGGAGGTGCCCGACGGCTTCCAGGTCAGTACTCGGGACGTGACCTGGGTTTATAGTGATGAAGGGAGGTACTAGGGACCTAAGGAGAGTTAAGGGGTAATAGAATGGGGTGTCTACAGGGATATTGAAGAAGTATCATAATCCATTTATATATATGTATGGCTATCTCGCGTGTCAAAATATTGAGTCTTGCATACTCAATAACATCTCTTGATTTGGAGATGTCATAAGTGACAAACCCGATGCTATTATATTGCATTGCACAATATTTGACAACAACAGCTCAACTCATCCACAAGCTTCTAACCCGGTGCAAACATTGATACCCTTTTAATTAAAATATTTGTGATATATAAGATTTCCCCACATTCATGTTTTTAATAAAAAAAAACGTTCTTTTGGACATAGATTGTTGATGTAAAAAATTAGATTATTCCTAATTATTTAATCACAGATAAAAAATAAATAAGACAAAGGATTTTAAAGTGGTTCTGCCTCGAAGGAATGGCCTAAGTCCACTATTTTATTATTGCTAACTATTTGGAATTCTCGATAATAGATGTTTTACCAAGAAATTCCGAGTCTCCTGCTAATGAGGAGGTTACAATGTATTTATAGCCTTGAGGCTGTACATGCGAGAGAATATTACATAGTTGTCCAATAGGCGTGTACATCTATATGATAATAATTAGTATTTAATGCGCATTCAATCCTCTTAATTATCCGGTTATAAATGCTCTATACGAGGTGCAGCTCGAACCGCCTAAGCTGCTCGGACCGCCTAAGTAGCTCGGCATACATGAGTTGCTCGGTACAATAAAGTTCCTCGAAGAACACTTGTTGCTCAGAGCGCCTGAGTTAGTCGGGGAGGTTGAGTTCCTCGGAGCCAAGGTATTGTAAAAAATGTTCGCGGGTGCCATGTAAATTGACATGTGTCTCCACATAATTGGTCCACGTCAGCAAATTAAATTTAGTATCAACAGAAGCCCCCAATGTTTCGTGGTTTGATGTTGAAGAAAAGTATGGAACATTTATGTTGCCTAAACTTTATGGATTTTAGACAATCATTCGTTGTACATAACTCCTTTTTTGAGTACATAGTATCAGGTTTTTAAAGTATTTTGAATTTCCATAACCACTTCGTGTTTCGTGCCTTTTTCTTCTTTTTAGCCGTCGGATACGCAATCGTCCATCTTGGTAATCATTGCTTTTCTCCATTCTCAAGGTAAAGTTTTTAAACGCTTCAGAAAATTCGATCATCTTTTACTTTTTCAAATCTACATCTTAGAACTTCTTCACTTCTTCTCTGTCTTGTGCGTTCGTTTCTTCCATTATTCGTGTTCACCTGATTCATCTTTTTCCTGTAAGATCTTCTTCCTTCTCTTTTATTTCCTTTGTTCATCATGGTTTACCTTGTTGAGTCGCTTGATAAATTTCGTTCTGATTTCTCTATTCCTTCCTGGGTCATATTGGAAGAGCTTTCTGAACCTTCTGACTATTTTCATTTAGCTGAGGGACATTGGTTCCCCAGTCTCTTTGTAGCTGAATGTGGCTTTTCTTTTCCTCCAAATCCCTTATATTTGGAGTTCTGTCAGTTTTTTGATGTTGTTCCTGGGAAAATAGCACCAAACACTTGGAGAATAGTTAATGGAATTCATAGGTTAAACCAAATTCATGGAACTCATTTAGGAATTCCAGAAATTATGTTTTGCTATAGATGGGTTGTTAGTGGTAGCACTTTTTATTTAAAAATTAGGTTTTTAAATAGGGCTTTAGTTGTCAATCTCCCCGATGCCAACAAGGATTACTTCGAGCATGGGGCTATTATGAAAAATTGGCAACATGCTCCATTAAATGGAAATGATGTGTATCAGGGTCCTAGATGCCCTCCCTATGGCAATGGGATAGGTTGTTTTTATTTTATTTTATTTTCGAAATTATGTTTTCTTTGTGTTTGATAAAATGCGTCATTGACATTTTAATTTTTTTTTATTTGCAGTTAATAGCAAAAATAAATCCCCTAAAGAAACTGATGTCAATTTGAGGCACTTGAAACTTATCTGGAGTTTGCACCAAACTGTTGCTGACAAATATATCAGATCAGCCTCGTACTTGTTGCAGTACAAGAGTTATACTTTATATTTTACTACCCATCTAGTGATAAGTGATATAGAACCAGCACCATCTTCTGAAGGTTACTCTCCTGAATCAAATATTCCTTTTAGTGATAGAATGAAGAGAAGAAGAGCTCCTGCCTTCTTTGATAAGTCTGCCTCTACTGCTGGAGAGGCAAAGAAAAATAAGCCAAATATCCCAGAAGAAGGGACGAGAAATATTGATGCATCCCCTCCTACTGCTGTTAAAAAGGTTGTCGAGAAGCCCCCTGTGGCTCCGAGCAAGATTGTAGTTGTTTCTCCTCCAAGCGAGGTTATAGTTATATCACAGACCAAGACAACATCCTTGGTCGAGAATGTTCCTGCTCCCACGAGGAAGTTGAAGAAAAATTCCTCGGATAAATTGGCTGAATCTATCTCTCAACCTCTAACTGCGGGAAGTGGCGTTCCTACTTTTGTTGCTCCGAGCTCTACCATGAGCTCGGTGAAGTCTTGGATTATCCCCTAGATCCAAGGTTTTGAAGACAGTCTTTCTCGGGATAAGGTTACCACCTTGGCAGCTCAATATATTGCCTCAGTAAGTATTACTAATATAAACTTTCATTTTTCCATGTTATGTCCTTACACTGTCTTACAATTATTTTCTTTTTCCAGTTGATAACTTGCTTCAACACCATTCTGAAAAAGGATGAAGCTATTAAATCTTCGAGCTCCTCGTCAGGTGTGGAGGAGGCTTTTGTAGGTCTAACACAGTCCTTGAAGGATTCTCGTCAGAAGTATGATTTAGACAAAGTTGCTAGGGGGAAGCAACTAAAAGCCATCGAGCAAGAGAGAGAGAAAGCTGTGGAGGCCTCTCAGGAGTTGGAGAGGAAAATGAAAGAATGTGAGAAGAATAACAATGAACTTGAGGAAAAGCTCAAAAATGCTGGAGAGCTTGAGACCAAGTTCAAAGCTGCTGAAGAGGAACTGGGCAAACTCCGTAAAGATGATCGTCAGAAGGAAGAGGCAGAAAGTAAATTGAAAACTGCCGAGGACCTTATGTCTGAGAAGATTTCCTCGGAGAAGGTGAAGAGGAAATTGGCTGTTAAAAATTCCTTCAGCGCTGGCTGGGACAAAGGTTGGAACAAATGTCTAGCTGTCATGTCCTCTCAGATGGAGTTTGTTAGCCTCAAGTATTTCAGGGACAGATGGGTCACACCTCTGCACGAGTTAAAGGTCTCTGAGAGTTCTGAGTTATTTCAATGTCATGTTCATGGTCCTCCTCCCTCCCATGGCGAAGAAGAAGAGGACGAAGCTGCCTCTGAAGAGTCTTCAATGATGGCTGGGGATCAGGTCCCTACTATTGAACTTCTCTACGAGCAGCCCCAACCAACTATTACTCCTACCGAGTAGCTTCAATCTACCAGTACCTTTGTCGAGCAACTGCCAACACCTTCTGAGCAACTTTCCATGCCCTCCGAGCAACCTACTTCTTCGTTCAAGCCTCCCGAGGAAGTCTTAGGAAGCAAGGAGAAGGTGTAGAGTTGTTCGGACCTTTCTCTTTGTTTTTCTTTGTTAAATGTAATTTTGGGCTATGTACCTCTTTTTGTGATGTAATAAACTTTGAAGTTTTGGTTGTGCATCTTAAATCCATTTTTTCTTGCTCTATTCTTATTATTGATCCATTTTACTCTTCTTTTTGCTAGTTTATGGCTAGAATGGAGCTCTTGTCGGCCCACGATACTGAACTGATGAAAAAATGTAATGAGTTCTTCAATGCTGGCCATACAGACTTGGATGAGTCATAAATTTTTGATATCCTGGGCTCGGATGCCTCTGAACGAGCAGTGGAAGCTTACCAATATCTGAAATGCTTACTCGAACGAGCTGTTACTAAGAATGTGGCTTATTATGAGATGATTGAAGATCTCCAAGGTACCATCGAAGAACTTTAATAATAATACAAGGACTCTTCTGCCCTTTTGCATCACGGGTATGAGAAAAAGTATCAGCAACTAAATGCTGGCAAAGGATATGATAAGTTAGTCACTGCTTATGATTTTAAGGAGAGGACTTTGAAGACCGAGGTTGAAGAGCATAGGCAGATCGCGAAACTGCTGGAGCAGGAAAACAATAACTTGCGAGGAGAGATATCCCAACTGAAATCTGCAGTATCTACCTCGGGAGCCTTGGTCCCTGTAAATGACGAAGGTTTCTCATTTCTGGAGGTTGAAAATGCCAATTTGAGAGACGAATTGGAAACTTTAAAGAGAATTGGACCCTCTACATCTGCTCGCGGAAGAGCAAGAGCTTCTCGGGGACGAGCAAGAGCTGCTCGGGTTACTATTGAAGAGGCAAGAACTCTAGAATCTTTGGAAAATCAAGCAGTTCAGTTGGTTGTGAAGAATAAAGCTCTGGCAGAGATGTCCAAGAAGATTCTGGACCTTAACGAGCAACTTTCCACACAAGGATCTGTCTTAAAGAATAAAGAAATTTTTTTGAAGAATCTCCCCGAGCAGCTGTAAAGGTTGACTTACCAATTCCACAAACAGCCTAGAGAGTTTTGGATGGCTGGCTATAATGAAGCCCTCTACCATCTCGATGATCGAATCCAGCAAGCGAATAATAAGGGTTATAAACAAGGATGGTTGAATGCAATGGGTGTATTAAAATTGGAGGAGGGCCATTATCTATGGGATTATCATAACCCTGGATTGCTCGAGTTTCCCGTGGCACCTTTTAAACTTGATATGAGCTGGATTCCTGCTCGGGCAATCCCTCAGTATTTAATCTCAAAATATCTCGACGACTACAGTCTTTATTCCAATGTTGATATTTCTCGCCCTGAGCATCTGCTTGATCTACCATCAGTGATGAATGTTCGAATGCTTCGAGATCTAAATTTCATAAATTCCCCTTATGCCTTAGACGATCCTCATGCTGGAGTAGAACCTGTTTCAAAGGCAGAAGGGAAGAAACCAATAGAATAGGATTTTATGTAATAATTTTTACTTTCCACAGCATATGTAATCCTTCTTGTTTTGAATGAAAAATTTTGGTAATACATTTCTCACGTCATTTATAATTTTACTTAGTATGAATGAAAATTTGACTTTTGTCATTTCATTTTCTTCTAAATAATTTATAGATGTTTTTGCTTGTTGGTCGGTAAATATATATGTATGCTCGTGACATACTGATCTCATTGCAGTGATTTATCAATCTTTAATTCTAAATAGTAGAACAACTTACACTTCATGGTATTGCCTAATTTAAACAACCAGAGTTGATTGAAATTGTCTTACCGACCAACTAGGGGGTTGAGATTTTTGTTTTTGACCAACCGGAGTTGGTGAACTTTTATTCCCCGACCAACCATAGTAAGGGGATTTTATTTTGTCGACTAACCGTAGTTGGGGGGATTTATTTTACCTACCAACCGTAGTTGGTGGACCGACCAACCGTAGTTGGAGGGATTTTATTTTATCGACCAACCGTAGTTGATGGACAGACCAACCGTAGTTGGGAGGGTTTATTTTACCGACCAACCGTAGTTGGAGGGATTTATTTTATCGACCAACCGTAGTTGATGGACCGACCAACCGTAGTTGGAGGGATTTTATTTTACCGACCAACTGTAGTTTATGGACCGACCAACTGTAGTTGGGAGGGTTTGTTTTACTGACCAACCGTAGTTGGAGGGATTTATTTTATCGACCAACCATAGTTGATGGACCGACCAACCGTAGTTAGAGGGATTTATTTTATCGACCAACCGTAGTTAATGGACCGACCAACCGTAGTTGGAGGGATTTTATTTTACCAACCAACCGTAGTTGATGGACCGACCAACCGTAGTTAGGAGGGTTTATTTTACCGACCAACCGTAGTTGGGAGGGTTTGTTTTACCGACCAACCGTAGTTGGAGGGATTTATTTTACTGATCAACCGTAGTTGATGGACCAACCAACCGTAGTTGGAGGGATTTTATTTTACCGACCAACCGTAATTGATAGGATTTTTATTCTGAACTTGATGCGTAGTGTGTAGCACTAATACTCCGAAAAAATTTCATCAAAAGGAGAGAATTGGATAAAAACTTCAACACTTTATTCATACTAAAGAAAACTTCATTTACATAGGAATCCCTACTACTGATAATACTTGCGTAGATGTTCTGCATTCCATCCATTCTTAAATTCTTCCCCATCCAAGGTTTCAATCATGTAAGTTCCTGGGCGAATAACTTCTGTTACTCTGTAGGGTCCATGCCAGTTAGCTTCCAATTTATTGTTCTTTTGAATTACTTTCTTTAGCACGTAGTCTCCTTCCTTTAAATCACACTTCTTTACCCTCTTGTTGTAGAACAGAGTTGTTCGTTGTTGGTATGCAGCATTCCTGATTGCTGCTTCTTCTCTAACTTCCTCGAGTATATCCAAGTCTAATCTTCTCATCAGGTCACTGATAGGAGAATTGAAATTCATCACTCTGTGTGTGGGGAGGCCCAGCTCCGCAGGTATAACAACTTCACTTCCAAATGCCAGCATGTATGGAGATTCTCCTGTTGTTGCTCGGGGTGTAGTACGATAAGCCCACAACACATAATATAGCTCGTTAATCCAGTTTGCCTTCGCATCATCCAGTCGTTTTTTCAAACCATTCAGTAGCATTCTGTTCGTCACCTCAGTTTTCCCATTGCTCTGAGGATGGCCTGGTGCAGAGTGGGTTTTCAATATATTTGATTGGTGATAATATGCAGCAAACTCCTCGTTATCAAATTGGGTTCCATGATCAGTAATGAATGCATGGGGAAGACCATATCTGCAAATGATATTCTTCCAAATAAATTAATACACCTTTACATAAGTCATATCAATAAGAGATTCAGCATCCACCCATTTAGTAAAATAATCCATAGTGACGACGAGGTATTTGAACCTTCCTCTTGTCGTCGGGAGTGGTCCGACCAAGTATATTCCCCACATAGCAAATGGCCAAGGGGATGTTATGGGTGTTAGCAATGCCTGAGGAATTCTTCGAAGGGACGAGAAGCACATAATTTGTCACATTTCTTGGCATACGCTATGCAATCAGCCCTCATCATCGGTGAATAATATACCTACGTCATTATTCTTTGCAAAAGCGTCCGAACTGCTACATGAGCTCCACATGATCCCTTTATGGATCTCTTTAACCAAATCTTTCACCTCGGAAGGGCGCACACATCTTTGCAGACCTGCTATAATTCCTTGTCTATATAGAATACCATTAGTCAATACATAACGAGCAGCTTTGAACTTCAGTTTCTTGGCTGCGAGTTTATCGGTTGGTAATTTCCCTTCCTCAATATATGCCCTGATGGGATCCATCCAAGATGGTCCTAAATCAAGGGTAATAAAGTTCATCATTAGATCTTCGTCTATGCTTCGACTAGCCAAGACTTCTATTGGGATTGTTCTTTGTAGCTCGGTGCGTGTGGCTGAAGCTAACCGAGCTAAGGCCTCCGCTTTTGCATTCTCCAATCTTGGTATTCTTATTATCTATACTGCGATCAAGCTTGATAAAACCTCCATTTATTTTGCATGATACCTGATCATTAATTCTCCTTTGGCTGCATATACTCCCAGAATTTTATTTACGATCAATTGCAAGTCACTTAATATGATAACCTGCTCTGCCCCCATGGTTTTTACCAGGCCAAGTACTGTAATCATAGCTTCATTCAGCCTCATTATTAGAAGCACAAAGCATACTCCACATCGACCTCATCCGGGATGTTCAAAATAATCTCTGCCCCACAGCCTGTAATATAAGATTAGCCATCCACATATAGATTCCATATAGGTACCTCGTCCTCAAATTTTTGATCGGACAGAGTTCCTCGGTGGAATATTTATTGCTTCCTTTTATCCTCCTCTAGTACTTCTTGCTGCTCGTCGACCATCTCCTCCTGATCGTCAACTGACTTAAGTTGATCGGGGTTTAAATTTGATGATCCTGTAACATCCACATGTTGGTCGGTATTCAACTTTTTCTCCTCGGAGGTGTCAGGATAAGTGAATTCTGCGATAAAATCTGCTACTGCTTTCCCTTTAAGTGACGACCTAGGCTCATAAATTATATCATATTCACCAAGTTTTACTGCCCAGTACATCAATCTTCCTGATTTTTCTTACTTATGAAGAGCTTGCCTCAGTGGCATATTGGTATACACTACTATGGTATGAGCTTGGAAGTACGACCTCATTCTTCTACTTGCTTCAATAAACGCTAGTGCCAACTTTTCTAGTCTTGGATATCTGATCTCTGCTCCTTGGAAGGCCTTGCTAGTGTAATAAATTGGTTTTTGCACTCCATCCTCCATTCTTATTAATGTCGAGCTAACTGCATTTTCTGAAACTGCCATATACAAGTATAATCTTTCTCCCATCACTGGCCTGGACAACAGTGGGGGTGCTCCCAAGTATTTCTTTAACTCTTGAAAGGCCTTCTCCCATTCATCATTCCATTCAAACATTTTTCGGAGTGTTTTGAAGAATGGGAGGCATCTATCAGTTACTCGTGATACGAATCTATTAAGTGCTGCAACTCGCCCTGTGAGACTTTGCACTTCCTTCTTCGTCGTTGGAGATCGTAGCCCCAATAGAGCCTTGATCTTTTCTGGGTTTGCTTCAATACCTCGTTAGTTGATAATATACCCGAGGAACATGCCTTCTCGTACTTTGAATATGCACTTGGTAGGGTTCAACTTCATTTGATATTTATCTAATTGATCAAAGGTTTGACCTAGATCAATTAGATGGTCAGCATCTTTCTTGCTCTTTGTCAGCATATCATCAACATAAACCTCCATATTATGACTGATTTGCTCTACAAACACCTTGTTCATCAGCCGCTGATATGTTGCACCTGAATTTTTCAAACCAAAAGGCATAACATTATAACAGTAAGTTCACCAAGGGGTAATAAAAGAGGTACTCTCCCTGTCTTCAGGTTTCATTTTAATCTGGTTGTAACCAGAATAAGCATCCATGAAGCTCAACAGCTCGTGTCCCGAGGTAGCATCCACTAATTGATCAATTCGGGGCAAAGGAAAATGATCCTTTGGGCATGCCTTGCTGAGGTCGGTGAAGTATACACACATCTTCCACTTGTTTTTCTTCTTCTTCACCATCACAACATTAGCTAACTAATCTGGATATTTGACATCTTCAATAAAGAAAGCTTTTTGGAGCTTCTCAACCTCCTCTTCTATAGATTGATTTTTCTCGGGGCTGAACACTCTTCTTCGCTGCTTCACAGGTTTGATTTACTTGTTCACATTAAGTTTGTGACACAAGAAATTTGGGTCTATTCCTGGCATATCTTCGTGGCTCCATGCGAAAGTTTGTTTTCTACTTTTTAGGAAGGCTATCAATTCTTGTTTTAGTGGGGTGTCCAACGATGAACCGATTTGAGTTGTTTGTTCTGGGTGTTCGTCGTCCAGAATGACATTTTCAGTAGCTTCCACCACTTGACCTTTTACGAGCTGCGACTCGTCTCTAGGATCTAACATTTCAATTTCTGCACCTTCATCCACTTGATAGGTGGTAGTCTTTTTCCTAGATTCTTCCAGTTCTTCTTGCTTGGCAGATGAATAGTAGCATTCTCGAGCTACTTTTTGGTCACCCTTCACAATTCCTACTCCAAAGTTGGTTGGAAATTTTAGGCATTGATGTACAGTAGATGGGACTGCTTCGACCTTCTTCAAACCTACCCTTCCCATGATGATATTGTAAGCTGATTGGATATTTTTATCCATCACGAAAAAGTGCACTCTTTCTGTTCGATAAGCAGGCCATGTACCGATGAACATATCTAACTTGATCGTCCCAAGTGGAATAACTTTCTCGCCAAGAAAACTGAGGAAGGGCCTGTGATAAGGCTCCAACTGAGACGACTTTAGATTTAAGCTGTCGAAGCATGAGCAGAACATGATATCCGCCGAGCTACCGTTATCCACCAGTACTCTTGAGATCATTACTTCCTTCATCCTCATTTTGATCACCAATGGATCATCATGAGGATATAACACACCTGCGAGGTCGTTCTTGGAGAAACTGATGACTAGTTTTTCTTTGTTCACCTTCCTCGGGCGATCATCCTCAACTAAATTTATTCATTGAATATATGAACAAGCTTGAGCCTCATTGAGGTATGATTTCCTCTCTGCATTAAGATCTCCACCTCCTGCATCTCCACCTGTAATAACATTACAATCAAATGATCCAAAACGAATTGAAAATACCTCACGCACTGGTTGTCTTGGTCTTTTGGGGAGATCGAGGTCGTATTCTAGATCATCTTCATGACCTCTTTTCTTATTTTCTTCTGCTCGACGAGGAGATCTAGACCTCTGTCTTTCTCGGTCATTGTTTTTTCCTTCATTTCTGTGATCAACATACTTGGCCATCTTTCCTCGTCTGATGAGCGCTTCGATTTCATTTTGAAGAGCTATGCAATTTTTGGTCGTGTGACCATGGTCTTTATGGAACTCATAATATTTGGCCTTATTCCTCTTGTCAGGATCTGTCTTCATTTTCTCTGGCCAGTTTAACTCCTCGTTGTTCTTGATCTCTTCTAGAACGTGGTTTATATCTACCTTCAAAGGAGTATAGTTTCCAAATTTCTTTAATTGTTCCAATGCTTGCTTTGCTTTTGACTGCTTATTACCACCATTATTCTTCTTGATGATGCTGAAAATCAGCACCACCAGGTGAGGTGTTTGCAAGCTCAATACAGGTGTAACAATGGCAACACAGCTATATGAATAAGTTAAGAATGAGGTGAGGATAAGAGGAACGACACCCGAATATGAGTGGTTCAGCCAATGTGGCCTACGTCCACGGTGAGTGTGTGAGAGTAATATCACTGAAAGAAGGCACTAATGGCCATGGTTACAACCTCTCAAGCTCTCTCTCTCTCTCTACTGTGTATATTTAGACAGAGTTTTAGCTAGGTTTTTTTTTCTCTGGATCCTTTTGCAAGGTAGGGGTGATCCCTTTATATAGTGCCTAGGGGGTGTAATGTACCCCCTATGCACGTAATGTGCATGTGTGTAGTTTCCTCACCAATGGGGATGTGCCACCTGTCATGGCCACATGTAGATAATGATGATGAAATATTCCCCCACGTGTGGGGAATAATCTTGTTATAACTGATTTATGCCCAGGTGTCCTTATCCAAACGTCAACAGATGCCTGGTAGTCATGTTGGTGAATGGCCTCGGCCGAGGAGAGGCCGAGCTATAAGGGTTGGTCGTCCGCTCAATCCGCGAGGTGTCATGGGCTGTCTCGGCTTTATGTCAGCCGAGTCATTGGCGTGCTGATGGTAAGCGATGCCTCTGGTAACCTCGACCTCCTCCGAGGTAAGGTTCATGTTGAAGGTGAATGTATAGCTTCTTGTCATCTTGGTCTACTTTTGACCGGGGTTACTACTCCTTGGTACCTGGGGTTGATGTTGACATCTGTGATATGAGAAGTGTCCCCGGGGGGTGTGTGGTAGTGTCGGCCTGGGCCGAGGTAGACTTGGCCGAGGGATGATATCGTGGGCCCCGATGCACTGGTGGGTTGGCCATCATCTCGGCTTTCATCTCGGCCGAGGTAGGCACCTCCAGGCCGAGGTCATACTTGGGTATATCAATCACCCCCCAGCCCTTACTCATTTGCGAGAGTGGGTGACTAGGGGGTTCTTGCCTCCGAGGTCTATTCACCCCAAAGTCAATACCTGCATGACACTTGTCCGTTGCCAAAGCGTGCCCACTTGGTTGGCACATGATGTCAGTTGTCCCTTGGGCTTCCCAAGGCAATGATGAGCCTTGGGAATCGTGCCCAAGTATTTAAAGGTTAAAACCTTTCTTTTTCTTCTTCTTCCTCATTTCTCTCCTGTTCAAGCGATTGCTCCCCTGTTTTCTGCAAAAAAATTCTCCGAAGTTGGCCTCTGCTCCAGCGATTGTTCCGCCGAGGGATACCTCACTTCCTGCGCGATACTCTCCACCTTATTCACCAATCTCACCTTCAGGTATCCTCCCTCTCCATTTCCTTCGTTTTTGATATTTTTTATCTTGAGTTTTCCGGCTAGTTCTTGAGTTTTCCGGTGAGATCTTGGGTTTTCCGGTGAGATCTTGAGTTTTTCGGTGAGATCTTGGGTTTTCCGGTGAGATCTTGAGTTTTTCGGTGAGCCAGGCTTCCTGTATAAGTTCTTTGGTTTGATCTCTAATTCCCTTAACTTTTCAAGCCATATTTGTTTGTAGTTTTTAGGATATTCCCTCAAGTTTAGGGTCTGCTAAAGCCTTGGATCGTCCCCAGATGCTCAGACCCTTGTACCAACTTCTTGAAGACTTCCCATCTCTAAAAGAAAAGACCTTAGATAAGATTAGACAAATAGAGAGATCTCAGGAAGAAGCTCGTAGGTCGCAAGAGTCCCCCATCAGACCCCTCTTTCCTCCACCTCTCAAGGTGGTATACCCTCGTCCTCCTGAAAATTTTTACCAGACAGACGTCTCTGCCAACAATTTGCCAATGTCCGAGTCTGAATCTTCCACCTCTGATCCAATGTCAGTGGACTCTTTCCAAGAGGCCATGGACTTCACTACTCAGGCTGATCAGAACCCTGACCATGCCGAGGTCTCCAGTCGTGCCTCGTCTCAAAATGGCACAAGTACCTCTGGTTCTTCTTCAGAGGTTGAACTTGTAGAGCCAAGTGTGGCTGTGCCTCCCATTCTAAATGCTATTCCATTGTCGGCCGTCACCGAGGCCGAGTTTGCTCAGAGGTTCCCTGGTAACCCGTCCACGTCTGCTCCAACCGACGTTGAGTCTGACGATGATGAGGATGCCGAAAGTGATGTAGACACATCTGAGGCGGACGAGTATGAGAGCACAATTACTAAGGTGGATCTACTGCACTTCACTCCATTATCCCCTCTATCCACTTAAGGAGACCTCTGAGGGAAGAGAGGGCCTACCACGGTAGGGATGGAGAAATCTGCCTGTACGAGCAGATGTTCAAGTTAGGTTTTCATCTTCCCTTCCACCCCGTAATTAGGACCAGTCTATCATTCATTAACTTGCCCCCCTCGCAGGTCTCTCCCACTGCTTGGAGGGTTATTATAGGGGCCATCATCTTGTGGAGGGCGGTTCACCACTCTGACCTCCCAGTGCAGGTCTTTGCTGGTTGCTACGTCCCTACCTCGGCCAAGAATCATCCGAGTTACTATCACTTTGTGGCTCGGAGGCCTGAGAAAAAGATGCTCCTGGTCACTCAGACCTCCAACCATAATTGGAAACCCAGGTACTTTTTTATCTCAGGGCCTTGGAAATTTGGTTCTTCCATTCCCTCTTCCATCTTCGAGCCGAGAATACCCCGGAAATGGGGCAAAGTTACCATGGCTTCCAGGGTCGACCCTGGACTAAGTGTGCAACATGGCAAAAGGGTGAAGGCCCTGCAGGACCAAGGGGCCCATGGTATGTTTGTTAAGTTTGAGCATCTGCTGACCCCCCAGTATCTCTCGGGGACGAGCCTGGGCGGATTTCCCTTAGCTGACTTTGGTAAGGATTTTTATTTTGACCCGTGTAGCCTCTTATCATACGTACTTTATTTCTGACTCGTATCTTTTTACTTTTGCAGAGAAACCACCAGACGTTTCAGAAGAGTTGTGGGAGATGGCGGCTCCAAGCTTGTCCAGGCTTGTCAAGAAGACTGGCATGAATGCCCCTCTACCTGCTCCTTCAACATCCAAGTCAAAGAAGAGGGCACATGAGGTCCATCCTCTTGAGGATCAGAGGCCGAGCTCCAGGACCAAGAGGGCCTCAGACACTGCGATCCCCCTCACGGCCGACACGTTATCAGCCCGTCTGGACTAGTTAAAACTATCTGATAGCGTGGTCGGCCACAACCGACAGGCCATGGATGCTCTCAACAACATGATGACCGAGGCCGACAAGCGTTTCTTCAGGTCTATGGAGACCCCCATGATGGTTGAATTTGGTCTTCACCGAGTGGTCCAGGTATAACTAGCTCTCGTCTAAAGTGCAACGTCTGATTCTGCTCTTTCTCTAATTTCTTCATTTATTGTGCAGGGTGCGGCGACCATGTATCAGCTATCCAACTGGGCCCTGAGGAAATTGCCTCTCATCCAGAAGGCGCAGGAGGCTGAAAAAGTTGAGGGCACCCTGAAGGCCGAGGTTGCTCGTCTGAGGACCGAGTTACAGGAGGCTGAGACCAAGGCTCAGACCTCTGAAAATAAGGCCCAATCCCTAGAGAAGGACATCTCTGCACTTGTTCAGAGTCATACCAAGGCCCTGAAGGACAAGGACGATGCTTTGCAGAGGAAAGTTGATGCTGCGGTGAAGGCTTCTCTTGCAGACGCCTCGGAGACAATAATTGCTGACTATAAGGTCTCCTAGGAGTTTGTAGGTTTTGGCCTAGAGTACCTTGAAAGGGGTATCAAGGCCACCTCCAAGTGGGCCGAGGTAAGGGAGGCCGAGGTTGGCACCATTAAGGCCTCAGATTTTGTGGGCCTCGGCTTTGCCGATGCCCAATTTGCCCAGGCCTTGCAGGAGATAGAGGATGAAGCTGCTGCCCCTGGTCAAACTGTTACTCTGGAAGGGGCTGACCTCGGAGAAACTGACCCTGCAAACGAAGTAGCCGAGGTGACCAATACCGAGCAGGCCAACCCTGAAGAGACATCAGACGTTCCTAATTCAGATGTTTAACTTGTATTTTCCATTTTTTGTTTTGACTTGTAATCTTGCATGTAATTTCTCACACTTAAATATTATGCAATTTCAAGCTTTTGTTGAATGCAAATGTCTCTCTTCATCTTTATTTGTGAATGTACATGGATGCTATGCACTCTCTGAAGCCATTACTGAATGTGGTGCCATAACTGTTGCTTAAGAGTCTGAGGTCCTCCAACCGAGGTGTCCGAGCTCAGACCTCGTCACCACCAAGTGGTTATGAGGGTCTGAGGTCATCACCTAGGCCGAGGTAAGCCTCATAATAAGAGGTTAAGGGTCTGAGGTCCTCCAGCCGAGGTGTTCGAGTTCAGACCTCGTCACCACCGAGTGATGTTATGAGGGTCTGAGGTCATCACCTAGGCCGAGGTAAGCCTCATAATTTCACCAAATGAATGATGTTAAGAGTCTGAGGTCCTCACCTAAGAGGTTATCCCCATAATAAATTTCACCAAATGAATGATGTTAAGGGTCTGAGGTCCTCCAGCCGAGGTGTTCGAGCTCAGACCTCATCACCACCAAGTGATGTTATGAGGGTCTGAGGTCATCACCTAGGCCGAGAATGTCACCAAATTAATGATGTTTAAGGTCTGAGGTCCTCACCTAAGAGGTTATCCCCAAAGTAAATTTCACCAAATGAATGATGTTAAGATGAAACAAGAATTTGCCATGGAAACTGATCTTTATTCACAACCTCTTCTCAATAAGATGGTACATTTACAATTGACAAAATAGATGCAACATTATATGAAATATCTCTTTAGGTGGTCGGCGTTCCATGGGTTGGTGAAGGGTTCTCCCTCTAGGTTCTCTAACCTATACGTGCCAGGCACAACCTCTTCCGTTACTCTGTAGGGGCCATGCCAGTTCGGGTGAAGCTTGTTTGCTTTCTGTAGGGTCTTTTTAAGGACTAGATCCCCTACCGCAATGGGTCTTGCTTTTACCCTTTGATTGTAGAATTTTGCTGCCCTCTGCTGGTAGGCTGCTTTCCTGACCTCTGCGTCTTCCCTTCATTCTTCAATAAGGTCCAAGTCTAACCTCCTCCTTTCCCCATTGCTGTCCTGATCATAGGTCTGAATCCGATGAGTTGGTAGGCCTATCTCCGTTGGTATGACGGCTTCTGAACCGTGTGCCAGCATGAATGGGGTTTCTCCCGTGGGTGTCCTTGCTGTGGTCCTGTAAGCCCATAGCACAGCGTAAACCTCTTCTATCCATCTCCCCTTCGCGTCTTCTAACTTCTTCTTGATTCCATCCAAGATTGTCCTATTTGTGACTTTAGTCTGGCCATTAGCCTAGGGTCGACCAGGGGATGAGAAGAACTGTTTAATCCCCACACTTTGGCAATACTTCTCCAAGGAGGCGTTCTTGAACTGGGTCCCATTATCTGAGATGAGCGTGTTTGGGAGACCATATCTACATATGATGTTCTTCCAGATGAACTGAAAGGTCTTCTGTTCTGTAATTGTTATCATGGGTTCGGCTTCTGCCCATTTTGAAAAGTAGTCAATGGCAACTATCAAGAATCTATAGTTGTTGACTGCTCTTGGCAAGGGTCCTACCAAGTCAATTCCCCATACCGCGAACGGCCATGGAGAAGAGATCGATATCATGGGCTGATGTGGTTGATGGGGGATAGTGGCGAACCTCTGACATTTGTCGCACCTCTTCACATACTCAGCAGAGTCCCTAGACAAGGTTGGCCACCAGTATCCCTGAGTGATGATTCTCTTGGCTAAGGGTCTTCCTCCTATATGGCTAGAGCAAGAGCCTTCATGAACCTCCTGCAAGATCCGAGGTACTTCCAAGGGGTGAACACATCTGAGGAGGGGCAAGAGGAAACCTTTTTTGTATAAGACGTCTCCTACCAATGAGAACTTGGCAGCCCTGTATCTCAGCTTTTTCCTTTCCAGTTTGGACTCAGGCAGCTCCCCCTCCCTCAGGTATCTGACTATCGGGTCAATCCACGAGTCTCCCGGGTTTATATTGTGACAAGGGTTACATACCTCGTCCTCCTCGATGCTTGCTTTTCCTAGAACTTCAATTGGGATGGTTCTTCCCAAATCTGTCTTCATTGCCGAGGCCAGTCTTGCCAATGCGTCAGCATGGTTATTGCTCAGTCTAGGCACTCTCTTCAGCTTGGCCTCTTCAAAAAACTCTAGCAATCCTCTTACCTTTTTTAAGTACCTGGCCATCCTCTCATCCTTGGCCTCGTACGCCCCCAGCACTTGGTTAACAACCAACCTTGAATCACTATGAAGTAGAAGCCGCTTTACCCGCAGAGTCGTTGCCAATAGGAGGCCCGCTATCATGGCCTCATACTCAAACTCGTTGTTTGAAGCCAGGAAGTTGAATCTTAAGGCATACTCAATGTTGGCGCCATCTGAAGCTGAGAGTACTAGCCCCGCGCCGCTTCCACCATCACAGGAGGATCCATCCACGAAAAGGCTCCACACATCTTCCTCTGAAGAGAAGACCCCTTCTCTCATCACTCCTTTTTCGAAGAGGTATCGATCCTCTTCGTTCTCTTCTACCCTCCTCCGGGCCTTGACTAGGACTACCTCTTCTCGGCCTTGGAAGATGTAAGGGTCTATCTCTTCCGAATCTCGGGAGACAGCTCGGCTCTTCTCTGACTCAGTCTCTTCCCAAGTGAATTCCGCGACAAAATCTGCAAGGGCCTGCCCCTTAATGGCCATCCTGGGCTGGTAAGTAAGATCATACTCCCCTAGTTCAATGGCCCAGGCCATCAATCTCCCGGACTTCTCAGGCTTGTGCAGAACCTGTCTTAGTGGGGAGTCTGTAAGGACTATCATAGAGTGAGCTTGAAAGTAGGGTTTCATTTTCCTTGAAGCATGGATAAGAGCATAAGCCAATTTCTCCATTCTGGGGTAGTTCTGCTCAGACCCTTATAGGGCCTTACTGTTGAAGTATACAGGCCTCTGAACTCCACCTTCTTCTCGTATGATGGCCGCGCTAATAGCTGACTCAGAGACTGCCAAGTACACAAACAACCTCTCTCCTGCAATGGGCCGGGACAGCAGCAAGGGAGATCCTAAGTAGGACTTGAGTTGATCAAAGGCTTTTTCACACTCTTCATCCCACTGGAAGGCCTTCCTTAGAATCTTGAAGAATGGAAGACACTTATCCGCTGCCCTGGAAACAAACCTGTTCAGGGCAGCTACTCTTCCAGTAAGTCTTTGGACATCCTTGATACTCCTAGGGGTCTTCATGTCGAGCAATGCTTTGATCTTCTTAGGGTTTGCCTCAATCCCCCTTTGATTAACTATGAACCCTAGAAATTTCCCTGCTCCTACACCGAAGACACATTTCGCCGGGTTGAGCTTCATTCTATATGAATCCATAACATCAAAGGTCTTCTCAAGGTCTGCCACGTGAGTACATGCCTTCAGGCTCTTCGTTAGCATATCGTCCACGTATACCTCCATGGTCTTACCTATCTGTTCCTCGAACATCCTATTGACGAGACGCTGATATGTTGCCCCCGCATTTTTCAGACCAAAGGGCATCACTTTATAACAATAAGTCCCCTTGTCAGTGATGAAGGCTGTCTTCTCAGAGTCTTCGGTGTCCATGAAGATTTGGTTATAACCTGAATAAGCATCCATGAAGCTCATGAGCTCGTGCCCAACTGTTGCGTCCACCATCTGGTCTATCCTAGGTAGGGGATAGCTGTCCTTCGGGCAAGACCTATTCAGGTCTGTGAAATCTACACACATCCGCCACTTTCCGTTGGCCTTAGGCACGACCACTACATTTGAGAGCCACTCTGGATAGGTGATCTCTTGTATGAACTCGGCCTCTTCCAACTTTTTCACTTCTTCCCGAATGACCTCATATTTATCTCTGGAGTAAATTCTTCTCCTCTGCTTGATTGGCCTGGCATCCCTATCCATGTTGAGTTTGTGGGTCATGACCTCAGGGTCTATACCAGGCATGTCGGTGTGGTTCCAGGCGAAGACACTCTGCCTCTTCCTGAGAAGGCTTACCAACTCTTCCTTAATCTTTGGTTCTAGGGCCTTGCCGACCTGGACGGTTTTTTCCGGCTCGTCCTCGTTGAGGACGATGGATTCTACCTCTTCCGCGGCCTCGCCCTTCTTTAGCTTTGTTTCATCTCTCGGGTCAAGAGTGTCTATGCTGTATGTGGCGGTTGCTTTCTTATGGGCCTCCCTCTCTTCCGCTGAGTTGAAATAACACTCTCGTGCCGTGGTCTGATCCCCTTGCACTTCCCCTACCCCATACGGGGTCGGGAATTTTAGCATTTGATGGATCGTTGACGGCACGACTTCAAACTCCTTGAGGGCCACTCTTCCGATGATGAGGTTGTAGGCCGAGTAGACATTCTCGTCCATCACAAAAAAGTTTATCTTCTTAGTCAGCCTCTTGGGCCACTCATCCCCCATACGCACATCCATCTCATACATGCCTAATGGGTGCACTTTCTCACCACTGAAGCCTATCAAGGGGTGGTGGTATGGCACTAGCCTTGATCTGCTAAGACCCAAGCTCTTGAAACAAGGCCAGAACATTACATCTGCTGAGCTTCCCCCATCTATGAGGATTCTCCCTACATCGCACCCATGCACCCTTGTCGTTATGACCAAGGGGTCATCATGGGGGGCTAAGATGCCCTTGAAGTCGAGCCGAGAGAAACCTACCACTAGGGTGTCCATGTCCACCTTCGTTCTCTTCTGCACCGCGTCAGAAGACGTCAGGTTCACAACCTCTGGTCTGGCTACCGACTTGGCCTCAGCTACATGGGCCTTTCTATCCGCTACCTCAGAGCCGCCTCCTGCGAATCCCCCATATATGGTGCCAACACCAAAGGAGATCATTCCTACCCTCTTCACTGGGGTATTGTCATCCCTCGGTGGGAGATCTGGGTCATCTCCATCATCACCCTCTGAATCATCATGCCCTCTGACTGGGGCATCGCCGCGACACCTGTCATCTCTCCTCTTCCTGGGGTCTTCTCTTCCAGCTTTCGGGGCTTTGCCGTCCACATACTTTCTCAGCTTCCCAGACTTCAGCATTTTCTCAATCTCATCCTTTAAGGCGAAGCATCTGTCTGTGACATGGGCGTGATCCTGATGGAACTCACACCAGAGGTTTTTATTCCTCTTATGCGGTGGGGCCTTCAGCTTCTCTGGCCACCGCAGAGCCCTGTCAGTCTTAATATCATTAAGGATGTGCTCACAGCTCACAGTCAGAGGAGTGTAATGAGCGAACTTATCCTCCGCTGACCGCTTCTTCCCTTCTTTCTTACCCTGGGACCCCAGCGCTACCGCGGTTCTCCTCCTCGTATTTGGCGGACATCGCCTCCTCCGCATTCATCAATTTTCCTGCAGTGGACAACATCTCCGCCATAGACTTGGGGGGGTCTTCCGCCAGCTTCCATAGTAGCTTTCCCTTCTGAAGACCTCCTATAAGGGCGGTCATGGCTATACTCTCTTCATAGTCCTCCACCTCTAACTTCTCCTTGTTGAATCTTGCTATGTAGTCTCTCAGGCTTTCACCCTTAGCCTGTTTGACGTATAGGAGGTGGGTGGTCTTCTTTTGGGGCCTTACCCCAAAGCAGAAGTTGTGGATGAACTGCTCGGCCAAGCCTTTGAAGTTTTCGATCGAGTTCTTTGGAAGAGAGGTGAACCAGCTATGCGCTGCCCCTGTCAAGGTGCCCGAGAAGGCCCTGCACTTCATCTCATCAGGTATCGAGTAAATATCTGTGGCTGACTGGTACATCTCGATGTGGTGCACTGGGTTAGTGCTGCCATCATACTTAGGAGTCACCACAGGAGGTTTGAATTTAGCTGGGGTTGGGAACCCCACTATCCTGGCCACAAACGGTGAGCCCTCAGTGTAGCCCCTCTGTAAGGGGTTCCTGCTCTTTATGAGGTCCCCTATCTTCTCCTCGAGACGTTGTATCGAGTCATTCCATGGTCTTCTCTCATCAACTTGGCCGAGGTTATCCCCTGCCACCTCTTTTCGGTGGACAGAGGGTTCCCCAGCCGCGACCCGCTGACTGTTGACCTCATCCTGCTCCCTTGCTCTTCTCTCCATGGGTCGTCCTTGATCTGGCCGAGCCTGCCTATCCCCTCTTTGGGAGCCTGCGGCACTCCTTGACCTTGATAGCCTATGTCTTAGGTCATTAACTGGTCCCAGCCTCTCGAAGGCCGAGCCTCTGCTCAACCTGTTGAAGGCCGACCCCCTCTGCCGTGCCTCATCTCTTCTTTGGCCGACACATCCTTGGCTTTGCCAAAGAGGTCGTACGGTGTTATCGGACACCTCATATGGCCCCCAGCAGTCCTCTGGGGCCTCTTCTGCTCCTATGTCATCATACCTGTCCTCCGGGCATGGGTTTCCTTGCCTCCCCAGGCGCAAGCGCCTAGGGTCAGCAACATCCCTTCTCCGCGGGGGTACAGGTCGGTCCTTCATCGGTGCCTGGGGTGGTCCCCTGGCATCCGGTTGGGGTTGAACTGCCGCCTGGGTGATCATGTCCGGCGAGACTCCGGGTGGTCTCATCATAATGGTTTGGCTGAGCTGTGCAAATTGCACCTTCATCGCTTGTTGTGTTGCAGCCAAAGATTTCAAGGCAGCTGCCACCTCCGCCATTTCGGACTGGGGAGGAACCTGACTGGAGCTAGCTCCTTCACCTCCGGGCGGCGGAAGAGGCGGCGGCAAGTCTGGTGCCATGTGTTACTACTATAGAACTTTGAGTAGCAGGTGAGCTTAATACCTTAAAGGATCTCTTTCAATGGTGAAACAGCTCCACACAAGGGGTGGTTTCTGGTTCACCACCAGAATCTCCGGTCAGGCTAAGCAGGAAAAGAGGAAGAGATATCTTCTCGTTCCCACAGACGGCGCCAAAATGATGATGCTGAAAATCAGCACCACCAGGTGAGGTGTTTGCAAGCTCAATACAGGTGTAACAATGGCAACACAGCTATATGAATAAGTTAAGAATGAGGTGAGGATAAGAGGAACGACACCCGAATATGAGTGGTTCAGCCAATGTGGCCTACGTCCACGGTGAGTGTGTGAGAGTAATATCACTGAAAGAAGGCACTAATGGCCATGGTTACAACCTCTCAAGCTCTCTCTCTCTCTCTACTGTGTATATTTAGACAGAGTTTTAGCTAGGTTTTTTTTTCTCTGGATCCTTTTGCAAGGTAGGGGTGATCCCTTTATATAGTGCCTAGGGGGTGTAATGTACCCCCTATGCACGTAATGTGCATGTGTGTAGTTTCCTCACCAATGGGGATGTGCCACCTGTCATGGCCACATGTAGATAATGATGATGAAATATTCCCCCACGTGTGGGGAATAATCTTGTTATAACTGATTTATGCCCAGGTGTCCTTATCCAAACGTCAACAGATGCCTGGTAGTCATGTTGGTGAATGGCCTCGGCCGAGGAGAGGCCGAGCTATAAGGGTTGGTCGTCCGCTCAATCCGTGAGGTGTCATGGGCTGTCTCGGCTTTATGTCAGCCGAGTCATTGGCATGCTGATGGTAAGCGATGCCTCTGGTAACCTCGGCCTCCTCCGAGGTAAGGTTCATGTTGAAGGTGAATGTAGAGCTTCTTGTCATCTTGGCCTACTGTTGACCGGGGTTACTACTCCTTAGTACTGGGGGTTGATGTTGACATCTGTGATATGAGAAGTGTTCCCGGGGAGGTGTGTGGTAGTGTCGACCTGGGCCGAGGTAGACTTGGCCGAGGGATGATATCGTGGGCCCCGATGCACTGGTGGGTTGGCCATCATCTCGGCTTTCATCTCGGCCGAGGTAGGCACCTCCAGGCCGAGGTCATACTTGGGTATATCACTTCTGGTCCTTCTTCTCAATCTTCTCGGCCTCAACTTTGGTCTCCTTAGTGTCCATGCTCTTCTTTGCAGCCATAGCTTCCTCGGCATTCATGATTTTGGCTGCTTTTGCCATTAATTCTGACACAGTTCTAGGTGGATCTTTAGCCAGAGTATAGTACAATTTATTTGGAAACAATCCACTCATCAGAGCAGTGATTGTTATCTTTTCATCGTAATCAATAACTTCGAGCTTCTCATTATTGAAACGAGTAATATAATCCCTGGTGCTCTCACTTGCTCTTTGTCTAAAACTTAACAAGTGTGCTACTCGCTTAACTGGTTTTGCTCCAATATAGAAGTTTCCAATAAAGAGCTCGGCCAGTTGAAAGAAAGTTGCAATCTTTCCCCGAGGAAGATTGTTGTACCATATTTGAGCAGATCTAGTGAGAGTTCCTGAAAACTCCCTGCATCGCATCTCGTCTGGAACAGCATAGATATCAGCAGTTGCCTGATATTGTTCTATATGGAGAACAGGATCAGTTTTTCCATCATATTTTGGTGTTACCACTGGGGCTTTGAACTTTGATGGTGTGGGAAAATCCACAATTGCTTGGATAAAAGGTGTCCCTTAGAAAAAAGTTCTTTGTAGAGGATTTTTGGCCTTATCCATTTCCCCTAGTCTATCCTCCAACCTATGAATAGATCCTTTCCATGCGTCATTTCCCTCCTCGGGCCTGTTGGTCCGAGCAACTGATCGTGTTAAATTTGCCTCTTGGGATCTTTCACGACGAGCAGCTGGTCGGGATTGGGCAGAAACTTCCTTTAAATCAGAGAATCATTGAGAGTTCCTCGACACCATCCTAGGGGGACTTTTATTCCTCCTAGGACCCAAATGATCAAAGGGAGAGACTCTACTCAATCTTTCAAGAGCACTAGTCCTTTCTGGAGATAGAGTGACGTTTTGTTCCGTATCTGTGGCTCATACTGATGAAGTTCGGCCAGGTTGATAAGAAAAATCATTGGATCTATCAGTGCGATATGAATCGGTATGTCTAGATAGAGATTCCACTGGGAGTAATGTTCGTCTAGTTCGTGAGGAGGGCAATTGGGTATTTTTCTGAATGCTTCGTTGTCCTGACTGGGCAGGTGCTCCACCCCGGATAGTTTGCATGAGTTGTCACATGGTTTCTTGCATGGCGGTCTGGCCCTGAGCTAAATTAGCCATTATTCAAACCAGATCTTGGACACTTGGAGGAGTGGATGGATTTGGGGGGCTTCCAGCATTTCGATTACTGGATTCAGGATTATCAGCCATTGTAGATGAATTATTTTGGTGAAAAATGATAGTTTCAGTCGTTTTCCATAGATGGCGCCAATTTGTTGATGTAAAAAATTAGATTATCCCTAATTATTTAATCACAGATAAAAAATAAATAAGACAAAGGATTTTAAAGTGGTTCAGCCTCGAAGGAATGGCCTACGTCCACTATTTTGTTATTGCTGACTGTTTGGACTTCTCGATAATAGATATTTTACCAAAAAATTCCGAGTCCCCTGCTAATGAGGAGGTTACAATGTATTTATAGCCTTGAGGCTGTACATGCGAGAGAATATTACATAGTTGTCCAATAGGCGTGTACATCTGTATGATAATAATCAGCATTTAATGCGCATTCAATCCTCTTAATTATCCGGTTATAAATGCTCTGTACGAGGTGCAGCTCGGACCACCTACGCTGCTCGGACCGCTTAAGTAGCTCGGCATACATGAGTTGCTCGGTACAATAAAGTTCCTCGAAGAACACTTGTTGCTCGGAGCGCCTGAGTTGGTCGGGGAGTTTGAGTTCCTCGGAGTCAAGGTGGTGTAAAAAATGTTCGCGGGTGCCATGTAAATTGACACGTGTCTCCACATAATTGGTCCACGTCAACAGGTTAAATTTAGTATCAACATAGATTGTATTGCAAAATCTTTTTAAATGAGTAATTTTTTCAAATATTTTGGGCTTTGTTGATAAATCCATTGCAAATTTAAAAATTAGGCTCATAGTGCACAAGTGTTCACATGCCACTAATTTCTAACCATGCTAATGGTTTTAATGAACACAGGATAGATCCTAATGTATGAATAATGGACAATAAATTATGTATTGTGCACACACATGGAATTGGTCACTGTCCACATGGTTGCCTTATTTTTTAGAGTTGCCTATAAATACATATTTGGCAGTATATTTAAAATAGAGTAGATTTAAACATTTGAGATATCGCTCTAACTAGGTTTTTTTAGAGGTTTTGTAGAGACTATCTTGTAATTACTTATAAATTGAGCGAATTGACTAAGTCCATACTTGATCTATGTCTCATCGGGAATTTTTATGATTGATTTTATTTTCAAATCACAAAATCTTTCCAATCAATTTACATTGTAATCATTTCCATATTTAGATCCAAACTTTATCTAATGAGATTAAGTGATTTATTGGAGGAATTAGCTTTAGGTATTGATTCATCAAAGGAGAATGAACTTATTCTCATGCTTGGTGGATCTATGGGCATGATTCTCATTCAACAAGGAAAGGGTAACTACCCTTTAAGGATCATGTGACAGGTACTTTCCTATATTTTGTAAAACTTCTTTCCAAGCTGAATGAGAGAGATGCATGCAACTGCAAGTTTCCCTCTACATTTAGTTTTCCTCATTTATACGGTTATGTGTATTTATTTTTGGAATGAATCATCAAGTTAGTTCAATTTACATAAATTTACACATAAATACAGTTTAGATCATAAATTGGTAGGATAATTGAACTTTTACTGGATCAAACCTAGTTAATTTTCTTTAATCAGTGTAGATATATGCATGTGTTTGCGAGTTTCCTTTCAAGTAATTTATATTTGTTTTTTTCCCTCACACTTGTTCAAATTCATATTATTGGATTAAAATTGGTCTTCTACAAGTTTTTCCAAATATAGGGTTCTCAATTTCCAAATTAAATCAAAATTGGAAAAAATTGCTACGTATTATATTCACCCTTTTAGGTCATTTAGAGGTGTTTACATATATTTGAACCAACCCCACTTTAATACCTGAGTATGTTGATGTCAAGATCTTGATATAGGTAATATTTGGTCATGGGTAACCTATGTTGCACCAGTTGTGATCTAGCAGGCATCTTCTTCCTCAATTAGTTTACTAAATTCTGTAATAAAATCGATCAATGTGTAGGCTTTGAAGGAGACCAAGAGATGATATTGTGGCACCCCACCTAATAAAATAATGGGTGATCAGTCTTATATCAAATTAAAATGGGAATCTCATTTGGTTCATTCTTAGCATCACTGTTGAAAAACTTTTTAAAACTTACTAACCCCCTGGTATTCCAAAAAGCCGGTGCCATTTTTTTTTTATCAAACAACAGCAACATGCGAATAAGTATAATCTAAACCATTCACATAATCACTGAGTCAATCAATACTGAAAATGAATAAATAAAATCCTTGCTGAATCAACTATCATCTACAAATCCCAAGTCCAAAATAATAAACTGAGTACATCATCCAACTGAAATAACTAAAATAACTAGGGCGACATGCCAAAATAAAATACTGACTGCATCCTACTTTAGGAATGAAATAACTGAAGGAGCTAAGTCTAAATCCTGTAACATCCCCATATGCCGCATCTGTGTAACCCTAGAATAGAAACAAGTCTGGCGTCCCTGTGGCTGGACACCTAAAAGGTTTTGAAAATATTTTATAGCAAGGGTTAGAACCCAAAATATTTTGAAAATAATTAGCAAGTGATTAAAATGCATGTATGCTCTTCATATTTAAGTTAGTGTTGCACTCCCTTGAGGGCCTACTCACCCCTCAACTATTATGCACACCTAATGCTTTTCTTTATAACCCACCTAGTCATCTACTCCGTAACTAGTCCTCATTATAGCTCCTTCCTGTCACACTAATCTAGCCCGAGTATGTTTAATATATGATTTATAAGTTATTTATCTCATTAACTTAAGTAATCATTTTTCATTTAAGGTCATGTAACATTCTCCCTAGTTACTTATAATTAATACAGTTCACTACATGTATTTTACCCATATATAATTATCTGCACCACATATACTTATTGTCATATTACAACATTCACACACATGTCGTAGATTTATAACCATCCTCCCGAGAAGACACTCACCGAATGTTCTCTACAATGCTATCACCCCAAGTATATTCATCTACCCCGATACCCCGACTCAATTATCTCCCCAAATCAGTGAACCAAAAATAAACGCAGTGGAGGCGACCATAGTTCCTTCACCGAAAGTGAAATCGAATCATACCGTAAAGCGGTTCACCTCTGAAAATAATTCAAACAATAAAATCCTAGACGACTATGACCTGGGGATTATACTCGCCCTGCTCATCAAGCCAGGGGATTCACCCAAATCGCGCAACCTCCTGTGATAGCACTAGAGGGGTATGTATTCCTATAAAAATTAGTCAAACCAATATTTATAAAGCACACAAATATATATATATATATATATTTAATTAATCCCAGCTACTCCGTGCACAATTACCTTAACACTAGCCTAACATTCCCAACTCTATAATACGACTTGTAATTTAAATAAATCGCACATTTATTTATTTATCACACAAGTTGTGTCACCCAACTAAAATACCCAGACTCACTCCTTTGGTCCGAAATTCCATCTCTCATATTTTTTTCCTCAAAATACCATTATTCCGGTTAACACTCTTTTTATTTTTAATATTCCATAATTTATTACATAACTCTATAGTAAATTAACCCAGCCCAATCCGTGCCTAAGCACTCGTACCACTAGACAAAAATATCTGAGTCAATTTCCCGACTCTAAACTTTAATTAACGTTCCCATTAATTAATTGGTTATCATGGCGTCACTCAACCAAAATATCCGGACACATTCCCTTGGTCCGTAATTTAATATACATAATTTATTATCCAAAATTTCCCTTAATAAGTTTGACACACTTACTAATTTAATTTACTTTAATGTACCTCTTTCAACATCATTAATTCATAAACCATCTTATACTGTTTGTCCCCTTAAAGGCTTAAATAACCCATGCAGCAATTACAAGAACCACTCTAATGAATTGAACCCCTCAATTAAGTCACAAGCCAAATAGTAAAGGCGATAAAAAATGGTCGGATTTTACCACATCGTTCGAACGAGACAGCGCGTCATTCGAACGACTCATCATGTCGTTTGAACGACAAGGAAGTCGCACAAATGAGAACCCAGGTCATTCGAATGACCCCTGGGTTTTTCTCTCTCTTCTTCTTCGTTCAGTTCATCCGCCACTAATAAACATTTCAATCCCTATATTTCGAGATTTCTTCAATTGTCTTCCATTCAAAACCCACACCAGCTTAATAATCTTAGCTCCAAAATTTAATCCAATCATCAACCCAGATGCGAAATTAAATATGGTATTTCCCAAATCCTTTCCAATTTATAAATCGTTCTTAATTTATCCATTAGTTACTCAATAGTACATATGAAATAATATTCATTCTCAATCCAAATCTTATTCGTATTATTCAACAAATTAAAAAATCCATTTATGTGTCAACCTAATCCAAAATCATTTGTTTATCACACCCACTATGATATGAATTGAAAACTACAATTAATTTAAAAGCATGTTTAACCACTTACCTTATAGGGTTTGTAGGGTCTGGGTCCCTTTAGTGTAGATGATGATTTGATGAATTTAATCCAATCATCAATGCAGATACGAAATTAAATATAGTTTTTCCCAAATCCTTTACAATTTATAAAGTGTTCCTAATTTATCCATTAGTTCCTCAAGAGTACATACGAAATAATATTCATTCTCAATCCAAACCTTATTCATATTATTCCCAAATTAAAAACCCCATTTCTATGTCAACCCAACCTAAAATCATTTGTTTATCACACCCAATGTGATATAAATTGAAGACTGTAATTAATTTAAAATCAAGTTTAACCACTTTCCTTATAAAGTTTGTAGGGTCTGAATTCCTTTGGTGTAGATGATGATTTGATGAAGAACACCCACACTTGTTCTTGCTTTTGGCTCCCACGAGTTCTCCAAATTCTCCCTCTTTTCTCCTCTACGCAATTAGGGTTTGTTAAATGAGTTATGGGTTCCACACTCTCTCACTTTAAGATTTTATTAATCCAATCCCTTTTTAAGCTTGTGGGCATTATAAAAATGGCCCAAACTCTCTCGTGTAGGCATAGTTATGCCTAAAAATGTCTCGAGACCCATTTACTACCCCGGGTACTCTTTTTCGACTATCTCGACCTATCTGAAATGAACCGTGCACTCATAATTATCATTCGAATTATTTTACTAAAAATCCTTATCTCGACCCTAGTATAGTCTATATCTGACTCCCGGTTGAGATAAATTAATGCCATGTCACTATCACCTGTTATGATGTAAATAAATTATTACTATTCACTTAGTAGTATAAATTCCAGAAATATTAACCATTTACTCTCTAGATTAATATTTAAATACATATTAATAATAATTAATTCAAATTAATTACGACACACAAGTAATTTAAAATTAGCCGAATTAATTAAATATTGAATGCACAATAATACGAGGTGTTACAAATATTATAAGTAAAACTCCCTACGCTATAGAAAACACTTCACTAGTCTTCGTGAGGTATTTGGCTTATGAAGAACCTTCCAGATGGATTGATCTTCCGAAGAAAAGTTGACTTTTTTAGGATTGAGTCTCATCTTGTTTCTCCTAAGTATGGAAAAATTCATGTGGAGGCGGTGGACATAATAGATTAAGACTAGCATATCTTCAGCACATGCTTCCATAGTTGAGTTGATAAACATTACAATTCTAGATTTTACCACTCTTTGGTAAGTTTTCTAGCATTATGATGGCCAAATTGCATTACCTTGTCGCATTAAGTACATTTGTTTTTAATGACAAAATTCTTTTCCTTGTCTTGAGGTTCCATTAAGATCTAGTTGTAACTAGAGTAGGCATATATGAAGGATATGAGGTCATGCCAAGTGGTTGGATTGACCAATGTGTCTATTCTAGGCAGTGGATAGCAATCCTTGGGGGAATCCTCATTAAGGTCATTAGTAGACACACATTCTCGATTTTTATGTCCCAACACCACATTTAATAACCACTCCGAATATTGAACTTACCTGATGAATTTGGCCTGTAGGAGTTTCTCGACTTAATTTATAGTTCCATGGTTCCTTCATGGGGAGAA
Organism: Sambucus nigra; assembly: GCA_949130495.1. Taxonomy (NCBI): domain Eukaryota; kingdom Viridiplantae; phylum Streptophyta; class Magnoliopsida; order Dipsacales; family Adoxaceae; genus Sambucus; species Sambucus nigra. The sequence continues at coordinate 301,563,770 of OX422214.1, forward strand.
TAACATATTCTTATATTGTGTTGGTGTATGTGTTGGGGTGGTGGACCATAGCTGAATGGTCCACTATGTTCATATTAGAGTGGCACCAATAAAATATAATGTTTCCATCCTTTAGGAAATTTATTGGTAACTCTCACAAGGGATAAGGGGGAATAACATATTCTTATATTGTATCGACTTGTGGTTTAGATATGTTTTGTGGTGGTGGACCAGAACAGAAGGGTCCACTATGATCATATTAGAGTGGCACCAATAAAATATAATTTATCTTACCTTTAGGAAATTTATTGGTAACTCTCATAAGGGATAACTGACATTGGTCCCAATTAGTATTATTTTTGTAAGATCAACATCATTAATGTACATCTCATTGAGGTCTTCAATAATATCCCCTCTTTGTTCTCTTTCTTTAACATGTGGATCTAAAGAATCCACATTAAAAACTCTATATTAGAACTATTTTCTCAATGTTTTTCATCTGCTTTGTATTTTGAGCCCTCAGTTGAGTCCAATAAAGAGTTTGGGAGTTTTTTTTAGTTTCGTCCAAGAGCCTTAGGGATTTAACCAACATTGCTTACTGCATCGAGATAGGTCAAAGGAGCCCTAAATGAACTTTTATTTCCACATGAGTTGGTGTTTATGTCCATTACTGTCCCTAACTTCTCCGTTTACCTCTCATACCTACTGGGAGTAGAAAAACGGAATTACATCCTCTTATTAGATACCATGATATTTAGATTTTTGAGTGATGACCTCCTCATATAACATTATATACTGACGGGGGGGGGGGGGGGGTGTATTACTATCAACTTCACCTAGATAGTGGTGTAACAATCTTCAACCCTTGTTGTGAGTGGTAGGGTGATATAGCCTGTGTTGTAGATCATCTCTCCATTGAATAGTACTAAGGAGTGGTGAGAGGTATGACGTTTTCATGTCTAGTCCCATTACTTCATATCAATCCATGAATATGGTCTCATTTGAGCTTTCGATATTGTTGTGTATCATGTGCATCCTGTCATTTCCCATACTAAATAGGGGGTCATCATGAGATTACCAAATCCGAGTGAGGTTAGCTTCTAGATAGAGCACATTTAGAACCTTTGACCTAGTGTAGCTTGAGAGGTCAGCCTACAATTTTCTCCTTAGGTGGGCCTTATAAGGAAGACTTCCCTTATACCACAAATCCTCCTAATATGATCTTAACACAACTAAATTTTTATTTAACTTTACCATTATATTGAAATTTGTTCCCTTTTCTACAAACTAATTGGCGATCCCCCTTTTGATGAATTTTTTATAAACTTTTTGAGTCAGTAACAATCGTTGGTGTTGTGAGCACAGTCTTTATGAAAATGGAAATATATATTTGTCTTTCCTCTCTTCTGGGGTCCTCGTAGGTCACGTCTCATGAAGTAAATTTTGTTGTTCTATTGTTCATAATAACTCTTCAACAAAGATGTTAAGAGTGGTGAATTCTTGGCCAAGGAGATCTATTCTTCTTACCTTCCTTGCTTTGTTATCAACCTTTTTAGTCGAGGTATCTCTTAGGTATGAGAAAATGCATATCCTTTTATCCTACAGTGATTGAGAGGAGTGGGAGAGGTTTGAGAATATTATGGACATGGTACCTTCTGCATTAATGTACTTTTATTATGTTTTAAGAACTTCAATCATAGAGGGAGGTGGCCTCTTGGTCAAAGATCATAATAATTCATATGTGTTAAGCCCTCAAATGAAATCATCTACATAAATAGTATCATTAAGCTCATCCATATGTTAAGACTCAAGACTTAACCTCTTTGTGCATTATTTAAAGGTCTTTCCTAACTTATGCCAAAATTAGAGGAAGGATGTGATTAAATTACGCATTTTTTAGACCAAATGACGTGACCCACAAAGGATCTGGGTAGTTTAATAATCTTTTGATGGTTTCTGGTTTGATTTTGGAAAACTAATTTTGGGTTATCTCCCCCATAGTGGTTAAGAATAGCTAGTGGGGTTTCTTATCCCATCAAAAGGTTTCATGGTGGGAATATTCCAGAAGAAAGGTATAATGTTGTACTTCATTAGACGTTAAGGATGGAAAAATGAGACGCTGGTAGAATGACTATACTGTTCTAAGTTCTAAGATTTCATGGTGGGTTATCTCCCTCTTCCTGACTATATATGTTTTTCCTGGCCCTACGGATGGCATAATGCGATGCTGGAGATGTATTGATTTTAAATAAGTGAGCTTAGACCCTAGAGTTGTCTAAGGGGGCGACTAAGGTATATTCGTCATTGGTATGGCTTAACCGAGCTTCTGTTAACACTTACCTAAGCTATGGATATAATAGATATGGATAAAAACCCTTTTATGACTTCCCAATAGCTACAATATCTGTTATAGGTAACTACCGTGGTTTTTCCATTTCATTATGGACTTTTAGGCTAAGAGATGAGTTTTAATGTAGCTCTTTTGCATTTGATAAAATTTTGATAAAGTCTTTAGCAGGTTACCCAACTAAGTTGTATGATGTGATTTGTTATTATAATCTTAGGCATGACAATTGAGGTACATGAACACTACTTATAACATTGAATTAAGGGGTGGAGTAAATTTTTTAGGGGTTTTGAGTTCGGAGATCACACTTGGTATCATCTCTAATGTTGGTGATGAGTTAATCTTGGCCAATTAACATATTTACCAACTTCACAAGAAAGAAAAAAATGGATCATAAAGAATGATCTTTAAATTGGAACCACAATGGTAGATGTTTGACTATAACTAAGAAATGGGGAAGCATGAAAAGACCAAATACGATGATAAGGCCCTTTTTTGTGAGGACTCCTACCAAAGAGTGATTATAATCTTTAAGTGTCCTATCTATAGGATACTAACATAGATTAGGTAGCCACCTAAATTGGTGGCCACTTACAAAAGAGGTATAGGAACCTATGTTTCACCTATCACCAAGATCATAATCACATAATCTATAATTACCAATTGTTAAATAAACACTTAGAGGACATTGTTAAGATATGACAACTCAAGGAGTATATTTAATTTGATGAAACACCAAAAGAATGATGTGAATATCATGCTCATAAAATTAATGGTAATGATGTACAACAATTATTAATGGTCATATATATCCACGACTTCAACGAACCATTAAAATTAATAAGCTATAAGATGAAAGAGGATTATAATTTTAGTAACTGTTAAAGAGGCATTTCGGGTTGAGGTATATAATTAAAAACATTACAAGAAGGGGAGAAAAGATATTTATATAAGACGATTTATCATATTCTTAGACTGTGATATAATTGCAGTTAATCTCCCCCATAAGGATGCCTTAGTTTTAAAACTAATGAAGGTTTATTTTAACATTAATAGAATTATAGTTAACCAAAGAATTATAGTCCACCCAAGCTTCCTTTGCTCTTTCCAGCCTCTTCTTCAAGCCATTGAGCATTTTCTTATTGGAGGCCTCTGTCTAGCCATTGCTTTGGGGTATGCCACATAACTGAAGTGGTGTTTGATTCCATGACCGTCACAAAAACTTTGAAAATACCCACTTCAAATTATGTGCCACTATCCATTATGACTATCCTGGGTATCCCAAAGCAACTTACAATGTTCCTCCAAATGAACCTCATCATGTCGGTATGTCTAATGTTTCCAGTGGTTTTGCCTCAATTCACTTAGAAAAATAATCTGTAACGACCAACAAGTACTTGTTATTTCATGACGCTGTAGGGAGTGTAACTACAATATCCAACCCCCATTCTGCAAATAATTATGGACTGATTAAAGGTCTCAATTCGTCGGCTGGTTGATGAAGTATGGGGGAGAATTTTAACACTTTTCACTATTTCAAGAATAGATGCTTGTGTCTTTCTGCATATATGGACACCAATATCCCTCCTTGATTGCTCGAAATGCCAAAGACCTTCATCCCATGTGACTCCCACATATTCCATCATGAAGTTCATAGAGAACTTGGTTGACATCTTTTGGGTGTACGCACTGGTGGTAGGGGCCTGTGAAAGATATCCTGTAAAGCTTTTCATTATGTCCTAAGTAAAATTGAGTAGCTTTCACATTGACTTGATAAGCCTATTTTTTTCTTAGTTGGCAGTTGAGAGAGTAGCTGCAGCGGAAATATTGCGACTTCTCAAATAAAAACCAATTTTAATTAATCCCAAATTTTAGTCAAACCCTAAGACATGCATCTAGGTGATTTATCAAATAAAATATAGCATGCAGGATAAAAACAAACAATTTCAGGAAAAATCCCCGAAGGGCAAAACCTTTTATTTCTAGAACTTTAAAGAATTTACAAGACCATTGACTTACATACAACCTGATAATCGCCCACAAGTGTAATGCACGGTGTCTTCGGTAAACCTTCAAAGCAACGGCTAGAAACGGTGTGACACAGAAATACCCGCAGGTGTCGGTTCCTATATCGGCGGCTGGAATTTTCCCTTTCTAGGAGGGCAGCAATGAAGAAGAGAACGGCTTCTCCACAAGGGTTGAACAAACCAAAGTTGTGTTCTTGGGTTACCAAAAAGATTCACAAAGGTTTGGAAATTGTGTGAATCAAAACATGAGTCTTGGGACTCAAAAAATATGAAGACTAGAGTAATTTGGACTCTCAAAAACGTCTTCTAAAGTCTTGCAAAACAACTCTCCCGAAGTTGGTATTTATAGGAAAAACTAATGAAGAGATCCAGGATTTTAAAACACTAAAATCTTATCCAGCGTCAGGTACACCGAACCGGTTCGGTGTCCCCTGCGAACCGGTTCGCCCCACCGAACCGGTTTGGGCTTCGGTTCGAAAAAGTGCGCTGGTCCAAGAACAAAACACTTCGCATTTCTTTAAGTCTTTTTCTTGGAAAATTTTCTCCAACTTCAAATAGTCATAATTCCTTCACCGTAGCTCGGATTGAGGTGATGTTTCTTCCAGTATATTTGTTGCGACAAGCTCTTCGATTTTCCAGTTGACCGTACCTCCGAATTATGAATGTGAAATTACGAAAATGACCTTGAACTTCCCTATCAAGCCTTATATCACTGTTTTGACTTCCCTTGCATTCCACTTGCATCACGAGCCTAAAATCAAGGAACGTGAAGTCGTTGCGGCAGATGAAGGACTCATTAACGGAGTTGTTGAATGCTTGATGCTTGGATTTCGGATAGAGGCCGTCGTGAGCGATCGTGTAGAGACGTGCCAAATGTAGCCAAATGTAGCGGCGTACGACATACACAACTGTAAGATAACGGACATGAGAATTATGTCTTTACAAACCTCCCCCTATGTCTATGCCGGTACATACATAAAAAATCCGAATTATCAAATATGAAATTGCCTATACAAATCTACCCTCCCATGAACCCAAAACTGGAAAAGGTACAAATGAATAGTCTTCATCGTTTGTTCTACAAATCTTCAGGAATCTCAAATCTTTTCTCATCAGGGTGTGCAATTCAGAGATCATCAATGTAGTACCTACACACATGAGATAAAGAAAAAATACCAAGTGACGTATCGAGTTTGAAATGAGATAAACATAGATATCAATATATGATAAGCATAAGTCAAATCTCAAAACTCCCCCAAAATAAGATAATTCTTTCTCCCCCATTTTTATGATGTCCCCAAATAGACAAATAAGAAGAATGAATCAAATAAGCAAAATCGGGGTGTCACGGTATACAAAAAATACACAAACTATTTTTGATTTTTCAAATTTTTTCATACAAAGATAGGATACCAATATGAACAAATATGATACAAAAATCACACCATGGATTTAGACTCAAACAACCAAGTCATGGAAATGGAATGAATGGGTGTGAACACATTCGATAGGTAAATCAACTCAATCAATCATATGTGCACGATGTATATGTGTACCCCTACCGAATGAACATCAAAAGTATCCTTAGGTGTAAAAACATTTGTTGAATTTAAATGACATCGTCTTATGCAAATCAACAAATCAAAGTCAAATGATTTCCACACCAATAACGTCCAAAACTATATAGCGCATTTTCAAAAATTTCAAGGACGTGCAAACCCGTTTTAATTCTCCAACCAAACTCCCTCATATATATATTCTTTTAGAGGTAATCTAAATTCTCAAACATAGGAGAATTGGTGCAAAAAGGGATCTTTTAACCTCTTTGGACCCCGGATAATAAAATTCCTCAATTTTTTAGGTCCAATTTAGCGGTGGGTTTTGCGCAAAGGATAGATAATTACCTTTCGCAGCCCCTCCCCGTTTTTCAAACAAAGCACACAAACTCACAACATGGTTTTTATATGCACAATTTCCTTATAAAAAATTATCGCGCTTGGTTTGTTTTAAAGATAGGATTGAGATGAAAACACCCAACCAACATGTGATAAGACAAGCACAATAATCAAACAAATCCGTGCATGTGTGCAATAAAGGAAACATGAGTCAAACATGTAGGAAGTAACACTTAATTACATCTTAATGACTCCAAACATTATAACGCACAAGGATGAATTGACCTATTATCTCAAAACACTATCAAATAGTCACATGAAAAAAATGGAATGATGTTGTGACTTGGTCATCCAAAGTGTTCATCCATAAACGATGCAAACAAAATACAAAAAATCTTTTTGGATTTTTCAAAAATTTTTGTCAAACTAAAATCTTTTTGTATTTTTCAAAAAAATTCAAAAACAAGAATTTATACAAAAAGTACAAGTCATCACACTAGTAAAAATATATTATGAAACCACAACTAGTGTATGATAAACATGCAACCACAATCAACCAAAACATTTCACATGGGGTGAATCACGTGCAAGCAAACGGGAATCGTGGACAAATAAACCATAAGCCTCTAAATCTGATTTTCTAACCCAAATAGATGTGTAACGAGGTGGGGGGGTTTTGGGAATCGAATTTATTCTTCTATTAACCTTCCTAGGTTCATTTAACAGCTTGTAACAAAATCGCCTAAGATGACCTTGCCTACCGTAATGTGTGCAAGTGTAAATCGGGCGGTGTGTGTTACCTAAAGGTGACCCTCTCCTCAAATTTATCGATTGCTCTTTTCGAATTTGCCTAGGTGGGTCTCTCCTAATGATCCTAGAAGGTTCTCTCACGATGTTCCTATGGGGCGCCTTTTTAACAAACTTAGGTGCCTCTTTCTTAACAATCCTAGGAGGCTCTCTCACACGTGTGGGAATGGGTGCAACATATTTTTCAAGACCAATACCACCCCTATCCGTTTTGATCTCGACTGTGCCTAAAATCTTATCAAGTTTTCAGACCTAGACTCCAAATCAAATTTCACTTTACTTGAATCTTTCAATTTCACCTCAAGTTCACCTATCCTAGATTCAAGTACTCGTTTAGAATCCTCAAACTCTAAAAGCTCCTTTTTCATAGTCTCCATCAACCCTTTGAGACTATCTCTCTCACCCTCGACGTACTCAAGCTTCTCTTTCAAAATTTTAGCATGAGCCCTAAGTTCTTTAACTAAAAAATCATTATTTTTTATGGCACACTCTTTCAACTGAACTTTCAATTTCAAATTTTCTTTCTTTGTTTTCAAAGTTTCAGCATAAAGTTCATTGAAAGCAGTTTGCAAGTCATGCTCATCTACACTTCCCTTCTCACTTTCATCCACACTCCCATCGCCTTCACTATCATCACTAATCACATGGATGGGAAACTCTCGCCTAGAAGCATAAAAAACTTCTTCTTCCGAATCACGATCACTAAGGGTAGAAACATGAGAAATTGGTTTATTCAATTTCTTCTTTAAATTTGTGGTACACTCATGTAACGTGTGACCAACACCCTCACAACAAGGACACCTCTCAGATTCGTTTTCAATAGAAGATTTAAAACAAGAGTTCGTGTGAATTTTCCAATTAATTTTTTCAAAAATTTGACATCGAAGATCATCAAAACCATCAAAAGCCATTTTTGTGCAAAATCAGAATCAAATCACAATAACTTAGTGCAACAGGCTCTGATACTAATTTGAGAGAGTAGCTGCAGCGAAAATATTGCGACTTCTCAAATAAAAACCAATTTTAATTAATCCCAACTTTTAGTCAAACCCTAAGACATGCATCTAGATGATTTATCAAATAAAATATAGCATGCAGGATAAAAAAAAAACAATTTCAGGAAAAATCCCCGAAGGGCAAAACCTTTTATTTCTAGAACTTTAAAGAATTTACAAGACCATTGACTTACATACAACCTGATAATCACCCACAAGTGTAACGCACGGTGTCTTCGGTAAACCTTCAAAGCAACGGCTAGAAACGGTGTGACACAGAAATACCCGCAGGTGTCGGTTCCTATGTCGGCGGCTGGAATTTTCCCTTTCCAGGAGGGCAACAATGAAGAAGAGAACAGCTTCTCCACAAGGGTTGAACAAACCAAAGTTGTGTTCTTGGGTTACCAAAAAGATTCACAAAGGTTTGGAAATTGTGTGAATCAAAACATGAGTCTTGGGACTCAAAAAATATGAAGACTAGAGTAATTTGGACTCTCAAAAACGTCTTCTAAAGTCTTGCAAAACAACTCTCCCGAAGTTGGTATTTATAGGAAAAACTGATGAAGAGATCCAGAATTTTAAAACACTAAAATCTTATCCAGCGTCAGGTACACCGAACCGGTTCGGTGTCCCCTGCGAACCGGTTCGCCCCACCGAACCGGTTTGGGCTTCGGTTCGAAAAAGTGCGCTGGTCCAAGAACAAAACACTTCGCATTTCTTTAAGTCTTTTTCTTGGAAAATTTTCTCCAACTTCAAATAGTCATAATTCCTTCACCGTAGCTCGGATTGAGGTGCCGTTTCTTCCAGTATCTTTATTGCGGTAAGATCTTCGATTTTCCAGTTGACCGTACCTCCGAACTATGAATCTGAAATTACGAAAATGACCTTGAACTTCCCTATCAAGCCTTATATCACTGTTTTGACTTCCCTTGCATTCCACTTGCATCACGAGCCTAAAATCAAGGAACGTGAAGTCGTTGCGGCAGATGAGGGACTCATTAACAGAGTTGTTGAATGCTTGATGCTTGGATTTTGGATAGAGGCCATCGTGAGAGATCGTGTAGAGACGTGCCAAATGTAGCCAAATGTAGCGGCGTACGACATACACAACTGTAAGATAACGAACATGAGAATTATGTCCTTACAGCAGTGCGTCTTTTTGTAAGTAGACGATGATTGAATCCATCCAGCTTGGAACCTTGTCAATGGAAAGAACGTGCTCGGAGGCCATCACCTTTGCAATGCTAGGCTTGGCGATGAACTCCACTTCTATTGTTCTCCTGAGATTGGAATCTACTGCTGAGCTTAGGTCTGCCAAAGCATTTGTAATACTGTAGTGACCCCGGGGGAATTATTGAACGTGGACTTCCTCTAACTTTGATATCAGCTCACACACCACTACGAGGTATGCTACCATCCTATCATCCCTGGCATTAAAATCTCCACTAACTTGGTTGGACACTAACTTGGGGTCATAATACACTTAGAGTTTATTTTCCCCCACTAAATGAGCCTTATACTGACCAACTATAAGTTTTTGCACTCAGCTTCATTGTTGGAGGCTTCAAACCCAAATCTGATTCCTTGCATGATCATTTCATTCTTCGTCAATACAAGGAAAACCTCTACCACTGTTCCTTGGAATTTTATGTGCCAACCACATATAGTGTGCAACTCTTGGATTAGTCATGTTTTCCATCCTTTAACTACTTAGTCATCTGTTGGTCGGTAGGGTAATCTCTTGCAAATTTTTCTATAAAGTCGTCAATATCTTCCCCTTGACTACTGTCCTTGGTTGTAAGTGAATGTCAAATCTCCTAAGTTCTATCGACTATTCTGACATGCGTTTTGAGAGGTTAACTTTGCGAAGAACATCTTAAAGGGGGAAAGAAGTGATAACGGTGATGGAGTGGGCCTCAAAGTAGTGTTTTAGCTTCCAGGAATCTATCATCAGTGCATAAGCTAATTTTTCTAGTGGTAAGTAACGCTCCTCGACGTGCGGGAGAATTTTACTAGCATAATAAATGAGTAACTATTTTTCCTCATTCTCTCAAACCAAGGCCGAGCTAACCGTGTGGATTAAAACTTCAAGGTAGAGGTGAAGAGGGTCCCCTTAATCGGGAATTGATAGTAATAGTGGTTTGATTAGGTAGGACTTGATTTCCTTAAGATCCCTTGAACATTTGTCATTCTAAGTGAGGCCTCTTTCCTTCTTGAGCAATTGGAAGAACTATTAATAATTCTCGAATGACTTCAAAATGAAGCGATTAAGTGCCGCGAGCATCCCGGTGAGCTTTTGGATCTCACGCAACATCTCTGATGACTGAACATTGTTAATTGCCTTTATCTGGTCGGGATTTTCCTCAAATACCCTTTTGCTTACTTTATAGCGTTGAGATTCATTCGATAGCGCCCAAGGATTTCGAAAGTGTTGGATAAGTCTTTGAGATGATCATCCCATTCTTTCTCTTGATGAGAATATCGTCAATGTACACTTCTATCGTTTCCCCCATTTATCGCTCGAATAGTTTTGTCACTAGTGTCTACTACATGGCTCCAGCATTCTTAAGGCCGAAATGCATGACCTTATAACAGTATAAACCCAATGGTGTTATGAATGAATTATTGTCTTAGTCGGGCCAAAATAGAGTAATCTAGTTCTACCCCTAGTAAGCATACAAAAAACTCATTCGTTCATGGGTTGCGGTGGCATCAACCGATTGGTCTATCTTCGACAGGGTAAACTATCCTTAGGGCAAGCCTTGTTAAGATTGGTAAATTCTATGTAGACTCTCCAGCTACCATTGCTTTTATGAACTACTATTAGATTTGAGAGACACTCCAAGAGTCAAACTTCTCGAATGGACCTTTCCTCTAGAAGTATACCTATTTTTTTCCACTACCTTTGACTTTCCTGGAGCCATGCGACGAGATTTTTATACGATCGACTTGAATGTCAGATCTATTTGGAAACAGCGATAGGTGACTTCGGGGTCAATCACCGACATATCGTATGGCTCCCATGAAAAATCATCTAGGCTACGCTTTAGAAAGGATATCGACTCCTTTATTTTGTGATCAGTCAGTGTTGTACCGATCATAAAATTCCTCTTTAGTAGGCTCTGATCAAAAGCTACCTCTTCTAACTTTTCTACGACCCTGTTAGTGGGACGAATCCTAGTATTGGCTAGCCCTGGTCAATCGTGCCTTAGTTTCTATTTTGAATGAGTAGCCCTATCTACGAACATCTCCAGAAGGACCTCTTTCTCTTTCTTCTTCTCCTACTTGGGTCTAAAGGCGGCAATGTAGTATTTTCAAGCAATGGTTTAGTCATCTCTGATCTCTATTATGGCCCAATTTACGATGCATTTAAGTTTTTGATGATAAGTTAATGGGACAACTTTCATATCATGAAGTTACGCTCTGTCAAGAATGGCGTGGTAAGGCGAATCGATGTCAACCACCAAAAACTTAATGAGATTAAAAATATTCCCCGTGCTTACTAGCAAGACTACCTTCTGCATGGTCATTTTTCCTATGAAGCCGACCAAAGGGACAATTTCTTTCTTTAAGTCCAACATTTTTAGCTTAAGCACGTGGAAGAGTTCCAGGTACAGCTATGGGTGGCAAAATGGGTCAACGGGTCGTGTTTTCACACGACACGATAAGAATTCAATGGACTCGAACACAACACAACACGATAACGTGATTTTTTCCTTAACCCGAACACGACACGTTAAGAACATGACATGACACGATAACATGATAAGTAAATATGGTTCGATTGGACACAATTAGATCCGACTCAACCCAACACGATTGGACACGATTAAACCAATTAGGGAAGAATTACAAAAATAGTGGGTATAAATAGTGGGTTAATAATGGGTCTAAATAGGGGTCGATAGTGGGTCTATATAGGATTTATATCGTGTGCTTAATTGGGTCACTATCGTATCCTTATCGGGTCAATTTCGTGACAGAATTTGGACACGAACACGACATGACCCATTAGCGGGTCCAAAAACCCAGACCCAAACACGAAAGACCGTATTAATTTCATGTTAACTTTTTTTCGTTTCGTGTCGTGTTATCTTTTCCTTCCCAAAATTGCCACCCCTAGGTACATCACCTCCGAGGAACTCCCTTAATCAACCAGTAACTTTTCCATATCCTAATTGGAAATCCAATGAGTTATTACCAGTGCGTCATGGTGTGGGGTTCTCCACCCGACAAAATCTTCCTCTGTAAACACTATGTGTTTATTATAATCCACGTCCTCCAATCACATGCGCTTATTAACTTAGGTATTGGAAGGATCTATCTGGAAGGCCTCCACTACGGTCGTGATCTTCTTAAGTGCCGTCTGAACTCTATTTCCCTGGATTTGTTTGAGGTTGGACACCCAATGTATCACATCAAACTTATGTCCTACCTCATTGTCCAGGATGTTTTCGAGTTTTTGGTCTCCATTGGTGACGACCTGATCAGATTTCTTCTATATGTACTCATTTAAGTGCCCTGCCTTGGCCAACTCGTCTGGGTGAGATTTTCGTGCCTCGCAGTTCTCTGTCGTGTGTTCGTTATCTTTGTAGAATTCATACCGACGTGTGCTATTCCTCTTGGTCGGATCCCCTCCCATCTTCTTCGGCCACTTGAGAAACTACTAGTTGATAGAGTCGCTTTTTATTTGTCGTTGTGTAAAGCTCCTCTCATTAAAAATGACAATTACCTAAAAAAATATAAAAAAACTAGAGTGTAGTAGTAAGTGAGGTATCAATCCAAATCAAAGGAGTGAAACGAGAGGAAAACTAATGTAACTCATTTTTTATTTGATTTCCTTTTATATTTGTCACTTTTTCTATTTTTTTTAGCCTTGTTAATATTAAAACAATTTGTGGGAAATGAGAAACAGGACAAAATTAAATCAAAGATCTAAGGCTAACTAAAAAGTATGAAGAAAATGTGTGAAATCTAACTAAATGAACATGTAAAATATGAGATAACTGAGAGAATCAAACTGAGAGCAAACAAGAGATGGGATTACACCATAAATTTTAGTTAATTTAATTAATTAGTTCATTCAAATTAAACAACCCAAGTTAGTATCAAAATTACAAATCAACTGTCGTTGCAGATGTAATTCTAATAATAACATTTTAGAAAATTAAATTTGACACTCCTACTACTCTTGAAATATAAATCTAAACATCATCTAACAAATCACCTTCTAGGAGCGATTTGTTAAATTAATTTGAATCATGAAAAGTAAGTGTAGAGTTGAAATTCAAAGAAATAATTTCACATTTTAGAAAAACCTATCTCTAGTTCGATTCTAAAACTAGAATCTCGATTTTCTCTCGAAAATCATTTACCCTCTCTCGATGCGTAAATCAAATGTAAGAGTATAAAGTTAATTATCAAAGGGGTTTTTAATTTAATTAAACTAATTAAAATCAACTAACATCAAATTAATGGGTAATCCCATCCTTTAAAAGAGGATTTAACCTAACATAGTATCAAACATGAATAACAATTGAACAAAGGCAATAAAATAAAGTAGAGAAAAGAGCAATCAAACCAAATCTCTTTGTGTAAGATTAAACTCTAATTCTTCATTGAATTTTTCCCATCATCCATTCAATTTTGAGCATCCAAATGATTTTCAATAACATACACTCACTCAATTAAATCTCTTAAAAATTTATCACTCACTAATCTCTAAAAAAAATTTAAAAGATAATAAAAATAATATTTACAATGTGTTTCTCTCTCAAAAAACCTCTTAGGGTTTCTAGGTGATGTCCCTTTTTTTATGGCCTTGGATCTTCTTATATAATGCACATGGAGCTAAGGGGTAGTTTGGGAAGAGATAATAGTGTGCATGGGGTGTGTAAGGTAAGGGTGAGGAAAAAATCGGATTTTTTAAAAGGGTATTTTGGGTATTGTGGTAAAAGGGGTTAGTTGGGGGTGTTTTTGGTATGTGGGGTAAAATAAAACATGTGGGTTATTAGTTTTTATTTGGCATTTGGTTTTTATTTTGGATTTGACTTGGTCTTGGCTTTGGGTTTTTGGCAGAAGAAGAAATCGATTTTGGTTTGGTGGAAAAAATGGGTCTCGGGTTTGGCTTGGAAATGGGAAGCTTGGAACGGCTCGAGTTTGAGGTCCGGGTTCGTTGGGTTTATGGTTTGGATCGAAATTGGTGAGGTCAGGTGGGAGGCTCGGGGTCGGAGGTTGAACTCAGTGTGGAATTGATGAGGATGGGGCAACGGGTTTGGGCGCGAGCAGGTAGAGGTTTAAAGGTGGTGGCCCAGGTTTAAATAGGTAAATGGGTTAAGGTTGGTTAGGGGGGATTTGGGTTTGGAATAAGGGAATAGGTTTTGACAGGAGAGAGAAAGTGTTCGTGGGTTTAGGCCTGTCAACGGGTCGGAGACGGGTCGGGTTTAGGGAGATCCAGATCCGTGTAATCGGGTCTTCATCGGGTTCGGGTCTGGGTCTTCATCGGGTCTACAATATTGGATCTAGACCCGGATCCGTTCGGGTCTTCGGGTTTTGGGTTCGGGTCCTGGTCTAGCCAAATATATACATTTCTTTTATATTTATTTTATTTTATCCCCTTTATTTATTTTTTAATCTTAAATAAAAAAAAATTGTAATGTATTGTAGAATATTATTAGTATAAATAAAACATATATTACCTATATTTATTATATATATTAATATATATTTTTATATATATTACTTACATGTTATATTGATAAGATATATTTTTATATATATATAAATTTATAGTGTGTATATATATATATTTAAAAAATAATAACGTACAATTCGGGTCGGGTCTTCGGGCCCGGGTCTTGTATAAGATCCAGACCCTACCCGTTTAATAAACGGGTCTTCGGGTCTTGGGGTCTCGGGTCCAAAAAATATGCTCAGACCCTATTATATAGAACGGGTCAGGGTCAGGTTCGGGTCCAGACCCGACCCATTGACATGCCTAGGTGGGTTCAGTTAATGGTGGAAAGAGAACAAGTAGGGTGAGTGGAGATGATGATGAATAGTGATGGAGGTGGTGTTTGTGTAGGGTGAGGGTGTTGGAGAGTGGGGGTATGAGTGAGCTGATTTGGTGTGTGTCTTGTATGGAAGTATAGTGTCAGGGTGAATTATGTGTGTGTGTGTGTGTGTGTGTCTGTAAGTTTGTATACCTTAAAAATTAAAATTAAACTAATTAAAACTAAAAAATTTAAAGTCAATAAAATTAAAAATAAATAAAATTAAATCTATTAAAATTAAATTCCTAATCTATAAAATAAAACTCAAATAAAAGAAAAGAAATAAAAATAAAAGCTAAAAATCTAATAAAAATAAAAACCAAAGTCCTAAAAAATAAAATCTAATAAAATTAAAAATAAACTCCCAAAAACTAATCCTAAAAATAAAATAAAATACAATAAAGATTAAAAATTAAAAACTAATAAAAATAAAAATACACTAATAAAAAGAAAATAGAAAATAAAACCTAAAAATTCTAAATAAATTAAAAATAAATCGTAAAAACAAAACGACTCAAAATAAAAAAAATCTAAAAAATAATAAAAGTACAAACTAGACACACAGGATGTTCGAGTTCGGTTGGGGCCAGGTCTGGGCAAGGGTAAGGCTACAAGAATGGAGAATTAGCCCCGTTGAATAGCAAATTGCCTCGAAATAGAGCTTTTGACACCGCAACTGCAAGTAAGCCTGCACAATAGACAATTATGCACATAAGGCCCAACTTTGTCGAGATTTAACAATTAAAATACGTCTATTCGGGGTATAAAATATACACTTTTGGTTGCTTATCACACCACCCCCAAACAAAACATTGCTAGTCCTCGAGCAAAAAGATAGAGAGAAAGAAAAAGATAAGAAACCAAAAGTGTACCACTTTCACGGGCATTTTGCGATTGCACTTTAGCATGTGCAGCAAGCCTTTAAACCTATAGGTTGCCCTACAGAACGAGTTTTTTCTCGTGAGGGTTTACAGGGAATATACCCACAAAATTCTTTATTTGAAAGTGGTAGTCAATATCATATTAGACATAGAATAATCACACAATCCATCACAAGAGAAATATGTTTTGAGGGACGCAAGCTAGAATGCATAAAAAGGTTAGCTAAGTAAATACTCAAGGCACATCCTTCCTAGAACGCAACGTGTGTAGTGTGAATCAGTTAAAACGGGTCGAGTATCACAAGAGTAATTCCTAGATTACCTTTTTGAAATCAACGCTTCAATTTTAATATCTCACGGATATATCTATCTCAAACGAACTCATGAGATTTAGGTAAGTGTATCGCTCTTGTGTATGAGGAGGTGAGTAAATGTAATGAAGTTAAAATGCCTCACACACATATAAGAAAGAACGAACATTTAGAAAGAAAAGTGATCACATGAAATGAATCTAATCACTATAGAGAGAACACGAATTATTCACCATATTGACTTTTATTTTCCGGAACACCTAGGGGAGAATATGGATGTTTATGGGTGATTGGGAAAAATAAAGTGGGAAGGATGGAATGAGATGAGGTAAAATAGGATGGGTGATGGATGTGTGAGAATATTGTATAGTATTTTAGGCACAATTGTCTTTATTTCACAAGACTTGACTTCAAACTCTCTAATTTGTTTCCTCGAATTTTCTTTTCTTTTTCTTCTTTTTCTGTTTTTTTTTTTTCTATTTTTCTTTTTTTTTTCTCTTTTTTATACTTTCAACACTCAAGACATTTTACATTTGAAAAACACTATTTTTCTCAAAAATGAAGGATGATATATGAATGAAAATGATAAATGGATGGTGTGGGGAATATGTGGGAATATGGAAGAATATGGGAAGATAATCGGTGAAGTGAATGGGTGAAAATCTAGTGATCGGGACAAATTTCAAGACACATGTTTCTTACAACTAGAAAGTGATGTCATTCTCAGTGACCGCACTAAAATTTAATGAAGAATAATGAGATCATACAATGATTTAAGTGCGGAACTAAAAGTATTTGAATCAAATTGTGACTCGGAGATTGCGTAAAACACTCTAAAAGGGTGAAAGACACAAATCTCACAAACTAAAGTCTCCACTTGTGATTCTTAAGGTTTTATTGAGAATTGTAGTACTCTTAAACTCTAAACCGCATTGACGTGATAAGTGCACAAATTTTGTTAAGTCTAGAAATTTATGGTGAAAAATGCCTTGTTATGTATTACATAAGCTATAGAAAAAATATATCCTCTAGCTTGATTCCTAGACTTAAAAGATGGATGATAGAAAATTCACATCAATGAGTGAGATGAAAGAAACTGCACAGAAATTTTAAAAATCATGTTTTGAAATTTTTTCAAAAGAAGTACGATTTTGATAAAATTCCCCACCCCCAAACAAAAAGAAACATCGTCCGCGATGTTAGGTAAAATGATTTTTAAAATTGAGAGCATAAGGGAGGAAAAATATTACCATAATCAACAGCTAATGAAGTGGATAGAGGAATTCAAGAATAAACCTGAAGAAATGATAACATAAAAAAGGTGTATAAGTCTATGGGCATGATAAAGCATTGGGTGATGTGAACCCCCTCTCCCCCCCCCCCCCCCCCAACAGGATGAGACTCATACAAGAAATAACGGGCTACCTCCGGGTAGCACTAAGTTTAATGTTTTCAGCCATACCTATCCATTCTCACCCTAAAGCTAAGATTTATGAAAATGCGAGTGGCGGAAAAATAGGGTAATGAGAATCACCGCAAACAAGATTGACGTATCATCCTTATTTGATAAAAGCTAAAAGGGTCAATGCACTTGTATGACAAAGTTTATCACACGATTCAAAACACCGGTGGACCATGGGTGGGTGGGGATTAAGGTAAGGGTGAGAAAGGAAAAGGTGAATAAGCATCGGTCATGGGCCTTATTGAGCCGAAAGGTGAGGGTAACAAAAGCCCTATAAGAATGGTTCTCGAGTTGGTGAGGAAGGAAAAAAGGTTTGAAAAGTGGAATGTGGTGTGGTTGATAGAAATTACACTACCGTTCTATAAATGGACGATGATAATGGTCGCACCGTAACACTTCACGGAGCTGGCGATGGGAAAAATAAACACCACAAGAGAGTGGCAGACAAAGAGTAATAAGCCTGGTGTCACGACAGTGGAAAGTAGCACCACAAATACCCTCATGGGTGGGGGATGGTTTGACATTAGGATCCAAATATATGGTTAGGAACATGAAAGGTACAAGATCTAGATCCAAACTAAGTGATGAGAGGGAGGGACAATGGGTGGGTCAGGTGGGATAAATAGTGGAGGAAGATGATTCAACTCAAGCATGTGAGACACAAACTCCTCATGAGGCTCGGAGTGGTCCTCAAGGATACTCGTAGGAGGAGGTGTGGAAGTAAATGATTAAGTGATCAACTTATCCACCCATAAGTCATCATTCATAATGGTGGAAAAATCAAATAAGGCATCCAAATCTGAGAGATAAGAATCAACAGTAATATAGGACTCAAAATGAGCCAAGCTTAGTGTAACAGGATCCATATCCGGAGAGGTAGAAGCCATCTCGAATTCAATCTCGAGATAATGGTGAACACCCCTAGTTGGAGCTAACCTATGATAAAGTGGTTCCTCGAGAACACACATGGTGGGCTCAATAGGTATAGACTCGGGAAGTTTTGGGGATGAGATGGGAAAGGGAGGGAGAACCTCAAAGCTGGGTTTATGGAATAGGATAGGGTCAATATCAGTCTCACAATCATTTGATAAATCAATACAATTGTCAACTTGAGGCCCGAATCACAGAGTGGTCTTAACGTCAAGATTCTCAGGATGATAGGGTTGGTCACACTCAAAATTAGTCGCACAAGATGACGCATCATCACTCCATGTAGGGGCAACATCGGGTTGACTTGGGGTGAAGTCCAACTCTCGCTCACACTCAATTTCATTTAATCTTTGTTCAAGCCGTTGGAGGGCTTCATTTTGACTTTGAGTAGCATTTGTGACACCCCGACTAATTAAATACCGGGTAGCTACTCCTTTATTAAACTAAATCAAAATGCCAAGTTGGCTCAGTTAATAGCATCACTGTCGAAAACATTTTAAAAATTACTAACCACCTAGTATTTAAAAAGTATGTGCCAAATTTTAAGTTAAGTCTGATTAACATGCAAAAAGAATAATGAAGAATAATAACACCATTCACCATAACGAAGTAAATAGAATAACCATCACATAATGTAAATAAAGTCTGGAGGAAAACTCCTCACTACAATACCACAAACTGAAATAACTAAACTGAAAACTGAATCAATACATGCCAAAGTCTAAAAAACTGAAATGGAAAGATGTCTCTAATAGAAATGGGCAACATGCCCTACAACTGATAGATACTGAATCTGGAATCCAAATGATAGAAGAGTCTAAAAGAAAATCCCTGTAGCTTCCCCAAACAGCTACAGCTCGTTACCTGAATGAGTATCCTATGCATGGTGTCCTTGAGGCTGGGCACCTAAAATGGTTTTACAAAAAAATAGATTTGAAAGCAAACGGGTCAGAGACCGAATGTGGAGATATTTTAAAAACCTGCAAGTGCTTTAAAAACATTTAAAACATAAAATGCAAAGTACATGTTAGGACGTGCACTCACATGAAATTCTCACCTCTCGTCTAACTGTGCACTCCTATCGTAAGTACCCATCTAAAACGACACTAACCACTAGCTAAGTAACATCATATCTAGCTAGACTGTCATAGGTTCTACCCTTATTACTCGGTTCCCATTAACATTATAACGCTCGCAATTAAATAGGGGTTTAACGTAAACTCAGATGCTCAATATGCAATATACTTCACTATCAGCTAACCCGTTATGTTTTTCTCGAAACAATACCGTAATTATATTCACAACATTAACATGAAGGTTCCCATTAATTAAGTGTATATTATTCACATCATAAATATACAATACAAGCACCCCGAGAACTAAGCTGCAGTGCACACATACTCTGCTATCCATCCCGGTACATCACGTACGTAAGGATCACATATTCCGAATCTTTCAGGAATAGTTCACAGATAACAACATCACAAATAATGGAGGCGAACACAGTCACATCACATGGGTCACGCACATACCTACGCTCCCACGATCAGCGGACTTATTAACATCCCAATAAGTCTTTCTCTGACCTATGTTCATCGAGGTAACCAGTCTAAATCCGGGCAACACAAGGATTAGAGGGCCCTAAGCGAACGCAAACCTCCCGTGATAGCAAGTATGGTAGGTATGTCATACACACAAATCATATACCAATACTAGGTAAACACGCATCTTAGTAATCACCGTAATTAATTGTAGTACATATCGCATTCTCGTACCAACTTAATATATATATATAACTTATATAATCCCAGTTCACATTTATACGCACCATAATTTATTCTTACGTCGTAGTAGGCACTCACGTCTCGGCTCATATTTTCCTTTAGGTTCAAACTACACTTCTAGGTTTGACTCCTCATTATATCCCAAACATCCCAAATATACCAATTACTCATCAAGGGAAGGCTATCACTACCTATACACAAGGTTACGGGGCACTCGGGATCAAAACAGGCTAAAAAGCCTAAACTGTCAACTCGTTCGAAGTCTCGTTCGAACGAGGCTGTTCGAACGAGAGTTCGTTCGAACGAACTGGGTCTTCTAACGAGATCTCGTTCGAACGAAAACTTCGAACAAACATCACTCTCGTTAGAACCCAGACTGTCAACTCGTTAGAAGCTCGTTCGAACGACTTGGGTAGGTCTTCTAACGAGTGGCCAGTTTCAAGCCCAGAAATTCCTATCTCGTTTTTCACCATTTTCTACCCTCAAATCTCAACCAAAATTCGTCCAATTAATGTTTTAAGGTTTCCAATCATCCTAAAACATACTAAGGTCATATACTAACATCTATTTAAGGAATAAACACATCCTAAACATCATCAAATCACAAGTCTCTACACTTTCCCCAATTTTCAAGGATATGAACCCTAAAATTTTTAGATCCTTAATTTATCCAATTAAATCCGTTTTTGTGTCTTACAAGATATATCAACATCAGATTAGTCCTCTAAATATGATTCTACATGCCATCCTTTCATCAAAATTTAGTATTCTACTTCCAAACTCATGGGTTTTTTTCATTATCTTCCAAGAACAAACATAAATTTGAATTATCTAACATGGAAGGAACATTCTTTGAAATTAAATGGAATTAAATCACTTGCCTCGAGTGTCTCTGAATTTGGTGTTGATTTGGTAAAGCTTTTCTGCAGAATTCCCTTCTATCTCTATCTCTCCAAGCTTATCTCCAATGGTGGCTAGGGTTTTCTTTGGGAAGTTTTGGAAACCTAATTTGATAACTCCCGTAGCTTATTGGGTCATTAAGGGTTGGTTAGTGGGTTTAGTGGGTCTATTCCCAATCAGATAAAGACTCCTAATTTTCGTCATTATTAATTCCAAAAAATACAATATTACCAAACTACCCTTATAAGGTGCCGGTATGGCCTAAAAATATCCCAGGACCCAAACTAAACCCTCGGCTAGTGTTTTCTGACTATCTCGACCCTTCCGGACGCGTTGGCTCACTCAAAATGACCATACGGTTAATAGAATTTAAATTCACTTTTATAATCAAAATAATTATATCCTGACGCGACTGTCACCCGCGTCCCAATAAAATGACCAAATTGCCGTATATCAATCTCACGACAAATTTCATAATTTAATATTCATATAACATCATATATACTCAATATAGTCAAATACCAACTCACATCTCGCTAGTATTTTACCCGGATTAATTTCCAATTAATTCTCATTTAATTAATTAATCCCAAAATAAATATCGTCAAAAATACGGGGTATTACAGCTTTCTCTTGCTCGACAATGAACTTTTTCAAAAGGCTTTCGAGAGCGAAGGTGGATGATGCTGGTGGAGTGACGGGTGGTGGCGGTGGTTGATGTGGACACAACTCGCTATTAACATGTGAAAATGAAGAATACTCATATGAACTGTGGGGAAAGGGTCAAGTGTATCATACACGGGAGAAGTATCTCCATGAGAGACAAAAGGATGATAATCATAGTGTGCATAGTGAGGGGATTGATCGGGATAAGGTGCACTTAGTTGCCATGAAAATTGTCGAAACGTGCGGGGATCCACAATATTGGGTTGGGATTTGTATTGCGTGAAAGGGTGATCAGGCCTCCACGAATAACTTTGGTACTCACACAACTTGGGATTAGATACATCATGATAATAAGTCGAATTGGGTTCCGAAATAGTGTCATATGGATACACTTGGTCCATGGTGAGTTCGAAAGGATAAGGAATGTACGGGCACTCACGGGGCAAGTGATTTGCTAGAAAACACGATGTGCACAATGAGGCATTTGACGCGGTGATACTCGTCATCAGATGCGAAGAAATGTGAGATGCGTGCGTGGATGACGGATGAGTATCAATGGCGTTTGTTTGAGAGTTAAAGACACTAAGTAAAGTGGGGAGGTGGGACTAGAGCTTAACTTCAAACATGCTTAGAGAGAGTGGGAAATGGCCAAAATATTCCCGTAAAGGACGTTCTTCGGCCAGGATGGAAAAATATATTTTTTTGAATTTTTTCAAAGGAAAGAAAATATTTTTAGATTTTTTTGGAAAAATGAAGGAAGAAAATATTTTTTTGATTTTTTTAAAAAAATAAAGGAAGAAAATATTTTTGGATTTTTTAGAAAAATAAAAGGAAAAAATATTTTTGGAGTTTTTGGAAGAAAAGATGGGGAAAAATATGGACTCTTTGAATTTTGGCAAACTCACTAAAATCGACTACAGAAATTTGAATTGGACAGACACAAGTCAAGGATAAATTCGAACTATTACATAGACGATTTTATCTTTGAATTTAGGTGAGAGGGTCGTTAAATTTTAATAAAGTTTGCGGGCGTTAAAAAATCACGAAATTATCTGAGTGATCGCATTTGCAAAATGTTCTTCTAGTGGGTTAGCTAATTCATTGATTTTAAAATTAATGATATCTAGGGTAGCACACAAATGGTAAGCGAGTGAGCCGGGTGATGAAATCCCTTCTCGTGAATGACCGGGCGTAGGTCTTAATTGATTAATTCACCACGCACATTGTAAAATAAATGTGAGAATAAAATCAAATAAGAGCATATAAGTAGACATAATAATTGACTCTCTAACAAGAGAGGCGCGAGAGTTTTAGAAATCTACCTCCTATGGATTTTACACCGTGGGGTGATGAACCATTTGAGTCGACCGGTGGGAGATCACGCCAATCTCAGTCAGCCTTGGGAGTCCTACCAACCTAATGTAGAGAGGCTTCGTTTCCTCGCCTTTGGACGCCCTCTCTCTGCCTTGTCCAGTTTACCTATCATGCTTTTCTTTGTAATTAATTATTACAAATTAAAATAAAAAAATAAATGGTGTCTCCAAGCACCATAATAAAATTCAAAAAATAAAGTCTTAATACAAGCCTTCCAAAAAAAATGAAAAAGGGTACGAAAAATGAAAAATACAAATGAATCACAAAATGGATCCTCTCAGGTGCTTGAACCTCCAAAGATCGGCACCGGCGCCATTTGATAGAGTGAACTGTTTGGTATATATGCGTCGTTGTTTGAAGCCTATCTAATAAAAAATATCAATTACCTACAAAAATAAAATAAAACTAGAGTGTAGCTACAAGTGCGGTATCAATCCAAATCAAAGGAGTGAAACGAGAGGAAAACTAATGTAACTCATTTTTTATTTGATTTCTTTTTCCATTTTTCACTTTTTCTATTTTTTTTTCGCTTTTTCAATATTAAAACAATTTGTGGGAAATGAGAAATAGGACTAAACTAACTCAAAGATCTAAGACTAACTAAAAAGCATGAAGAAAATGTGTGAAATCTAACTAAATGAACATGTAAAATATGAGATGAGTGAGAGAATCAATGTGAGAGCAAACAAGAGATGGGATTAACCATAAATTTTAGTTAATTTAATTAATTAGTTCATTCAAATTAAACATCCCAAGTTCGTATCAAAATTACAAATCAACTCTCATTGCAAATGTAATTTTAATAATAACATTTTAGAAAATTAAATTTGACACTCCTACAACTCTTAAAATATAGATCTAAATATCATCTAACAAATCACCTACTAGGATCGATTTGTTAAATTAATTTGAATCATGAAAATAAGTGTAGAGTTGAAATTCAAATAAATGATTTCACATTTTAGAAAAACCTACCTCTAGTTCGATTCTAAAATGGAAACTAAAACTAGAATCTCGATTTTCTCTCGAAAAATCATTTACCCTCTCTCAAGGCGTAAATCAAAAGTAAGAGTGCAAAGTTAATTATCAGAGGAGGGTTTTAATTTAATTAAACTAATTAAAATCAACTAACATCAAATTAATGGGTAATCCCACCCCTTGAAAGGGGATTTAGCCTAACATAGTATCAAACATTAATAACAATTGAATAAAGGCAATAAAATAAATTAGCGAAAAGAGCAATCAAACCAAATCTTGTTGAGTAAGATTAAACTCCAATTCTTCATATAATTTGCACATCATCCATTTGATTTTGAGCATCCAAATGATTTTCAATAACATACACTCACTCAATTGAATCTCTCACAAATTTATCACTCACTAATCTTTAAAAAAATTAAAAGAAAATAAAAAAAAAATATTTACAATACTTTTTTGTCTAAAAAAACCTCTTAGGGTTTCTAGGAGATGTCCCTTGTTTTATGGCGTTGGTTATTCTTATATAATGCACATGGAGCTGAGGGATAGTTTGGGTAGAGATAAGAGTTTGCATGGGGTATGTGAGGTAAGGGTGAGGAAAAAATTAGATTTGTTGAAAGGGTATTTTGGGTATTGGGGTAAAAGGAGTTAGTTGGGGGTATTTTTGGTATGTGGGGTAAAATGGGTTTAAAACATGTGGGTTATTAGTTTTTATTTGGCAGTTGGTTTTTGTTTTGGGTTTTACATGATCTTAGCATTGTATTTTTGGCAGACGAAGAAATCGGTTTTGGTTTTGTGGAAAAAATGGGTCTCGGGTTTGGCCTGGAAATGGGAAGCTTGAAACGGCTCGGGTTTGAGGTCCGGGTTCGTTGGGTTTATGGGTTGGATCGAAATGGGTGAGGTCAGGTGGGCAACTCGGGGTCGGAGGTGGAACTCGGGGTGGAATTGATCAGGACGGGGCAGCGAGTTTGGGTGCGAGAAGGTAGCGGTTTAAAGGTGGTGGTCAAAGGTTAAATAGGTAAATGGGTTAAGGTTGGTTAGGTGGGATCCGAGTTTTGAAAAAGGGAATGAGTTTAGACAGGAGAGAGAAAGTGTTGGTGTGTTTAGTTAATGGTGGAAAGAGAAAGACAGTAGGGTGAGTGGAGATCATAATGAATAATAATGGAGGTGGTGTTTATGTGTGGTGAGGTTGTAGGAGAGTAGGGGTGTGGGTGAGTGAGTGAGTTGATTTTGTGTGTGTGTAAGTTTGTATACCTTAAAAAATGAAAATTGAATTAATTAAAACTAAAAATTTAAAAGTCAATAAAACTAAAAATAAATTAAATTAAATTCCTAATCTATAAAATAAAACTCAAATAAAAGAAAAGAAATAAAAATAAAAATAAAAATCTAATAAAAATAAAAACCAAAGTCCTAAAAAATAAAATTTAATAAAACTAAAAATAAACTCCTAAAAACTAATTCGAAAAATAAAATAAAATACAATGAAGACTAAAAATTAAAAACCAATAAAGATCAAAATAAAAATAAAAATACACTACTAAAAAGAAAATAGAAAAAAAAAACAAAAAATTCTAAATAAATCTAAAATAAATCCTAAAAATAAAAGGACTCAAAATAAAAAATTTAAAAAAATAATAAAAGTACAAACTAGACACACGCGATGTTCGAGTTCTGTTTGGGATAGGTCTAGGCTAGGGTAAGGCTACAGGAATAGTGAATTAGCCCCGTTGAACTACAAATTGCCTCGAAATAGAGCTTTTGACACCGCAATTCCAATCAAGCCTGCACAATCGACAATTACGTACATAAGATCCAACTTTGGCGAGATTTAGCAATTAAAATACGTCTATTCGGGGTATAACATATACAGTTTTGGGTGCTTATCACTAGTCCTTAATCTTTCCCAAGATCTTATAAATTGATTCCTTAAAAACTATGTTGATGAGTTGAAAAGCTTTGGACGAGTCCGCATTGCCCTCATTTTTGGTTCCATGTTGCTTCTTGTTCCCTTTTTAGGGTTGTTCTCCTTATCGTTGACTTTGTTTGCCTTAACGCGACTAGTTTCTACTTGGCTTGTGTGGACTACATCCTTCACTTTGGCTTACGTCTCAATTCGGGACATAAGGTCATTGAAGGTGTCCTCTTTTTTCTTGGTAAGGGAGTTGTGTAACATAGAGGTATGGGGCAAGACAATCTTAATATATGCTACGACAACCTTCTCCGAGCAATTTTCCACCTCAATAAAAGTCACCTAGTAACATTTGGCGTACTCGCATAGGGTCTCCTATAGTTTTTTCCTCATCGTGAGTAGAGCGTCCATCCTCTTCGGATGTGAGTTGATGGTTATGAAGCGAGTAGTGAAGGCCTAAATGAGAGCCTTGATGCTCTTAATCGACCCATGAGGTAACCTTTAAAACCACTTCTGGGCGACGTCCCCTACGCACAAAAGGGAATCGTTATGATTCCATAAGGTCATGTCTTGCCTACATTGGAGAGCATGGTCTATGGGATCCGTTTTGCCATCGTAAATCATGAATCATAGGGAAGTAAACTTCTTCGAGATTCCCCCTCCTCAATGACTCTCGAGAAGGGGGATTTAATTTTCATGATCACGACTCTTTTTAATAACTCCTTGGTGCACCTGCCTCCTCAGTGTGCTAGGTGTTGGTCAATTTCCCTCCGAACCAAGCTTCTAATATAATTCATGTGGTTCTCTTCATCCCGATGTCTTCTCATCAAGTGACTTCCCTGTTTTGAATGCTCATGGTCACACCCAGTGCTCCCTCCTCATTTATTAATTTTGCTCGCATGAGGGCTAGGCATTCGGCCATGGTATTTTCGGTTCTCCTGGCAAAATTCTCTTTCTCTCTCCATCCTTTATAATCATCACTAAAGGCATGATTTTCCTAAATTTGGAGGTGAGAGTAGTAAAAGACTCCTTTAGTCAGTTAGTCAGTATAGTCAATCAGTAAGTCAATCCAGGTAGGAAGAGCAGCTACGACGTATGCCCTTCGATTTCGACAATGGAAAGCAAGATAAACTTGCCAAGATTGATTGATATGGTTATAGAGTATAAAGCTTAGACAAACCAACCAGGTCACGGATGCCTTAAGTAGGAAGGGAGAGCTGGCGACATTTAAGTGTGAGGTAGTGGCAACTACCAGCAGGGTATCTTGTCTCTTGCTGTTTGATAAGATAAATCATTTCTATGTCAATTTTTATCTAACAAAAATGCCTATAAAAAAGTATTAGAATAGGGATATAGCTTAGTAATTTCTAAGATGGGTTAAAACCCTTTTATTTGCCCAAGAGAGAGAGAGAAAGCTTAAAGACACAACGGCAGAAAAAACTCAGAAAGTTGGAGGTAAGAGACTATCGTGGCTTTTTCTGCCTTTATAGGTTGCCTCAAAAATTAGAAAGGTAATGATTATAGGAGACGTCGATTGAACTATTGGCGGCTAAAGATAGAAAAGACATATTTACCCAAAAATGATTCGCTAAAGTTGTAGATAATTACAAAAAAAATCATCCACATTATGCGTCGATAGTTAAAGTCATTAAATTTACAAGTATAGAAAGTCGATAACTGACCAAGCCTCAAGATTATTGCCCGAGCAACTTTAAGAGCTAAATGTTCCATACTCTTATAAAAACCTCAAGCATGAAACATTAGGGGATTCTGTTAATACCAAAAATTATCCTGCTATGTGGACTAATCATCTATGAACATGTGTCATCCATCTAGGTATTAATCTAAATCAGAAAGGGCGAGGCACCGACCAAGTGAAGAAATGTTGACTAACATGTTAAAGAAGCCCAACCAACACCAGGAAGATTGACCAATAATGACAGCAAATCACCAACAGTTGTATACATTATTAACATTATACAGATTTAAATTCCTGCGTTATAAAGGCATTCCATCCTTTAATATTCCAACTCTTGTACACCCTCAAAGGGCTATAAATACATTGTAAACCCTACACCCAAGGGACATAAATAACGAGAAAAGAGGCACTTGAACAAAGCAATACACAATAATGGACATAGGCCTTTCCCAAATCCGAACCACTTTAAAAATCTTTTGTCTCTTTTACTCATTTTTATGTGTGATGAATTAATTTGATTAGTCTAGTTTTTTGCATCAACAACCATGTTAACTCCAAAATAAAAACTCAACTTCAAAAGATAGATTAATACTTAAAGGAGTAATCCAACTACAATCCCCAACTTAAAAATCATAAGCAACAATGGAACTGAATGGCCCACAAATCTATAAATAATTATCTCATAAATAAAATTATGGAAAGAAAAATAAACTACTAAAGCAATAAAATAACTCCATTTGCACTCCACAAATCTCCAATCAATCCGATGCAGTTATTCCAATGTCTAAACCTGAAATGTTAGTCAACATAGTAGGTCAGATGCCACCGCGTGAACACCTGCTACTCCTCCCAATTAGGATTCGTGAATCCAACCATAAGCATCGTATGAGATAATTATTACAATAGAGTGTTTTAAATTAAAATGATATAAGAAAATGCAATTAAAGTAAAACATACTAACTACCTACATAAACTAGGTCACCCTGTTATTCAAGTCCAATTATGTTATCTCAACATTTTAGTTTTGTTTAAACCATTAACTCAAATTAATACAATTAACCAATTATTATTAAAGCGACACCACTGTAGCCAACCGACCTTTCTCTTGGTCTTGCATATATTCGGGCATGCCTAAATTCTCAACACATCACACCCATACCCATCATTATATCCATACGGCTCAATTTTGTTAGCCCTGCACATATTGGTGATGTTCCACGCACGACACATCACTATAGCCAGTTTGTCCAATTTTGTTAGCCCAGAACATACTCGTGAGGCCAACACACACCCACATGGCTATAGCCAGCCAAACTAGTTATCGCTACACTACACCATAATGGCTATTTTTCAACTAACGGATTTTTTAATTTGTAAGTGTTTATAACACTAAAAAAATTTATAACGGTTTTGGACACCTAAAACCGTTGTAAAGTTTTTATTTTATTATTTTTAAAGCTAAAAGGTTAACATAATCTTAAAAATGATAAAAACCATCTTCCCTCCCTTGTTTCAATTCTCCCTCCAAAGCTAGAAAGTTTAAAAAATAAAATCGCAAACCACAAAATTACAGACTGAAATCTCACTTCGATTCATGTATAACTCTAGATTCAGGAAAAACCTAGGGCATATTAACTCTCAATTTTTTTTCCAATCAAAACCTAATCTCATATTGAGGTAAAATCTCACTTTGATTCAAGTATAACTTTAAATTTTGATCTTTTTTTTTCAATCTACAAATATCATTCCTTGATTATTCAGATCTATGTTTTTTCAATCTACAGGTATAACTCACTCTCTTTCTTTCTTCCTATATATATATATATACACACACACACGTATACAAATGTTGGATATGTATGTAAACATGTAGTTATGCGTGTGTAAATGTAAAGTTGTAGTCATGTGTGTATAATCATATATAAATGTTATAGGTAGACGAAAGAAAAGGATTTTTTATGTGAATGATAGGTCCCTTTTGTAATTCTTTGATATTAGTCTCTTGGTTCATCGATAAATGTATTAGGTTATTGTTTTAATTGATTATTAGGTTTATGGTGTTTAAATTAACTTATATGTTGAATAAACGAATAAGCATTACCATAGATGAATATATAAACAATGAACATACTATAAAGACGAACGTACATATCAATACGCAAATCTTTTGTGAGTTAGGTCTAACCATTATTGTTTGATTATTGGGTTTACAAATATTCTTCCCGCCTTTACCATTAATTACACACATCATATTTAGTGTTTTTAATTGATGTACAATAATTCTAACATATCTTGTTCCACTTGGGTTTATCTCACCATAATTTAAATTGGTATTTTGGTCCGTTTGCTATCCATATGGTTGCATGTTTTGGAACATACATATAAATATGCAAATCGCTAGACTACATTGGAAAAATCATATGAAAATGCTACTAGTGTTTTCTGGTAACTATGAATTCACGCTATTTAAAAAATGAACGTGCATATCAATACGCAAGTCTTGAGTTGTTAATATGGAAATGTATTGAATTTTAAAATATTTCATTTAACTAAAGAATGCTTTATTAAGAGTACATTAGTCATTAGTTGCACGAAAGATTATCTATCTGCATAAACATTAGAGTCATGATAGACAAGTCCGATAATGTCTCATATCAATTTCTTATATTTAGAAACACGAAGTCCCTCATTTATAATAGTTAAAAGGGACCTTGTATTGTTTGGAATTCACTTTTCTTCGGGGGATAAGGATAATGATGTAAATACGAAATTCATTATGCTTAACTATTTAAACTATTATCGCATATCATCTAGGTAATTGAGCAGTCAGGAGTGTTTAAGGCCGACGGTTTGGCATTATAAAAAAATGTCATTCATCTTTAATGGACATAGATAAATTGATTGCTTGTAGTTTCATAGATAAATTGATTGCTTGCAGTTTCATTAACTAGTTAAAGTATATCTGACTATTGCAGTCTCATAGACTGGAGAGATACACAGTATGTAACAAATGACATATAATGATTATGCCATTACTACTTACAAATATCATTTATGAAATATATAGTAAATATTTTGATTGATATCAACTAGAATTTGGTATAGGAGGAAATTTAAGACATGGATGCAATGCGGTTGGTTATGTGGATTCACATGTCTGAAATAGATAGTATATCATTGATATCTCTTTTCTCAGAGGTGTGTATATTTTTGGTTCGCTTTTCACTTATGCCTTGAAAATCCATTTTTTACATGCCTTTTTTGTTTTAAAGAAAACGTTGAGCAGATGGTGATGAAAATGCTAGGAACGAAATTTCTCCAACTCTTAGGGACATTGTTTGTCAATTTGGTGAAGATAATTAGAGGGGTTCACACACATTTAATGAGGGCAAAAAGTATGTAGGGCAGGCCAATTTAGTTGGTGAAAATAATTCTCAGTTGGATAGTAGTTCATATTCTAGTGACTTCACGTACTAGCATTCAAACAAGTGAAGTAAGTGCAATGTATGTTTAGTTGGATCGAAATATAACTCCTATTAGGGACCCATTTTGGATGGAGCAATGTCAATGGAACTAATGATTCGTGGTTTGTATAAAAAATTGTACAATGAAATTTTTCGAACGTTCTTAGAGTTCCTATCCCTAATGTCTACTCATGTGCACAATAATGATTAGTCTAATGCTCCTCTCTTTTTATAGCCTTGTTTATAATTGGATTTGTCATTTTCTAGTTCTCTTGTTGTCCCGTTATGGGGAGCCTCAACATCTGAGTTTTATCATGAACATATTACATTCTTTGAAATATAAAAGTCAGTTCTCACTTACACATATTCTCTTATGGTAGTAGCAAATTGTCTTTGGAGCACGTTCTGGGGTATGAAAGATTATATATATATATATATATATATATATAATATAACCGTGCAGTAGTTGATGATAACAAAGACATTGATGAACTTGATATAGACTCATTATTTAGTGGAGGTATATTCTTTTCATTGAAACTTTATTTTTCTACGTCTTCATAGTTTATGTTTATATGCGGTTCCGTAATGTAAGAATGGTAAAACTAAGCAATCCCATGGTACAATTAACCTCAGGTAGTTGCAACAAAGTTTTGTTCAGACTAGTTGAGTTAAATATTCTTCAATGGTTTTGGATGCTCAATCAGCCTTCCAGGTTTTGATCATGTGAGGCGCTCTTATTCTATTTAGTTTAAGTGTGCGAATCAACATGAGGGATTTAGTTACCCTGCTTTCTTATTGACGAGCATTATTTTTATTTTGTTTCTTCGAATATTGTGATGGACAACTGTAATACCCCGCCCTAAATAATTTATTTAATCCCTGCAAAAAATCACGATTACACAAAAAGATTGAAATTGTGATGAGTATGACCAGATTATGCCCTTAATTAAATTAATATGGGGACTTGATGATAATTATTGGAAAAATTGTGGGTAAAAAATTAAATTATGTTAGGAGGAATATTGGTTATAAAAATCCCATCCTTTTGCTTTAAGTTTGGTTTGATATCACCTGTACGATGTAAGGAAATTATGGGCAAGGATAAGTAATTAGAATTTGATACCGTTGTAAAGAAAGGGCCATCGTTAGAATGACTCAAGCTGTCGTTTGAGCGACTTGGCCTGTCATTCGAACGACCAGGACAAGGTCAGTTTTCCTGTGTGCTGTTAAGCCTCCGCCCGTCAATTTCCTTCCATATAAATTCATGGACTTGACTTCTTCGAATATGGTTTGTGCTAAGAGCTGGTGGTGCTTATTTCGTTCATTATATTATGTGAACTGATGGACGTGTACTATGTTGACAAGCCTAGTGTTGTCAATAATACCAAACATTAGATTTATATGATGTCAGTTTGAGGAAGGTTTAATACCTGATATAGGAAGGCTTTGGGTTATGAGGGTTTCTTTTGAGGAAAGATCCCATTAGCTTGGGCTATAATAAGAGAGAATCATGTGGCATTGGAGAAAAAGCCATCAGACTTCGTAAGTATTTTTCTCTCTAGCTTAAGAGCTCCCATGGAGCAAACACTTCTGCCCCAAACTTCTACCACACACTGTCACCATTTCAGTAGGCCATTTAACTTCTTAGAGTAATGGTTACACCCTCACAATATACATATGCCTTCCATTGAGATAGAAGCTACGAAAATATACAATTGTCTATTGGGGTTTTCGAAGAAGATGAAGAGGTAATTTTTTGGAGGAATAAAATGAGTTGTTGGGATTTCTTGGAGGTTGTATGGCGGAGCTTTTGTGACTCTCTTTAGGTCCACCTTTGAAGGTGGGGGAGTCACCCATCTTCACTACCATCACCACCACCCTTGAAGACCTTTGCCCTTATATGAGTTTAAATGTAGTATAAATCAGCATGTTATTTATATATATTTTAGACTAAAATATATATGTAATTGATGTTTGCTTGCATTATTGTGTTGGTTAGTAACCATCTTAGCGTTCCTATGAATATGAGCTATGAAGGGATGATTTAAAATGGGTCTTGAAAACCTAGAAATATTCAGAGTATAATTGCTCAACATTTTATGCAATAAAATGTGTCCCAAATAGTAAAAAAAATAATAAATATTTTTAAGGAATGAAAATGTCATTTTGGTGTGTTTTTAGTAAAAAGAAATTATAAACATTTTTATGGAATAAAAATGTAAGAAAATGTCATTTTGGTGTATTTCTAGTAAAAGGAAAAAACAAACATTTTTATGGAATAAAAATGTAAGAAAATGTCATTTTGGTGTATATCTAGTAAAAGGATATAATGGACATTTTTATGGAATGAAAATGTATGACAATATTATTTTAGTGTGTTTTTCTAATAAAACTATAAGGGGATAATTTTATGGAATAAATATGCGTGGTAATACTATTCTAGTGTATTTTCAATAAAACTTGAAAGGAACATTTTTATGGAATAAAAAATGTAATGAAATTAAAAATGCTCTTATTGTTTAAAATGCATGTTTGTTGCAAATGGAGTGAATTTAAGAATGAAGGTATGTTTAAACCATGTAAAAGAATTTTACAAAATTAAAGTCCACTTTCTCATGCATATAAACTTATAGTATTTGATAATTAATATGTGCACAAGTTTAAGAAAAGTCTTGTTCGGTCTAAGCATGCAATAAGACAAATGAAAATTTTGATCCTTAAAGAATGTGTGAAAAATGGGAGTGTATTATGTGATGGTGTTATTTTATATATTCAAGGGGTAAAAGTGTCAAGTGTGAGAATTAGGTAATAGTGTGGTATTAAACCAGTGTTAAATGACTAAGGTGTTTTAAATGTTAAGTTGAAAACTTAATAACCATTTTGATAAATAACAGTTGTTAAAAGGACTAAAATTGCAAGTTTGGTGAACAAAGGGTAAATTGGTAATTTACTTAAAGTGGGACATTTTTATGGAATAAAAATGTTAAATATTATCCTTACACTAATATGTGTTAAGTACTAAAGCGTGAATGAATTTAGTATAAATCACGTGTGTATGGGTAAGGGACTTGAGATGAAAAGAAATAATTTTCCAAGTGTTAATGGAAAAACGGACGGTTAAGTCCGGGTATTGGCTTTGGTCTGATAAAAGTAAAGAAATGGAATAATGTGAACATGTGTAAAATGTTAAACACATTAATGAGGACCCGGATGCAACCGGGGATAAGCAAGAAGGGTCTGGAGCCCTTGGGTGAAAATCCCTAAATCACTGGCTAGAGCATATGGTGTGCATAGCCGTTAGTATGGAGCCCATGTAAGTATGCAGTAAAGGAAGATTATGAGAAAAGATAAAAAGGAATAAGGAACATGTCAAGAAATGGGTTGTGTGGTAAAACGTGTTAATACAACCTAACTTGAATGAATAAAATAAATATTCCGGTAAAAGGTTAAATGGACAAGTAAATGCGTAAGTCCATAAATGTCCATAAGTTGAGGTATAAAGGGTACAGTAAAGGGGGAAAATGAGTGGTTGCATAACTTATGTTGTTAAACCCATAATTTACATTAGTATGCATGGGAAGGTTTTCAAATGATAAATAAGTATTTTCTAACACGGTGAATTCTTGAGTTGAAATGGTATTTTTCAATGAAAATACTAACGTATATTCTAAATGAATAAAAAGGGGTGATTCCAGTAAAGGAATGGGTTGGAATAAATCAAGTATAGTGGTGTTAAGTGTGGAACTGGGTGTGTTAGACAAAGCAAGTAATGCTAAGTATGAATAAAAAAAAGTCTTTACAAGATTAAGGTAATTTAATTTGGATGAGTAAGGTTTTTGGAAGTCGAACGGTTAATGCACTTGAATACGTATTTTCAAAGGTATGTATATATATATATATATATATATATATATATATATATATATATATATATATATATATATAGAGAGAGAGAGAGAGAGAGAGAGAGAGAGAGAGAGAGGTATATACATTTTCTCATACATGTGGTTGTAGCGTATGAGTATTCGTTTCTATCGTTCGTTTCTATTCTACTTGTATATTCCCACTGGGTATAGGCTCACACCCTCGCTTTGTTATGACAGGTTGGGTGCAGGTTCATATTTTGAGGGCATTGTATAGGTAAGTGTACTTTATTTATCTTACGTTAGTAGATCTATTTACTTGGACTCGGGGTGATCCCCATGGGCCCCACACATAGTTTATCTTGAAACTGGAATTGCATGATAAACAAGTGAAACGTTAATTTAAAATAAAGCTGGACTAGTAATATTATATAGGTTGTTTCATTGCA
Source organism: Sambucus nigra (assembly GCA_949130495.1). NCBI lineage: Eukaryota > Viridiplantae > Streptophyta > Magnoliopsida > Dipsacales > Adoxaceae > Sambucus > Sambucus nigra. The sequence continues at coordinate 301,599,548 of OX422214.1, forward strand.
CTTCCCACCCAACGCTTGGGTCGGATTAGATTGACTCACGGGTAACCCATAAATCCGAATCGGACCGTTATAACAGCATTATTAGGGTCAAAACTGTTGTATAATACTAGTGACAATACATAAAGCCATAATTTTCAGAGGCGACTATTCCATTATCTTGATCAATAAGAATGGTGATTGCTCTTGGGGAAGCTAAACGTCTAGCTTTCCTTCACAACACTGAAAGGCCCGTCATCAATATGGATTCCAATACTTCTAATATATTATTGGACTTCGTAAGTAATGTTCGTTGCATACATAATTAAACTTTTCTATTTCTTTCATTATCGCCTTTTTTTATAGTTTGTTTTATCATTAAAAATCATTTTGTTGATAGTGAATGATTTATTCTAGATCTGATGCAGGATTATACGGCTAAGCTATCTGATTTTAGGCTTGCAAAAGCTAGGCCACAAGGCGATGAGACCCATGTATCAACTCGGGTAATGAGGGCCTGTGGTTATACTACCCCAGAGTATGTAACGACTGGTACGTCTTTGAGTATCTTATGATCACTTTAGTCACGATCATTATTGATTCATTCCTAGTGCATGTAGAAAGTATGAGAATATATTAAATAGAGGGTTATTGAATTACAAACCAATTAGAACGTTTTGTTGATTGAAGGAGAGGCATCTCATCTCACTTACATTATGATATTTTGATTTTTTTTCTTTTTTTTTTGGTAAATATAGGTTTTGTATTTGAAATATAAATGCACACGTACTTGGACTCGACTGAAATCAGAGTGGTTCTGAAACGGGAATATAAGGAGACACCATTTAGTACCCCCTTATAAAAAAAACAAACGGATATGTCATGATTTTCCCCCTGGAATTCAAATCACAGCCTAAATTTTTATGCACTGTAATATGTAGTTCATAACTTGTACAATGATCTGAAGTTCTTATTTTAATGCAGTAGAAAGCAACATAAGTTTTGTCACCATTAGATTTTTACTTATGTACTAAAAGTTAATAAAATAGTAGTAATTGTTATTTGCATGTGTTCATGATATCCGCATTATATGCGAACACTTGACAGTAGATATGTCTGAAATGAGCAGGACACCTTACTGCTACGAGCGATGTGTATAGTAGGGATGCTCTTAACAGGGAGGAGGTCCGTTGACAAGACGAGACCCAGCAAGGAGCAGATCTTGGTGGACTTGGCCCACCAAAAGCTGAACGACAAAAAAGAGTTGCTGCAAATAATAGACCCTCGACTAAAGGATCAATACTCAGTAAGAGTACCCCAAAAAGCCTGCAGTTTGGCATACTATTGTCTAAGTCAAAACCCCAAAGCAAGATCCTTAATGCGAGTGATGTAGTTGAGACTTTAGAGCCTCTACAAAGTAGCATTAGTGGTAGTGGTAGTGGTGGTGTAAAAGAAATCTCATCATCATCGCCGAATGCCTTGGCTGGCTTCCCTGATTATTAGATGCCGCACAAGTTTGCTGTTGCTGTTGCTGTGGGTCCTGGTCCGGGTTATCTGTACATATCTTTTGATATTTATAAGCATTATCTCTTACTTGCCAGCATCGTTCGGTAGGATAGTTGCCGAGGCATTTCAGGGCGGTAACTATGTTGGTCTCGTGGCTATCATTTCTTCTTTTTCCTGCTAGTTATCAGTATCATTTATGTTCAGGTAAGTGCTATTTTCTGTAGTTTTATTATGGGGTAAAATACAAGAAATCTCTTAAACTTTCGCCCTGATTGCATTTACCTACCTATGTGAAAAGTTGCAAATATTCCGCCTAAGCACTTTAGTACAGTTAAACTCCTCTCAAACAACTTCTGTTTTATCCAACAACCAATTTCCTGGTCACCGTTTCCACCACAAGATTCCAAATTCAAGTGTAATATCCTGCTAGGCCATATCCATGTAACATAAAGGCCACATTCTGAATTCACACCAAATCTCCCGCTATTTTATACACTTTCTTCTCATTCGTATTCATTACTTGTACAATATATTTGTTGCTACATTAGAGTCGCTACTCGGTATAAAAGTTGTCTTAATCACTAAGAATTTCAAGGGCCCTCTGAAACCATCATTATAAACAACGGGTAAATAAAAAAAGTTGTCAATACTAGTTTGCCTTGCATTCGAGGCCAAGTTAGTTTGTTGGACCCTGTAACTGTATGTGCAATTGCTTCAATCTTTGTGGTGGGAGATGTTAACGAAGCCAGATACCGTTAATATTCATTTTTGTCTCCCTGCCCCTAATTCTCGTATCGATAAATGGTATATTGGATAGATTGAGAAAAGTTTGAACCAATTGATTTGGCAATAATTGTTTTGGAGTAATTAAATTGAGGTTTTCCAGTAGAGCGAGATGTAGGGAGAAATATTGATATGTAGGTATGCGTTGAAAATTAGATGTACTGTTGAGTTTTTTCGGTGATTCAAGTGATATAATGTTTCAATAACAAACATGATGACATCAACACTTTATTGTAAAAACTGAAGATAGGTCTGAGGTATGTCACAAAAAAGATAGGGATATCATGTATCAGATTGTAGGGGCCATAGGGTATTTTATGTTTTAAATAATAATATATATCAAAGTTACTATTGATATGCTATAATGTTTTCTAATAAGATGTGATCCTTTTGATATTATATGATATATTGCATAATTAATGTTATTTTCCATTATTAACTCTTGTAGCATCTCACAAATACTAGCAAGCTGATTCATATGATTGGGTGTGCAAATAATTTGTTCTAATCGTATCCGGTGTGCAAATCGTTAGTTTAATATTAATGCGGTGTCTAATGACATGTTTTACTACACATAAAGCAAAACACCTATGGAAGAAAATGCAAGAAAAGCTAGGGGTGAACAAGTGGCGTCTGGATCTTGAAGAAGAATATGAGGATAAAGAGGGTAATATTTACAACAAAAAAACCTACACTGATCTGCAGCGCCAGGGGTTGATTTAGAGTGCAACAAATGTTCCCGATCATCTCTCTGTGAGTTTTTAATTGATATTATTCATGTCAAAGGATCCCTTTTCAATCCTTTTCCTTCGAACTTTGTAGTCAAAGGAATCCTTATTTCTAGTAAAAACATGTATTGAAAACCCAATGCTTGAAGTCATAAATTCGGGAAAATTAGTCTAGAAGGCATCGGTCTTGAATAGATTATGCACAATTACCTAGTCAATACCAACATGTAAATATTTTAATCATTGGGACATGTTTTTGCCGTAAGTTTTACACCCTCTAGTCAAGCACCAATAAAAGTTTAATTTTCTGAACCCAAACTTCTATTTATAGGTGTGTTGCCTCAATTTGTTATGTGTTTTCTCTTACCGCTTATGGTTCTTCAATTCGATACGTGAGACGAGAATGTGGTCTACTCAGAAATTGGGACTCATGTTTCAAAACATTATAACATTACTAGGAGAGGAGTTTCTATTTGGGAGAATCTTGTTGAAATTTTGTCTAAAGAAAAAATGACTCGCAAGCATTTTCAAGAAGAAAGGCCGATGGATTTATGATCCAACCTTCATGAACAATTGGCATGCCAAAACGATGGAGTTCTTCTTCTTTTTTTCAGTTTGTTTTTCTTTTATGCGGCAAGGGGTATCCTTGAGCCAGAGAGATTTACTAGTTTTGTTCAGATTTATAATGCTTCCTCTCTTAATTGAAATCAAATAATGTCTATTATTGACATGCTTTAGCTGATAATAGATATCACTTCACAATTTGTAACATTATTGATGGTATTACTATAAATTTTGTAAATTTGATCGCATTAATATATATTTTGTGCTTCAGGTGTGATCAGCTACTATAAAATTGATGGCTTTACTTGGAAATGATAGTTCACTTAATCTCAAGTGGTCATCAAAAGAACTACAGAGATACTCTGCCATGTGGTCTCTATGACTATTTATAGAAGATGACATTTATACATCAAGCTTGCAGATTCATTAATTGGCTCTTGCGGGTTTTTTTTTCGTTTTTAGTCTCTGTAGATGTTCTTGCCCATAGTTATATATTTACACACTCATGTAATCGTTGTTGTATGATAATATTAGTTTCCATGTCGATTCTTGTGGTTCTTGATTATTAGTTTTTTTGGCACGATTTTTCTACTTTAGTTTGATTTGTAAGTACATTTATATTACTGAGATTAAAATAAAAAATGTATTCTTGCAGGACAGTGGCATGTGGTGGATATTTAATTGTGTCATATTTTTAGTCATTTTTATCGTTTGCTATATGTGAGGGTGGTAACATGTGGTGGATAATTTTTTATTTTTGAGAATGTTGTGTGATATCGATTCAAATAAATGCGCTACTTAGTATCAGAGCAGGCTTCACTAATTTATTGTGAAATCCTATTTTTCCACAAAATTTGTGTGATATTGATTTTTAAATTTTTTTTTTTTAAAATTGTCGCAATGTTTCCGAATGATAACTTATATAATCGGTTGCCAATTTTTTACGGGTCTAATTACGCTTACTGGAAAGCCCACATAAAATCTCATTTAAAAACAATCGATGAGAGAGTTTGGGTCATTTGTGAAAGAGGCTGGACTCCTCCCACTGTCACCACAAATAATGTCACGAATTTTAAACCTGTGTCAGGCTGGACTGAGGATGAGTTTAGGTGGATCAGTTTTAATTCACGTAGGCTTAGTGCAATTTTTGGACATGTTACCTCTGAAGAGTTTCGACGTATTATGACATGCGCCGCGTCTAAATAAGCATGGGATACTTTACAACTCACCCACGAAGGCACTAACGCAGTCAAAGAGTCTAAAATTCAAAATTTAACTACTCAATTTGAAATGATAATAATGCTTGAGACTGAGTATTTTGATGACTTTTATGCACGTTTGTTTGACATTGTCAACACTAGTTTCAATCTTGATGAGCCTATACCTGATGCACAAGTGGTTATAAAGATTTTAAGATCGCTGTCAAAACGTTTTATCCCTAAAGTGACTATTTTGAATAGCTTAGGTAATTTGAGTCGTCTGAAATTAGAAGAGATGGTAGGAGACCTCCATAGATATTAGACTGACATATTTCCTGACACTGTCAAGCTTAAGAATAAAGAGATATCACTTAAACCCCAGTTTAAGAAGAAAAAGAAAGTGAGTTTTTGTGAGTCCGAGTCTGAGGACGAGTTTGATTTTGATATGGCCATGCTTGCAAAGAATTTCAAAAAAATTCTCAAGTTTTTAAAACAAAATTCTTCCAATAAAAGATTTTTTGAGAAAAATAAAAATGAGGTCAAACAGAGCGGTGAGAAAGAAAGTGAGAAAGAGGAAGAGGAGAAGTGTTTTGAGTGTGAGGGGAGAGGCCATAGAGCTTTCGAGGGCCCCACTAGGCTAAGGAGAAAGGGCAAGAAAATTGCCATGCCGGCCACTCTTAGCGATAGTGAGGAAGAGGTGAAAGACTCCGAGGATGAGTTTTCACGTGGGAATTTTGTCGCCTTTTTAGCTAGTCACATGAGCACATTTAGTTTTCCCACGACTATGAGGATACTTGTCCACGTGAGACCCCCAAAGAGGATGATAGTTTGGTTGTTTTGAGTGAGGGTGATAGTGAGTGTGAAAGTGGAGATGAAAGTGAGCTCTAAATTACATTTAGAGATTTGTACGCCGAGACCTTAAAGACTAAAAAATTGAATAAGGATTTATGTCTTAGGGTGAGAGATTTAGAGAAAGAGTTAGAGGTTTTGAGGGTGTTTAAGGCGAAGCTAGTCAGCTCGAGAAGGTGAATGTTTATTTGAGTGAACAATTGATTGCTTTAGATCGGAAAAAGATTGATTTGATCAACAAGATGTCTAGTCTGACGACACGTGTATCCCAACTCGAGAGTGATTTCGAAGGTGACCGGGAGGTCAAAGTCCCTTTAGAGAATGCATCTAAGAAGGTTGGAAAGATGGTTCTAAATCCTATTTTGGGTGATATTGAGAGACTAGGAATAAGTCATGACAGTGCGTCCACTTCACATGTTGCACCTGATCCGATTCCTGAGTTTTTGATTAATCCATATGGCTCTCAACCCAACCCACCTAGGCATCCCGTAACTTATAAGAGAGTGCGTCGTAGATGTTTTATGATAGGTTTACCTAGGCCTGTTTATATTTGCACACATTGCAAGAAGAGAGGACACCTTAGGTAATTTTATTTTAAGTTGGGTCATGTGTCAGGTTTTACTACTAGACGTGTTCACACCCACACATGATGCTCCTATTGATTACACTAGAGAGTTTGCACACATTAGGGAGCAGGTAAAGTTTTTGTTCAAGACTTTACGTGATTTGATGGAGGTTTTTCATAGGATATCACCACCTTTGGAAAACTCCACTGTACCTAATGGTTGAGGTTTAAACTTGTTTTCTAGTATAAGTTGATTTTCATGATGATATTTTTTGCCTATTGCCAGTGTGTATCATTTTTTGTATTAGATTTTGATTTTTGAAAAAAAACTGAAAAAGCCAAATAGATTTTCAATTTTTTGAATTTTTTTTTAAAAAGACAAAAAGATTTTGTAGTTTGTTTTGCACCATATATGAATCAGTATTTAGGATGACCGAGTCACAATTTCATTCCATATCCACGTGACGATTTAATAATGTTTTGATATGCGTTATCATTTTATTTTTGTGCTTTACAATGTTTGGAGTCATTGAGATGTACTTTGTGATTACTACCTACATGTTTGACTCATAAGTTCCTTTAATGCACACTTGCAAGGATTTGTTTGATTATTGTACTTGTTTATCACATATTGGATGGAGTGTTGCCATCTCAATTATGGCTTTAAAACGAACCATATGCGATAAAACCTAACAATGAAAGTAGTGCATGTAAGAGCCGTTTAACGTGAGGAATTTAATTGAAACAATATATGATAAGTGTTAACGGAAAAGGGCTGCGAGAGCACAAAATTAACTCGTCGTGAAAGCCACTATTTAAAAGAGCTCGAAAAAATTGAAAGGCAATAAAAAGATAAATATGCCAAAAAGGGGCCACCTCAAAAGAAATAAAAGCATTATTATTTATGAGGGAGTTTGGATGGAAAGAAATGAAAAAAGGGCTTGCACGTCGTGAAAGCATCATGAAAGACGTTATTGGCATGGGAATCATTCCTAACTTTGATGTGTTGATGGATTTAATCGATGTCATTTAAATTCAAGACTTTTAACACCTAAGGACGATTTTGAGATTCATTCGTTAGGAGTACACATATTCATCGTGAACATATGTTATGTTTGATTGCTTTGATTTTCCTATCGAATATGTTCACACCCATTCATTCAGTTTCCACGATTTGGTTATCTTAGTGTAAATTCATAGTGTGCAATTTTTGTAAAATTATTTTTGCATGAAAAAATTGAAAAATAAAAAATTAGTTTGTGGAAGCTTTTGAGGATTACTTTGCATGAGCGTAGTTTGATCCATATTTGCTATGCATATTTGTCATGAGAACTCCATGCTTTTTTTGTTTATTCGTTTCCTTATCAATTTCGAACAAATAAAAAGGGGGAGAATGAATTATGGGGGAGTTTTTTCAATATGGGGAAGATTTGATTATTGGTTGATTTATTCTTATATCATTTCAAACTCGATGCATCATGAAGGTATTTGTTTTATCTCATGTGTGTAGGTACAAAAATTGAAGATCATTATTTTACACACCCTGATGAAAAAAGCTTAAAGATCTAAAGTTTGGAAGTTAAAGATTTTGAAGAAAAGTTTTAGACTTAGATTTTTAGTACCTTTTTAGTTTTGGGTTCAGAGGAGGGTATTAGATTTATATAGGCATTTTGTTTTGATAATTCAGATGTTTCTATTTTGCACCGACATAGACATAAGGGGCGATATGTAAGGACATATTTTATATAGTTCGTACTTGATATTAAATATGTCGTATACAACTACAACCGTCGAAGAATTATTCAAAGATCATTCATGCATCAAGACATATACGTATATCAAAGTTCTTCAACATTCAAGCCTCCGCGATATAAATTTGGTAAAGGTTGTGTTTTAATTCCGTAGCATTTCACTTAGAGTGTTGGGATATTTTTTATAAAATATTTTCTAAGTGTTGAATCGGACTTTTTAAGTTTTTCTTCAAAAAAAATTTCAAAGTGTTGAGGTGGATTTTTGAAATAAAAAGAAAAGATTTATTTTTTATTAGGTCGTTTGAGCAATCAACACAGTCGTTCAAGCGACAGGGTGCTATCGCGCGAAGTCGTGAGATCTCATTCAAGCGACAGCTTGATCTCGTTCGAGCGATGGTCCCTTCCATTCGAGCGAGCTGTCTCCTTAGATTTTCTATAAATTGGTCTGCCCAACTTTGTTTTTGATTAGAAGACCTACGAATTACGAAACTTCTTTGGCAGAATGCTTTGTCTTCTCACTTTTTGGGCTTTAATCCCTTTTGTTTTCAATTCACAAAATGTGACGACCCGGATACGATTATGATAAACCATGTTTAAATCATTCTTACCGTATGGGATGGGGATAATGTGTTATTAGAATATATAATGTTAATTTATTTTGTTTAGTCTAATCCCACCTTCATAACTTATAAAATATTGAATTAATTACAAACACAAATTTGTGAAGTCTTCGGTAGGAATGTTCAAGTTCGGGACTAGTTTTGGCCACTATAATATAATAATTGACTTGAGGTGAAAACTATATAGTTGTATATATATGAGTTAATTTTGTAACACAATAAATGGTGTGTAAAACAGAGGCCCGAGCAAGAAGTTATATTGGAATTATGAAGCAGGTGCAAATTTGTCCATTCATTAAATGATATTTAGTCTTATTAGGCTAACAAATTGTGGGTTTTGATTGGTTAAGGAAAGAGGTGGGTTTTGTCTGACTTTAAAGGCTTGAAATAATCTCTTCCTTCTGAATATTGCAGCTATTAAAGAGTTTGGCTTGAGAGGAGGAGAAGTGGGAAGTCGAAGAAGAAGAATTGAGGAGAAAAATTAGAGAAAAATCCATGGAAAATTACGGAAGAGTCCTTAAGGGAAGAAGAACTGGTTGAACAAGTGCCAGATAAAGGCAAGGGAAAAACACATGAAGTATCCAAGGTGAGTGTACTCACCGGAAAAAGATGTATTATACATGGCTAGGGAGATGATTTGAATATCACTCACGAGTAAGATGTATTACACATGGTTATGGATATGATCTGAATTTCACTCATTGGTAAGTTGTATTATACATGATTACAGATATGATCCGAATAATATTATGAATATGAAACTGCTCATTTTGGTTTACCAAAATGGGAGGTTACTCCCCGACCCGAAATGGGGGAGAATTGTCTATTGCAGACAGGATATTTGAATCATGATTCGGAAAGTTGGTCATTCTTTATGAATGAGCCGGATAAGTATATAATTGGTCATTCTTTATGAATGAGCCGAATAAGTATATAATTGGTCATTCATTATGAATGAGCCGGATAAGTATATAATTTGAAATTCTTTATGAATGAGCCGGATAAGTATATAATTTTAAATTCTTTATGAATGAGCCGGATAAGTATATAATCGGTCATTCGTTATGAATGAGCCGGATAAGTATATAATTAGTCATTCATTATGAATGATCCGGATAAGTATATAATTGGAAATTCTTTATGAATGAACCGGATAAGTAATACATAATTATGAACGGGTCGGATAAGTATATATAAATTACGACATGGATATTATTTCTTGCATTTAATTATATGTAATAGTTTAGTAGTAATGCATTCACTGGGCTATTTTGCTCGTGGTTACTATGATTATGTGTTTCAGGTAAATGTAACGTCATTGCCAAATCTAGGAGGTTGGTGGGGTTAGCAAGGGATGCATAAAACCATGATTTTGGTCAAACGTAAAAGGGGTAATTTAAGCCTACTTATCTTTTCAGTAAGTTTGAATACGCATAATTACCTAAAAAATTGTTAACAGTTTTAGTTTATAGATTCTTGTTAATAACTGAAAAAGGATACTCGTGTTTATGATTTGGTTAAGGTAATTATGATTTGACTCACTTAGACCTTCAAACTAAATAATAAGTAACTAGGTTGGGGTGCGTTACAAAATCCCAATTACTTTTTATGAATTATTTTGGAACCCAAAGACACAGGGGAGTACTGGGTTGACGTCGACCACTGAATAAAGGTTTTACCCAAAAGTTTTTTTTTTCCAAAAATTTGTGTGTCAGCAATTAATTTTTGTTGGATTGATTTTTCCACACGTAGTTGCCTGTTTCCGGGATGAAATAAATGATTTGAAAAATTGACACTCATTAAATAAGGTTAACTTGGAATCTTACGAATTTTGTTAAATCGATATCACATGGCACTCTTCAATTTTTTTTTCATAATTAATTTATGCAACGGTTTATAACACTTACAAAAGGAATATTTTTCCTTACATATTACTATTTGTAAGTGTTTTGAACCGTTATGAAAAATATATATTCTTTCATTGGCAAGTGTTAATAATCGTTGCAAATTAAAAATGATTACTGAATTTTGCAAGTGTTCTAAACACTTGCAAATTTTCATTTCGAAAATGGACATGTGTTCCCAACAAACACTTACAAATGACATTTGTAACGGGTTTGAACACTTACAAAAAAAATTCAACGCGCCGATTTAAGAGTGTTTTAAACACTTGCAAATCGCTTGTTTTGGTGTAGTGCTAGTTTTGCATATATTGGTGACGCAAACAAATAATCACGTCACTATAGCTAACCAACCCAATTATCATTAGCCCTGCACATATTAGTGACACAAATCGATTTCAATACCCATTTATTATCTAAGGAATTAATTATTAAGTCTTAATTAAGTTCTCTTTATTCTTAATTAGCCCCACTTATAATTTGGGTATCACAATCTAAAACAATCCTTAGTACCATACCTAAAGATTACCAAACCATAAGTATTACCTAGTCTATCACCTAGGAAGAATACCTATAAAAAATCATCACCTAGTCGTACTACCTAGCCTCACCCAGGAAAATATCCAAACGTATAAGAACATATTCACTAGTCCGATACTTAGAAAGTATTAATAGCAACAAAGTCTACCTACTAGTCCCAAAATTCCAAAGTTTCCGCGATGTCGAAATATTAATATGAGCAATATCCAAGTAAATTATATTTTTAATTTAACATTACAATTCTTCATTTAATACTATGATTTCAATTTCATTCAAATAATATTCATTTAATCTTGAAATAACCAAATTCTACTAAATAGTCACACAAGTTTTCAAATTTCATAATTCCAATACGAGTGATGCTTTAACAATTTCGCACATAATCCATATCAAATATATGTATTAACAATATCTCACAACAATTAATTCTATTTTACAACATACACGTTAATATCATAAATTTATGAGTTAAAACATTATTCCTTATTCATATTTTAATTCCAATATAGAATTCGTCCCGTAATCCTACCGTAACCCAATACACAAATCTAAGCATGCGATGTTTCAAGTCTTAAATCATATTTTTAGATTGAATAAAAATAGTACCAAATTTACTTTCACTTTTCCTAATTAATCTTCCTAATTATTTTTTAAAAAATGATTAATTAAGGTTTGGGCAACACGTAAAACATAAAATACTTAAGGGGAACAATATAAGTATTCATGCTTGATACAAATTCGCCTCAAAAATTTTGATTACATGGTTGTCATCCTCTCGCGAAAACAATAAAGACTCGTTCTTGGTGGATCTTGAGACAACTTGATTTGTATCTTCAAAAAATGAGTTGAAACTTGTTTTTAATGGGGTTTAGGTTTTGTAGAAGAGAGAAAATAAAACTTCAGAGGCTACTGCTTTTTTAGATGAGTTAAAAGTGTTGAAAAAAGTCTAAATCCGAGCCTTTTTAATATAGGAAATTAAAAGGGTTTGAAATCAACACAAATACTTAAAAACAATCAAAGTCAAAAAATCTTCCCCAGACTTAATCGATTCCCCCAGGACTGAATCGATTCCCACTCTGGGCCATCAATTCCCCCCGAGTCGAATCCCCCCCCCCCCCCCCTTCAACCGATAGAGAAAAAAAGTTGAAAAAATCGATTTTGTTCCGGATTTTAAATTCGATTAAACCTTATTTCTTATCTATCAAAACCAATTGTTTTAAATACTGAAAATAATCAAATCCAATAAAAAATATTTTTTTGATTTTTAATTTATAAAAAGATATTTTACAGTCCAAAAATCACGGGGTAATACAATGCACACATAAAAAAATGGAGCACAAACACTTAGTTAAACCACACCACGGCATAATCTACCTGTCTTTTCATCAAATCACAATAGGGTTTAAGCTCACTTGCTTAAAATCAATACATCTCTACACCTCATTTTTCCAACCTTAGGTTCAGGACAACTAGTAAATAATTGAGTTGAGGCTCTTGTCCCATTCTGACGGGTTAGTGAGAAAGTACGATCACTGTTCCACTAACCTCCACTCACATCGTGCCCTTTTTTTAGAGCATTAATGTTCACAACAACCACTATATTCATTCCACAATGCATTTCAACAACACTCCATATCTTCACTGCAACGAAAAAGTTTAAACTAAGGCTACCCATATTGCAAACGTCATATCTCACTAGAACAAGGCAGTTGTCTATATATTGGACACTTAAAGAAGGTAACATGGATTGATTCCAAGTGATTCTCAAGAAGAGTAGAGAGTCACTACACCAAAATAGCAATCTAGCACGGTTTAAAATCGTGCCAGATCAAATCTGGCACAATTTTGAACTGTGCCAGAATCAGGTGTTCCAAAATGGCCATTTTTTTCTAGCACGGTTTAAAAGTGTGCAAAATTTGAACAAAAATGAACACTTCTGGCACACTTTTAAACCGTACCAGAATTTGATACTTCTAGCACACTTTTGGCACAGTTTATAACTGTGCTAGATTGAGTACATTTTTATACACTTTGACACAGTCCAAAACCGTGCCAAAATTTGATACACTTTTAGCACGTTTTTTAACTGTGCCAAAATTTAAAATTAGTAAAAAAATAATTATAAATAATATTACAAAAAAATTAATTAATCAATCTTCTAAACAAATTCACAGATGACTATTTTTATAGAAAACTCGAAGAGCCAAATTTATTAAAATAAAAAGAAGAACGAGCAAACAAAAAATCCCCAAAATGAAAATAATGGAAGAACCTATAGCTTTATAGAGATGGCTACAAGAAACTAAAGTCTTCGGTTGAGTATTAAACCAATTATACCCAAGCCAAGGATAATCAAAAAAGGAAAAGTGGGGATTTTTTGAGATGCGGATGAAATAGATACATACAAGGAGCACAAGTAATAAAAAGCAAATTCAAATGTGGATCATAGAGATCCGTTGGTAAAAAAAATTCAACTTTCCATCATCCAAAACACTAGTAATTGGATGGTGACCAAATGGGGTTACCATTTGGATTAAATTTCTCTAAGACCTCTCCAAACGTTATCCAAGGATCATTGAGTTTCATATCATATAATGGAATAATTATTTTAGGTAAATGAATCAATCTCAACAGATAAGACCATTTGTAAACAGTTTAAAAAATTTGGGCATAATTCCCTTTCTTTATAGGACTATCCAACTTGTTTAACAACTAAAAACTACTCAAACCACAACAATAGTAATAGTACATCATGAATCCGGTATAAAAAAAAGATAATCGATTCCATATTTTAAGATATAAATATGGATGGATACTATTAAAATTTTAATCTCTTCATAGCCACCTATCTCCTTGAAATCAAATGGCCCTGCAACACGGAACAACCAAGAATAATAGATAATTAGCATGCATATATGCAATAATAGTGCCCATTAGTCACAGACATACATTACACTGAGCGAACAAATAATACCAACACTGAACATACAAACATTAGTGTCCATTAGTCACACGTGTTTACGATTACTCAGATAACTTTTGAAGAAAGTTCGATAACTTTTGATATTAGTAAAGTCGGATAAAATTTGATAAGGTGAAACAATCTCTAAACATATATAGAAATCAGAAACATAAAACTCTAACTTGATCTGCACGTATGAAAATGTATGGTCGACCAATGCTCAATTGTGTTGTTTTACCTACAAAAAACACACATACCAAATTTGAAAAACAACTTTCAAAACCAATACTGAACCAAATAGGCATACAATATACTGAGGAGACATACATAATGCTTATTGAATCAGCTGCATACCAAATCAGCATATCGAATCAGCTGCATCTCAAATTAGCTTTTGCAGACATACATTAGTTTGTTCAGCATGACAGTTGCATCTGCCTAAATTTTGGATAAAAATAAAATTTAATGGATGTTAATGACCATTAACATGAAATCTAAATGTTGTCACTTCAACCTCCAAGCTCAGAAGTTCTTACTAAAACCAAATTTATAATTATAACTCAAAAGCCCAAATTAAAACAACCAAAGAATAGGAAGAAAAAAATAGGACCTCCTATTTTAGACGTTCCCCGGCATTGAACCTCATTTCTCACTCCTATTTCATAAACGTTGATTTTTTAATACTAAAAATAGGACCTCGTATTATCAATCTATATGTTCATTCGCTGAGATTCAAAATAAAAGGAAATTACCTCTAAATAACTAATTTTCCCTAAACAAAACTTAGAAAAGCAATACTAAGTAACTAATTAAGCATATATGTGAATAAAGTACAAAATATTAAATTCACAGTTTGAAAGTTTAAAACTGCCCAAATAAATTTAATCACTGAGTTAAGACTGATATTTACCTGAAGCTAAACAATGACACAATAGTTTTATCTCCTATAATGAGTATAAGAATTGACGGCGAATACAAAAAACTGCAAAACATAGCTGAATCAGATTAAATTAATAATCAAACTAAACATATTATCAACTGTTGGTTACTGGTTCTAGAACTAAAAATATTGACTGTGATTATTGGTTCTAAAACTAAACATATTGTCTATTGCTTTTTTTTTAAACTAATGTATAATAAGAAAAAAAACATATACTCTCCATTATATGTGAATTAATTTAAAATTAAAAGAACTTGGAACAAAACTAATGTCACCCTGTAACACATAAATAGAAAAACAACCGAACGTAGACAAAATCTTGAATTTGTGATCAAGTTGATTGTGTTTTAGAAGAGAGAATAAGGAAGAGGTTTGCAATGAGAACGAGGGGGTTCGAGAGAGAGTATACTGAGATGGGGAATAAATATTTGAAATCAATTGTAGGTGTAAGATGTAAGGGTAGTAGCATGTGTGAGATGGTTAAAGATATGCAGAGGAATAGATATATACCATAACTTCTGTTGGTTTTCAAGGTAGAGACACTGAGTTGAGACATATTGACGGGTTTGGTGAGAGGTACGCAAACTTTCTGCCACGCAAACTTTTCGCCATGTAATTGAAAAATCAAATTTGAAGCTGCCAGATTGTTCCTTCCTACTGCTCTATTTAAGATATATAGCAATAACTCTTTAACGCTATTGCATACCCCATAAGTCAGTAGCACTGACCTCGTGATCTGATCGGAACCAATGTCTCATCTCTCTTTAACACCGTGCCTTGTAAACTGAAACATAATATTTTAATAAAATGAAATTGAAATTGCAATATTAAATCGAAACGACAAACAAATGTTATATATATATATATATATGTATGTATGTATGTATGTATGTATGTATGTATGTATGTATGTATAACAGTTGTGCTGTTAGCTTAAGCAGTGCTGCGATAAACTTGATTTCTCCATCTTTCTCTACGTGGTCGAATCATCAAAAGATCCTTCTAAGAGAACCTATATGGATGAATTAGGCCAAACTATACAAGTATTATGAAGATCATGCTAATTATAGCAAACTATATGGGCATTACAAAATCCTTCTAAGAGAAACTCTGTCAAAATGCCTTAGTTTGATAGTTAGGGTTAAATGACCATTCATCTCCATAATTGTGTATATAATAAGTATCATGCTTCATCATTCACATTAATTTTTCTTATTTTAATCCCCCAAGTAGTGTTAAGATTTATCATCATAAACAATAACTAGAAATTCCTAACCATTAAATCTTCTTCCTCGAACCTAATGCTATTAGAACTAAGACTACCCGTCCAATTACATAATTACTATTTAAGTATCCCCCAATATATACATATCCTTTGATACTATTCAATTCTCATATAAATCCTAAACCTTCTCAATATCCCACTACACCTCAACTCTGAAAGTAAATCTCATGAGTGGAACAAACAATCCAAACAAAGGGATCATCCCATATACGTCGATAAAGTCCAACCAATTGTCAAGATTTAACGTAACATAGGATCATAAGAATAATTCTTTATAAAACACACAACACAAGCTACTTTCTAAGAAGAGTCATTACGGTTACTTCAAATAATTCAATTGCAACTTGATTCATAAGGGATTATGAGAAATAAGTACCATTAGGAGCTAATATTCATAGTTATCTAGATTTTATATGATTATCATGTTGTCCGAATCATTTTCGTAGTAAACATTTTTCCATAAACTTTTATAATTATATTGCACACTCAGGAAGATAGAAGATGGCATTTAACTGTTAAATTTATTTAATGCATTTAGTGTTCCATAACATATTTGATCAGGAGAATCTTTCTTTCAAACTTCCATAAATCTTTTATTTATATATCCTGCTTTTATAACTTGAACAAAGTACCTTTTCCTTCATAGCTGTTAGTGTCAGCTTTTTATATTTTGATTTTGAACTAAAAAATCAAACATTATATTTGAACCGTTGTCATTCCATCCCTTTAATTTGGTAATTTTTGTTATGAATCTGTCGGGAAAAGTAGTCTCCTGGAAAACTCGACAAGAAAATGTTCGAATTTATCTTACCCTATATATACGTTAAAGAAAGAAGGCTCTCTTACTCCCAGATGTTCCCTTACACACCCACATTATGGCATGTTATAATCCCTTATATAAGAAGTAAACTTATTGCAGCTGCTCTCTGCCTTTAGTAGCTGTAAATATATTTTCATGTGTACGAGGTTATTGACGTGATGATCATGTTATTCCCCTTACTGGTTATAGTTCACATTTTTCATACATATAAGTTTTATCTGCTATGAAATTAGTATATAATTTTACTTCTTAACTGTTAAATTATTTATTCTTCTAACTATTTGCTTAAGGTATTTACCAGTATAGTGTCACTAATAGATTTCTTTAATATCATTCATTTATATTCATTTAGAAGAAATTGAATTATCCATTCTTCACTTTCCGCTGCCTTATGACATAAATATAATAAAAACCTTTGAAATTATTTTTCATAACATTTTTTCTTAACTATAGCTTCGTATTCGTTTTCAATGTTTTTATAAATTACGCTGCCATGGTTTATGCTAAACATGATCACATTTTCACAAACAAGATACTGTAGTTTAAAACCGGTACCATTTATCAATTCATCTTTATTTCAAAGCTCCGTTTGATCGTGTCGAGGACTAAACACTTCCACTTTCTCATTTCTTTTACCACTATCATTTCGCAATGTGTCAAACAGTTGGAACTACAGCTTACTCATTGCATACATTGTTCTCATTTATATAGGTCTATTCTTTTACATAAAAACTTCATCAATTCATGCTCTGCTTTGGGAGATGTTTGGTCGAATCGACCGCTGCACACAAACACTTACTAGCCAACTATTTATAATCATAGGGCTTCTAGGTACATAAAATCGAGGATTCTTAAGGAAACTATTTAAATTTAGGTTTGCATATTGTACCTTCAAAATAACTGGCAAATAATTGAAATACACAGAAGCAGAACAATTACAACCTCATTATGGATTGTACAATAATAACTAAGAAAACTAATTAAATTAAGAAACTTTGGATTAAGAAAACAAAGGAGATAAAGAAGAACAATCACAACATGGGTTCTGCAAACCATATGTACTAACCAATTATATGTTATCGACTTATTTAAGAACTTTTATAGTTTCACCTACTGATCAATACAAGTTAAACATACCAGACTATCATAAATGTGTTGGTTTAAACTTATTCTAAAATGGATTCATACGTGGATGGGGTTTGGTGGGTATACACATAAATACATCCATATAGGGACAACTAAATCCTCCTAATTAATATACAACTATTGTTGTCATTTGCTTTACCTTTTGCCCACAGGAAACTTCATCTGCTCATTTACAAATAAATTTTGCTCATGTGTTTGTCATCGGTTTTTGGTACACACACACACTTTAATGTTATAAAAATCTACATAGCTTCATTGTCTTGCTTTTGTTTTATCATCGTCCAATTTTTTCCACATATCTTGATTGTCACTGAGTCTTACCTCTCAATGACAAATTGTGAAGGCATAATACCACGGACTGTCCATGTTTAATACTCATGTCATAAATTGCTTTTGGTGGCATGAATTTATTTTCTAATCTCTTCCTCATAACTGCATCAACACATCCAATACAATTATAGTTATGGACAAATATTGGATATGTTCTTTTCATCAAACATTTTTACCTGCTCTTACACAATCAATTTCATCGTCATTCATTTCCACTTACTTTTACCAACTTCTATTACATTCATACAGACTTCATAACTAACAACGACTATTCATCCTCACAACTGATCCAACAAGGGGCAATAATTCCCATCTTCAAATTAAAGGAGATTGTAAATTCATTGAAGATATCTTGGCTCTTCGTTCCGACTCTCCAAATGAGGTATCGTACTAGAAATATATAATTAATATCTCTCATTCATTATCTCCTAATAACATAAATTTTGCAGGTTCTATATCTCATTTGCCAGGCAACAATCACAGGTATAGATGAACATATCTGGTGGTATTATCCAGCGTGCAACCATTACAACAAGAAATTAAAATATACTATGGCCTATTTCTTCTGTGAAACATTCAACGCCGACATTCTCATTCCTTCTCCTAGGTATTATATTCTTACTACTCAATTTCCTTTATTGTTCATTATCACATAATAACACCTACAATCCTTTATGATTAGGTACAATCTGCAAATCAGTGTGAAGGACAAAACTACATGCACAACATTTGTGCTTTTCAACAAAGAAGCTAAATATTTAATCAAAGTCCCAGTTTCTGAACGTACACAAATTAACCATGAACGTTAGTGTATGTTTCTTGTAATTATTTAACCGATTTTGTCAAAATATTTGTCATACACAATCTCTATTCCCACATACTATCTTTACTATATTCCACAGGTCATCAAACATCCACTTCCACTTGCAATCACAAAAATCATTGGTACCTCCCATAAGTTTGCCTCAAGCTCAATAACTACAACTTAGTTCATGGTTATGAAAACTACACTGTCTCGAACATTTTTCAAGATTTTGTACCCGAAAAAAATTCAAAGAGTCACACCTCCTACCAAAAGGTATTGTACATATACTCATTCCAATTTCCCTTTTACAATTTTTTCCCTTATGCAGACCCTATCTATTTTACATATAAAGAATCACGTCCTCTCATTCCTAATTAGGATCCTATCATTATCGACGATAATTAAATCAACATTCATGGAATTCAACCTACTTCTCCCATATCTCCTACAGCACATAACACACATCCTTCCGCTAACGCCGACATCAAAATTTTCTCTAAAAAGAAGTGTCCAACCAGATGTTTTACATTTATTATCTATTAACTTTTCACTCATCTTTACAATATTCAACTCTAATTTTTTTAACATATATTTTTCCTTACTTAATTGTAGGCACATTGATGAAAGTAAAAAAAACGATGATGTAGATTCAATTTCATGCGTGTCGTCTTCAGCGTCATTTAACAACTTCTACTAATTTATTCCATTTCTATTTTATTGTCTCTCTATATGTAAAACATTGACATTATTTTTTTAAATTTCTACTTATCAATGCTACTCTTAATTTTTAATCGAATGCCTATTTTATTTTTCCAATTTACAATTTCCAATTTATTCATTGGCTTCTTTTCTTTTTCAAACAATAACGTACATCCCGCGCATCACGCGAGTTTCCAACTAATATATAATATTTTTCATATGGTGGTGTAAGGTTTATCTTCCCGTGTCTCTTCATAATTGTGTATAAGAATGACTTGTGTTGTGTATTTCAAATTTTAAATCATAATATAATTTTATTATTACATACATATAATATTTGCATTTTTAAAAACCATGTGCCTCACTTCAATCAGGCTCGCTCCTCGCTTTATGCCTAAGCTCTGGTAGACATTGGCACCATAGGGTGCCTTGCTCCTAAAATAACTATGGGTCCAGATGAGTTCATAGTACCTCTTTTTATTGTTGGGATATTATTTAAAAGAAATCTATATATAGTAGTCATGGAAATGTTACTCACTTATCAGCTCCTCTGCAACGTGAACTCTAATGTTCTCTTTATTTCGTCAATGGTCAAAGAATGTAACAGAGACCTCTCTAGACAAAGGGTAAACAAAGGCAAAAGAAAAAATATTCTTGTGAAATTTTCCCTCTCTAGAAAGGCTCGGTTAATTCAGATTTCAAATTTCAATAGCTGGCAGAATTCAATCGGTGCATCGCTGCCAAATATGGCAAGCTGCTGGATTTGTCTAATTTACTTATGGCCTCACTCTCATATTAAAACCATCGAACAAAAGCTTCATAACTTTCTACCTCCGTTCTACCAGAAAAATTGTTACCTCCTTGTGGGCTTCTCAGTGCCTTCCTCTTAAAGAAGGTAGTTTTGGTCTAAGACTTCTTAGAGCCCTTTAAAGAGCCATTCTGGTAAAGTTGAGGTGGAGAAACCTCATTTGACACTTAAGTGTTATCTAATTTCCTCAAAAGCATAATATCAAACATGTACTTTAAAGGCTGGATGTAAAATACTATTTTTTATTCATAAATTCTGAAGAAGTTTAAAGTGCAGTATCCTATTAAGCCCACCAAGGCTCCTTAAATATTTTCAATAATGTGGTCCCATATTATGCGGCATGCAATACAGATGGGCTGCCCAAAGTAATCCTATGAAATCAGCTTGTGGTGGTGTATTTAAATACCACGGATGTTATGTGATAAGGATGTCATGTGATTCTCTGATACGTGTAGTATATAATCAACATTTTATGTATAGGCAGTGCGGTGTTTATGGCCATTAAGATTGTTGCTTGTACGAGTTGGATAAATCTTGGATTTAAAGAGACTCCATGATTTCCCTTCAATTCTTTCAAAATCTTTGGAGTGGTCATTCTGAACTGAATCTATTTTCTATGTAATATAGTTTTGCAAAAAAACACCAACACTTGAACTTTTTAACAATGGCATGTAAATATTATAGTGGATCATATGATAAAATGGGAGGGTGAAAGCAAACAAGCAAATGTCAAAATACAAGTAAATAAACTCACTTGTACATTATATCGAACATCTCATCAACTAACTTCTTCAAATTCTCATTAAATGAATCAATCCTCTTGTTCTTCGCTCTGAGTATTGGGTCTAGATATTCAACAATTTTGAGGGGCGTCTCAAAGTACTAATCATCCACTGATAAGGAAAATACAATAAAGATAAAGAAAATATGTAGTTATTGTCAGAATATTATACATGTTGCATCTTCATTTAAATTAAGGGGCCTTTGGGGAAAGGTGCAATCCAACCAAAAAATGTGTAAAAATAGGACACACCATATAATTTTATAAATTTAGTCCCAGTACTGAAAAGATCACTAAAAATGACCAATACATTTGACAACTCATACAAAAAAAAAATTAAAAGTCCATAACTTCATATTTACAAATTCAAAATTCACAAAATTTATAAACATAAAAATCGATAAAGATAAATATTAACATAATTCCAAACATACACTTACAATATCACTAAATATTTATAATTTCTTTTTAAAATTAAATGAACTTTCACACATTTAATTGTTTCTCTTCATTCAAAAATTATAAAATTCAATGAACGTTCACACAATCAACATATTTAAATTATTTGCAATACTTATCCTCAATAGGTTTACTCTTTTTTTAGTTAAATAAAGAATTTCAAATACCAAAAACTTTAGGAAATAACACTCCCAGAAGAACAAAAAAATGTAAAAGCAGTACCCTGAACAAACAGATTCCTTAATACATCATCATACACAAAGTGCTTGGCTTGGATTCAACAACAATGCTACAATAATTATAATTTAAGTTCAATGCTACAATAATTATAATTTAAGTTTGGCCCAAATATCATAAACAAACCCTAATTTCAAAAACATTGTTCAATCTACATTCAACAACAATTATAATCAAATGTCATAGAATTCCTAATCTAAAGATGTAAGCAATCACCCCTCAAATAAGATTCAAACCCTAACTTAGTTTAGATTCCTACTTTCTATACGCACGCACACATAATTTAGAAAGAAAAGGTAGTGAGAAGAATTTACCTTATTCAGTGCAATAGAACGAATCGATTGTTTACCTTATTCAGTGCAATAGAACGAATCGATTGTTTACCTTGAATGAGTCATCTACAACCTGGGATATATCGGTGTAAAAGATGTAAGCCATAGAAACCAAAACACACATAAACATACACAAAGATTACAAAGCTTACCTGAGTGTCTGCGTTGCGTGAGAATCAAGGAGAGATGAAGGTTTGGGTTTGAGCGGGAGAGAGGGAGAGATGAAGGTTTGAGCGGGAGAGAGGGACGCCACAAAAGTGGGGAAGTGCAATTTTTTTAGGGCATTTTATATTTTAGTTAGTGTACTCAATTTTGGCACTCTTAAAAACAGTGCCAAATTTTGGATTTGTTTTAAAGTATGTCAGATTGTCACTAAACAGTGCCATAACTTGGCATAATCTTAAACTGTGCCAAATTTTTAATATCAAGGTGTGCCAAATTTCTGGTTTTGGTGTAGTGAGTTAAGATATTATATTTAATATTTTTAAAGGGATGAGATCACTTCATTCCTTTACATTGTATTCTAGGAGTCACACTTTATTGCCTTAGAGTTATTTAAGTCTCGTGTGTCCTAATTGAGTTAGAAGGATTTAAAAAAGTCAATTAGTTACATCCTAAGGGTTTTCTTCCCATTATAAAGGCCTCAGATAACTTCATATCACCTTTGCTAAATATAAAAGGGTTATCATATTTGTATTTTTCATCATTACATTAAATATACAAGATATAAGCATCTTAATAATGGATGTTAGCACCTCAGCAGAGGTGATGGACCTCTATAATTCCTTATGCCCTTATCATTTTAATTAGATAAGACCTCTTCCTATCTCAAGGTGGGTTATTAGTTGAGACTGGATTCTAAACAAATTTCAGCCCCATTAATTAACATATTTCTTGATCCGGGGTGAGAGACTGGTATAATTTATTTATTCTAAGAAGGAAAAACTTAAAAGAAAAGATCTCCAACTTATCAATAATTTGTTATCTCCTTATAGGTCTCCCAATACCTTTTGGAATACTCTTATAGGTTTCACCATGTTTTCGCAGAAAGGGGATTAAGGAATCCACGTCCTTATTTTCCTTACTACTACTGATGAACCAAGAAATGAAATGATTGTACAACCTTGAAAAGGTAGTATTCGACCTTGAGGTAAATATCTCAAACCACTATTATTTATAATATCGAATATGGCTAACTGGATTTGATTTACAGTCATTGGTGATCATCTAAGGAGTCAGGAACTTTTTATAAAATCGTTGTTCTCTATGTTATTGATAAAGTGAGAGTCCGTTCTTAATACCAAGGCTCTCCTATCTAGGTCTTTAGGAACGTGAGTATTGGTGTCAAAGAGTCATCCATCCAACTCTATTTAATGAAGTCCCTTAGGTCCTTCCTTTTTGAGACCTGACCGTAATAACGATTCTCGTTAGGGGCTACATCATGCAAACTACCTTGATAGAATGCATTAAAATGGCCGAATGTTAAGGAAATATGATGGGATAATGGTTCCCTCTCTTGGTTTTGGTTGTGACAACCATCACTAGGCTTCTAGATCTTATAATCTAACCACCGTTAGGAGATGCGAGCATCATTGGATAGATATTTAGTTCAATTTTATACAATATTATTTGATTTAAAATTATTACTATATAAAAATACCAATTTAGATATCAAGGTCTCAGACCCTTTCGTATTAATTATAGAGTTATAATGCGGTATGACATACTCCTAAATACTTATTTGTGTAGTATCTTATAATCTTCAGTTTTGAGGTTTGAAGCTCAAGGTGACCTCATATAGGCTTCATCCACTATGGGCTTTCCACCTCATGCTTCATGCTTTAGGTTGGGGAACAATGTTGGCATGTTGGCTCGATGTACCTCTATAATGTTCTTGAGGTTAAGGAGAGTGACCAACATTTGGCAAGACACCTTTGCCAAAGTTTGATGAAGGAAAAACGTTTTTATGGGTAAGCAACAGATGGCTCACCATTGATGCTTACGAGGTTGGGTAAAAGACGCATTAAGGCTATCAAAATTGACCATTACAAGGCGTATGACCAAATGGAATGGTCATTTATCCAAATATAAAACATGTTTTTTCCCTTAGTTTAAATTCGGTGAATCATGGAATACATATCTTGGTATAATACTCTCATTAATGGTGATATCTTTTAATTCTTCATTCTTTCTTGTGGTTTATAGGTAAACGAACTACTTTTTTACCAAAAAAAAAAACTAGATTAATATATACGACAAATGTAATTTTAAAAATAAAACTACTTTAAATGCATGCAATTATTTAAGTGGAGCCAATTGATGCAATGTTTGTGTATTATTAAATGTATGCCATTTATTAGAAATATCAACCACTAAAAGATCGTCGTCTTACATGATTAAGGATTCATAAATCTATGAGTAATTTCAGGAGAACTTAATATTGCGACTCATTTTTTTCACTTGCTGACATGGGAAAAATGCATTGGTTGGTAATCGAGTTGATTGCCATTTAAAACAATACCTAATAAGTTTTTCCCATGTCAATAAATGATAAAACAAGTCACATAATGAATTCTTCTAGAATTACTCTAAATTTAAATCATACTAACTTTGTTGGGTTATAAGAAATTAAAACTAAGTAAACCAACATATTGGATTCGGTGTTTTACATGGATTTGAGTATGTGTGTGTGTGTGTGTGTGTGTGTGTGTATATATATATATATATATATATATAGAGAGAGAGAGAGAGAGAGATAATAATAATAATAATAATAATAATAATAATAATAATAATAATAATAATAATAATAATAATAATAATAATAATGTGCGAAAGTTTGACCAATTATTTTAAAATAGCAAAATAAGTTATTTTGAGCTGATTTTTTTATATAGGTCCTCTGAAATGTTTAAACGTCATATAAAAAAATTAAGCCGAAGCATAATTTTTTACTATTTAAAAAAAATAGGTATATACTTGTCCGTTTGTGTGTGTGTATATTTTTCAAAGAAAAATAAAAAAGTAACCTTAAAGTTTAGGATCATTTTTAATTTAGACCTAATGTTGTAATAGCTGTGATTTTAACCCTGAATTTTAAAAGTTAATTCAAATTGAACCTTATGTCAAACTGCCGCTAAAAGACCTTAACAAAAAAGATGAATTGGAACCTTACATGATAATTTATTGTTTTGTCGTAAACAAAAAAAATAGTTAACTACTTGTTGATACCAAAATTAGTCCGCTGACGTGGATCAATTATGTGGAGACACGTATCACTTTACATGGCACCTACAAATACTTTTGAACAACACCCTGACTTCGAGGAACTCAACCTCCCCGACCAACTATGACGCTCCGAGCAACAAGTATACTCCCAGCAACTCGTACATACCGAGCTACTTAGGCGGTCCGAGCTGCACCTCGATCAGAGCATTTATTACCAAACAATTAAGAGGATTAAATGCGCATTAAATGTTGATTATTATCATACAGATGTATACGCCTATTGGACAGCTATGTATTACATTTTCACATGTACAGCCTCAGGGCTATAAATACATTGTATCATCCTCATTGTAAGGGGACTCGGAATTTCTTGGTAAAACCTGTAATCGAGAATTCCCAAATAGTCAATAATAACACAAACAGTGGACGTAGGTCATTCATCCAAGGCTGAACCACTTTAAAATTTTCTTGTCTTATTTATTTTTATCTGTGATTAAGTAATTAGAGATAATCTAACTTTTTACATCAACGGATTGGCGCCGTCAGTGGGAAACGACTGAAATTCTCATTTTTCACCAAAACAATTTATCACCAATGGCTGATAATCCTGAATCCAGTAATCAAAATGCTGGAAACCCCCCGAATCTGTCCGCCCCTCCAAATGTCCAAGATCTAGCTGGAATTATGGTCAATTTGGCTCAAGGCCAGACGGCTATGCAAGAGACTATGCTACAACTCATGCAAACTATCCAAGGTGGAGCGCCGACCTACTCAGCACAACGAAGTGTTCAAAGAAATACCCGTTTAGTTTCTTCGCGTATTAGGCAAAGCGATTCATATCGCACTGAGAAATCTGATGATTTTTCTTATCAACCGGGTCGAACTTCGTCAGTACGAGCCACAGATACTGAACAATACGTCACTCTCTCTCCAGAAAGGACTAGTGCATTGGAAAGATTAAGTAAGATCTCTCATTTTGATCGATTGGGTCCTAGGAAAAATAAAAGTCCTCCTAAGGCTATGTCGAGAAACTTTTGACGACCATCTGATCTAAGAGAGGGTTCTGCCCAATCACAACCAGTGGCTCGACATGATAAATCCCAAGAAGCGACTTCAACACGATCAATTGCTCGAACCAATAGGCCCGAGGAGGGAAAGGATGCATGGAAAGGCTCTATTCAAAGGTTGGAGGATAGATTAGGGGAAATGGTTAAGGCCAAGAATTCTATACAAAGAACTTTTGTCCAAGGGACGCATTTTATACAGGCAATTATGAATTTTCCCACACCATCGAAGTTCAAAGCACCTGTTGTGACCCCTAAATATGATGGAAAAAGTGACCCTGTACTTCATATAGAACAATACCAAGCTGTTGTCTACATCTATGACGTGCCAGACGAGATGAGATGCAGGGCATTTTTGGGAACTCTTACCGGATCTGCACAAATATGGTACAATAATCTTCCTCGGGGGAAGATTTCAACTTTCTTTCAACTGGCCGAGCTCTTCATTGGAAATTTCTATTTTGGAGCAAAACCAGTTAAGCGGGTGGCACATTTGTTAAGTGTTAGACCAAAAACAGGCGAGAGAACCAAGGATTACATAACTCGCTTCAATAACGAGAAGCTCGAAGTTATTGATTACGAGGAAAAAAATGCAATTACTGCTTTGATGAGTGGACTATTGCCCAATAAACTGTACTATACTTTGGCCAAAGATCCACCCAGAACAATGTCAGAACTAATGGCAAAAGCGGCCAAGATCATGAAGGCCGAGGAGGCTATGGCTGCGAAGAAAGAAAATAAGAACAATGGTGGTGACAAGCAGTCAAAAGCAAAGCCATCATGGGAAATATTGAAGAAATTTGAAAATTATACTCCTTTGAAAGTAGACATAAACCATGTCTTGGAAGAGATCAAGAACAACGAGGAACTAAACTGGCCTGAGAAAATGAAGTCAGATCCTGACAAGAAAAATAAAGCCAAATATTGTGAGTTCCATAAAGACCATGGTCACACGACCAAAAATTGCATAGCTCTCCAGAATGAAATCGAAGCACTCATCAGACGAGAAAAGCTGACCAAGTATGTTGATCAAAGAAATGAAAGAAAAAGCAATGACCGAGAAAGACAGAGGTCTAGATCTCCTCGTCGAAACAAGAAAAGAGATCACGAAGATGATCCAGAAAATGACCCTGATCTCCCCAAGAGACCAAGACAGCCAGAACGTGAGGTATTTTCGATTCGTTTTGGATCATTTGATTGTAACGTTATTACAGGTGGAGATGCAGGAGGTGGGGACCTTACTGCCGAAAGGAAAGCTTACCTCAATGAAGCTCAAGATTGTTCATACATTCAGCGAATAAATCTAGCTGAGGATGATCGCCCGAGGAAGGCGAACAAAGAAAAACTGGTCATTGGTTTCTCCAAGAACGACCTCGCAGGTGTACTATATCCTCATGATGACCCACTGGTGATCAAAATAAGGATGAAGGAAGTAATAATCTCAAGAGTACTGGTGGATAATGGTAGCTCGGCGGATATCATGTTCTATTCATGCTTCGATAGTTTAAATCTAAAGTTGTCTCAGCTGGAACCTTATCACAGGCCCCTCCTCGAGTTTGCTGGCGAGAAGGTCTTTCCACTTAGGACGATCAAGTTGGATATGTTCATCGGTAATTGGCCTGCTTGTCGAACAGAAAGAGTACGTTTCTTTGTGATGGATAAGAATGTCCAGTCAGCTTACAATATCATCATGGGAAGGGTAGGTTTGAAGAAGTTTGAAGCAGTACCATCTACTGTACATCAATGTCTGAAGTTTCCAACCAATTTTGGAGTAGGAGTTGTAAAGGGTGACCAAAAAGTTGCTCGGGAATGTTATTACTCATCTGCCGAGCAAGAAGAACTGGAGGAATCTAGGAAAAAGACTACGACCTACCAAGTGGATGAAGGTGCAGAGATTGAAACATTAGATCCTAGAGACGAATCGCAGCTTGTGAAAGGTCAGGTGATGGAAGCTACTGAAAACATCATTTTAGACGACGAGCACCCGGAACGAACAACTCAAATAGGTCCGTCGTTAGATGCCTCACTAAAATAGGAATTGATAGTTTTCCTAAAAAGCAGAAAACAAACTTTTGCTTGGAGTCATGAGGATATGCCAGGAATAGATCCAAATTTCTTATGTCACGAACTCAATGTGAATAAGGAGATCAAGCCAGTGAAGCAGAGACGAAGAGTGTTCAGCCCCGAGAAGAACCAAGCCATACAAGAGGAGGTCGAGAAGCTCCGAAAGGCTTGCTTTATTGACGATGTCAAATATCCAGACTGGTTGGCAAATGTAGTAATGGTGAAGAAGAAAAATAACAAATGAAGGATGTGTGTAGACCGACCTTAACAAGGCATGGCCAAAGGATCATTTTCCCTTGCCCCGAATTGATCAATTAGTGGATGTTACCTCGGGACATGAGTTGTTGAGCTTCATGGATGCCTATTCTGGTTACAACCAGATTAAAATGAAACCTGAAGACAGGGAGAGTACCTCTTTCATTACCCCTAGGGGAACTTATTATTATAATGTTATGCCTTTTGGTTTGAAAAATGCAGGTGCAACATATCAACGACTGATGAACAAGGTATTTGCAGAACAAATCAGTCGCAATATGGAAGTTTATGTTGATGATATGCTGACGAAGAGCAAGAGAGCTGCTGACCATCTAATTGACTTAGGCCAGACCTTTGATCAATTGGATAAATATCAAATGAAGTTGAATCCCACCAAGTGCATATTCAGAGTACGAGAAGGAATATTCCTTGGGTATATTGTCAACCAACGAGGA
Organism: Sambucus nigra; assembly: GCA_949130495.1. NCBI lineage: Eukaryota > Viridiplantae > Streptophyta > Magnoliopsida > Dipsacales > Adoxaceae > Sambucus > Sambucus nigra. Next base: position 301,629,200 of record OX422214.1, read on the forward strand.
ATCTAAGCAAACCCAGAGAAGATCAAGGCTCTATTGGGACTACGGTCTCCGACGACGAAGAAGGAAGTACAAAATCTCACTAGGCGAGTTGCAGCACTTAATAGATTTGTATCACGAGCAACAGATAGATGCCTCCCATTCTTCAAAACACTCCGAAGAACATTTGAATGGAATGATGAATGCGAGAAGGCTTTTCAAGAATTGAAGAAATATCTGGGAGCACCTCCACTGTTATCCAGGCCAGTGATGGGGGAAGATTGTACTTGTATTTGGCAGTGTCGGAGAATGCAGTTAGCTCGGCATTGATAAGAATGGAGAGTGGAGTACAAAAACCAATCCATTACACTAGCAAAGCCTTTCGAGGAGCAGAGATTAGATATCCAAGGCTGGAAAAATTGGTACTAGCATTGATCGAGGCAAGTAAGAGAATGAGGCCGTACTTCCAAGCTCATACCATAGTTGTGTATACTAATATGCCATTGAGTCAAGCTCTTCATAAACTAGAAAAATCAGGGAGATTGATGTACTAGGCGGTAGGACTTGGTGAATATGACATAGTTTATGAGCCTAGATCGTCACTAAAAGGGCAAGAAGTAGCAGATTTTATAGCAGAGTTCACCTATCCTGATACCTCCAAGGAGCAAAAGCTGGATACCGACCAACCTGTGGATGTTACAGGATCATCGAATTCAAACCCCGATCAACTTACATTGGTCGACGAACAAAAAAAGTTGGTCGACGAGCAAGAGAAGTTGGTCGACGAGCAAGAGAAGTTGGTCGGCAAGCAAGAGAAGATGGTCGATGAGCAGCAAGAAGTGCTAGAGGAGGACAAAAGGAAGCAGCAAATATTTCATCGAGGAACTATGTACGATCAAAAATTTGAAGACGAGGTACCTATATGGAACCTATATGTGGATGGCTCATCTTGCACTACAGGCTGTGGGGCAGGGATTGTTTTAAACAGCCCGGATGAGGTCGATGTGAAGTATGCTCTGCGCTTCCAATTCAAGGCTTCTAATAATGAGGCTGAATATGAAGCTATGATTGCAGGTCTTAATTTGGCAAAAACCATGGGGGCAGAGCAAGTTATTGTATTTAATGACTCGCAGTTGATCGTAAATCAAATACTGGGAGTATATGCAGCCAAAGGAGAATTAATGATCAGGTATCATGCAAAAGTGATGGAGATTTTATTAAGTCTGATGGCAGTGCAGATAATTAGAATACCAAGATTAGAGAATGCCAGAGCAGATGCCTTAGCTCGTTTAGCATCAGCCACACGCACCGAGCTACGAAGAATAATCCCAATTAAAGTCTTAACTAGTCGGAGCATAGATGAAGATCTGATGATGAACTTTATTACCCTTGATTTAGGACCATCTTGGATGGATCCTATCAGGGCATATATTGAAAAAAGGTATTTGCCAACTGATAAACTCGCAGCCAAGAAACTAAAGTTTAAATCTGCTCATTATGTATTGACCAATGGTGTTCTACATAGACGAGGAATTATAGCTGGCTTGCAGAGATTTGTACATCCCTTCGAGGTGAAAGACTTGATCGAAGAAGTCCATGAAGGGTCTTGTAGAGCCCATATAGCAGGTCGGACACTTCTGTAAAGGATAATGATGCAGGGATACTATTGGCCAACAATGAGGGCTGATTGCACAGCCTATGCCAAAAAATGTGACAAATGTCAACGCTTCTACACTATCCGAAGAACTCCCCAAGCATTATTGACACCCATTACTCCCCCTTGTCCATTTGCCATGTGGGGAATTGACTTGGTCGGGCCACTTCCAATGACCAGAGGACGTTTTAAATATCTTGTCGTCGCAGTGGATTACTTTACTAAGTGGGTGGAAGCCTAGCCTCTTGTTGACATGACGTACGAAAAGGTGTACCAATTTATTTGGAAAAATATCATCTGTAGATATGGTCTTCCCCATGCATTCATCACCGACTATGGAACACAATTTGATAATGAGGAGTTCGCTGCATATTGTCATCAGTCGAACATATTAAAAACCCATTCTGCACCAGGCCATCCCCAGAGCAATGGGAAAACTGAAGTGACGAACAGAACGCTGCTAAATGGCTTGAAGAAAAGATTAAATTATGCAAAGGCAAATTAGATCAATGAGCTGCATTCTATACTATGGGCTTATCGTACTACTCCACGAGCATCCATAGGAGAATCTCCATATATGCTGGCATTTGGAAGTGAAGCTGTTATACCTGCCGAGTTGGGTCTCCCCACACACAGAGTGCTGAATTTCAACTCTCCTATCAGTGACTTGATGAGAATATTAGATTTGGATATGCTCGAGGAAGTTAGAGAAGAAGCAGCAATCAGAAATGCTGCATAACAGCAACTGACAGCTCTGTTCTACAACAAGAGAGTAAAGAAATGCGACCTAAAAGAAGGATACTATGTGCTAAATAAAGTAATTCAAAAGCATAACAAACTGGAAGCTAACTGGCATGGGCCCTACAGAGTAACAGAGGTTGTTCGACTAGGAACGTATAGAATCGAAACCTTAGAAGGAGAGGAGTTTAAGAATTCATGGAACGCAGAGCATCTGCGCAAATATTATCAGTAATTTAATCTTTATGTAATGAAGTTTTCTTCGATATGAATAAAGTTTTGGATATTTCTCTCAATTCTCTCCTTTTGTTGAAAAATTTTCAGATTATTAGTGCTACACGCTACGCATCAAACCCAGAAATACCAATTACGGTTGGTTGGGAAGAAAATCCACCAACTATAGTTGGTCGGGAATAAAAAATTTCCCAGAAATACCAACTACGGTTGGTTGGTTGGTTGGGAAGAAAATCCACCAACTATAGTTGGTCGGGAATAAAAAAATTTCCAAAAATACCAACTACGGTTGGTTGGGAAGAAAATCCACCAACTATAGTTGTTCGGGAATAAAAAATTTCCCAGAAATACCAACTAAGGTTGGTTGGGAAGAGAACCTTCCAGCTAAGGTTGGCCGAGAAAGAAAATCTGCCAACTAAGGATGGTCGGGAACAAAAACCACCAACTCCGGTTGGTCGGAAACAATTGGTTAAATAAATGAAAGTAATTTCAGGGCTTAAAATTAAAAAGATAAAGTTTTTGAAACTTATGGCATTTTAAACTACCACCATAGTTGGTCGAGAAATAAATTATCACCAACTCTGCTTGGTCGTCAGATAAATTCAGATAGTCAACAATAAATTGTCACCAACTCTGGTTGATCGACAATTTAAAATAGCACAAAATATCTTTATATTTTCACCAGATATACATGCACATTCATTAGAAAATGTCTTATAAAATATTTTCAAAGACAATGACAAATTGCAAAGAAAACTAGAAGTTTTTCATTAAATCCAAAACAAAATACATTGAGAATGAAATACATAAAAAATTGTTACATCGAGAATCCTATTCTATTGGTTTCTTCCCCTCTGCCTTTGAAATAGGTTCTTCACCAGCGGGAGGATCGTCTAAGGCATAGGGGGAATTAATGAAATTTATATCTTTAAGCATCCTAATATTCATTACTGAGGGACGATCAAGTAGGTGTTCCGGGCGAGATATCTCAAAATTGGAATGAAGACTGTAGTCGCCGAGATACTTTGAAGTCAGACATTGAGGAACGGACCGAGCAGGAATCCAACTCATATCCAGTTTGAAAGGTGGCACCGGCAACTCGAATAACCCAGGGTCATAGTAATCCCACAAATAGTGACCCTGTTCCAACTGCAACACGCCCAAGGCATTTAGCCATCCTTGCTTGTAACCCACATTATTGTGACAACCCGCCAATCCGAAATAGGGGGTGTCCAGCCCAATACTCCAATATAACGGAGTCATAGATGGAATCATCCTCAGCATCACAATAAAAATATATAGTATCAAGGATAACCACCCAATATTTCAGAAAACGGGTTGCCAAAAATTTTGATTTGAAAGTAAAGAAATGAAAACAAACAACCCAATTCATAAAAGATAAGGGAAACCCCAAGACTTATATAAATAATACAACAAGAATACAATAAAAAGACCGAATATGTTACCGGTCACCAAACTGATACACCATTAATACACAAGTTCAAAAAGTTGCTTATTACATTTCATTAGACATTTACAAACGCTTGGGCACCTCGCCCGAATAAAAGACTTGATCTTAACTAGAATGCAAAAATGAAAACGTCTATACCAATTGCATCCCGTAATACCCGCAATGCATCACGGCTCACCGAGGACATCAGAATTGGAATTCAAATCAGGCATCCCTGCGGAGGAGTACCTGAGCAGAGACAAGATGCATATGCAACAAGAAGTGTAAACGGGTCAGGGCCCGGTTCTATATGATTACCAGATGAATAAAGAGTATGACAGTTATGAATATCATCATGCTAGGAAGAATAAAGTCTATCTACACAGTTCTAAAACATAGGCTAAGACAGTAAAGAAAATCATGAGTTTAATTTTAACTAAGCAGGAGAAAAGAAAGATTAACATAAATAAAACTTCTATCATACCCCGATTCATGTCATAGTTTATTCCTCATTAGGAAAATAAATCTATAACTATAAGCTCTTTATGGCTTTTATCTCAATTTTAAGCTCTTTGTGGCTTTTATTTTAAATTACATGCCCATCCTGGCGTTACCATTCCTTAGCAAGAATATAATCAACATTAAATGCTCTTTATGGCATAAATCTTACATCAAGTCCCACTTGATTTAGAATGGTTATATTCTTATGAATACAACGATTCTAAGACCGCCCCTCCGAGTTTCCCCACTGGGCGCGCCCCTAATAGACCATCATCTTCCAGGGCATATCTATACAAGACAACCTGGGCTCATAACGCAAACGTCGGGAAGCGGCCATATGGCTGCGGGAATGTCAGGACCACACCCAGAATCCCCTAACCAGCGCAGAAAAACATATAAAAACCCCGCATATGGCCTAGGACTATATCCACCCTGCATTCACTAGCCAGGGGGCATCACCAAGCACGCGAACTTCCCTTATGATGTCATTTAGAGAGGTGTGTTTAACCAAATTACCATTTATCATGTTAATGATTAAGTAAATTATCATTTACTATCATGCCATATCAATTTCATTTGAGCAAATGTATATTTTATACTCAATTCCATTCACATTTTAGCAAATGTATATTTCCATTTATCCGAAACCATATTCATTTACTTTTTGTAAATATTTCGCATTGTTTAAATCCGGAGACGTACGCATTTACATTGACATTTTGACCTCAAAGAATAAATAGACTTTTAATTATTCTCCCAAGATTCGTTGATAGATATAATAAACCATCAAGGATCACATAGCTCCAATGAGCTTCTAAGGTCTCCCAATCATAATAACGCATCCCCTAGTTTTAAAAGAAATCAACTAGAAGAAAGAATGCCCTAACATCAATAGGCATAACCCCGGAAAGTTCCCACTTGTCCTATTTATAATGTAGGGTGGATAACTAATTCATATAGGGCTCTAAAACTCTAAATTTTACTTCATTCAAGAAGGATCCTAGTCCCTATTGAAGAAAATCAATCTAGGAAACAAAATAAGATTTTTTTAAAGGTGAAAAACAGGGGACCGGTCGACCGGTCCTGAGACCGCGGTCGACCGCGTTTCAAGGTTTTGCCTACGAAAGAAAGCAGAAAGCTCAAAATGGTATAGTCGGTCGACCGGTAAGGAACCGCGGTCGACCGCGAAATAATTTTATGCCTTTGTGGGAAAGCAGCAGGCCTGCCCCTGAAGGCCCGGTCGACCGGTCAGGGGACCGCGGTCGACCGGTCATAGCAGATCTAGGGTTCTTCTTTCTAAAAAAAAAACTACTACACCCAAATCACAAATCTCTTCTATTTTGAATTCCACCAACAATATTTATCTACCGAAAGATTTTCCTACATGATTATAACCATTACAATTCACAATTTATCATCAAAAACCAAATCTAGGTTTAAATACCAAAATTTTTATTTTTGATCTCCAAATATATATACATAAATATCACACAATTTATTCATCTCAAAACATATATTAGCAAGTAGAAAACTTGCCTTATGATTGATATCTCAGATTTCTTTGAGTAGGAGCATCAATCCATCTTCAATCTTCATTTCTCTCTTCTTTCTCCACTTTTCTCTTCTTCTTTCTTTCTCTCTTTTTCTCTCTAGGTTCAAGACATAAAATGGGGAAAATAAGGGATTTTAGAGGACTAAAATCGTGGCTTAAGTTAAAACTCCCAACTTAAGTAGTTAACACCACATTAAAATGACTTCCAAATACGCATTTAAGTTAAAACCAGTCAAAAGTGCCCGGAACCCCAAAAATACAATATGGCACTTATTTTGACTATCTCGCACCATCCGAGCCTAACTACACCCTCTAAACTGGCATCCGGAAATTTTATAAAGGATTTTGAGTTCTAATTTCTATCTAAACCATAAAGTCATTTAAATCGTGACACCAAAAACATACAACGTGATGATATTTACTTCCACATATAGTAAATATGCATCAATCTAGTAAATATTAACTTTCAATTCATTCAATTAATATTTACTCCAGTCCCCACATTTTATATAATTACCTTATGCGGTAAAATTTATATAAAAGGAGCCTCCCAGAATTGAGGGTTGTTACATACTCCCCCCCCTTACGAGAGAATTTTGCCCCCAAAATTCGGGCATACCCAAATTCTCAGAAAGAGTATACTACTCTAAACTAGGATTCTACCATCCTAAACAAACCCCTGGTTATCGCAACGTCCCAAATGGACCCGGACTAAGATCGACCCTATCGATCTCAGCCTACAGCAATTGTGCTCTAGTATAGCACAAAGCGTTCCTCACTAACTATCGATTCTAGCTTCCTACGGCGGAAGACGATGCCCACATGACTCAGCACAATTCGCCCAACCTCCAGAATCAGGTTACATCTCCCCTCAGGGCACCCATACCAACTTTAAGTGGCTAATCCCCAACGCTACTCAACTTTCCCCCGCATTGACATATCTCATCAAGGTGTATGGCTTAAAAGCCAAATCTTTAAAGAAATGTCCGGAGACCACTCCAAGTCCAAGGAACATATTACCCGTTGGTTCCTTCCAACGAGTATGCGAATTACTCAACCGACCATGCTAGGTCAATCACAATGCCATGCCTTAGGAAATGATCTATAAGACCATTCCAAAAACCTAATGGTTGTATGGGAATCTCTATCCATACAATTACTGCTCCCATCTACTATGTATACTAAGGCGCCCGTTCGTGATATGCCTTTCGACATAAGTCAATTTCCTCCCATTCACCCATCCACTTTAGGGTGGCAAGATATACTCCATTCCCATACGGTTCCCATTACTTCATGGAAACTTGTACCAAACCTCCGATACAAATATCTAGTCTCGGTCTACCCTATTTTTATAGGCACCTCCCACGGTTCGACCATTCCTTCATAAAGAGCGGTCCGTATTCATCCACATGAAGTTCGTCCATAATGGCCGAAAATGCAACAGTCTGGTTAGACGATTTACAATTTTCTCCAATAGGATCATGACCAGAACGCTGCCGACAATTCAATGCAAACGTCTATGAATATACCCTTCTTCATTCCACCGATACTCTTCTTTGCACGAGTAGGTGAAATGGTCGATCACAGACCGGAATGCCCTCGCTACAGAGCCTTCCTAGTCATACTCGCTTCATTTGGCTTTCCATGCCAACACAAATATCTCTGACAGTTTCTTACTCGACGCATCTACTACCCCAAATCGCATTCCCTTAGCGAATGAGAAAATATCTAATCACTAGTCCTTCTGAACTCCGAGCACCAATTCGATTTCTCCCACGACATATTGCAACAATTTGTTTCTCGCGAGAAAGACCAGATTTCCTGCCCATGAAGTAGTGCCTTATCTATTTAAGGTGATCACTACCACGATGAATTTTAATTCAAGCGCGGAGTAATATTTCCCACAAGTTTAAGCTTGTGAGATGCATAAATAATGGGTCTATGCTCCAGTATCATTACTCCCCAACCTGGCAGAAACTTCTTCATTACACCCACTCTCGAGCTCACTATCATGGGCTCAGGAGTGAGCGTCCACCCGTCCTTTAACTCCCGGGAAGTGAAGTTCCAACGTAACACTATTTCTATAAAAGGCCTCATCTATTTCGGCCAAACCTACCAAACCTCTCGAGACCCCATAAATCTCATTCCTAGGGATCTAGTCCCAACCCACAACTTATTTGTGGTCCACTCCTTACTACCTTCCTAAATTAACATCACATACCCCAATATCCCTAAAGTTCTAATGAATTCTAAGGTCTATCTATAGATATCCTATATAAGTCGTATATATATATGTAGTACTAAGTAGATCCCTAGTGTCCAAGACCTATCTCAACTCCCAACGTTCGCTCGGTTTCATGCGTGGGACGTCTCGCCGAGGCGAAATCCAGACAAGGAACCCTCCCGTTACACTACTACCTCGCATCGTCGGTCATTAAGATGTGACGGTCTAAAACACATAATCGGGATCAATAAATTTTAACTTGCAATCACTTCAACAAAATTCTACTTCTACGTCTTACCATAGCATTATTAAAGATTTTAACTGATCAGACATTCACTTCCTGTGAAGACTTTCAAATACATATCTCCTTATATAAACATGGCCTTCTTATCAAGGCAAAATCCCGAAGTTTCAATTCGACTTCGTATCTCAGTCTCCCTCGCATCGATCAGAGGAGAGAACTATACACAGTGCTTCTATCTCGCACTTCAATAGCCCTTAATCACTCTACTACGTGATTTTCGGATAATCCTTCCTATCCCACATCTAACAATAAAATAAATAAAATAAACGAGAAAAAAAAGAACAGCGTCTCTCCACTCACAACATCGTTAAGTGTTCATGCGGTGGAGTGTCTCGCCGAAGCGAAATCCAAACAAGGAACCCCTCCGACACATGCCTACTTAACTAGTTGATCATGGAGATAAGCGTAACATGCATAGACAAAACAAATAAACAATTAATCAAACACTCACACAAGGTAATAAAATGAATAACAAAATTTCCTACCTACCTCGACCCACTTCTATAAAGTCTCAACCTGCATCCAGGAGGGAAATTATAGAATAACTAGTTCCATTTTGAACTAGAAGTAAGATAGCCTTACAATTTTATTTGTTTGCTATCACCCCCAAACCAACCAAAATACCTTTACTCGCGTATAATACAAAAATTACAAGAAAGAAAACGGCATCTCTCCACTCCCAACGCCGTTAAGGTTCACGCGTGGAGCGTCCCGCAAAAGCGGAATCCAAACAAGGAACCCCTCCTATGCATTACTACTTAACTTTGTTGGTCATGGAGATAAGTCATATCAACCACATACAATGCAACAAGCAATAGAATACTCATACCACACATTACATATAACACATACACCTTTAAAATATCATCACTCGTTTCATAACGAGTGAAGAAATCATAAAACTTCCCTACCACGGAAGTCATAAAATTACTCTACTATAATCGCATTAACATTACAACGAGCTCAAACTATACACCCTAATCTACAGTAGATATAATACTACTAAGTCTTATCCTAAGGAATACACCACCCACTAATAAGGCGGAATTCCCATCCACGTACTTACCAACCACTCCGCATCCTAGCCATTACTCCGACTCTGGTCGACAACAATTTACCCATGCAGTCCCTCTCACTTCCTCAGTAAAAGAGGACACGCTCTCGACCTCCTCTTCCTCAGTTCAACTAAATCTCCCCAGGCGGATGTCCACCAACGGGGTTTCATGAATCTTACTCCATTAGAAGTGTTAACGACACCTATTGTGGAGCTTATCATTTCCTGGTGCACGGTCTCCCTAACCGTACAACACCTTATTCCCCATCGGTCTTTAACCAAACATTTTGTGAACCTTCGAGAACCCACCTTTTCCTCAGTCCAGTTATCCCAGAGAAACTCCCCATTGCAAGTATCCCCCGGTCTTCTCTATGGGTCAAACTTCCGGCACCCACGAATATGGTGACCACATTTTCACCATCCCAACACTGCTCCTACGGGTGAAGGATTATCCTCAATCTTACTTCAGGGCACTTATCCACTTCGATTTAACATCGCTTGGAATCTCAAGCTCAGTACCACTTTCTACTCCTTGCGGTACATGGGAACACTACATCAACTGAAATTAGTAGCCGTAGTAGCAAGACAAGAAAATGCTACAAAAAGGGAGCGACCTCTAAAGCGGTCCTCATCCCCGACTACAATTTACAGTTCTCAAAAATCTTCCCCATGACTCCCTTCTCCAATCAACCTATTGTTCTCACACGAATGCGCAAGAGATTCTATAGATACTACCTCATGGCAGAAGAACGAAATCTCACAAGAGAAACCAACGATCTTAATCCTAAGGCTTTATGTCAAATCAAGCGCAACGCTGAAACTTAAGGCGTCCACACAGATTCCTAAGGACTCTAGAACCTGATGCTCTGATACCATCTGTGACAACCCGCCAATCCGAAATAAGGGGTGGCCAGCCCAATACTCCAATATAACGGAGTCATAGATGGAATCATCCTCAGCATCACAATAAAATATAGAGTATCCAGGATAACCACCCAATATTTCAGAAAACGGGTTGCCAAAAATTTTGATTTGAAAGTAAAGAAATGAAAACAAACAACCCACTTCATGAAAGATAAGGGAAACCCCAATACTTATATAAATAATACAAAAAGAATACAATAAAAAGATCGAATATGTTACCGGTCACCAAACTGATACACCATTAATACACAAGTTCAAAAAGTTACTTATTACATTTCATTAGACATTTACAAACGCTTGGGCACCTCGCCCTAATAAAAGACTTGATCTTAACTAGAATGCAAAAATGAAAACGTCTATACCAATTGCATCCCGTAATACCCGCAATGCATCACGGCTCGCCGAGGACATCGGAATAGGAATTCAAATCAGGCATCCCTGCGGAGGAGTACCTGAGCAGAGACAAGATGCATATGCAACAAGAAGTGTAAACGGGTCAGGGCCCGGTTCTATATGATTACCAGATGAATAAGAGTATGACAGTTATGAATATCATCATGCTAGGAAGAATAAAGTCTATCTACACAGTTCTAAAACATAGGCTAAGACAGTAAAGAAAAGCATGAGTTTAATTTTAACTAAGCAGGAGAAAAGAAAGATTAACATAAATAAAACTTCTATCATACCCCGATTCATGTCATAGTTTATTCCTCATTAGGAAAATAAATCTATAACTATAAGCTCTTTATGGCTTTTATCTCAATTTTAAGCTCTTTGTGGCTTTTATTTTAAATTACATGCCCATCCTGGCATTACCATTCCTTAGCAAGAATATAATCAACATTAAATGCTCTTTATGGTATAAATCTTACATCAAGTCCCACTTGATTTAGAATGGTTATATTCTTATGCATACAACGATTCTAAGACCGCCCCTCCGAGTTTCCCCACTGGGCACGCCCCTAAATGACCATCATCTTCCAGGGCCTATCTATACAAGACAACCTGGGCTCATAACGCAAACGTCGGGAAGCGGCCATATGCATGCGGGAAAGTCAGGACCACACCCGGAATCCCCTAACCAGCGCAGAAAAACATATAAAAACCCCGGATATGGCCTAGGACTATATCCACCCTGCATTCACTAGCCAGGGGGCATCACCAAGCGTGCGAACTTCCCTTATGATGTCATTTAGAGAGGTGTGTTTAACCAAATTACCATTTATCATGTTAATGATTAAGTAAATTATCATTTACTATCATACCATATCAATTTCATTTGAGCAAATGTATATTTTATACTCAATTCCATTCACATTTTAGCAAATGTATATTTCCATTTATCCGAAACCATATTCATTTACTTTTTGTAAATATTTCGCATTGTTCGGAGCCGTAAGCATTTACATTGACATTTTGACCTCAAAGAATAAATAGACTTTTAATTATTCTCCCAAGATTCGTTGATAGATATAATAAACCATCAAGGATCACATAGCTCCAATGAGCTTCTAAGGTCTCCCAATCATAATAACGCATCCATTAGTTTTAAAAGAAATCAACTAGAAGAAAGATTGCCCTAACATCAATAGGCATAACCCCGGAAAGTTCCCACTTGTCCTATTTATAATGTAGGGTGGATAACTAATTCATCTAGGACTCTAAAACTCTAAATTTTACTTCATTCAAGAAGGATCCTAGTCCCTATTGAAGAAAATAAATCTAGGAAACAAAATAAGATTTTTTTAAAGGTGAAAAACAGGGGACCGGTCGACCGGTCCTGAGACCGCGGTCGACCGCGTCTCAAGGTTTTGCCTACGAAAGAAAGCAGATAGCTCAAAATGGTATAGTCGGTCGACCGGTAAGGAACCGCGATCGACCGCGAAATAATTTTATGCCTTTGTGGGAAAGCAGCAGGCCTGCCCCCGAAGGCCCGGTCGACCGGTCAGGGAACCGCGGTCGACCGGTCATAGCAGATCTAGGGTTCTTCTTTCTAAAAAAAACTACTACACCCAAATCACAAATCTCTTCTATTTTGAATTCCACCAACAATATTTATCTACCCAAATATTTTCCTATATGATTATAACCATTACAATTCACAATTTATCATCAAAAACCAAATCTAGGTTTAAATACCAAAATTTCTATTTTTGATCTCCAAATATATATACATAAATATCACACAATTTATTCATCTCAAAACATATATTAGCAAGTAGAAAACTTGCCTTAGGATTGATATCTCAGATTTCTTTGAGTAGGAGCATCAATCCATCTTCAATCTTCATTTCTCTCTTCTTTCTCCACTTTTCTCTTCTTCTTTCTTTCTCTCTTTTTCTCTCTAGGTTCAAGACATAAAATGGGGAAAATAAGGGATTTTAGAGGACTAAAATCGTGGCTTAAGTTAAAACTCCCAACTTAAGTAGTTAACACCACATTAAAATGACTTCCAAATACGCATTTAAGTTAAAACCAGTCAAAAGTGCCCGGAACCCCAAACATACAATATGGCACTTATTTTGACTGTCTCGCACCATCCGGGCCTAACTACACCCTCTAAACTGGCATTCGGAAATTTTATAAATGATTTTGAGTTCCAATTTCTATCTAAACCATAAATTCATTTAAATCGTGACACCAAAAACATACAACGTGTTGATATTTACTTCCACATATAGTAAATATGCATCAATCTAGGAAATATTAACTTTCGATTCATTCAATTAATATTTACTCCAGTCCCCACATTTTATATAATTACCTTATGCGATAAAATTTATATAAAAGGAGCCTCCCAGAATCGAGGGTTGTTACAATTATTTTCATTTTGGATCCGATCATCTAGATGGTAGAGGGCTTTATTATAACCAGCCATCCAGAACTCCCTGGGCTGCTTGGGGAATTTATAGGTTAACCTCTCCAGTTGCTCGTGGAGGTTCTTCGTTAAAAGTTCTTTACTCTCCAAGGCAGACTTTTGTGCAGAGAGTTGCTCGTCCAGATTCAGAATCTTCTTGGACATCTCTGCTAATGCTTGATTCTTCGCCATTAACTGGAAGGCCTGATTCTCCAAAGCTGATTGAGTTCTTTATTCTTCAATAGTAAGTCGAGCATCCCTTGCTTGTCCCCGATAAGATTTTTCTCGTCCGCGAGCAGAAGTAGAGGCTCCAGTTCTCTTCAAGGTTTCCAATTCGTCTCTCAGATTGGCATTTTCGACCTCCAAGAAAGAAAACCCCTCATCGTTGACAGGGACCAAGGCTCCAGAGGTAGAGGCTGCAGATTTCAGCTGAGATATCTCTCATCGCAGGTTATTATTTTCCTGCTCCAGCAACTTAGCTATCTGTTTGTGCTCTTCGACCTCGGTCTTCAAAGTTCTTTCCTTTATATCGTAACCAGTAAACAATCTATCATATCCTTTATCAACACTTAGTTGCTGATACTTCTTCTCATATCCCTGGTGCAAGAGGGTTGTAGATTCCTTATATTGTTGTTAAAGCTCCTCGAGAGTGCCCTGGAGGTCTTCAATCATCTCATAATATGCTACATTATCAGCCACTGCGCGGTCAAGCAGACATTTTAAATAATGGTAGGCTTCAACTGCTCACTCTGAAGCATCTGGACCTAGGATATCAATAATTTGAGCTTCAGTCATATCTGTATGACCAGCTTTGAAGTATTTATTGCATTGTCTCAATAATTTTATATCATGAGCTGATAACAATTCCATCCTAGCCATAAACTAGTAAAAGGAAGAGATAGCAAGAATCAATAAGAGTGCAAACAGAGCAAGAAGAAGACAATCAACAGTATGAACAATCAAAATTTCAAATTTTATTGCATCATAAAAGAGAAGTACATAGTTCAGAGTTACATTTGATAAAAATAAATAGAGAGAAAAGTCTGAACAACTCTACACCTTCTCATTGTTTCCCAAAACTTTCTCGGGAAGCTGGGACGAGGAGGTAGGTTAGTCAGATGGCATAGAAGGTTGTTCGATGGGTGCTGTAAGTTGCTCAGCTGAAATGTTAGTTGATTGAAGCTGCTCGGTAGGAGTAATAATTGGTTGGGGCTGTTTGTAACGAAGTTCAACAGTAGGTACCTGATCACCAACCACCATAGAAGATTCCTCGGAGGCAGCTTCGTCCTCTTCTTCTTCCCCGGGAGAAGGAGGGGGGCCAGGAATGTGTCGCTGAAATAAGTCTGAATTCTCATCGACGTTCATCTCTTTCAAGGCAGCAACCCAACCATCCCTGAAGTATTTGAGGCTGTCATACTCCATTTGTGAGATCATAGCAGCCAAACCCTTATTCCAACCTTTATCCCAGCCAGCACTGAAGGACTTTTCACAGCTAATTTCCTTTTCACCTTCTCCGAGGAAAGCTTCTCAGATAGAAGTTCCTCAGCAGATTTTAATTTCCTCTCTACCTCTTCCTTCTGAAGACCAGCGTCACGAAGTCTACTTAGCTCTTCCTTAGCAGATTTGAGCTTATTTTCAAACTCTCCAGCATGTTGGAGCTTCCCCTCGAGCTCTTTGTTCTTCTTCTCCAAGTCTTTTATTTTCTTCTCCAACTCCTTGGAGACTTCAACAGCCTGATCCCTCTCCTGCTTGGTGGAATTAAGCTGCTTCTCCCAAGAAGCTTTATCATCGACATACTTCTGATGAGAATCCTTTAAAGACTGCATCAGACCTACAAAAGCCTCCTCTACACCACCCGAGGAGATGGATGACTTGATGGCTTCGTCCTTCTTCAGAATAGTATTAAAGCAAGTTACCAAGTGGAAAAAGAAAATAACTGTAAGTCAGTGCAAGGACATAACATTGAAAAATGAAAGTTTAGATTAACAATACTTACTGAGGCAATGTGTTGAGCTGCCAAGGTGGTAACCCTATCCCGAGAAAGATTTTCTTCAATACCTTGGATCTCGGGGATGATCCAAGATTTTACCGAGCTCATGGCAGAGCTCGGAACAACGAAAGTGGGAACACCACTTCCAGTAGTTGGAGGCTGAGAGATGGATTCATCCAAATTGACCGAGGAGCTCTTCTTAAACTTCCTCGTGGGAGCAGGAATATTCTCGACCAAGGATGTCGTCTTGGTCGGTGATATAACTACAACCTCGCTTGGAGGGGAAATAGCTGCAATCTTGCCTGGAGCCACAGGGGGCTTCTTGACAACCTTCTTAGCAGCAGTGGGAGGAGGTGCATCAAGTTGTCTTGTCCCTTCTTCCGGGACATCCTGCTTGCTTTTCTTTGCTTCTTCAGCAATAGAGGCAGAATTCTCGAAGAGGGCAGGAGCTCTTCTTCTTTTCATTCTGTCACTTAGGGGAATATGTGACTCAGGAGAAGAACTTTCAGAAGTTGGTACTGGTTCTATGTCACTTATCACTGGACGAGTAGTAAAAGACGAGGTGTAACTCTTGTACTACAACAAGTATGAAGCTGATCTGATATGTTCGTCGACAACAGTTTGATGCAAACCCCAGATAAGTTTCAAATGCTTTAAATTAACTTCTGTCTCTTTTGGAGAACTTCTTTTGCTGTCAACTGCAAATAAATGAAAATTAAAATATCAGTAACACATTTTATCAAACACAGAGAAAGCATAATTTCAAAAATAAAGTAAAAATAACCTATCCCATTGCCATAGGGAGGACATCTAGGACCCTGATACACATCATTTCCAATTAGTGGAGCATGTTGCCGATTTTTCATAACTAAACCACGTTCGAAGTAATCCCTGTTGGCATCTGGGAGATTGACGACTAAAGCCCTATTTAAAAACCTAGTTTTCAAATAAAAAGTACTGTCACTGATAGCCCATTTATAGCAAAACATAATTTCTGGAATTCCTATACGAGTTCCATGAATCTGATTTAACCTATGGACTCCATTAACTGTTCTCCATGTATTGGGGGCTATTTTTGCAGGAACCACGTCAAAATATTGACAGAATTCCAGACACAAGGGGTTTGGGGGAAAATAAAAAGTCACATTCAGCTACAAAGAGACTAGGGAACCAATGTCTCTCAGCCAAACGAAAATAATCTGAAGGTTCAGAAAGTTCTTCCAGAACGACCCATGAAGGAATAGAGAAATCAGAACGAAATTTATCAAGCGACTCAATAAGGTTAACCATGATGAATAAAGGAAATAAAAAAGAAGGAAGGAGATCTTACAGAAAAAGGATGGATCAGTTAACAATGAACGATGGAAGGAATGAATGCACAAGATAGAGAGGAAATGGAGAGCTCAAAGATACAAATTTAAAAAAGTAAAAGATGATGGGATTTTCTACAATGCTTAAATACCTCACCTTGGGAATGGGCAAAAATAATGATTACAAAGAAAGACATTTGCGCTACCGGTGGCTAAAAAGACAAAAAGGGCACGAAGACCAAAGCAATTAGAAAAATTCGAAGAGTCTAATTTTATGAATTCGAAAGGAAAAATAAATACAAGGAAAACACTCCTAAAATTTAGGATGACCATTTAATCACGCCATATTTCGAGAAGAATGTTCCACACTCCTCAACCTCGAACTGTGAAACATTGGGAGCTTCTGTTGATACCAAAATTAGTTCGCTGACGTGGATCAATTATGTGGAGACATGTGTCACTTTACATGGCACCTACAAATATTTTTGAACAACACCCTGACTTCGAGGAACTCAACTTCCCCGACCAACTATGACACTCCGAGCAACAAGTATACTCCGAGCAACTCGTACATACCAAGCTACTTAGGCGGTCCGAGCAGCTTAGGCAGTCCGAGCTGCACCTCGATCAGAGCATTTATTACCAGACAATTAAGAGGATTAAATGCGCATTAAATGCTGATTATTATCATACAGATGTATACGCCTATTGGACAGATATGTATTACCCTTTCACATGTACAGCCTCAGGGCTATAAATACATTGTATCATCCTCATTGTAAGGGGACTCGAAATTTCTTGGTGAAACCTGTAATCGAGAATTTCCAAATAGTCAATAATAACACAAACAGTGGACGTAGGCCATTCATTCAAAGCTGAACCACTTTAAAAATTTCTTGTCTTATTTATTTTTATCTGTGATTAAGTAATTAGAGATAATCTAATTTTTTACATCAACACTACTTACTCACATAAGTACTAATCAAGTAAAAATGAGAATACAAAATAAAGGGCGCTTGAGAAATAAATTTTGTTCACATAAGACAATTCCTAATCAGTTATGTGGTGACAATTAAATTCAGCACAAATTATCAAGAAAAGACAATCACCAGAACAAATAAAGAATGTAAAGAATGACAATCACACAATACAATATATACGTAGTTCAGCAAGAATTCCTACGTCTATGGTGGTGCTCTTAATATTATTTCTCTATACTCCGGGGAGTGTTTTATAGGAAAAATAATACATGCCTTTTGCCCCAGGCTTAGGGTTTGTTATATACATGTTTGTTCTTGGAGAGTGGGGGTGTTGGACTCCCCCACATCAGTCCATAGCCCCTAGAATATCTGCATATGAGATTTTAGGAACTTGACTGAGTCGTAACTGAATTGATTGGGATGCGAGGCTCCCAGACTTTGGGCCGTTTTTATTAGGCTACTCGTCTTGGGCCAAAATGATAAATCGAGGTACCCACAATTTCCCCTAAAGTTGTTGGGCCACGATTCAGGTTCAATAATTTTAAATGATTTATTATAATGGCATTTTTGTAAATTGTGCAACACTTTCCAAGATTGAAGCGCCTCTTCTGAACTGATATGGGTGGCAGCCCGTTTTGTTTCCTATGCGCTATGATTAGAAACGTTTAAAATCCTTCGAAGAAGTGTTTTCTTGTTGTTGCTTCAGGTTTTTCCAGATTTCTAACCTTCTCCAAGCTCCCGCTGTTGCACTTTTCATTCTCAGGTCTTCGTCTTCCAATTTCACTATTCTTCATCGTCTTTGCTTGTGACTTTGCATCGTCCCAAGCTAAGTTTTCACTTCGTAAGTTCCTATTGCTCTTTCTATTTGCTTTTTCTATTGACATTTCTTCGTATCTGTAATTAGGGTTTGTGAATGGAAAAAATAGGCAATAGAGCAGTACCCGAATTTAGGAAGTTTTATAACATTCCAGATTGGGTAGATATTGAGTGTGCCCCTATCCCTCGTAATTTTAGAGAGATTGAGGATGCTCACTGGATTCATGTTCTCTTATTGTCCCAAGGGGGTCTTACTTTCCCCCCAACCAATTTGTTTTCGCATTTTTTTGGTTATTTCAATATTATCCTAGCAAAATATTCGTCAAACGTCTGAAAGATTATTAATGGTGTCCATAGAATAAATCAGCTATATATGGCACCAATCTAGGGCTTGCTGAGATCTGTTTTTGTTATTCTTTCTCGCGAACAAGTTTTGGTCTTATTTACCTCAAGGTCAGGAATCCTGATAGGGTATTGGTAGTAAATTTACTTGATTCTCACAAGGATTACTGGCAAGAGGTTTTTCTTGCTAGAAATTGGCAATTTCTTCCCCATACTGAGGGGTCGAGGTCTGACAGGTTCATGGTCCCCTTTTATGGGGAGGATTTCATAGGTAGGCTTAGTTTTTTCTCTGCTCATTGATCCTCTTATTAATGTATGATTTCTATGATATTCTTCTTTCTTTCTTTTCAGCGAGAACAAAGAACTTGGAACCTGCTTTCAGTGAGGTTCGACCTACTGAGTTGGTCAAAGTCTGGAATATGAGGGAACTCTTGGCTGACGGTGAACATCCTTGATCAGTGACTTTTCTTTTGGAGTATAAGAACGTTAGGTCCAGCTTTATTGCATGGCATGTGGACAGCATCCCTGAGCTAGACATTTCTGAAGAGGTTGCTATCGACCCCATCCAATTGGACGAGGAAGAAAGCGGCTGTAGTGAAGAGAGCGGGGGTGTTGAGGTTGGTTCCGATGGGGATAGCTCTAGTGGTGAGGAATCTTCCAGCTTGGAAGAAGTTTCAGAGGCTCAAGTGTCTTTGAGTGAATCGAGTAGTTCCAGCGACGAAGATATGGCTCCTCCCAGGAAGAATCTGATCCGTGATGATGATGATGATGTGCTTCTCTCTCACCGGTCGAAGAAGTAGAAATCTGGTGGCGGAGAGATTGCAACTGGTTCTCAGTCTGCTACTCGTGAGCAAGAGAAGAAGAAAAGAGAGGAAGAGCAGTTGAGAGAGAGAGAGAGAGAGAGGGGGGAGAAAGGAGGAAGAGAGGAAGAAGATAGAGGAGAGAAAGAAAGTTAAGAGGGGAAAGAAGGAGAGGGAAGAGGAGAGAAGGAGAGAGGAGATGAGAACGATGGCAGGGCAAGCACTGGTGCCTGTGTCCGCCTTACCCAAGGAGGCCTTTGTCACCATCTCTCCTCAGTTGGCTCCTGCGTTGCTCGAGAGAATAATTTTGCCTAATGATCGTTAGAATGCAATGGGGACCGACCAGTTAGCTTTGAAGGCGAGTCAGAGACTAGCCTTAGTAAGTCTGTCTTTGCTTTTCTATGATTATAATATTCTATTCAATGCTTCTCTTTCTTAATATTTTCTCTTTTTGTAGTTTGTGACTGACTTTGCCGTCCTCTATCGCACCCGCGATGAGCTGGTGAAGAGGAATACTGATTTGGAGAAGTAAAATGTCGAGCTGAAGGGGAAGAGTGTCGAGTTAGAGGCTAATTTGAAGACTACCAATGATGCTCAGCGGTCTTCCAATCTCACCCTCACTGAAGACAATCGAGTGAAAGAGGCGACGGTTAAAAAGTTTAGCGAGCTGCGGTAGTCCTACGACTTGGTCTGCACGAGCAAGTTAGTTATTGTTAAGGAGAATAGGGTGCTGGAAAAAAAGGTGAAGAAGGTGGAGGAGAGATCGTACAATGTCGGTTGGATTACCGCGTACGAGGATACTAAGGTTCAAATAGGCTACGTCAGTCGATTGAACTTTAAGAAGGGTTGGAGCAAGGCTCTTTTGGCTGTTGGAGTGGACATCAATTCTCCACTATTTGACGAGCGTGATCTAGGTCCGAATCTTATTGTGGATGAGGCTCCTGCCCCGGCCATTGATAGTGGTGTCTCTGCTTCTCAGACCGTTCCTGTTGGTGCTTCTTCTACCTAGGGAACATCAGCTGCTCCATCTAAAGGAGGTGTTCCTACTACTGTAGACAAGGGAAAGCAACCAACAAACTCAGAGTCAACTGAGGTTGCTGGCTAGCCTGTTCTGAGGATTTCTTTTGTATTTTTACTTTGTTTGTACTATTATTTTGATTATCGATGTACTTCGACTGCTCTATTTCAATGAAATGAGAACACTTTTCTTTCTGCATACTAATCCTTCTATTCTTTTAATGATTTTTATGGCTTGTAGTTGATTGATGTAGATGAGTATATACCTGCCACCTCTCAACTAGGAAGGATCCTTAGTCCTAATGCGAGCAATCAAGTTCGCCAAACCTTTGTAAGGATTTGCAAGTCTCTTCGGTTGAGGAATAAGAGCTTTAAAAACCAGTCTGATCTCGTCACCAAACTGAAGGATAGACTTCAGGAGATGGAAGAGGTTGTTGCCTCTGTCCAAGAGGAAGTGAAAACTCTGAGAGCTAAACTTCTGGATGCCTCCGAGATCAATCAAGTTGGAGAAGTTCTTCAACAGGAGAATGAGGCCCTGAGGAGGGAAGTGTCGCGACTTAGAGATCATGCTCTAAGCATTGCACCTTAAGTTATGCGAGGTTCCTTCTCATCGACCGGTACGTGAGCTGGTATAGCATCGAGTGCCACCGCTCAAGTTTTTCGGGGTTCCACTTCATTGGCTGGTCTGCAAGCTGGTACAGACATCAGGAGTCTAGCTAGGGAGATGGACGAGCTTTGAGAAGATGTTCATTGAGCATATGTGATAGCTGCCGGGCTTCAAAGATATGTCACGTGGCTAAGACATCTGTTCAAGAAAGGTCCTCGATAAGTGTAAGCTGGCGGTTATGATCAGGGTTGGGCAAATGCTCTAATGAGGTTGGCAGAGAAGAGAGGGGATGGTTGAATGCCCTCATGGAGCTGGGAGTCCCTAGGAACTCAGTCCTCTGGTATCGTCATGAGATCTCCCCTTCGACTCTGATGCCTAACCCTTTCCGAAGGGATGACAAGTGGGTCCCCATAGATGTTATTCCCAGGCAACTACTGGAGCCGAATGCAAATAAAGTAGAGTTGGAGTTAGCTACCCATCCAGATGATGGACGAAGATCGCAAGTAGTTAATTACCTTGCTCGGAGACCTAATCCCCAATAAGGTTTACTTAATTCATTTAATGTAACTCTTATTGTAAATGCAGTGAAGTAATAGAATATTTATGTTTTGGGCGATTCGCCGACTAAACATGTATTGTATATTTTCTACTTCATTGATTTTTATTTGATTATCTTGGGCTCTTCATAGCCGACTAGATTTGATGTGGGTAGAGTTATTTTATTTCTTGAGTATCCTCCAAGTCCAGTATGCTTATAAGATACCATTCTGCCTTACTTTACCTTTTAGGTCGTGTCGCCACACCCCCTTAGGCCTAAGTGTGGCAATGGCGAGGATACACCTCGTGTTGGATGTTCTATCCAATCAGGTTTTCTGAGCCAAATATCGTTTGGCGACTAATTCAATTTGGACGAGCTGCCTAAGAGTCCCCTGTAGGGCTTCGTATATTGCCAAGGGCAATGCTAAGAGGTTGTTCGTGTTTCATAATGAAA
Source organism: Sambucus nigra (assembly GCA_949130495.1). Taxonomy (NCBI): domain Eukaryota; kingdom Viridiplantae; phylum Streptophyta; class Magnoliopsida; order Dipsacales; family Adoxaceae; genus Sambucus; species Sambucus nigra. The sequence goes on from OX422214.1 coordinate 301,651,521, forward strand.
ACCTGAGGAGGGAGGCTCCCTGCTTTTAGATACTAAGTAATGTGCACGTCACGTGTAAAAGATGTGCAAGTTATAAAGTTCATAATACACAATTAATACTTTATGGAACGCTACTGCCAAATAATCTTTTATTAATCCAACACAATAAAAATGAGTTGCCAATTCCAGTATTGTGATAAAAGATTAATGAAGAGAAACTAGAAATAGAATTTCTTTAGGTTGGCTGCGTTCCAAGCTCGGGGTATCTCTCTGCCCTCCATCATTTCTAAGTGATAGGATCCTTGTAGGTCGTCTCTTGTCACCTTGAATGGTCCTCCCAGTTTGGACCCAGCTTGCTATCAAATGGTTTTTCTGCGCTGCCAAGAACTTTCCTTAGGACGTAGTCCCCAACCTGGAATGTTCTTGAATTAACCTTCTTATTATAATGCTTTGTTAGTTGTTCCTGATAGCTCGCTAGTTTCACTAGAGCTAATTCCCTGCGTTCGTCATCTAGGTCAAGTTCAGCGAGTAATGCTGCATCATTTTGGCCTTAGTCGACTAATGTGGACCTCATGGTTGGGAGGCCATCTTCTAAAGGGATGATTGCCTCCATTCCATATGTTAGTGCGAAGGGGGTTTCTCCAGTTGCTCGTCGTGGGGTAGTGCGATAATCCTATAAAATATGGGGCAGCTCACTCACCATGCCCCTTTGGCTCGCTTTAATCGCTTATTCAGTCCATCGATCACTATTTTATTAGAAGCTTCAGCTTAGCCGTTACTTTGATGGTATGCTACCGAGCTGAAATGGTGCTTGATTCCGTGGTCGTTGTAGAAACTCTAGAATAGGCCGCTTTCGAATTGGGTTCCGTTATCAGTTATGATCATTTTGGGGATCCCAAAATGGGTAATTATATTTTTCCATATGAATCTCATCATGTATGTGTCCCTGATGTTCGCCAGGAGCTCTGCCTCAATCCATTTGGTGAAGTAGTCTATAGTGACCAACAGATACTTACGATTACCGGTAGCGGTAGGAAGAGGTCCGATGATGTCCATTCCCCACTGGGCGAAGGGCCAGGGGCTGGTAAGTGATTTTAGGTCATTGGTAGGTTGGTGGACCATAGGAGCATGTAGTTAACATTTCTCGTACTTGCGAGCATATACTCCAGAATCTCTCTGTATGTATGGCCACTAGTATCCTTCCTTCATTGCTCAAAAAGCTAGCGATCTCCCTATAATATGGCTCCCACAGATTCCTTCATGAAGTTCGAGAAGAACTTGCTCGACGTCCCTTAGGTGAACACATTAGAGGTAAGGGTCGGTGAATGATCTCTTATACAGCTTGCCCTCAGGAGATAAGTGAAAGCGGGCAGCTTTAACTCTTATCTGATGAGCGGCCTTCTTATCGTCTGGTAGTGAACCATCCTTTAAATAGTCCCTCGGGGGGTCCATCCAATTGGGTGATGATTCAATATGGAGAACATGGCCCATATCTGGAAGCTCTTCGCTCTGGTTGATGCTCGATTGGGCGAGGAAGTCAATAGGGATTGTTTTTTTTAAGTCGGAGTCGATTGCTGAACTCAAGGCTGCTAGGGCATCGACATAACTGTTTTGTACTCTGGGAAACTATTGGACACTGACTTCCTCAAAGTTAGATATTAACTTTTTTTCTAAGGTGAGGTCGGTTGTCATTCTTTCATCCCTCACGTTAAAGTCCCCACTTATCTGATTAGAGACCAATTGTGAGTCGCCGAACACCCGTAGCTATTTTACACCCAATGCATGTGCCTTCTGCAGGCTTGCTATCAAAGTCTCGTATTTCGCCTTGTTGTTGCAGACTTTAAATCCAAGTTTGATCCCCTGCTTGATAATTGTATCTTCTGGGGTAACGAGCACAATGCCTACTCCTGCCCCCTTTGAGTTGGAGGCTCCATCAATAAACAGTCGCCAAATGCCTCCTATTGAGTGATCTTCCCTTTTATCCATGGATTAAAGTTGGTCGCAAGGCTATTCACCTATGAACTCCGCGATGAAGTCAGCGAGGACCTACCACTTGATTGCATTCCTTGGTTGAAATTGGATGTCAAATCATCCGAGCTCGATTGACCACTTCGATAGTCTGTCGGACAGATTTGCTTTCCACAGGACTATTTGAAGGGGGTGTGATGTGAGGACGATGATAAAGTGAGCTTTGAAGTAGTGCTTCAGTTTCCTCGAGGCTACCACTAGCGCAAAGGCGAGATTTTTTAGTGGTAGGTATCACTTCTCGGCATCTAATAGGTTCTTGCTCATGTAGTAGACAGGGTGTTGGATTCCTTTTTTTTTGCATACTAGTGCAGAACTGATGGCATGGCTGGAGATGTCAATGTACAAGTATAGGTAGTCATCCTTTTAAGGTATTACGAGCAAGGGTGGTGTGCTGAGATAAGCTTTGATCTCTTCCAATGCTCTCGATCAATCTTGATTCCACCCCACTATTTTGCTCTTTTTTAATAGCTGGAAGATGGCTGACACTTTTCGGAGGACTTCGAGATGAATCGATTCAAGGTGGCGAGCATGCCCGTGAGCCTCTATACTTCTCGTATCGTGCGGGGAGGTTGTACCTTTTTTATTGCATCAATTTGGTCCAGGTTCGCTTCAATGCTTCTCTCGCTAACCAAGTACCCGAGAAATTTTTTTGACTGGACACCGAAGAAACATTTGCTCGCGTTGAGTTTCATTCGATATTTCCTGAGGATTTCGACGGTCCTTGATAGGTCTAAGAGGTGGTCTTTTTTGTGCCCTCTCTTGACGAGCATATCGTCGATGTAGACTTTCAAGGTATCTCCCATTTGGTCTTTAAACATCTTGGTGACCAATCACTGGTAGGTTGCTCCTACATTTTTTAGCCCAAAGGGCATAACTTTGTAATAGTATAACTCGACGGTGTTGATGAACATTGTCTTGTCTTGGTGTGGTGCATACAGAGGAATCTAGTTATACCCCGAGTATGCGTCCAGGAAACTCATTCTTTCATGAGCTGCTGTAGCTTCCACCAAATGGTCGATCTTTGGGAGGGGGAAACTGTCCTTAGGGCATGCCCTGTTAAGGTCAGTGAAGTCGATACAAACTCTCTATTTTCTATTTTTTGGAACCAGTACTGGGTTGGACAACCATTTAGGGAATTGAACTTCCCGTATGGATCCTGCATCCAGCAGCTTCTCTAATTCCTTTTCTATAGCCTTGGCCTTCTCGGGCATAGTTCGCCGTGCCTTCTGCGCGATAGGCCTAAAGGTGGGGTCGGCGTGCAACTGATGGCAAACCAAATTGGGGTCAATTCCAGGCAGCTCGTACCCACGCGAAAACATCTAGATTGCTCCTCAATAGTATCGTCAATTCCTTCTTCTCTCGATTTGTGAGGGAAGCTCCAATCAAGAGCATCCTGTCTTTTTTGCTACCACTGACTGCGATCTCTTTCAGGTTCTCAACGACCCGCTCAGAGGGGAGGAACCTGGTCTCCTCCATTTTGGGTCTTCCATACTTTAGCTGCTATTTTGAAGGTATAAAACCTTCTTGTTCCTCAAGCTTCTCTTTGGACTTCTCGACCTTCTTCTCTGGTTTTGGGCGAATGGCTGCACCTTTTTACCATCGCTTGATCTCCGTGGATCTCCATCACTCTTCTCTTAGTCACGTACTTGAGTTTCTGATGGTAGGTCGAGGGGATGACCTTCATTGTATGTAACCATCCTCTGGCGAGGATAGCTTTGTAGGGCGAGTCAATGTTGACTACGAGAAACACGATCATTTTGGAGACACTTCCTGCCCTCACTGGCAGTACGATCTTTTCCAAAGGGATGGTTACTTTCCCAGCGAAGCCAAGTAGAGGGATAGTGGCTTCCTTCAAGTCGATAATGCTTAACTTCAAATTCTTGAACAGGTCAAGATACATTACCTCGGATGAGCTTCCCTGGTCGATGAGCAACTTGTCGACGTCGTAGTTCGCTATCCAGAGTGTAATTATCAAGGCATCATGATGCGGGGTCCTTACTCCCACTAAGTCTTCATTCGTGAATACGATATGTTTGTTGTAGTCGACATCATCTGCTCGTCGACGCTTTCCTCATTGTGTTTTTACTGGATCGATCTGAAAAGCTTGCATTACTGCCGTAAGTTTTTTCACTTCCATCTGAAATGAGTTTCCTTGAATCTGCTTTAGATCAGATGCCCCATGAATCACTGCGAGCTCATGGCCAGCATCATCCTCGAGCATGTTATCGAGCCTTGTGTCTCCGTTGGCAGTAACTTTTTCTGCCTTCTTTTTCACAAACTCGTTTAGGTGCCTGGTCTGGGCCAACTCTTCAAGGTGGGACTTAAGAGCCTTTCAGTGCTCAGTCTTATGTCCTCCTTCCTTGTGAAAAGAGCATCTCAGCGCGTTGTTCCTCTTTGAGAGATCTCCTCCCATCTTTCTGGGCCACTTAACAAATGGATCGTCCTTGATCTTCGCTAGGATCTTGTAAATTGGCTCTTTGAAGACAGTGTTTACTGCCTGAAATGCTTTTGAAACATCGTTCCTATTTTCGTTCTTGAAGCTACCCTTGCCCCCATTTTTCCCCCCTTTCTTCTGGTTTTCAGTCTTGTCGTTGCCCTTGGCAGCGAGCTTAGCTCGACCATTTTCCCCTGTGCTGAGGTGGGTCACATCTTCAACTTTGGCGTACTTCTCGATGCGAGCCATCAGGTCATCAATGGTTGTGGCCTCCTTCTTAGTGAGGGATTGGTGCAAGAGACAAGAGTAGGGTAGGCCAATCTTGAAAGATATTGCTACTACCTACTCCGAGCAGTCCTCGACCTCATTGAACAACTCCCAGTACCTTTTTGCATAGTCCCGGAGGCTCTCTTGGGGCATCTTTTTCATTATTAACAATGCATCCATCCTTTTTAGATGGGAGCTGTTTGTAATGAAGCAATCCGTGAAGAGCTCTGCCAAGGGCTCAAAGCTCCTGACGGATCTATGAGGGAGTCTCTTAAACCACTTCTGGGCCACATCATGTAAACTCGAAGGAAAGATCTTGCACATTAGTGCGTCCCTGTGGTTCCATAGAGTCATGGCCTGCTTGTACTGCCTAACATGATCGATAAGGTCAGTCTTTCCGTCATAGATCTTGAGTCTCAGAATCGCAAACTTCTTGGGGCCTTCTTCTTCTATCTCCCTTGAGAAAGGGGATTTCATCTGGGTCCTGACAGCTCGTCGAGCTAGCTCTCTGATCGATCTAGCACCCCGATGTGCTGGATGCTGGTCCATTTCTCTTCGGACCAAATTTTGTAAGTCATCATTTCCTCGAGCCGGGCTCCTGCAACGACGAGTTGGTCGTTGTTCCTCGAGCAAGTCATCATCTGACGAGTGTTCCTCGATCCTTTGGGATGCGCGTCTAGGGCACATTCCTCGGCTGCGAGACTTGCTCGCCTGAGGGATAGGAGTGCGATATTGACGTCGCATGGTGCTACGATGGAGATTTTTTTCCATCATTTCCATTCTCCTTTTGAGGTGAACATTCTCAGCTTCTTGCTTGCTAGCGGCCTCTCTTTGATCCTGGAGCCTTGCCTCATAGGCATCGATCAATCTGGAGATTTGTGTGGACCTGGCAGGTCCCTGACTTTCCTCTGAGGCTTGCCGCTCTGGGCGAGCACTTTGATCTGAACGTCAGACTTCAGATCTGATCCTGCGAGGGGAGGGCTGCTCTTGGATATCCCCTGCTTGAGGGGCATTGCTACTGTGACCAAACATTCTAAATTCTTTGTTGGTGAGGGCTTTCTAAAA